>JANHMN010000007.1:6961757-6979383 GCA_030674055.1 Rhabdomys pumilio
TAACCTGTTGTCTTTGTGTGTTAGGGGGAGCCCTCCATTTGTAACATGGATGGAGAAGTGAGAATCATTTGTATTCTTTCACCTTTGTTTGGCTTCTAAGGTACCTTGCTTTTTAACCTCCAGTTTTCTAGAAACGCACCTCTTCGAGTACCTTTTGTCTTAGGGTCTGATTTTTCTGTATCAGGTGCCCAGTTGTGACTGTGCAATCATTCCTGGGACCAACAGCGTTACCCATGGCAGCATAAGGGACACTTCATTTGAGGATGGGAAGCAGGTTCACTTATACTCCTTCAGAGATCAAAGAGGAAGGGGACCTCACTTGATTGGAACTGGTGGGGGGTGGGGCGCGGTTCCCTCTCAGTACAAAACAACCAAATCCCTTCCGGAGGACATGATTCCACTCAGTGATGATTCAGAACCATAGTGTCCTGAACCTACTGTGGTAGTTCATGTGTTGAAAGGTGGAACTGGGAAGATCAGGAGTTCAAAGCCATCTTTAGGTACTAATGAGTTTGTGACCCACCTGGGCAGCATGAAACCCTGCCAAATAAATAAATAAATAAATAAATAAATATTGGCAAACTGAAAACAAACAGCAAACCCCCTGTCTTGTACTTAGGGGCAGTGAGACCAAGCCAATGGTGGGGTACCTAACTTAGCTATCACTTTGCTATCTATGAAGAAAGCAAAAAGCCCAAATGCATCCATATGATACTATTATGATTCTGTTATAGTATCTTGGAACATGCACTGAAGAGGGGAAACTTACACAGGTTCAGGATGTGGCTCTTAACATTGCAGCTTCGTGATTCTGAAAAGTCTGTGGCGGTTTGAACGTGTTTGGCCCGTGGGAAGGGCCACTATTAGGAGGTGTGGCCTTGGAGGAGGAAGTATGCAACTGCAAAGGCGGGCTTTGAGGTCTCCTAGTACTCAAGCTCCGCCCAGTGCGGAAGAAAGTCGCCTGTGTGCCTTTGGATCAAGATATAGAATTCTCAATTCCCTCCCCAGGACCGTGTCTGCTTGCACACTGCCATGCTTCCCGCCATTATGATAATGGACTGAGCTTCTGAAATTGTAAGCCAGCCGCTATTAAAGGTTGTCCTGGTGGATATGGTGGTCATGTGGTCATGATGTCTCTTCACAGCAATGGAAGCCCTAACTAAGATGAAGTACCTTTCTTTTTCTTGAGCCTTTATTGGTTTTTGTTGGTTTGTTTCGTTTTCGTTTTTTTCCGGACAGGGTTTTCCTGTGTCTGTAGCCCTCGCTGTCCTGGAACTCACTCTTTAGACCAGGCTAGCCTCAAACTCAGAGATTGGCCTGCCTCTGTCTCACAAGTGTTGGGATTAAAAGGGAGCACCACCAAACCTGGCATGAGCCTTTATTCTTGAGAAAAGAAAACGGCAACGTGGAGAAGACAGTCTCTATAACACAGGATCAAATTACAGCGCTGACATCTCCCCTTTGTTATCTGCATATTCTGATGCTCAAACACCCTCCAAATGCTAGGAAAAATTTCAGAGTTAAAAATAAAAGCCCCCTTTTTTTCTATCTCTAAATCCGGTGTTTATATTCTAACCACTATGAGGTACATCTCTTCCCAGCCCAGATGTCAAACCCAGAGCCTATGAAACATGGTCATTTATTTAGCTCTAAAGACCCCAAACTTGACAAAATGTGGGCAGACAATTCTAAACTTTAGGGTGTATCTCCTTTTTTTTTTTTTTTTTTTTTTTTCGGTTTTTCGAGACAGGGTTTCTCTGTGTAGCCTTGGCTGTCCTGGAACTCACTCTGTAGACCAGGCTGGTCTCGAACTCAGAAATCCACCTGCCTCTGCCTCCCAAGTGCTGGGATTAAAGGCGTGCGCCAGCACTGCCCGGCAGGGTGTATCTCCTGAGTTCCTGTTTTTATAGCAAGCAACTGCTTTCTGTGCCACTTTTTTTGAAAGGGACAGGGCAGGTATAACTTGTCCTTTGTACCTTTGATGAGTATCTCCCGTCTGAGGGTTTACTACTACTGCTAATTATCATTAGTTCTTTTGCACTTAAATTCCGGTCTGAACAGTGCTTGTTCAGTTTGCCTTATAGAGGATCCCTCAGAACCTTGCTCATCCGCCTGACTCCGAAGCCAGGTTATAGACAAATGAGCACTTACTGTGTATCCTGGTCCATCTGACAGAGGTCAAGAGCAGCTATGGTGTGGGTTGTAGCTCTAGTATGAGTTTTAGTGAAATTAAACTTAATTTAAAAAAGAAGTTTTTTTTTTTTGTTTTTTTTTTTAATGGCAGATTTTTTATTTATTCTTAGGCCTGTTTGTTCTTGGTTTCCATGGGAGGACTGCCCCCTGGTGGAATAGAATTATCAATTCACATGAAAATTTTTGCTTCAATAACCTTGAATTATTTTGTTTGTTTGTTTGTTCAATTGTTTTGCTTTGTTTGGGGTTGATATTATTATAATTAATCATTAATTATAATTATAATTATAATTCATTAACTATATTCAAATGAACAATGGGAATTTAATACATAGTGTGTAAACTCCATTAACATATATCTCAAATATCCCTGCTAGTGTTTCTGAACATCCTCTGGTAGGAGGGTCTTAAGTCTTTGCACAGGAACTTCTCATTGGACTGTCTCGGCCAGGGACTTATGAGTTCTAACCTGTAGGCCAGCCACAGACACTTATGTAATCTCCACAGATCAACCATTGTCACAACTCAGTACTCGGTATGGAGTGGAATGCATACGGATGCCAAATGCTGCTTTTCGGAATAACCATACAGACTGTATGAGAAGTACTTCAGGCATCTAAATGTATTTCCCTTTACCTGTGAGACAAGCTTGGCAGCTGTCACTCTCCTGTAGTTGAAGAAACCAAGAACTGTCAGGCAATGATATCACTGGAATTTAAGCCTGGGTAATTAGGTTTTACAATACATACTTTTGACTTTACGTCCTTGCTCAGGAGTCTTAGAACACTTCAGGATTTCAGAGGACCTGAACCGAGAGCGGCACTGTCCGTTAGGCTGTACCATCAGTGTCAGCATTGCGGCAGATTGGAACTTAGCTGTGCCGACCTCCCCTCGGCCCTTCCCTGTGTCTCCCACCATCTTCTCCACTACGACACTTATTAGAACACAGTACACCTAAGGGAACTGATTTTCATCTGTGAGGTTGGATTAATTAATGGATTTTCCAAACACTGGAGTTCTCAGCTTATTTGCTCTCCTTTCTTTTTCAAACAAACAAACAAACAAACAAAAAAACCACAGTGGATTCTACACAATCAAAATGCAAATATGTGGTGCTTTCTGTTCGGAACAGCACATGCTATGCGATACAATGCACTTAGAACATCTGGCTCACTGCAAAGCTTTCCCAAGTCAAGGAAGCTACAGTTCTACTTTCATCTCTGAGGCAAAATTTCCTGTTGGTGCTCGTGTGAGCCAGGTCCACATTTCTACACAACCCTTAAAGAGATTCCTTGAAAATGGGCCTGGGGAAAATCTGAAAAGGTTTATTGAAAATCACTTAACTCAGGCTGGGCAGTGGTGGCACACACCTTTAACTCCAGCACTTGGGACGCAGAAGCAGGTCAACCTCTGAGTTTGAGGGACACCTGATCTATGGAGTTAGTTCCAGGACAGCCAGGGCTATGCAAGGAAATGCTGTGTCAAAAGGAGCAGGAAGAGGAAAAGGAGGAGGAGGAAAGAAGGACAGAGATAGAGACAAAGACAGAGACAGAGAGGCAGAGAGAAAGAGAACAAAAGAATGAAAGAAGAAAATATCAAACTAGCATGGCAGCACACACCCGTAATCTCAGCTTTTAGGAGGGGAAGCAGGAGAATCTCTTATTTGAGGCCATCCCGGATGACACAATGAGACACTGTTTAAAGAAAGAATGAAAAGGAAAGTAGGGGAAATTTACCAAACTCGCATTCCAGAATGAGTCCTGTTCAACAGACAGTGGCTTGAGTCCTGTTCAACAGACAGTGGCTGGAGAGCGTATCCAGTCCTGAAGCTTTCCTTTTTTTCTGCCCGACTTGTATCATTTCTGCCCTATGCAGTCATGATATTTGCTTACGTCTCAGACCCTTGAGGCCTCGCTCTCCCACCCAGAGCCTTGATAGTCACATGATAGCTCTTCAGCTCTCTCACTGCCTCAGATATGAAAGCAGAACTGACTGCTTCAATGCCTCAACCTTTTCAAGGTCTGATCTTCATTTTGAAGGATAAGTCCTCTGTTTGGAACTAAAACCAGATCCTCTATTATATAGAAATAAGAAATTTTGGCAAATTCCGACGCACTTTGTTTAATACTACATGGCTTTAAATACTAGCATGGTGAGGGCACTGGAACAGCGCTCCATTCATAGTAAGTGGTAGTAAATGATCCTGGAAGGTGCCAGGCTATGGTGGTGGACTCCTTTGATCCCAACACTTGGAAGACAGAGGCAGGTGGATCTCTGAGTTCGAGACCAGCCTCGTCCACAGAGTGAGTTTCAGGACAGCCCTGTCTTGAAAAAAAAAAAAAACAAACAAACAACAAAATGACAAAAGAGGATGTTGGATGTTTAAATTTATCTGGACATACAACATAATCCTATTTTAAAATACAAATGTTTTCCTGAGAACTCACCAAGCACTGTACATGAAAAGCTCTTGGAAATAGCTTTAAGATTCTATTACATATATTGACTTAGTAAGATAGCTCTGTGAGTAAAGGTGTTTGCAGCCAACCCTGACAATTTGAGTTCAATCCACAAGACCCGAATAGTGGAAGCCAACCCTGACAATCAGAGTTCAATCCACAAGACCTGAATAGTGGAAGGATAGAACAAACTTCTGAAGGCTGTTCTCTGACCTCCACACATTGTTGACACACATGTGACTGCACTCACACACATACACCATCATGCATGCACGCAGAGAGAGGCTGATGGAGAGGGAGAAAAGGAGGGGGGAGAAAAAGAGGGAGGGAGGGGAAAAGAGAGAAGGAGGGGGAGGGAGAGAGATAGATAAAGAGAGAGAGAGGGAGGGAGAGATAGAGGGAGGAAAAGAGAAAGAGGGGAAGGGAGAGTGAGAGGGAGAAAGACAGACAGAGAGATGGAGAGAGGGAGAGAGAGAGGGAGGGAGGGGGAGAGGGAGAGGGAAAATGAGGGGGAGGGAGAGTGAGAGTGAGAAAATAAAGTTGAATTTGTGAAATTATGAAACGGTTGAAGACTATACACACAGGCTGGGAAAGTAGCTCCATTCATAGAGTGACAGCTTTGATGCATGAATGAATCCCTGGGTTCAATCCCAGCACCATATAAACCAGGCATGGTAGCACATACCTATAATTTTATCAATTGCCAGGTGGAGCATAAGACGAAGTAGACCAGCAGGAGGATCAGAAGTCCAGAGACATCCTTTGGAACATAGTGAGTTCAAGACTAGCCTAGAGTATATTAGTCTGTCTCAAAAACAAAAGCAAAGACTCTAACTTACCAGCACACACTTCAGAGGTATTTTTCAAAATGTGATAAAGAAGCTCCCCCAGGTGACCTAAAACAATCAACATAGTTTCAAAATACTTCCTGCTCTCCCTGCACCTGCTTTCACTAATGATTAAAACCATCTTGTCCTTGCTTTTTCGAAAACTCTCTTTAACCAGTATTTTGACTTTTTTTTTCTCCTCCAAATTTAAAACAAGCAAGCAAGCCCTTCAGCTGACAATACGACTTTAAAGCATTTCGCTTTACATTGATATGAGAAGTGGAATTCTAATCATTGTCAAGCCTGAAGCATGGAAAAACAAAGTGTGGAAGTATGAAAACAGCCTTTAATGACGTTTCCGACCCCCAACCCCACCCCGTTGCCATCTGCATTCACCCAGAAGTGCATGGTTGAAATCAGACCGTCTGGGTGTCTTGGACACAAAAGAACCCTTTGAAAAGTCTGATTTGAGCATATGAGTGTCAAGAACCCCCCAGAACAGAGCCAATCCAAATCATGCTACAGTGTCTCCATTCAGAGGCCATCAATGTGCCTCTTTAATGGTTTTACAGAATCCCAGGAAATTGTGATTACATGGCATTAGCTTTTCATTTGCTGAAGAATGGACGAAAAGCTTGAAAGTCCGCCTCACAATATGAAGAAAAGTATTTTTGGTTCTGGTCATCTACTGCTGTTCTCTCATAAAAACTATACAGCAAATGCCTTTAAGACGCCACACAATTACATACACAATTGTAGCTCAGGAGCTTGGGTGCTGGGGAGAGTACAGTTTTAGGCCAGACTGAAAAGAACTCCCAAATGGTTATTGTTTTCACGGAACAATCACTTAGTCAAGGACTGGATTTACAGCCATGATATTGGGAATTTATTTTTCTTTCTTAGTGAGACCCTTCTCTGGAAGTTGAATCAACTCAGGATTGACAGGAGAGCTATTTCTAAGTAACTGTAGGTTTAGTTGAGAACTTGTTTTAGTGACTTGACTATATTATGCTTGGGAAGAAAAGCACTCAAAACTCACTGTGCTCTAACGGTGGGTGTAATATAGCCAGACTATATTCTTTGTGTGTCAAGGATTAATTAGACATGAATAAAAAGCATCTAGACCAATAACAAATTGTCAGTGTGTTCTACGAGTGTTTGTTCACATGACCCTAAATATCCATCAAGACTTGTGGTTGTTGTTGTTTGAGACAGCGTCTCATATATCTCAGGCTAGGCTTGAAGTCAGTAAGTAGCTGAGGATGGCCTTGAACTTCTGAGCCTCTTGCCTCTACCTCCTAAATGCTGAGGTTATAAGCATGCACAAACATATCAAATGTATGTGGTGCTAAAGATCAAAGCCTTTGGGGCTTTGTGCATGACAGGCAAACATTCAACCAACTAAGCTACATCCCCAGTCCTGCCCTCCAAAGTTTAAATAAGAAACCAAGGCAGAAATTATAGACCATTTTAGGGTAAGATCAGGATGGGACTATTTGCCACTCACCCAGATATCAATATTATACACTGTGACATTGAATGATATGAAATCTCATGAGGCACCTCAAAATGTTCCCAGCATGTGTCCCTTGAATTTAATGTGCATAAAAGTTGCTTGGGAGCTGAGTCGTAGAGCACCTACCTAGTGTGCTCAAAGCCCCCGGAGTCTATTACCAACACTGGACACAATTTCTTAGATACAAAGGGACAGACACCTTCCATCTATACACATTGAATAATTCTCCTTCCAGTGTTGTGATGGTTTGAACAGATATTTTAGATAAGCCCTATGAGGGTTCATCTATTTAAAAGCTTAATCGTCAGGGAGTGGCATTATTTGAAATGAATTAGGAGGTGTGGCCTTGTTGGAGGAAGTGTGTCACATGGTGGAGTGGACTTTGAGATTTCAAAAGCTCAAACCAGGCCCAGAGTCTGTCTCTCTCTGCTGTCTGGGAATCCAGATGTAGAACTAACTCTCAGCTACTTCTGCCTGTATGAAGTAGCTTCATGCCACCATGCTCCCTGCTGTGAGGATAATGGACTAACCCTCTGAAACAGTAAACCCTGATTAAATGCTTTCTTTTAGAAGTGTTACTATAGTCATGGTGTCTCTTCACAGCAACAGAACGGTGACCAAGACAAGGGGTCTATGGTGAATTTGTAAATATAATAAACACTTTTTGTTTGACTCTTTGTCTCACCACATCTGAACTTCCAGATTGTCTCCACATCAATGAAGTGCATTTATCTCATCTTGTTGAGATGAATTCAGCTCAAGTTTGAATTAGTCATTCTTTCTTT
This sequence comes from Rhabdomys pumilio, assembly GCA_030674055.1. Lineage (NCBI taxonomy): Eukaryota > Metazoa > Chordata > Mammalia > Rodentia > Muridae > Rhabdomys > Rhabdomys pumilio. The sequence continues at coordinate 6,969,538 of JANHMN010000007.1, forward strand.
TAAGTAGGCCCTCCATCGTCACCTGGATAAGAATGACAGAAGATACACTGTGGCAAAGCTGCATCACAGCCAGACACTGTAACAGATATGGACAGCAGGCAGTGTTCTTCTCTGGATTACTTAATATGTAAAACTGGCCTTTAGATTGAGCCTTTCCCTGAGTGACTCCATTTCACAAGGACCACTTGGCCCTATTTTGAGCGCAAATGCAGAGGCAGGATGACCGCATAGGCTGAGGCGAAAGCTAAGAAGTAACTTACTCCTAAGATGAAAAAGGAATTTTGAAAAGGCACCATATACAAGTTTATCAAAAGTAAGCTGGAAACATTTAAGTCCTTGAACATATTAAAACCATAGCAGAGGGCTGGAGAGATGACTCAGAGGTTAAGAGCACTGACTGCTCTTCCAGAGGTCCTGAGTTCAATTCCCAGTTGTGTGGCAAGCTCACAACTATCTGTAACTCCAACACCAGACATCCTCATACAGACAGAACTACATGCAGGCAAAACACCAAAGCATATAAAAATAAATTATTTTAAAAACTGTAGCAGAAAAGCTAGGTCCAAGAACTTGATAAAAACAACAGACTGAAGTAGTTTATAACCCGACGCCCTAAACAGGACACATGGTGGCCTGTGCCTTTAATCCCATTACTTGGGAAGCAGAGGCAAGTGGATCTCTGTGAGTTCCAGGTCAGCTCAGTCTAGATAAGGAGTTTCAGCCAGGAAACCTTGTCTTTAAAAAAAAAAAATGAGGCCACCTAACAGAGACACAAAAGGCCTCAGCACGATGTTATCTGACTAGCTGGTGCGTGTGAGTGTGTGTGTGTGTGTGTGTGTGTGTGTGTGCACTTTCGAGTGTGCATGTGTGCATGTGTGCGTGTGTGCCTGCCTGCCTGCCTGTGCATCTCTCTCTGTGTGTATATATCTGTCTCTATGTGTCTGTGTACCTATGTGTCTGTGTGTCTGTCTCTCTGTGTGTCTGCATACAAACAGGCAGAGAGCTTCCAATAACCTTCAGGCCTTCAACTCAGCTTCATCACCACTGTTTGACATGGCCTGTTCAAACTGCTGTCCATCCCTCTGCCCCATCCATATATCTGGTCCTGGTCTTGCACCTCATCTCCACAGTCCTGCCCTTCTAAAGCTTGACTGACCCCTGTGGCCTGCCTCTGAAACCCAAGCCCAACTCTGTGACGCCAGCAGCTCTCTAACTGGGATCCTTAATGTCTTACCCAAGCACTATAGCTGCTGTCTTTGCAATCTGCCTCTGCCTCCAGAAAAAAAAAATCTTTGAATTGCGTGGCTTTTTTAACTGTTTTGTAACCATTCTCTAATACACACCCAAACACAAACACACTATGATGGTTAGTTTTTCTGTCAACTTGACATAGCTATAGTGATCTGAGAAGAGGGACTCTCAGTTGAAAAGATGCCTTCATAAGATTGGCCTAAGTTAGCAAGTCTGAGGGGGGCGTTTTCTTGATTAATGATTGAGGTGGGAGGGGCTCAGCCCATTGTAGGTGGAGCCATCCTCAGGCAGCTAGTCCTGGGTTGTATAAAAAGGCAATCTGAAAAATGCTTGGAAAACAAGCCAGCAAGCAGCACTCCTCCACAGCCTCAACCTCAGGGCCTTCAGGTTTCTGTCTTGAGTTCCTATCCTGATTTCCCTTCCAGATTCTGTGAGGCTGACAACAGTGTTGCAGCAGACAAGAGCTGTGGAAGATGAAAATGGGGAGCCGCGGAGGCACTGAAAGGAAATTAGGCTTGAATGACAAATTACAGATTTAGCTATCAAAATAACATGTTGGAAACATTTGAAATAGTATTTTCATTCTACTATTTCATTATTACTATTATTTATGATTTTAATTGTTTAGTGTAGGCAGAAGACAGGAGACTCACGAACAAACCAACAACTTAGATATAAACTACTCCTCCTGAAGTCGACAGCAGTGTGGCTCAGTAGTCAGACTCTTGGCTAACATGGGGAGGCTTTGGGTTTGACGCTCACAATTGCAAAAGAGAAAAGGAAGTGTTGTGATTTGAGGATGTGACTCGTGGAGCCAGATAGGGCTAAGTCATGTCCGATAAAGATGCTTAAAGGAGAGCCGTGACCTCTTCCTCAAAGCTGGCTCACTTCACCGTGTTTTATAAAGAGAGAACTCTTGTGTTCATTCCTAACTCACGTTTGTTCGTGGAGGCACAAAGATAGGACTTATGGTTTAGGCAGTGAGGGAGGAAGTTGCCACGGCACTGTAAGCCCGGTCCTTGATGGTGTCTTTCTTACCTTGGACTTTACTGTGGAACTTGAAAATGTCAATATTCTTTCTTTCTCAGTTCTTTGCTCAGCTTTTTGCAGCTAAGACCAGACAGAGGAGGGTGCTTTCTCTAAAGAGACTCAGGGTGAGAGCCACAGAAGTGCCCGCAGAGAGGGCGGAGCAGGTGGTATCACTGCGAGGACCCCATGACTGGGGCTTGGTGAATGTGGCTCCAGCAGAGTTTCACGATTCAAGGATGGCAGCGATGGCGCTTCATAGGACCGATTCCAGTGCGCAGGTGGTCATTGTTCGGTCTGTGTGGTCTTCTACCCTTGCTCTTCTGGTGAACTCTTCCTTATTTGTGTGTTCGTTCTCTCCCTTCATCTCTTAGGTGTCAGTATGCATCCCCACACTAAACTTGTGATTGTGCTAAGATTACAATTATGTATCGTTACATCTGCCTGAATAGTCTTTACAATTCTTTTCTCCTGAAAACAGGTAGTTTTGAAAGCTCCTCGTTGCAACGAAGAATCCCACATAGAAGGGAGGAAATACGAGAATATAGGCTTTGAGCCTTCTTTTCGTATAAGGACTAAGTGATCTTGCAGAGATTCCCCCAAATGTTGCTACTCTCCATCCTAAATCAGGTCTGCACTAACTGCACCTTGTGCTGTAGATTGAGGAGGGCTAAGACAGACCGATCACAACCCCGAAGAACAGCTGTAATGAGAAGCAAGCGGAAAATGAGGTGACCTTGTAAAAAATCCCAAAGCCAAGGTGTTATCTCCCAAAGCGCCTTTCATGGATGGAACTGCTGGAGGCAGGGGAATGACTCCAACTCTCGTTCTGAAGATTGATTATGAAACTGTATTCAAGTGGTAATTTTTTGGACTTTAACCTGAGCCAACCTCCATGGACAGCCACAAAGCAGGTGTCTACATGACAGTTTGTAGCTGGGTGGAAGGGGCTGCGGTGTGCTGGGACACAATTCTCAAAGGTGTCCATAATAGCTGTTTTCTGTAAGTTAAGTTACCAATTAAACTGTGTTAGCATCTCTCCGTCTCTGTCATTCCCAGTGTTCTCAGAAGAGTGAGGCATTAAAATACAGGGTAAAAGTATGGTTTTAAGGAAATTATACTTCCCATGTCACACGACAATGCATACACTCCACATTTCAATAGCAAAGGTCGTGTATATAAGCAATTTGATAGAACAGCTCATTCTGTGTATGCATGTCATGCTATACTGTGGTTTCCATGAGAGCAAATTATTTTAAGTCTGTGTCCCCAGCACACAGTAGGTGTCAAGTTAAATTTCCATAGCTAGACAAGATGGCTGTGTAGAAGTTGTACGGGAAGAGAGTGTACGTGGTGCGGATGTGCTATTACTCTAAACATAACTCAGCTGCGGTTCTTATCAGGGAGTCTTTCAGGATCAAAACAGGATACTGTCTAGTTTGTATTTGTGTGTGTGTGTGTGTGTGTGTGTGTGTGCCAAAAGTTGACATTGTGTGTCTTCAGTCACTCACTCTGCTTCCTAACTTGAAGCAGGGTCTCTCGCTGAACCTAGAGCTTACCAATTCAGCTAGACCGTCTGGTTAGGAAGCTCTGGAAATCTGCCTGTCAGTGCCTCTCCAGGGTTGGTTAGAGACACACACCACTGGGTTGGCTTCTTACATGGATTCTGGAACCCTAAACTCAGATCCTCATGTTTATGTGGCAAATTTGTACCAGTTGCGGTGGTTTAAATGAGATGTCCCTCTATACTCTTTGAATATGTCATCCCCAGTGATGAGTAGGTTTAGGAGGAATGAATGACCTTGCTTGGGTATGGCTTTGGGAGTTTAAAGACTCACCCCATTTCTAGTTTGTTCTCTCCCTGTTTCATGCAGATGTGAGCCTTCAACTTTCGACTTCAGCTGCCTTGCGTGCTGCTGGATGCCATACTTCCCAGCCATGACAACTCTTATCCTCTGGAAACTTGGCCCAGATAAACTTGTTCTTCTGCAGGTCATAGTGTTTTATCACAGCAATAGACAAGCAACTAAGACACCAGCTGAGCTGCTTCCTCCGACCCCATATTGGTTTTGATTTCCAGATGAATGAGGACTAACCTGTGAGCCTTATCTCAGCAAGGTCATACTGATCCTGTGCTTCCTGTCTCCCTTGAGGACCTTCTGATTACAGAGGGGTTATTTATTGGCCGAGGAACTTGGGTTAGGCATTCTCCAATTTCTGCATAGTCAATAGAGGGTATGGCTTGTTTTATGATGTGACAGGATGTGAAGTAATGTTTTAATCTTGAGAGCGATTTCAGTAATACATAGGGCTTTTGAAACCTCTATGATACTTGAATATCATCTCTGTACTTGAAGCAGTATTTCAAACCACTGCTCAGACCTTTCAGGGTGAATAGTTTCTATCTAAATTGTCAATTTATTTGTGAGTCTGCCATCTTGTTCCTACTTTGCATAATTAATATTGTAAACAATATTAATGATGTTCTCTGATATTGGACTTGGGAAGGAAAATTTAATTTTAAGTGTATTCTGCAAATAATTTGATAGTTGATTCTGTAAATGTCATTTTTAATGTACTTATAATTGTTTTCCAAACAACTCCTCTGGCAAGAAGCCACATTATATAGCAAATAATTTCTTTATCTTCTTGGATTAAATAAAACAACATATTTATCTCTGTCTTTGTTTGGATTTTCCTTGCTGTGACTCACTTTGCCAGCAAAGTCAATTTTAAAAAATAAATAATAAATTTGTATGACCTTTTGTTTTCTCACCATATATGAAAAACGAAAAAAAAGAATGAATTCAAACTTAAGAATATGAAATGCCTAAAAGCATCTTATTAAAATTCCAGAAGATAGACACCAGTAGTCATTTCTTAGGACTGCCATGACAAGGCTTCGAAAACAGGGTGGCATAACTCAGCAGAAGTGAGTTGACTTTAGCTCTGGAAACCATAAATCTAAAATCGGGCGTTAGTAGGCTGCTATTTCTCTGTCTCTCTGAAAACTGGAAAGGATTCTTTCTTATTTCTTCCTGGCTTTTGGTAGCACTCTTTGACACAACTTGCTTTGTAGATATATCCCAACATTCTTCTGTCTTCACATGGCCATCTCCCGATAGGAAGCCTAGACATTATTGAATTAGGGGTCCACCTTGCTCCACTGTGGCTTCCCACCGAAAATTACATTGGCAATGACCTTATTTTCAAGTCCTGTCCCATTCTGAGATACTGGGAGTAGGGCTTGAACATATATATTTTTTGAAAGGGGTTAGTCATAGTAGCATGCACCTTTAATCCCAGCACTCAGGAGAAAGAGTTCTAGGCCAACCAGGGCTACATAGTGACAGTCTATCTTTAAAAAAGAAAGGAAGAAAAAATTAAAAAGGCATGATATTCAATTTATAATAACTGATTTTTTTTAAATCAAAATTTAACAAATATTTGGATCTGGTGAGGTGGCTCAGAGGTTATCAGCACTGATTCACCCTGTAATTTTGAAACTCAGGACCCTGCTTCTGATCACTCACAATGCTTTATGAATAAACACTCATATTCAGGAAACCAACAACTGATGTCTAAGTAACAGTGCTTTCCCTTAGAAATATGGCTCTTGTAGTAATAGAACAAAGATTCTGATTTCTGTTAAGTAGATCGCTGTGTGTTTGTATTTTTTCAGAAATCCAAAAGCAAAGAGCCCCCTCAAAGACAATAGAAAAGAGGGTGTCAGGAAGAGCTCAGCTGGCAGAGACGCTTGTATGGTAAGCACTCAAAGTCATATTGGCCAAGTATGGTGGCTCAGACCTGTAATCCCAGTTCTCAGTAAGTTGAGACGGAATGATTGCTGTGAGCTTGAGTCCAGTCTGGGCAACGGAGAAAGATCTTGTCTCAAAATTCTTTCTGAATCTTTGGTAATATTGACTACATAATAATATTGACAATATTTTGTTAAATGCAGTATTAAACTAACTCCACGTTTCCCTTTTCTTTCTTTTTTTTATTTTGTTGTTGTTTTGGGTTTTTCAAGACAGGGCTTCTCTGTGTAGCCCTGATTGTCCTAGAACTCTCTCTGTAGATCAGGTTACCTCAAACTCACAGAAATCCATCTGCTTTTGCCTCCCAAATACTGGGATTAAAGGTGTGTGCCACCACTACCTGGCTCATGTATTTCTTTTTATTTTCTAGGATATTTTATATCATATTTGTGACTTGTATTGCCTTTCTGTTACTGATTTATAATATACTTGAAAGTATTTTGAACAAGCTGGTGTGATTATAGAATATAGGATTTTTTTAATCTTGATCTACTTCCCACAAACTCATATTTTAAAGCTAACATTCTGTTATGGCTCTAACAATTAGCTAATGCCAGAGGGATTATGAAATAGAGTGTGTCATTGTTTCAAGTGCAATACATATTCAGCCCATTCCTGTTGTAGAACTATATTTTCCACCTCATTGATTTAGGATTGATCATTTGATTTTCTTTGGCCAGTGAGCTATGAGTGTCAGGGAGTGACAAATCCTACTCTGAGATGCTTTAAAATGCCTCCTAACTCTCTATCACTGTGTCACAAAGCAAGGTGTTTAATAGAGGGGTTAGTTCTTTCAGTCTGGGTATTCAAATGAAGACATCACAGAGTAGAGCCTTTGAAGATACGCAACCTCATGAGAACTGTTTCCCCAGAAGATGTCAAAGGTAGGAAGAGAGGATGAAGGCAGAGCTAGTACAGCATCTATTTCCCCTCCAGCACCAACTGGGTTCCAGCTTCTCCAATTCAGCAGCTTCATGAGAGATTCTGCTTCACTCCAGCTTGAAACTCTACAAGGCTATGTGTCTCTTATTTGGTTCCTAGCATTATGTAGTATCCATTATGTAGCTCAACACAGACCATAGAAATTAATAAAGACCTAGGGCAGGTGCATGCTTTCAGCGACCTGAAGCTCACACATATTTAAAGAACACCATTTTTTTTTTTTTTTTTTTTTTTTGCTTGAGATCAGAGAGCCTTGCGTGTTCTAGGGAAGCTGTCTACTACTAAGTGGCAGTCATCCCCAGCTCTTAGGTTCTCAGGACAAGATTTCAGTATCATCGCAGGCTGTCCTCAAGTTTCCAGCCCCCACCACCACCACAGACACACGCGCACCGCCCTGGCCCGTTTCTACCGCTCAAGTGCTGGGGAACTGTGAAACTGGGGCCTGATTGGACAAAATGCATTGCAGGAGATGTAAAGGACAAACCTTGTCTCAGGGCCTTTCCTTGTTGCCTCTCTGTATCCCGTTCACCACAAGGTGAGCAACTATACTCACCACACTCTACCAGAAGGTTCTGACTCACCACAGGCCCCAAAACAGTGGAACTAGCCTGCCATGAACGGAAACTTCTTAAACCAGGAGCCAGAATAGAACCCTGTTCTCTATGAAGTTATCTTTCTTGGGCATTTTGTTACAGGGATGAACAGTTGTCACATACATGCCAGTCTCTGAAATTGAGAGTTAAGCAAAACAGAAAGCGCTATTCCTGAAATAGCCCAGGGTGCTTCAAGTCTGAAATCTGTCTCCCTGAGGATAGGGTTTTTGGATATTTATAGATGATTTATGGTTTGGGGAAAGGGGAGTCTCAAGGTGAAGCAATCATCAGCATGCTTATGTATAATTATTGGTCAGTTGTCCATTGGTCACATGTTCAGAAAATGGTGGCAACCCATCAGGTACCTTTTCAGGTCCAGGTGAGGAGTCAGTGGAATCAGCATCCTGCAATGTAACCCTGGCATCACGATGTCACATGCAGAGTGGTTTGAAGCAGAATGGCCCCATAGGGTCATATATTCTAATGCTTGGTTCCTAGCTGAAGAATTGTTTGGAGGGGTTAGGAGGTGTGGCCTTATTGGGAAAGTATGTCAACAGGAGTTGGCTTTAAGGTTTCAAATATCCATGCCAAGCCCAGTGTGTGTGTGTGTGTGTGTGTGTGTGTGTGTGTATGTATGTGTGTGTGTAGTGGAAGTACTTCTGTTCTTTGCATTATTATTATATTGTTATTATCATTGCTGTTGTTATTGCTTACTTGTGTTTTTATGTTGTAGGATAGCTTGTTTTATTTTGTTTTTGTTTGTTGGGACAGGGACAACATGTAGCCAAGGTTGGCCTTGAACTCCTGATTCTCTCCTCTTCAGCTCCGGGATGCTGGTGCTAAAGTCTTGTACCATCATACTGGTCTGTTACATTGCGGGGGGGGGGGGGGGGGGGGGGGGGGGGGGGTGTTTTTCATTTGTTTTGTTTTGTTTTTTTTTTCATGTTTTTTGCATGCATGATCTTGGTCTATAGAGTTGCTATCCAGTCTCCCATGATAAAATGACAAAAGTGTTTGGGAACAGCAACACGTTAAATTCATCTTCCCTTAGATCCTGCTGGCTGCATGCTTCCTGGGAACTTTTATGTTTTAGGAGGTTATACTTCAGAAGCGAGGGTAATGCATAGGCAGTTATTGTGTCAGGGTTGTTTGAGGTGAACAGAGCAGAGCAACTGCCACTCATCAGAATGGAGGACTCCATTCCAATGGCCTTGGCAAGAGTAACTGAGGATTTTACACTTTCAAGCAGATAGGCTTAATTTTTATTTAAAATTAATTTAGTACCGGAAGAGTCCTATTTGTATATCAGTGAGTGGATATAGGGTGGTAGCCACTCCAGTTTTCTTAAGAAGGAAACTGTAAGGCTTTTCTGGGTTCCAAATAAAGCAGTGGGCAGAAGATATTTAATTTCCTTAACTTGATTAGCGTGTAAAGCTGAGGAGCCGGGAGCACAGCCTAACCTCTCTCTGACTTTCAGCCATCAGCCATTACAGCCGATTTCCTGCCAGGCCCATCCTCCTCAGGGGTTAAAACCTATGCAAAACATGGAAGAGAAGGGGATGGTTTTAATTTTAGAAGCATTAGAATATATCTATAATGTGTGTGTGTGTGTGTGTGTGTGTGTGTGTGTGTGTGTGTATACTCCAGGACAGGGATCTTTTATAACTCAGTAATTAATGAGAGAATTGGAAAAGGTGCTAGAACTGATTAAAACACGAGGAGTCAGAGGCTGAAAATTTATGTGGAAAAAAGGAGGATTCAGCCAGGCAGTGGTAGTTCCCATGTAAGTCCCCATAAGCAAAGGGGACTTATGGCTGCAGATGACATGGAGATTGGCTCGACATCAGACTTCATTGTAGGAAGAGTACCTGGACCACTCAGATCAAATCAGTGTAATCCCAGGGGTCTCTAAAGAGGAAGAGGGTATCGGAAGAGAGAGTTGTGACTGTGAATTTGGGACAGTGGACCATTGCCGGCTTTGAGGACAGAGAAACGAATCTAAGAACCAAGGGCTAAAGTGGACAATGACAACTGGAAAAGGTTGGGAGTAAATTCTCCTCTGGAGTACCCAGAAGGAAATGGAGCCCTGCAGAAATCTTGGGCTTAGCTCAGCAAGCTCTGTGTAGAATTTCTTCTCTCCTACGGTAGTGATAAATACGTTGTTTGAAGCCACCACGTTTGAGGCACGTTTTAATAGTAGAAACAGAATACTAACC
>JANHMN010000007.1:6979393-7043861 GCA_030674055.1 Rhabdomys pumilio
TATCAGCCTGCTTTTGTATACCCTGAGGAGCTAAGTTTTGCAGGCTGCTCATAGGAGGAGGAGTATAGTCCAGCGAGGTGAGTGACTCAGCACTTAGCAGAGATGCTTTGCCCAACACAGGGTTATTAATCACTGCTGGGAGTAGAAATGAACAAATTGATGACTTGACAGTTCAGTAGAACTGCCCGCTCCACGTCCTCCCAGAAAACCGGGGAGAGCCAAGTCATCAATAACTCTGCGATCAATTCTTGCTCCCTCAGCCAGTTTCTAGGCAAAAGGGGTAATGGCCTGTTGTGAGACAACTGCTACAGTTTGTGAAGTGTGTTCTTACCAAGCTCTTCTTACCTTCGATTAAAGTAAGCTGGGTAACCCTCAGGAATTGATTCTGACCTTGTGGGGGAGGCTTATCAAGTAGTAAGTAATTGGCAGGCTTTGAAAAATAATTTTTTTTTTAAAAAAAAATCACTAGCTAAAAGTAAAAAAAAAAAAAGTATTGTTTTTGCCTCCTCTGGCATCTATATCTTGTCTTCATAGGGGCACTCTTGAATAATTCCATCCACTCCTCCTTGGCGGGTGAATGTCTCAAACTTTGTTGACTACGTATTAGGACAAGTGGCTGGCTTAGGAATTTCTTAGGAATAAATTTGATGCCGTGAGAATGAAGTTTGGATGGTCATATAAAAAGCACGGGGCAAGGGCATGCTGTATGAGGTGGTCTTTGCTGAGCTGGTGGAACGTGGGCTAACGTGTAGGAGAAACCAGCTGGACAAGGAAATCAGTTGAGGAGGAGGCTGAGGGAGACTAGGTCTCTCTGATGTTATTTGAACTCTTGAATCTACTTGTGACTAAAGAAGGGGTCATCTGTCTCTGCTTTGTCTCAGTCGCTCTATCACTGAGCCTTTGATTTCTCCTATGTTGGTGTAGGTTTAATTTCTGTTACTGGATCTTTGTCCAAGTCATTTTCCTCCTTATCCATGGGGGACTGTACTGAATAGTTCTGTGTGTCAACTTGACACAGGCTGAAGTTATCACAGAGAAAGGAGCCTCCCTTGAGGAAATGCCTCCATGAGATCCAGCTGTAAGGCATTTTCTCAATAGTGATCAAGGGGGAGGGGTGCCCATTGTGGGTGGTGCCATCCCTGGGCTGGTAGTTCTGGGTTCTATAAGAAAGCAAGCTGAGCAAGCCAGGGGAAGCAAGCTAGTAAGTAACATCCCTTCATGGCCTCTGCATCAGCTCCTGCTTCCTGATCTGCTTGAGATCCAGTCCTGACCTCCTTTGGTGATGAACAGCAATGTGGAAGTGTAAGCTGAATAAACCCTTTCCTCCTCAACTTGCTTCTTGGTCATAATGTTTTGTAAAGGAATAGAAACCCTGACTAAGACAGGGACATATTCCAAGGGACATATTCCTCAGGAGAGGCCTAGCACTGCAATTAGTAGAAGTACCGGATCCTATGTATGTTGTATTTCTTACTCCGTACATTTGTAACTGTAATTGAGTTTAATTTATATAGCAGGCATAGTAAAAAAAAAAAAAAAAAAAAAAAATTGAGACTAAAATAGAAAAAAACACCACACTAATATACCTCACAAGTTATACATGTGTAATCTCTCAAAACATCTTACTGCACAGTATCTGTATCTCTCTTGCCATGATGATACAAAGCTAGGCGAAGTGTGGTGGCCATGCCTATAGTCCCAGCACTTGGCAAGCAAAGGGAGACAGAGAGAGCTGAGCCTATGCCAGGAGATGAAATAAGGTAGATGCTATTAGGCTGTTACTGACCTGACACTATGATAGGAGGATTCTCTTTGTTTTAAAGTGAGATGATGGTCTGAGATGAGGATGACGTCACTGGGGAGGTCACGTGAGCCACAACCTGACCAGGATAAAGGAGAGTGGGTGCCTGCTGGAACAGCACTCTGAGAAGAGGGCTCAGCGTGTGCAAAGGCCCTGGCGTAGAACACAGTGATGCGTTAGAGATCTTCAACACACCAGAGGAGCTGGAACGCAAAGTGTGGGAGCTGGCCCGGCTGATGTGGCAGTCCTCCAGCGTGGTTTTCCACATGGGCGCCGGCATCAGCACCGCCTCTGGCATCCCCAACTTCAGAGGCCCCCATGGCGTGTGGACCATGGAGGAGCGTGGCCTGGCCCCCAAGTTTGACACCACCTTCGAGAATGCCCGGCCCTCGAAGACCCACATGGCCCTAGTTCAGTTGGAATGCATGGGCTTCCACAGCTTCCTGGTCAGCCAGAATGTAGATGGGCTGCACGTGCGCTCTGGCTTCCCTAGGGACAAGCTGACAGAGCTGCACGGACACGTGTTTGTAGAGGAATGTCCCAAGTGTAAGACGCAGTACGTGAGAGACATGGTTTTAGGTTCCATGGGCCTCAAGGCCACAGGCAGACTCTGCACAGTGGCCAAGGCGAGGGGACTTCGGGCCTATAGAGGGGAGCTGAGGGACACCATTCTGGCCTGGGAGGATGCACTGCCTGACCGGGACCTGATGCTAGCTGACGAGGCCAGCAGGACCGCAGACCTGTCTGTCACCCTGGGTACCTTGCTGCAGATACACGCCAGCAGGAACCTACCCCTTGCCACTAAGCGCCATGTCAACCTTCAACCCACAAAACATGACCGCCAGGCTGATCTGCACATCCACGGCTACGTGGATGAGGTGATGTGCAGGCTCATGAAGCATCTGGGGCTGGAAATTCCTACCTCGGACAGACCCTGTGTGATAGAGAAAGCCCTGCCACCTCTGCCACGCCCAGTAGCACCCATGGCCGAGCCCCCTGTGCATCTCAATGGTTCAGTACATACTTCGCATAAGCCCAAGCCCAACAGCCCTATACCCCACAGGCCCCCCAAAAGAGTGAAGACCAAGGCTGCCCCCAGCTGAACGGAGTGTGTGGGCAGAAGGAGTACTTGGAGGAACCACACATGTTGGGTTTTTTGTTTGTTTGTTTGTTTGTTTGTTTGTTTTATATCCTGGGGACTGATATCACACACACTGGCCTCTTTTCAGATTTTTCTTTGAGACCAGGGCACCCTAAGTCACTCAGGCTGGCCTGTAACTCACTGCTGTAGCCTAGGCTGGCCTGGAGCTAGCCCTGCCTGCCTCAGTCTCCACTGTAGCAGGGATGGTGGGTAGGCACACCATGTCCAGCACAGCTCCTTTCTTCCAAGCCTCACTGTGTCCCTTGTCCAGGTCCTTCAGGGGAATCTCAGGGCACAGGGAGTCCCACACGTGTAGAATAGGCTGTGTCTCAGAGATCCATGTGCCTTTCCACCAATCACACCCCACTTGTGATTCAGGATGTGCCCAGAGCGGCAGCCACACACTCCACACACCACTGCTGCCCCCTGCACGCACCCCCAGACCCTGACACAGAGCCACCAAGGGCCCACTTATGCATAGGAAAGAAGGGGGCCCACCAGGCACCTATCTGTGCTAAGGGCCCCAGGCTTCCAGAAGCTCCCAATGCAATAAACGCAAAATTCCTTTCATTCTTTTAAAAAATAAAAAAAATAAAGTGAGATGACACAAAGCTCGCCATGTCACTCCAAACAGAGTTACAATTTAACTGAAAAACTTACCCCTGGAGGTTTTCTTTTCCTTTTTAAAAACAAAATCCTGCATAGCCCAGGCTGGTCTTAAACTCACCGTGTAGCCGAGAATGACCTTATTAAATTCCTCATCCTGCCCCGTCTTTCAAGAATGGGGATTACAGATGTGTACCACCGCACCCAGATTCTTCTGGAGTTTCCAGTTTAATTTTTTTCTACATGGCTGGCTACAGACTGACTTGCAGCTTCACCGAGTGAAACCTCAGATGAGGGGGCCATTACTGTATTGGTAATTAGGAGAGTTCCAAGCCCACACGGTGTATTTAACAAGATGTCTTGGGCTGTCAAGATGGCTCAACGGTAAAGGCACTTGCTGCAAAGCCTGACTACTGCTCTATGGGTCTGGGCTTACTCAGAGACTCACCATAGCCATGAATATGTTTTTAATAAGAAGAAGCTTATGATTTTGGTACTGGCACTCAAACCCGGTACCAGGGTTGCTCCTGAGAGCACTTCCAAGATGCAGCACCTAGCCATATCAGCTCAGGGCTTATAAAAAGCAAACCCTGCTTGATTCTATGTATTTTGACTAGGTGTAGGCAGGGTCTTATTTTTTAACATACATGTCTTGCCGTTGTCCAGCTCATCTTTTTTGAGCAGAGTTTGATTACAAAAGCAAAAATACCAGCTACTCACATGACCTGTTATCTTGCCAGAACAGAATATTTTATGAGCTCAGTCAATTTAAGAATAGTCTTCACTGTCTGGGAAAAATGGGGAATGGGCTGACCCGGAAGGACTGTACACCCTGAGAAATCTGTACGAGTGTGTGTGTGTGTGTGTGTGTGTGTGTGTGTGTGTGTGTGTGTGTTGCAATCACATTTTATTAATGGGTTAGGGCAGGCATGACATGACATGACATAGGTACGGAGGTCAGAGGACAACTTTCCAGAGCTGGTGATCTACTGTGTGAATTCTGGGTTCATACTCAGTTGGGCAATGATTAACATTACACTTAAGGTTTTAATTACTGTGCTTACGGTGTGTATAAGTTGTCCTCTGACCTCTACACACATGCCATGGTCTGCCTGCTCTAACCCGTAAATAAAACGTGTTTAAAGTAATTTTTGAAGTTGGAAAGCAGAGAAGAAAAGAGAGAGAGAGAACTATCAGGGGGAAGATGCAAACATTCTCTCGACAGAATCTTTGCTTTAGCGCCTTAGAGAGCAGCTTCCGCTCCAACTGTGGACTCAGTGTATTGTCTACTGTCCCTCAATGGCCTGGAACTGTATTCACTGAATTACTGAAACTGAAATGACATCAGGTCATATGGTTTTGTTGGAAGCCTGAGGAAAGACTTAGAAACATATCACTTGCTTTTGAGATTTCTATATTCTAGAAGGGAAAGGAAAACAAGGAGAAAATCTAGCTATTATCATCAGGAAGACTGACTTTAGTATAAATCAGGTGCACTGTTATCTACTTATGTATTGTTACGTATAGTCAAGAAATTCAGGAATACAGAAGCGGCAGAAGGAAATCAAATTCAGCTACTAAAATTAAAAAGATCACTGATCCAGTCAGCAACACTAAGTCTTAGAATGAAACTCATCTTGCTGATAAAATGATTTAGAATTTCCAGGCTTCTAGAATTGTGAGGGAAAAGAAGTTGTGTTGTTTAAAGTGCTCAGTCTGTTGTATTTGTTTTTAAAGTGAACCAAGATACACACACACACACACACACACACACACACACACACACACACACAACACCCATTCATGTAGGAGAGGCAAATTAGACAAATAATTAAAAAGAAATACTAGACAATGATAAATATTATAAAATAGGGGACAAATTACACACCAGCAACACAGAGAAGATAACATGTTAGCTGAGCTGACAGGGATAGGTAATCTACGTTGAAGATTGTGGGGAGCCGAATGTGGACATTGGCCTCAGAAGCAAAGTTTACAACATTCTACAGAGCATCCTCTGACCCCTAGGCAGCAGCTGACTGGCATCTTGGCTGCTATGAATCATGAAGATGATTATACTTCTGGGAGAGTAGGAGCATGGACATGTATGGCTTTCAAAGTTGGAGTATGACTTGTCCTCTAGATCTGTAGTCAGCTTCCTGTCCTCTGCCTCTCTCTTCTGTTCTTTTTCATTTTTCGTTATGCCTCTTCTCTGGGTCTCAGCAGATGACCCCCTCCCCTGCACACCTTGATCTAGCCAGACATGAACTCGTGGAAGCCACATTCAAGTCTTCCTTCCTTTTCTTTTTTCCCACACCATCACCATATTGTTCTCCCTAGCCGTGTGCAATGGCCTCCCCATGATCTTTCTAATCCTGATGATGTCACACTTCTGCTTAAAGTTGTAGCTTGGCTCTCTAGATTGCAAGGTTAAGTTCAGAAGTTTTGGCATACATGCAGGCAGAACACTACATAAATAATAAATAAATCTTTATAAATATTTTAATTAAAATATAACTTCATCATTTCTCACCTTTCCTTCCACCCGCTCCCATGCCCCCACGTGATGTTTTTCTTAACATACCCTGCTTCTCTGTAGTCTAAATCTTTCATCCCTCCCAGACCTATTCACATGCAGTCAGCTCAGACCGAACTGTCCTGACTATGCGTGTTATTTTACATGCTCTGTTCCCTTATTTGGAACCTCCTTCCCCTTTCATATATAACTTCCGTTTTCCTTCAAGATTTTACGGTCAGAATTAGCTTTTCCAGGAACTCCTGATGAACTCAGCTTATGGCCGTATTTATTGTGATTTCCATTTACTCTACTGTTTCTGAGGTCACTGTTAATGTTCATTTTTTTTTTCTCCATGTGTAATATCTGTCACATAGCCGATTTCGCTAGTGCTTGAAATAAGAAACTAAATCATAGGGTTTAGTAAATCCCTGTCTAGAGAAATCATAGATATTTCTGAAGCTTCTATATACGGAAGTAAAGACATTTTTGAGGTTCGGAAGCCAGCAAGGAAAATAGCTAGCAAGGAAAAAGGGGCGCTGGATAAGACGAAAATTACCTCGCTGGTGCTAATTGGCTCGTAGGATAGTTGGAAGCAAAACAAGAAGAAAAACTGCATTTCCCGTCATGCGTCTGGAAACCACTGGGTGACACTTAACGTCCCGCCTGACTCACGCGGAAACGAAAGGATCACTTCCGGTTTTGCAACCCCGGGAACCGGCGGCGTTGATCGGCCCTTTAAGGCCTTACTCCGAAGCTCCGCCTTCGCTTGGGTCTTTCTGGAAAGGCAGCTTTGGTCTGTACCGAGCGGGACAGGTATTACCCAGCCGCTGCGGGGGAACTTCTGTGGCCGTGTGCTGCACGGGGCCGGGCGGGCCCGTTCCTCTGGGGGTTTGGGGTTCCGGCCGGCTCTGGAAGCAGGTCGGAGGGTCGTCGCCCGGCACTGACGTTTTGCTCTTTACTGTCGCAGCGTCCCGGGCTCCTGTGTGTCTCCCATGGCGGATACGACCCCGAACGGCCCCCAAGGGGCGGGCGCTGTGGTAAGTGAGCGGCCTGGTCGCCCGGCTCCTTCAGCAAGAGTTGGCGGGGAGCAGGAAGTGTTGAGAGAGGGCTAGAGCGTTCTAGAAGCCGCAGCCTCCCGGGCTGGGGTTAAGGAGTGGAGTGCGGGTGAGAGGAGCTCCAAGTTTGTTTCAAAAGCGACAACAGGCAGTTCTGGAGCCGGTGGCTGTCACCTGTCAGCTGGGGATGTTGGCCTCCTTGCCCCTTCCCACACCTCGGTCTCCGATCGTCTTCGGCCCTAAAGTTGAAGATAGCTTTTGAGGCAGAGGCTTTAGCCCACACACCTCGTGGTGCGCATAGTATTGCCCTTTGTACTTACTTTAAGCCTTTTAGAATTTTGCAAAGGAGAGTGGTATGTTTCTTCGGTTAGTCGTTTACTAAGAGAAATATTGCCCTTTTGTAAACTTTGTAATTAAAAATGTTCTACAGTACAACCTGAGGCAGTTTTGTTCTTTAGTCCTTAAGTTGAAGTTTAGATTTAAATAAAAAAAAAAAAAAGCTTTTTACAGCCCCTGTATACTCGCACTTACGTTGCTGACCCATTTGGAAATTCTTGCCAACCCACGAATACTTAAGTTTTCCACTGTACTACATTTGGGGATTTTAACATTGATGCATGTTAACCTAACTTGTAGTTCATGTTCAGATTTCCTTAACTGTCCATCGTCCTTCCCCTCTGGGCTGCAGCCACTCCATTTATTAATCTTGTCTCTTTACTCACAGTCAGTCAATGGAAATTACTCTATTCTCTCTCTTTGGATTTTGAAGACACAGCTAGTTTCAAGTCTAGACCTGTTTTGCAGAAGCATCCAGAAACTGAAATTACATTTTGATTGCGTTCTTCCTTCTCAGGACACAAGAACCATTTTATATTGATTCTCTTGGGAATTCAGGTGTGATGTTTAAGGTGATAACATCTGATGTGCCATTGTAAAAAATAGATTTCTCCCTTTATAATTAAAAAAAAGTTGTCTGGCCTAATACTTTGAAACTGAATAATTTGTCCTCAAGTCTTCAGTCCAAGATCCATTAAAATATTTTTGTTGTTGTTGTTCTGGAACTATATATATTAGGCAGTTCACTCCTAAAAACTTAAACCAGCCTTTTAAGCTCCTTTATTGTGTAATAAAAGACCCAGATGAAGAGCTTGTGTAGATGGGTTCGTGTTTATAAGTGAGTGTTACTTATGCAGAAGACCCTAGTTCAGTTCCCTGCACTTAACATTGCAAGGCTTACAATCACCTGTAACTCCAGTTCCAGGGGATCCTCTGGACTCCATAGGTTACTGTATGCACCACACACACACACACACACACACACACACACACACACACACAATTAAAAATAACAAAATTAAGTTGTGACTTACTAAAGAATGGAAACCCTACACAGCTACTTATTTTATTAGGGGGTATCATATGTGGAAGTCAGAGAACAACTTATTCTTATAAGTTCTCTGCTTCTATGGTGGTCTCGGTTCAAACCTCAGGCATCAGTCTTGGGAGCATGTGTCTTTACTGCTGGCCTGTTTTGATGGCCCAACAGATGGATTGTAAAGAGAAGGCGCTAAACCAGTCGAGCACAGTAATCTAGATTTCATCCTTGCATTTGACTGCTGCTGTGGCATCACAGTGTCATAGCTGGTTCTAGATAGAACAAACTAGTAGCATATTTTATTCTTGAAACTGCTAGCAAGTAACTAAAAGGCATGTAATAAAATACCCTTAAATTTTAAATATACTTGCATTTTTCCTAAAAAAAAAAAAAAAAAACAACTTTGCATGCACAAAAACAGTGAAATTGCTTAAAAGTAGTATTTAAAAATTTGAGATTGATGCATGAATGTGTTTCAAAATCAGCTTATTGGAAACACCAACTAGAAACAAAACTCCACCACATTTAATGAGGATATGAATTTTGAGACTCCTTTCACATATGTTACATCTTGGTATTAGTATTATTTTTGAGCATTGTAGTTAAGAATATGAAAGCCTCTAGAAATTGATATGAGATGCTTGTTAGTACTAAAGCAGGTTTAAGTTCTTGCTTTCATGATAAACTTACTCTAGGGCCACTGATATCAGTGTAAAACTTGTCTGGGAGCCTGTAGGGGGTGCAGAGAGAATAATATGACTTGAGAAGCAGATAGCATTTCATATTTGACAGGATTATTTCGAGTGCTTTGGGTGTGCTAGGCCCTTCTGTGTGTACGTAGACAAATAGTATCCAGACTAATGAGTTCTGCACCAACTATGGCAATGATCTTGCCTTTGTCTTTTTAATGGATTATTTAAACCAAACATAATATTTGATGCTTTGTTCAGTTCTGAGTCCTGACTCTTTGGATTTGAGATTTTTCTAAGAATAGACATTATAATTCTCTTGAGAGCCATTAGTTGTTATTTAAAGTAGTTTTAAAAGTAGATGGAGCCATTATTATAAATGTTGAAATAGCACAGAAAATTTTACTGTCCCGATATTTTTCTGAAAGTGCTTCTCATGCTTCCCACAGCGTATGTGTGCTGAAGCAATTAAGTAACATGAGTTCCACTTACTGATCTGCAAAAGCAAATGTTACGAGGTGTTATTACAATACTCTTCATAGGAGTAAAAGTGCATCATTTGTCCTTAATGTAGTTTTTGGGCTTAGTGTACCATAATTTTTTTTATTTTTTTAAATCTAGCAATTCATGATGACCAATAAACTAGACACAGCAATGTGGCTGTCTCGCCTGTTCACAGTTTATTGCTCCGCTTTGTTCGTTCTGCCTCTTCTTGGGTATGTATTATCATATTTCTGACTCAGAGTTGTTCAGTCAGCATTTATGAACTGCTTTTTAGCTTTAGAATTGTTAAACTGTAAATAGGATTAAGACTAACACAAAGCCCACTTAAAAGCAACAGTAATCTAGGAATACCAATTAGGATGTTTTATTTCTGGTTTGTGTGACTGCTCATTGAAAATCTGAGGAAAACAAGATGTCTTGGGTTGAGAAGGTCATGGATCCTGCAGTTCTGTTAAACTGACAAAAGAATGACTGCTTTAGACTAATCAGTTGGATGTATGTGTGAAGAGATGTTTCCCAGAATATGGACTACATTTGTGTAATTTGTTTTCTATTGACAATTAACTGATTTAGGTGTTGTGCAATTCTGATGCAATTCACAAAGGAGGAAGAGACGTAGTAGCTGTTCGTGTCTCATGGTGACTTTCCCTCTGGTAATTTGCAGGTTGCATGAAGCAGCAAGCTTTTACCAGCGTGCTTTGCTGGCCAATGCTCTGACCAGTGCTCTGAGGCTGCATCAGAGATTACCACACTTCCAGTTGAGCAGAGCATTCCTGGCTCAGGCCTTGTTAGAGGACAGCTGCCACTACCTGCTGTATTCACTCATCTTCGTCAACTCCTACCCTGTTACAAGTATCCTTTCATAGCTGTGACAGTGGGGTTTTTCTGTTGGAAGGATAGAGTTCATGAAGCTTGTTTGTTTTGCTTTTAGTCTGTCACTTGAATGTTGATATATTAATATAAACATTTCTGACCCCAAAATTTGAAATGTAAACTCTGTAGAGCTGTTTTGTGAATTTAAACTTCACCTTTCAATGTTCTTGTGTCTTATCAGCTTGAATTAACATTCAAGGCACAAGTTTATACATGAACTCAATATTTAAACTTTCATTTCATTGACTTTATATCTTTGGGGAGAGATGCAAATTTTATTTTACTTACATATATGAGTGTTTTGCCTGTGTATATGTATGTGTACCACATGTGTGCTTGATTGGAGACCAGAAGAGGATGGTAAAACCCCTACAACTGAATTTGCAGACAGTTGTGAAGTACTGTATGGGTGGTGGAAGTTAAACTCAGGTCCTCTGCAACAACAGCCAGTGGTCTTAATCCCCAAACCATCCCTCCAATCCTACAAATGTGTTACTTAAAAAAAGAAAAATCTTTGGCTTCCCCAGCTTCTGGTGAACCAGGGACAGAAATTAATCCAGAAATGACTTAGTAAAAAAAAAAAAATAAATAAAATAAAGTGAAGTAGTCTGCTACACATAAAACAGAAAGGACATAAGCCAAGTGTAGTAGTATAGGCCTGTAATCCTAGGAGGCACAGGTAGGTTTAAAGCCAGCCTAATTTACATAGCTAGTTTCAGGCCAGCCAGGGTTTCATAGTGAGACCTTGTCTCAAAAAACAAACAAAAAAACCCTAGCAAGTTGGCGTAACAAGTTAATTCTTGGGAATCGGGAAGGGAAGTACTGAGTGGTCGCAAGAACATAAACTAGTGAGTGGTCAGAAATGCTAATCTAATTCATAAAAAACTGGGAATTTGCAGCATGCAAAAGTGGCCCGAAGTAATCCTACTCAAGTACTTGGGCCTCTGTTCTTAATGCAGTATATTGTCCTTGCTCTGTCAGTGACTGGCACTTAAGAATAAAATGGTAGCCTTTTCACCTCTTATCTCTTCTAAATAATATAAGTGACATTGAACCAGGCATGTAATTGCAGCACTTGGAAAATCAAGAAGACTTCCATGAGATCTGTCTCAGAAGCCACAAATTAGAGGAAAAAAACAGTAACATCAAAAGCTAAGATGAGTGTTGTAAAGATTCGTGAACTGTGGACAGGGGTAAATTCCTCATACAAATCTTCTTGATCTCTATGTAGCCATGTGACAAGACGAAACGTGGCCTAGGAAGATGAGGTTTGTGAAAGAGCCAGGACGGGAACCTGAGGATCTTGGCTCCTGTTTGAAGGTTATACTTTGGCATTGCCTGTTACTGAATTAGCTTCAAGTCTGGCAGTGTCAGGAGTTTAAGCTGAATTATTTAAGCTTCAGCAGAGTTTCACATAGGCCTTAAAAAGGAGAAGTATATAGTTTCCAAGTTTTAAAGGAGTCTGATTCACTAAAAAGTTTTAAACCAGAGCCAGAAATAGTGGTGTACACCTGTAATCCTAGGTGCTTCAGCACGGAGGAGGGAGAGTTTGAGGCCAGCTTAAGCTACAGAGGAAGATGCACGTTTGTGTTTAGATTTTCTAAATTTGGGCAGAGATGCTCAGTGGTTGGTTGGAATGAGTGTTTGGGTGCTTAGTAAGTTAAGGTTAAAATGAATTTGATACTCAGATTATTAGCACTTTCCATCCATGCCATACCTTTACCTAGACAGAAAAATAGAATGATTCATTTCTTGTGCTGATGTTACCACAGAGAACATTTTTTTTTTTTTTTTTTAAGATTTATGTATACAGTGTTCTGCCTGCTTATATTCCTGCAGGCCAGAAGAGGGCAACAAATCTCATTAAAGATGGCTACCATGTAGTTCCTGGGAATTGACCTCAGGACCTCTGGAAGTACTCTTAACCTCTGAGCCATCTCTCCAGCCCTATAGAGAACATCTTAAGGCTAGTACTTTTACCATTCGTTGTTTATAGTCTGTCATTTACTTGATAGATTTTCTATTATCCACCTAGCAAAAATTGGAGAGGATCTGTTTCCATTTTTTTTCTTTGGAAGAGTTGAATAAAAATTGTGTATTTGCCCACAGTATAAGACCATACCATTGGACTTAATATAAAAATTCATTGCTTATTAATTAACTTGATAGGACCTGCGGTAGATTTTATGCAAGCTGAAATGCTTAGTCTTTTTTTTTTTTTATAGTTTCTCAAAATAATGGGACTTAAGCCATTAACTTTTGTCAACAGTATAGATTCATAAAAAGTGTAGATTCATAAAATCACTATAGAAGGCTGTGTTTAAGACCAAATTGGTGCACTGGAGAGATGGCTTCTGCCCCTGCAGAAGATCCAGGTTTGGTTCAAATGCCTATAATTCCAATTCAAAGGATCCAATACCCACTGGCCTCCTAGGGCACCTGCATGTATGTGGTGAGCATAAACTCTTGCAGGCAAACACAACTAAAAGTAATAAATCCAAAAAACCCAAAATGTCCATTGCAGGGTAAAAAAGTATATTCAATCATTTGGGGTGGCTTGCAGTTTAGTTTTATTAAGGAGATATTTATGGTGCTTTATTAAAAATGATTTTGACTTTCCAAACAGATGGAAAGATTTAGAAAGGAAGTTACTTCCTTCTAAGTGGCAAAACTTGATTTGATTCAAAGATGAAAGAAAAGCCATTCCACTAAACTCACAACCAAGTGTTGCTTCAGCTCTGCTTTGCCCCTAGCACATAGCCATGTATGTGTGTATGCACAGTGCTCAGTGACATAAAACATGCACACATCTACACAGTGCGTGGCCACGTGAAGGCTTTCCTTAACTGCTGTCTCCAGTGAGTATTTTTCCAGTCTTATTATTTTCTTTGCTTCATGCTGCCACATACACTAAGAAGGTCCTGGATGTAAGTAAACTGTCGTTTCTTTGGCTCATAGATTGTAGATAGTTGGCATGCGTTTGAGTTTCAGACAGTTCTCACCAAAAGTTCCTGTATTCTTCACAAGTTTTTATAAAGTTTTTTAGATTTGAAGATTGCATGGTTGAAATGTCACAAAATAGCATTATTTTGTAGAGAAAGAATTATTCTTAAAATTGCCTTCCAGTTCCCTGAAGTTTGAAATAGATATCTTCACTAACTGTGTTAAGTTTGATGAGTTGGCAGAGATCTTCACTGTCACTAACTTTTGCAGCCGTAGAACCGTGGGAAGTGTCTGTATAGTATCTTTAAGAGTTGTGTTCCTGAATTTTATTTTATATTTTGAGGCTGTCTCTTATACAGAGTCCCTGGCTGACCTGAAACTCTTATGTAGCCAGAGATCCATCTGCCTCTGCCTCCTGAGTGCCTGGGGTTAAAGGTGTGCACCGCCCACCGTGCCTGGCCTGAGTTTGTGGGTTTTATTATATTTCTTTATTTCTCTAGCCACAGGGGCACTAAGGATTCCATAATCTGTAGTGTTAGTTATCTAAGGGCCACAGGGATTTTAACTATTGCTGAATAATCAGATTTTTGTTATTTTGGGGGAGAAATAACCACTTTTCTGTGGGAAACAAAGTAAGAATGACAAAATGTGTTGACGTGTTTTGGGTTCTCTTGAGAGACAGACTAAAGCAGGGAATTACAATGAGCAAGTTCTTAAAGTTACTTTGAAATATTTGGCCTTTGGTTGTATCACCTGTTAAGTAAGCTACTGATTAAATAAAGGCAGTTAGCCTTTGGTGTTGATTAGTTCTTCAGCTTGACCAACCATAAGTCAAAGTTGCCAAAAAATAGTGTCTGTAACTGCACAGGCTTCTCTTGGCATTCCCTAAACAGTACAGTGGGACAGCAGCATAGCTTTCGCGTAGCAATAGGATGTCAGCGGTGTGTCATGTGTACGCATGGGTCATGTATAGAAGCTAAGTGTGAGTTGTGTAAATGTGGCTCCACTTCAGCCAGCATCCACACGGTTTGGTACTAGGGTGACTGTTGAGTTGTTTAGAGATGCCTTGTTACTTCTAATGCTTGTTTTCTTTTGTTTTAGGCAAAGGGTTCAAATAGTTTACCTCTGTTGAGATCTGTCTTGGATAAATTAAGTACTAACCAACAAAATATTCTGAAATTCATCGCTTGTAATGAAATATTCTTGATGCCTGCTACAGTTTTTATGCTCTTTAGGTAAGAATTCAAATATGCTTGTTTTGAAAGATTGATTATCACCACTGCTGGTTTTTTTTAAATCTCTCTTCTGATGGATGAATTTGTAAACTGCTTTGAGTAACATGATGTTTAACAATACTATTTTTTCAATGCATAAACATGGGAGACTTTCTGGTTTTGTGTGTATTTAATGTTGTTCATTCACTATTTTATAATTTCAATTACTTTATAGAGTTTATTTATTTATTTGTCTTTGGGGATCAAGTCCACAGCTTTGACACGGCTCTACCACTGAGGCACCTTCCATGTGCAATAGTATATTACATAGAGAATACATAAGAATTTAAGTGTGTAACTTAAATATTACTCAAACCATAATATTAAAGTGCCATGCTGACATTAGTCTTTATATTCTACCTTCATGGCAGACACACTATCTGATGAGTAGGCTGTATTACTGAGAACTCTGTATTTAAAGATAAACTACAGTCTTTTTTTTTTTTTGGTTTTTCGAGACAGGGTTTCTCTGTGTAGCCCTGGCTATCCTGGCACTCACTCTGTAGACCAGGTTGGCCTCAAACTCAGAAATCCGCCTGCCTCTGCCTCCCAAGTGCTGGGATTAAAGGCGTGCGCCACCACCGCCCGGCGATAAACTACAGTCTTGAGTTTATCTTGTATATGCATGCACATATGTGCAAAGACAGATGATCATTGTTCGTTTGTTTATATCTTTCTTTTCCTTCATTCTTTCTAAAGTTCCTCTCTTCTCTTTTCCCTCTTTCTGCTTCCCTGCATTCCTCCCAGGTTTGGGGTTATGAAAGACAAGGCCTTGTTTTGTAGCCCAGGCTGTTCCCGAAGCAATCCTCCCACTTGTACTGCTTGAGTATCAGGATACTGGGGCTACACAGACCCTGCCGTGGGTTTTGTTTGTTTTGAGGGGGTTAATCCTCAAACAAAAACTATGGGTGCTTACAGGGTGTTTTGACCCCTCAAACAAAAACTATGGGTGCTTACAGGGTGTTTTGACCCCTTAAACAAAACCTATGGTTACTTTCAGGGTGTTTTGACCCCTTAAACAAAACTATGGGTGCTTACAGGGTGTTTTGACCCCTCAAACAAAAACTATGGGTGCTTACAGGGTGTTTTGCATGATAAGCAGGTGTTCCTTAGCTACACGCTTATGAAGCTATAGCTTCTTTTTTTATAGTGTTTTCTTTCCTTCTTTCTTCTTTAAAGATTTATTTATTTGTTTTATTTTTATGAGTACTCTGTAGCTGTCTTCAGACACACCAGAAGAGGCATCAGATCCCATTACAGATGGTTGTGAGCCACCATGTGGGTGCTGGGAATTGAACTCAGGACCTCTGGAAGAACAGTCAGCGCCCTTAACCACTGAGCAATCCATCCAGCCTAGCTTTATTCTTATGCTAGAACCAGTCTAAATATTCCTAAAAATAGAGAGGCTTGTTACATAATAGTAGGAACATAAGATTTTGGAATATTTGAAGCTGTAAAAGGAATAAGATAATTTGCACAATATCACATATTACATGTTAATATAAGTTAAAGTTGGTTAACAGCATAATGTGTTCTCTGATATATTTTTTGGGTATGTGCAAGGATTAGTACATGCTTCCTTGTGTCACATTCATATTAGTGTCAAGCCTTCGAGAGCTAGTAAATAGTTATTCTATGAGGAGTATTGGGCTAGTGTTAGTCATTTTGTACACTTGTGTACGTACATATGTTCTGCAAAGATAAATTGTGGAGAGTGTGTTGTGAAGTTTCTAAAGGTCCAAGTTGGATAGTGGGAAAATTGGTTTTCAGTGAATGTTTTCTATATGTTCTCTGTTAAATTTTTCAGTTTAGAAAGTTGAAAATTACTTCAGATTGTTTGTTGGGCAAAATGTACATAACATTAAGTAATAAGCTTATAATCATGTAAGTTATTTTTATTAAGAAGTTATACAAATTGTGATTCCTTACCCTCGTGGATCATTAGCCATTATCAGTCTATGTGGACAAAGGGAGCAGACATAGGTGTGGGGGGGTTCAGAAGCCCTGTGAGTATGCAGGGAGAAGACACATCAGGACCAGCTGAAGGGAGGCAGAGCAACTTTCCTTGGGGTGATTCAAGGCTTATATAATTTTGGGGTTGGAATATCAAGGATGGGCAATGATCATTGACGGAAGGCTCAGAGTACCAAAATGCCTCATTAGCATGGGGAATTAGCATGAGTCAGTAATCTCAGGTGCTAGCTGACCAGGTCTTATCAGGAGGAAGGAAGCTGATCCTGGAATCTAACTAAGGCTACATGACATTTTTCGGGAAGAGGTGTGGGGGTTTTGAATTCCCCAGACAAGGTCAGAGAAGGGGAAGCCCTACCTGTGAAGGGAATCTTACATTAGGTGCTAAGCTATCCAGACAATGTTAAATTTCTACCTTAATTAGTAGAGTTTTCTCACACAAATTAGAAGGGTTAAAAATATTAAGAGCTTATATTATTGTGTATACCTTTATATCTTGCTCTTTAAAAAAAAAACTTTTTTGTTTTTTGAGGTTTTTTGTTTTTTGGTTTTTTTTTCCTGAGATAGAGTCTCACTATATGGCTGAGGCTGTCCTGGAACTCACCAAGTAGACCAGGCTGGCCTAGAACTCCCAGAGATCCACCTACCTCTGCCTCTGGAGTGCTGGGATTAAAGGTGTGCACCACCACTGTCCAACCCAAGTTTTAAATCTTAAAAAAACTGCCACATGAAGATTTATTTTATATAATCAAATAAAACACAAAACTATGCCAACTAACTAATACACTGACATAACCTATAATAATTAGTATTCTTGATTAAAAAAAAATAATTCTAATACCTCAAGTCTGGAATTCTTTCTTTTAAAAACTACCTGTATTAAGATATTCAAATAACTAAAAACAAAACAGGAATGGAGCAGTGGACATGGCTGAGTGCTAGACGGAGCACATAGCAGGCATGCACAAGGCTCCAGCTACGAAGGAGGAAGACCTATGTATATAATGGCAAGTTCAGCTGGACAGTAAAGCATTAGGGTTAGTAAATTATAAATCTTGGCTATGAAAAATACATACTGGACAGCCAGACACAGCGGCACACCTATAATCCCAAGACTTAAAAAATGGCGGCCAGTTTTAACTAAATAGTGAGTTTTTGGCCAGCTTGCCTACACTGGACTCTGTCCTAAAAAAATCAAAAAGGGGAAAAAAGAAAAGAAAAACTCAGAGGCCAACTTTTTACAAAAGCACAATGTGAGGCAGAGAGGTAAGGTGTTGCTGCCAAGACAGAATCCGGAGACCCACATGATGGAGAGAAGTGACTCCTGGAAGTTGACCTATGGCCTTTACACATGTGCTACACACTTACACAGACAAAAATTAATGAAATAAAACTTTTTAAAAGCCAGGTGTAGTGGTGTACACCTTTAATCCCTACACCTGGAAGGCAGAGGCAGGTGGATCTCTGTCAGTTCAGTCCCAGCCTGGCCTACAGAGAAACTAGATTGGGGGGGTGGGGGGGGTGTTATAAAATTTGATTTTAGGTGGCATGTGGTAAGACATGCATGTAGTCTCAGCTCTCTGAATGCTGTGATGGGAGGCTCAGGAGTTATAGGCCAGACTGTGTGACATATTGAGACCTTGTTTTGAAAAAAAAAAACATTGAGCCTACAAGATGATTGGACAGGTAATGGCACTCCCTTGCCAGCCTGACTGTCAAGAGTTTGATCCCTTGATTTGATCCCTGGAGCCCATGGAAACAAAAGGAGAAATCTGACTTTACAGAAGGTATCTCTGACCTTCACACACAGATGCCTGAATCTTCACAATCAGTTTCTCTCTCTCTTCCTCTCTTTATCTCTCTTTATCTTTCTCTCCCTCTTCCTTTCTCTCTCCATCTCTCCCTCTCTCCCTCTCTCTCTTTCCCCTCTCTCTCTCACACACATGTATACACAAATAATGAACAATTTTTAAAAGTACCCATAAAACCCTTGATTTTATCAATTGTCTCTACTAATTATAAAGATAATATCTAATATTTTCTGAGTTTTAGTGTATAAAGTTTTAATATATTGATATATCTATAAAAACTTCAGTAATAAGTAACATTTTATTCTTTTCTAGTTGTCTATATTCTATTTTCTTTGTAAGAGTGATTGTACCTAGATAAGTCTTTGTACTGACCATTTGATGCAGACACAAACTCTCCCTTTAAATTGCCTGTAATTTTTTTAATGAATATATGAATTAATAATATGTATTCATCACTCTTGTATTTTTTTATTTCAGTGGCCAAGGGAGTTTGCTCCAGCCTTTTATATATTACAGATTTCTTACTCTTCGATATTCCTCTAGAAGAAATCCATATTGTCGGTAAGCTTGTGACTAGCTTAAATCTCCTCTGTGTAGTACAGTGTCTAGATGTAGTATTTGTAACTCTGAAATTTCTTAATATAATAGTTTAGAATTCAGAAGGAAGAAGTATCTTTGCAATTTAAGTTTAGGCCCTAAAACTAGTTGGGGTTAGTGAAAACATAGTTTTCCAGCAGCTAATCTTTGACTTATAGGTTTCCATTCTGATGAATGCATTCTTAAGTTGAAAATGCGCTTACTGCACCTACCCCAGCAAACAGTTTAGCAGCACAGGGCTCCATAGAATGCCGTATTACTGGGCTGCAGCTGTCTGCTGTAACAGCACCACAGTAGAGATCCGTGCCACATAATGCTAGCCTTAGAAAAGATTGACATCTGAAGTATGCTACTGCTGACTGTTTACCACTTTTGTAGCAGTATAAGTAAAAATACTGGAGGTTAGACCATCAAGGATGGGGCCGTTATATTCCTTTTCTTATCTTTAAGGCGCTGCTAGTGCTTCGAGAATATGTGAGACCTAAGCCCCATTCTTAAGGACTTTCTTAGTTGAAACAAAGATGATGTGTAAAGATTCACAAGCCAATATACAGTAGTCTCTCCTTAAGCACACTGTAGCTTTCTATACGTTTTGTTACATGAGGTCTAAAAAGCTCATAGCCATGCAAGGTGGTAGTGCACATCCGTAACCCGAGTGCTCTGGAAGCTGGCTTTCTCTGCACTCAAGGGATCCCAAGTTCAGGCACAGTGAGTAGTTAAAATTATCCTTGACGATACACCGGATTGACTTCTAGTCTAGTATACATCGTTTTGTATATGATATGTATATACGTATACATGTGAAGTATCTTATAAAGGGTACTTCGTGGGTAGTGTAGGCCAGGCAAGGAAGGCCACTTAGCCTGGGAACAAACAAAGCAACACAGCACTATCAAGAAGCTGCAGCAGTAAATGGAGCAAGATCCCACCAGGTCATGTGAGCTCTTGGGTAGGTTTTAACATGAAAAGAGCTAGTCTGATCAGTATCCAAGTTGTAAGTAACATTCATTGAATGTGTTCCATGGAGTCTTCATTAACTTCACTACAGCACTGAAATTCCTAGTGTCCAGAAAAGGGATGAGAGAACATTCACTTAAAGAAACTGTAGATTGCCCATGTTATGTAATCTTTCCGTCGTTTTTTTAGAATGATTTGAATTTGTCTGTAAAATGTGAAAACTGACTAACAAAGAAAAAAGTAAATGATCCTTTTTAGCTATAATGACATATTTTTAATGTTTTTATTAATTCTCTACTCAAAAAAAGACACTCGTATGGGTTTGGAAACCGCTGTCTGTGCTGAGAAGGGAGGGCTCATGCTGCCCTGGCTGGCTTGGGAATCCTAGGCTGTCCACCTCCTGCACTAGCAGCTGAGGGGTACGACGCCAGGGGTGCGTGGCTTCACCTTCTGTATATTCCCTACAGTGTACTCCGGGTTCATCTTTTACTAAATGGTTTGGGCTTTGTTTTGAGACAGGGTGTTACTGTGTAGCTTTGGTTGTCCTGAAACTACTGTGTACACCAGGCTGGCCTCCAACTCAGAGACCTGCTTGCCTCCATCCCCCAAGTGCTAGGATTAAATGTGTGTGCCACTTCACCCAGCTACTTCTCTAAATTCTTTTTGGTCAACTTTTTTTTCTACATTTCATAGCATTGTTTGTATTCATTGTCTTTTCTTGTGTTTCTGAACAAAACTATTTTATCTTACAGGAACTTGTTTAATGAACTGAGGATTGTTGTTGAACACATTATTATGAAACCCTCCTGCCCACTGTTTGTGAGAAGACTGTGTCTCCAGAGCATTGCCTTTATTAGCAGACTGGCACCAACAGTTGCGTAGTTTAACATCTAGTTAACCTGTGTTTAGAAGATTAGCGTTATTAGCTGGTAATTCTGATAGGGGTCCCAAATTACAGGTCTAGCATTGACCTCAGTTCAATTTACATGATTTACATAAAATAAATGCATCTCAGTGCAAAAATAATAATTTTCCTGGCATGTTAAATCAAGCCTTTAACACTTTCTGAGAAAATTTTACTGTACATTACTGTTTGTGGTTATGTAAGTTTGTATTTAGTGATAAATGTTACTAAATTGTTTTAGATGCTGCTGTACCTACATCATGAAATACATTTATTTCTTTTAAAAAGAATTCTGAAATTTGTTTCATCCTAACTATTAACCCAAGTTATATCTGGAATGAGTTCATTATGGTACTAGATGAGTTGAGAATATTTTAAGACAGTATTTTCCATTCTGTAATTTTGGTTGAGATTGTAGCAGAAGCACATCCCCTGTAGTTTCAGTTCTCATCCTACCTGTGCTGCTTCCTAGGATGGATGCTTAGCCTGCACCAGTACAGAGTTCTGTATGCATTTTATGACCTGTGAAGCTTTCGTTTCCATAGTACCTCTGTGGCTCTGAATGATGTTTGAAAAACGGATTGACTGTAAACCTCTTTTGGATTAGATCTTTGGGGTCATATAATCATTTACTGTAGAAGATAGTAGTGACATAGAGACCTACTGACTGACTTTTATAAATGTCAACCAATAGATTATCAATGTTGCTATAGTTTGTAGAATTACATAGTTCCAGAATCTTGACTTTAGTTTTCTTGGTTTCTTAGGCTTGAAATTTCCTAGCCATGAGCAGCTGCAGCTCAGATGCCTTTGAAAGGATGTGATTGAAGACAGCATGTGATTACACTTGTATGTTCTGAAATAATGAAGACTATTCTGTAGATTACATGTTTACCCAGCAAATATGATTCATAGGGCTTAATGGAAAGGGTTATGGGGAAGGTAATTAATGGGGAAGGGGCCTGGGGAGTAGTTGAAGGAGTAATGGTATTTCAGCCTGGTAACTCGTAGTTGAGCTGGGGGATTGAATGTATAATGCATCTGAGATTGGGGCTGTATAATATGTTCAATTCTTGTAATTGAGTTCCCGTCTATTCCTTTATAAAAGTCATTCTGATCCTAATTACTTACTGTTGCATGATTGGAAGTACTTAAAACACTGCACTACAATGTTAGTATAGAGTGATGTAATGTGGCTTTTTTTTTGTGCCCACTTCTATCTGCATGTAATTTAGATTTTTCAAATACATTCATTAGTAACTGACAGCATCAGTTTTCTTTCTGTTTAAGTTCCTAGTCTATAGAAAGGTGATAGTCTTGGGGTAGATTTCCAGGAAATACTACTTGATAGCTTAGCTTTAACCAGCTACTTTTATATTTTTGTAATATTTATCCACCGAGTTGGAGAAGCAACCTCCTAATATCCAGTTGATTTTTATGTGTGTGCCTAGCCTCCTCATCACTATGTAATCTGATGGTTTTAAAGATGCAACTTTGTAGAGCAATAAAGTGACTATCTTGTTATGTAAACTGATTTCTAATGATGTCTTAAAACATTGCCTTGAATGACATCGAGTTCTGGCAGCTAAAGGCATATTTATTTTGAAATGTTTTTTCTCCTACATTTTTTTCCCCAATCTTGGAACATTTTAGATTTATAAGAGATTCAAAAAATAGTGCTGAGAGTATCCACGTACCTCTTACTTGTCTATTTTTATATTAGCATCTTCTTTTAATTGGAAGGACATTTATGCAAAGTAAGATATTAACTTTGGATCAGCTAAAGTACAAAATGTATTTGTATTCCACCAACTTTTCCATTTGTGTTGTGTGTGTGCTATGTTTGTACCTGGATTGCCTTTTATGTTTTAAGGCCTATAAGTGAGTTTGTAATTTATGATATTGGTCCAAAAGCTTTCCTTAGAAGAGCTAATTCACAGTGACTTTAACAAGAATTTTTTTCTTAAAACTGTAATTTCAAATGCTTAGCAATCTAATTAAGACGCTTTAATGATATTGCAGAATTTCATTATTTCTGATAACTTGTGCTTGAATGGAAATGTAGATTTGTTCCTTAAGGGAAAGTGTAGTATATAAATAATATTCTCAAGCCCGTGAAAAGGCAAATTTTTTAATTTGAACATTACTAGATGTTAGTTTGCATGAAGTTGCAGTTAGAAATATTAGACTCTGTGTGAATATGTACAATCAGCTGATCTCAAATCTGAAATTAGTGTTTCCTTGTGCACCCATCAAAAATCAGGACATGGACTAGTGCATAAAGTGGATGTAGCAGGAGAGACGTAACACTGCTTAATGAGGCAGTTAAAGGAAGTTGATTTAGCATGCAGAATAGCTAGTGCTTTAAAAACTGGAAAAGTGCTGGTGCTTTTTTAAACCCTGTTGGACAAGTGGAAGCTTCATACAAACTCTGTTGTTTTCTAACAAGAATTCCATTCCTTCTGTATGCTTCATCTCTCACCATGTTGGCTATATTTTAATATTAAGCCACAAAGCAATTTAAGTATAATTTGTATTTAAATTTCCTTGAAATAAAATTTCACTAAGTGAGATGCTTTTGGAAGAAAAACAAGAGAGAAAGCTGATTTTAAAGATAAAGTTGAGATGCTTGTGTATACCTCTGACTGAGAATGTCAAAGCAAGCTAGGAACAAACCAGAAGTTCTGGAAAATTAATGGATGCTGTTACGTAAGAGTCACATAAGTCCCAGTAGGTCTAATGCATATGTAATCAGACAAAGTTAAGGCAAGCTCTCTAGACATTTCACATGGGAAAGTGAGCACCTGTGACTGGATTAAAAAAACAAAAACAGACAAACAAACAAACAAAAACTGCTCAGCTAGTGTATTGGAATTTGTATTGATTAACTTGCCCAGGGAGAAAATAGCTATGGACAGTTAGGTTTATGATAGGTGTCACTGTTTCCTTGAGTAGTCCCCATTTTCACAAGTTGGGTTAGAAGATTATGCTGTGCTACTTAAGTGCTTAGTAGTCCATGACACTAAGTATCTTAGTTCTGTGACCCCTTTAATTCAAGAGTGGACAAATACTTGGTAAGTATTTACTGTGTGTGCTGGGAGGTGGGACTGGGGATTGAACCCGGGGCCCCTTGTTCTACTACTGAGCTATACTCCCAGCTTATGAGTGCTATTTTGTAATAGTAAAACATTCAAAAGAAGTGCACTGTCAGTACAAGTCAGTAAAACAGGGCCCAGTCAGGAGTGGCATGTGTGTTACTGTCTCTTCATTCTTAGCCAAAGTCATCCAAGTATATAAATTGCTAAGGTTATTCTTTCTCCTTTTCAAATGTTCGGAGAAATAATAATTTTTCTCATACAGAGAGATGGAATTTTAATTTTTTATGATTATTTTGTAGGAGTACTAGATAGAATCAGTTAAACTACAATTGAGATTTTATTTCCCCTGTAGTATGAAAGCACTTGAGTGTTTGGATGTTACATCAATAATACTACCTGGGTTTGAAAATTGAGTCTAGTCTATAAAGACAACAAGTTTTCATACCACCACTGGAATTCCCTGGATTAGGGGAATTCAACACTGGCAGTGTGTTGGTGTAGCTCAACAGACAGTATACTAGAGGCACTGCAGACCTGTGGAAGCCTGCAGTTGTTTCTCAGCAGCTCTTTAATGCACATGGTCCTGTGTTGTACATGCCATGTAACTGGCCCTCGTTGAGTCAGTAGTGACAAGACAGCATTCAGTATTCTTTGTATCTGAAGTGGCTCTTTCATAGGAGAAAGATTATTAATAGCTGTGTTTGCTAGAGTCTTTTAATGATTGGCTATTGTAGGAGAAAGAAGGGCACAAGAATCACATTTTTCCTTTTTTTTTGCCCCTGAGACAGGGTTTCTCTTTGTAGACCAGGCTGTCCTTGAACTCAGGGATTCTCCTGTCTCTGTCTCTGCCTCCCATCTTTTCTAGTTTTTTAAAAGTACATTTAAAAAATAGGCTCAGCAACTAACCTTGTTGTTCATAACATTTAATTCCAAATATTTACTGGTTTTTTTTTTTTTTTTTTGTTTCTTTAAGAACAATTCCTTTTGACATTAGTTTTTGTCTACGTGTATCTGTAAGTTGAGACCAGAAGAGCAAACTCTTGGGCAGGCAGCACTTAGTGATGTGCGTATGTTGGAACAAATATCCAAGGATTGCCGAGGTTAGCAACACTAATAAGGACTGCTTGATTTATAAATGCATGGCCTCTGGTGCTTGATACGATGGGATCTGTTGAGCTAAAAACCTTGTATATGTAGCACGTCAGCACTTCTTACTAACTTCTTTTGAATCCATTTTTAATATATTGTGCAGGTTGGGGAGTTATATATACTCTTCAAGCCACTATTATCCTGGCTATAAATTTATAAAACAAATTGAAAAATTCATCATTCCTCCTGTATTCAAGACCAAAGCACATAATGCTAATGTGGGGCTCAGAGGGGAAATATAGTCCTCCTGCATATTTGAGAAAATGTGGAGTCCTTTGAAGAAAATGTAATAAACGTAATAATCGTAGCCTGCTGACACCGAGGAAAAAGCCCTCATTCGCTCTTTCTTTTATGCAGCAATTTACTGGTCCCTGCTGATCTTCAAATTGGATCACTGTAGTAAATTATCCATGCTGGTACTGGTGAAAGTAAGCCCTAGGATCCATATTTGTTTTGTGTTCTGCTTAAATCAGCAAGAATGATAAATTTGATGGTGTGAAATTGGAAGTATCAAGGGCTTTCTTTGGTGACTGCACAAAGTCATGTCTCCACCTGGAATTTATTGTGACCTTTTTTTCCACTGTTTGTGCTTCTTATGTCTAATATTTATTTCAATACAAATTAAATTGTTCTTCATCTATAATGTTTTACCTAACATTTTATTGATGTAAAGTCAAATTGTATAATAAAAGTCTTCCTGGATTTAAGCAGGTTTAGAGATGCCATGTTGCACAAGTACATTTACAGTCAGAATTCAGCTTTCTTCTGTTCCTAATTGCTCATCATTGGGAGAAGGTGAGTCCCTGTTCCTTTACAGATAATAGACACTGTGATGTCGAAGACTGCTGTTAAATGGGAAAACTGCATGACATGGTGGGACTTGGTGAGAGATGACACTGGATAGCGCAGTTGCATTTCATAAAATGGAAAATCCAGTGGATGTAGTACTTACACTTCATTGACTCAATATACAGCAATCCAAAGTTATCAGTCGACATCAGATAACAGAATACATTTTCCTCCTAGATATCTTGAAGTGGTAGACATTTTCTGTGTTGATTGAACAGCCATACTTATTCTATAAGCCAGTTACATAAGGTCTTTTCCACTTCAATAATGCAATTTAAAAGACATAAAAATCACTTTGGGGGCTGGAGAGATGGCCAGAGCTGGAGAGAGTTAAGAGCACTGGTTGTTCTTCCAGAGGTTCTGAGTTTAATTCTCAGCACCCACATGGTGCCTCACAACCATCTGTAATGCAGTCTGCTGCTCTTTTCTGATATGCAGGTGTACATGCAGATGGAGCACTCATATAAAATAAAATAAATTTAAAAAATCAAAAGATCAGTTTTATATAAAGGCAATTCTGATAGGTAGAATATAGTGGATTAATTCTTTATCCATACATGGGGGATTTAGATCATTAGTGCAATCTCAAGAATTCGGAGTTTGTTCTTCAGCTCAAAGGGGTAGGGAGAACATGACAAAAGAATCGGGGCAGAAAAGTCCAAAGGCAGCTAGACTTAGCTTTGTAAGTAGGAAAAAATGTTTGGTAACCCAGAACATAAGTGTTTGGGAGCTCTGGGGATAGCTAACCAATAACACACTTCCTTCTCTAGTGTGCACAAGACAGACCCTGGATTTGCTCTCCAGCATTACATGAAAGTTTTTAAAAATGTATTCTTTTATGTGTGTGTGGCTGTTTTGTGTGTGTGTGTATGTGTACTTTGTTTGTGCCTGGTGCCTGTTGAGGTCAGAAGAAGGTATCAGATCTCCTGAAACTGTAGTTACAGATGATTGTAAGCTGCCATGTGGGAGCAAGGAACTGAACGGAGGTCCTCTGGAAGAACAGTGAGGACTCTTAGCCACTGAGCTAACTCTCCAGCCCCTTCCTAAAGATTTTCATGGGAGATTATTTCTGAGACGTATATATTGTTGGCTCATAATATAGTTTGTGTGTCTGTTTTAAAACAAAGGTGAACTCTTTGGAGTTTCTTATACCATAGTTTTGAGTTGTTCTGTTTTTTGTTTTTGTTTCTGTTTTCAGCAGGCTGTCTTTACATAGCCCTATCTGTCCTAGACCAGACTGGCTGCTGAAACTCATACATCTGCCTGCCTTTGCCTCCCAAATGCTGGAATTAAAGACATGTGCATCTACACACACCTCCATAATTCTGAACTTTGGGAAGGCAAGATCAACTTATTCCTTGGTTGAATGGAGACTGCTGAGATCCTAGAGAGAAGGGGCTATGTAGCTAAGAATTCTATTGAAGGTTTATCTTTGGGCTGGGGAGATGACTCAGTGGGTAAAAGTAACTTGTCTGCAAGCATGGGGACCTCAGTTCAAATCTGAAGAGTCCATGTGAAAAGTTGGGTATGTTTACATACCTGCAGGTAACTATGGCACTGTGAGGGGTGGAAATAAGGAAACACCTCTGAATAGCCTGGCCACCACTTACTCCAGGTTCACTGAGTCACCTTGTCTTGAGGAAATAGTTGGGAAAAAACAGAGCAGGACATCAGTGTTCAGCCAACATGTGTGTACACACCACTCATCTACCACATGTATCTTAGAGCAAGCTTTAAATATACGTGAGAGTTGATAGATACAGTGAAAAGTGTTATTGCACAGTGCAGAAATCTCTACCCTGGCATCTTATCCCATTTTCTCTCTCCCAATTTAAATAATTTCACATTGTATTCTGAGTAAAAAAGGGTCATTAAAAAAGGTTAAAAAAGGGTCTTTAAAAGAATATTTTTTAAGATGAGTATAAAAATTCTAAATAATTTATATAGATACTTTAGGCTGGTTGATAGCAATAAGGCTTCTGACTTTATAAAATTGATGTGCTAGCTGTTTATGTCAACTTGACACAAATCTAGTACCTAGGAAGAGGAACCTCAATGAAAGAAAACCGCCCCAGACTTCTTGTAGGGGTTCTTGATTACTAATTGATGCGGAAGTGGGCCAGCCCACTGTGGGTGGAACCATTCCTAGGCAGATGGTCCTAGTTTATAAAGGAAAGCCAGTGGAGCAAGCCATGAGGCCAGTCACTGATTTTTCATGGCTTCTCCTGCAGTCTTGGCTCCAGGTTCCTACCTTGAGTTCCCTTAGTGATGGAGTTTGACCTGAGAGTTGTAAGCCGAGATAAACCTTTTCTTTCTCAAGTTATTTGGTAATAATATTTTGTCATAGCAACAGAAAACCAAAGGCTGAAATTGGTACCAGGAGTGGAGTATTGCTTTAACAGACCTGGCCATACTGTCTTTAGGAGGATGGTTGGAAGGACTTTACAAACTTGGGGTTGGGAAAGCCATTGAGTGCTCAGTTTAAAGAGCTGTTGTGAGCACTAAGGTTATGCTGAGAACAGTGCAGACACTGGAAGCTTGGCTTGTGACATTTCAGAGCGAAGTTTGAGAATCTCTTAAAGTCTTACTGGAGCATTTGACATTTTGAATTGGGAATCTGAGGTTCTGATCAGCTAAGGTTGAAGAATAGACTGATTAACAAGAAACCTAACCACTAAGACAAAGTTTCCTCAGGATCAGCACAATGTAGTCTGGAGGAGGCAAGGTTATATGTACCATGTACTGACAGCTGAACTTGGTAATCTGTAAGAGTCTACTAGTTGGTAGAAAGACATTGAAAGCCTCACAGCGTTGGGAGGCCATGTGATCTGGCCTCAGTCAGGGACTCTGAAGTTGGATATGATTGGTTTCAGTTGCATTTTTTGTGTGCCTGTGTTGCTGTAAATTGGCATACTGGCAACACATCATATTTATCATGATAAATGAGTCAAACAATTTTAACAGTGCTTTGCGTACAGGAACTCAGTAAATTTTGGCTGTCACTCTCACTGTAATCTATAATTTAAAACAATTCTATACATTGGATAAACTGACTAACATCATTTCCTGTGTACTTATAACCCAGTCAAAAGAACAACCATAGTTCTATAAAGGTGATAGCTGTAATGGTGGCCATATATAATTTTACCTCCTTATGTTTTAAACTTTTTAAATTTCAAAACTTAAATTTTAGAGTTTGCAGACATGATTGATACTGTGATATCATGATAAAAGTGTCACAGGAACCCATATTTCAGCACTATCTCATACAGCTCTGTGACTTTAGGGCATACACTTAATTGCTTGAAACATCTGTTTCTCTTGGAAACATCTTAGAAAAAAGTAATACAGAACCCAAATATTAAAGTATGTATTAAGGGTATGATTTTCTTGTCAGTCCCATTTTTTAGGATGTTGAATCTCTAAAGCTTAATGAAATAACCAAAGGACGGTTTTTGAAAGCAATGGTGCCTAAGGAGAAAAAGTATTCAGTAAAACGAGAAAAGACTTAATTGTAATAGATGCGTTTCTCAAGGCTTCATGAAGATTCTCTCTCTCTTTCTCTCTCCCTCTCTCTCTCTCTCTCTCTCTCTCTCTCTCTCTCTCTCTCACACACACACACACACACACACACACTTTGAAACCTGCTCCCTGTTGATATTAAACCAGTTGGAGGGCAGGGGAGATGGCTCACCAGGTAGGAGTGCTAGCTGTGCAAACATTAGGACTGGAGTTCAAATCCCCCCACCCCCAAATGTGAAACGCAGAGGATGGTCACGTGCACCTGTACCGCTAGCACTGTGGGAGGCAGGGACATAAGTAGCTGTTCTCAAGAACAGTGAGAGACCCTGTCTCAAGGGGGTGGTATGGAGAGTGAAGAAGAGCATCCTTTGCCTCTTACACCTTTCACATTCAGATGGGAGTGCACACATGCCTGTTAGTACCACCACCACTGCCATCACCACACACATGCACAAAACCAGCTGGAGCAGAGAAAGATTAGTTTATTCCAAGATGACTTAAAAGAGAATTGAAGCTGACATTGAAGGAAGGAGTACCTCAAGGTGACCTAGATTTAGGACTGGTAGAGAGATACGTGTTTATTAGAACTGCAGTGCCAGCCATGTAGGTAATTTTAGGTTTTCTAGCCACATTAAAAACAATAAAAAGGAGCTTGGGGTGTAGGTCATCGGAAGTATGTGGTTTGCATTAATATGTAAAAAAAAAATCTTGGGGTCCATCCCAGCACCATAAATACAATAAAAAGCATTGATAAAGTTCATTTTAATGTTTTATTTAGCATAATACAAACATTTCAACAATTGATAAGCTAATTAGTATATTTAATTTTTTCTCACTTTGAGTCTTTCAACCTGATACGTGTGTTATTCATAATGTCACGTACTATATGAAAGCACTCTCAGGAGTGTCTCTGCTGACTGTCATATCACACATGTTGCTCCCCAGAGCCCAAGACCTCATGGCCCCAAATGGAACTTAAGGACAAGCTGGACATGTGAAATCAGAGACTGGTACTGCTCAACTTTGTGGTTAGACTATGTGACCTAAATATAAAATTATGATTGAACAGTCTTGGATTTTTTTGTCTTGTGTTAAACTAGCCAACTAAAGACTGTTTTGCTATAGATTAAATGATGTTTCCCTTATAGTTAACTTAGATGACCATAGCAAAATCCCATAGACTGGGTGACTTCAACAAGTTTATACTTTCCTGCTTCTGGAGCCCTGGGAAGTCCAAGATCGAGGTTTATTTCTGAGGCTTCTTTTGTAAGTTTTCAGGCGGCCTGACTGCCTTCCCCTCTTGTAAGCCCATCAGGCCTATATGTTGGATGCACCCATCACCTCTTTCAACGCTAACTGTCTCTATAAACTCAAGTCTACCATGTATTGGGCATAGTAGGGCCACAAGCCTGCTGTGGTGTACATGTGGAGGCCAGAGGACAACCTTAGCATGAGTGCCTGCCTGCCTGCCTTGTACCTTGTTCAAAACAGGATGTCCAGGGTTCTGGGTCCATGAGTTTCTAAAGGTTCGCCTGTCTCTACTTCCTGTCTCACCACAGGAAGGCTAGAATTATAGATGTGTGCCATCACAACCATCTTTTTATGTGGGTTTGGGGAAGATGAGCTCAGGTCCTCACAGATGTGACAAGCCTTCACTCACCTGGCCACCTCCCACCTGATAGTAAACATTTCTGCATAGTAGTGATAACATCTCGCTCCATACATCAGATAGTGTGAACTCTAAAACTAACACTGTAGAAGGCCTTATGCCACCAGGAGTGCATCAACTCAAACGTGTCATCAGAAGGATTAAGTCAAAATGTCTCACAAGTCCTCTGTCCCCAAATTGCCAGGTATATTTTCAAATATACCCAGAATATGTCACCAGCTCTGGTTACCACATGAACAGAAAATGCATTTATCTCTTACCTAGACTTCAGCAGTAGCGGCCTTACACGTGTCCTTTGCCTGCCTCTTTCCACAGTAGCAGCCGTGGATCTGCTGAACTCTCTCAGCGTGCCTCCTCCACACAAAATCTTAAGCTTATCCCTTGCTGAGCCTTGCTCAGATTTCCTTCTGTGGCTAAGACTGCTCTCAGGATTTTAGGCTCAAGCAATTTCCTCCCTCCACTTCCTTCTACCCTCTAAATGAGGTGGGGATAAAGGACCACCTACAGTAATGCTTCCGTGCATCTAGTTTCATTTGACCTAGCAAGTAATAGCCTAGATCCTCAACCGGAAGTACAACCTTCACTGTTGACTAAGGGTAGGGCTAAGTTAAGAACTGGGATTTTTTTCTTTCATGGAAAGGGAATAAGGGTGCAAATCTTGAAGTATAGCTTCCATTGTGGACTGGCATTTCTTGGCTAGAGGCAGAGGTAAGTTAACTACAAAAAACAAAAAAAAAAAACAAAAAAAAAAACTTATTTTCATGGAGAAGGAATAAGGATGTGAGTCCCTTTTCAGAAAAAGCAAGGGTACAGAAGTTGCTAAAACAACATGTAGTCTGTGCTCGGGTGCAAGTTAATAATTCTTTTTTTGTACCCTGACCTCTGATTGCAATTCACTTGTCAAAGACACGTGGGCTTAGTAATCATTCTTTGATATTTTATATTTGTAACTTTTAAAGAGAACATTAACTCCAAATTCTGAGCTTTCCTTTTGTTTTTCTTCGTTAGCCTCTTCCTTGTTGCCTACGTTCTTTGGGAAGTCTTTTGGCTCCTTAAAGTTTCCTTCTGTTGTGCAGA
Organism: Rhabdomys pumilio; assembly: GCA_030674055.1. NCBI lineage: Eukaryota > Metazoa > Chordata > Mammalia > Rodentia > Muridae > Rhabdomys > Rhabdomys pumilio. The sequence continues at coordinate 7,011,777 of JANHMN010000007.1, forward strand.
GGACCGTTGGATGCTTCAGTGAATTCGCTCCTTATTGTAATGAAACCAAAGTGGTCAGGCTTGTTTACAGTTCTCCAGGCACAGCCAAAGCCTCATCTAAAGGCAAAAGCAGGCCATGCTTTGGCTTCCCTTCTGCAGTATCTGCTCCTAACAGAAAACAGGGCAGGAATGGGATTGTCTTCCTTCAGCTTCTCTAGGACAGTGTTCAAGAGTAGACAAGGCCTGGCTAAGAGGAGTAACAACACTGGTGTAATCCCAGCTGCTTTTCTTTTTAAATCAACAAGCAAAAGAATGATGTCAGACAAGGATTTCCATTGACAAGTTTCCCAGTGACAAGAAAAGGAATGTTTGAGGTGTTAGGAAAAAAGTAAAACAAATAAGGCATGTGTTTGTTATTGAAACAATTCCAGCAGGCAGGAAGCTGAGGACAGGAGTTCCGGCCAGTTCCAAGGCAGCCTTAATGAACAAAAGAAAGAGGGGGAGGGAAGACTAGGAGAAAAAAGTGGGGGACCCTAAGATTTGTTTATATTGAGAAGGAAGGGAAGTTGACCAGAAAAATGAGAAGGTGCATTGAAAGTTCACTGTCTGGGTAGAAGTTGGAGAGATTTCATAGAAATTTGATCTTTATCCTTCTCAAAGAACGGTTAGACAGAAAAAGGAGAATTAAAACCGTATGGTTTTTAATTTCTATTCCTTTATTCACCACACTGTGACCAAAATCTCCCACAAGTACCCCCCAGTAGTATTGAAGTCAGTGCATAAGAATAACCCTTTCTTGGCTCTGGAGATAGCTCAACAGGTCAAACTGCTTGCTGCATAGGGCTGATGACATGAATCTGATACCCAGGTTCCACATAAAGGCAGGAGATAACTGACTCCACAAAGTTGTCTTCTGACCTTCACATGTGTGAAATGGTATGTGCTCTCCCCATCATGAACTATATACATAGTGACTCCAGGTACATAGTGAGCGCCAAGCTAGCCTGGGCTACAATGTGAGACCCTGTCTCAAAACAAAACCCCCAATCCAAAGAACAACAAAATCCTTGTGCTGATTCTCATTAAGCTTTTATAAGCATATACTAATATATAAAGAATTTTATTATGACATTTTATGTGCAGCGTATTGTGATTATATTCACACACCTGTTACCCTCTTGTCCTCTGCCCACTCCTGCTAATCCACTTCCTGTTCGCAATGAGCTTTTCCATTTGACTTTGATGTGCATGTGCCTGTCTCTGAGTGACATCTAATGAGCTTCATTAGGGTTGTTTACAGGTGAGTGGGTGAAGTTTTGCTTTCAAATGTCTCTCCCCACCCCCCCCCCATCAACCATTGTGTATACATTCTCAGGGAAGGGCAGGACCCCAGGAGCCCTTTCTCTTTCCATGACACAGTGCTGATGTGCCCAGTCTTGTGAGAGTAATCACAGCAAGTTTGAGTTCAAGAGGGCATCAATGGTGTCATACTAGAAGTCAGCGTTTCCCACTACTTCCTTCCACTTCCTCTGACTTTTACTTTCAACCCACCCCTTCTTACAGAATGTTCCCTGGGCTTTGGAAGGAGTGATAACGAATGTTTCAGTTTATGGCTAGGCGTTCAACAGTCATTTATTCTCAGTTCTTTGACCAGTTAGGTGATTCTGCAGTCATCATTGACCATTGTAAAATAAAAACCGAACCAGCTGCTCTCTTCAAAGCTGACAGTAGCATTACTCTGTGGGCACACACATACAACTTAGAAGGCAGGACGGCCTATCCATTTGTTGGGGTTTAGGAATTCACCACTCAAACCATACATACACCATCTCAGTTAAGCAAGAATAGTTTATTGAACACACACCATAATACTGGATGTCCAGGCCCACAAGAAGGAAAAACCTAACTGTGGCACTAATCTGCTCTCAGAGTGGACCTTTTTATAGGAAAAAAACAGGTTCAGAAGTTTAAAGGGCAAAGAGGGGAGCATTTGGCTCACTAGGCAAAGGATATCAGTAAACCTTTTAAGATGATTGGTCCTGAGTAAGGTAAGGGAGGTGGGGATGGATGGTGAACGGGAATTTCAGGACATTGAGATAACAAAACATGAGTATTATAATGATAACTTTTTAGTTTATTAGTAGCATTCTTCAGTGTCAGCCACAAAAACCATAGTGAACTCATATGTAGGTGCAGGAAGGGCTGCCCGGTGGGTCAGCTCTGACTCAAGCTATTTTAGACATAACAGTTTCATACTGACCTTTGATTTGATGGGTCCTACATAAAGCTTTGTGGAATTTCTTAAGATCAGCAAACCTCATACATACTTTCAGAATATACAGGACAAAACCAGGGTATGTGATCAGCATGTCCTTGAGTCAAGTCACTTCTCTCTGTCAGTGACTGGCAGGCATGGAACAAAATGGCTACAGTTATGGGGGTCGGAGGGGTGTAAGACCATAATACATTTATCCAAATAGCTTTTCAGTAGAGACTACGACCTTGATAGCCATGAGCTTTTGACCTGTTTACCAGAGGTGGATTCCCTCCTGTGAAGGGAGCCTCAAGTCCACTCAAAGTGGTGGGTTTCCCCATTTATTGATTTGCACTAATTTTCCATTTAAAATTTTATTTTATAGTACTTTCACTAAGTCATTTAAATTAAATTAAGAAGGTTTAAGCTAAGAACTGAATGAACCTGACATGGGATTAGTTAAAACAGGCGAATGTGTTCTGGTTTCTTTCTCTCTGGGACCAGGCTGTTTGAAAATTGCTCCATCTTCGCGTACACATATAGTATCGCGACTTCTAATTTTACGCACGCCTCTAAGAAGCTGAGGTTGACTGATCAGCAAGGCGACTACGGTGTTGGATGGAGCGCTGCCGAGAGTTTAAAAGGAACCAGGACGGAGGCTTAAACCCTGCCTTCTCCTCCTACTTCCCACTCCCCGGCAGCGCTTCAGAAGACTGTCTCCGAGGACGCGACACGGACTTCCAAAAGCCAATCACAGGTGGGAGCGCACACCGCACCGTCTGGTGATGCCTGGAAGCCCCGCCCCCAGCTGGAGTATCCGTCACTTCCGCTGTCGCGCCACACCACCACGACTTCCGGGTCGCCGAGGCCTCCGGCCGCGGCGCACACATCCGTGTTCTCCGGGGTCCAGTCTATGGAGTCAGTTGGCGCGGCAGGCGGCTCGGAGGCAGGAGGCGGTGTCCGAGTGGGGGCCTCTGCCCCGCCAGGATGTTTCCGGGCTTGGCCGCCGCCGCCGCGGCGCACAGGTGCAGCTGGGCGGCGCTGTGCAGGCTCGGTGGCGGCCGGGCAGCGGCCCGCGGCTGCAGCCAGGGTGAGTGACGGACCGGTGGGGGCCGCGCCTGGCCTCAGCAGTTGGCCATCCTGCCCTTCTTCAACCCAGAGCCTGCGGGTCTCGCACGGTCCTCACAGGTGTCCCCGTGAGCCGCGACTACAGAGCCCCCGCGGGGGCCAGGCGGCGTAGGGTCACCCTGAGGCGGACCTCCAGACCGGGAGGTCTTAGGGCGCATCGCGGTGACCCAGGGTGACCCGAACAGGCCGTGGGAAATGGCGGATTCCACCAACTTGGTTGGGTGGGGGCGTCCCCTGAGCTCGCCGCTGAACTTCTGCTACTGCTTAGGTTGAGTGAGATGCTCCTGCGCTGTTCTTTTTCTTAGTGCCATCTCGTTTTCTTAAATCTCCCTAAATTAAAGTGGATGTCACATATGGATCTTAAGATGAGGGCTTCTCACAGTTAACGAATGAGCATAGTTTGGGGACAGGAAACCCACAGAACTTTGTAGTTATATCGAACAGTCCTTTTGGTGAAAAAAAAAAAGTGTCTCCTGAAACTATATAAACCTGGGCGTAGGGTGTGACTGAGAGTTTTCTTCTTCAGTCAGATGAAAGCTGTTGGAGAGTTCTAAAGTCGCAGCAAACCTGTAAGTTCTATTTTGGTTCCCCTCCTTTGCTCCTGTGGCTTGACATGGAGTACTCATAGCAGAGCCCAGGAGAGGACAGAACCAAATCCACCGCCAACTCAAGCCCCCAGATTCTTGGGATTTGCAAAGAGTGTTTACAGAAACGTTTCTCATTCACATTCACCCTTCAAAACCTTTGAGTGGAAGGCAAAGCTGCAGCCATTCAGGTTTTTGATAAAAGCTGTAACAAACTCCTGTGCTGGGCAGATAAGGTAGAATATATTTATACCTTATTAAAAGCTGGTTCTTAAGGTTGCAAATGAATTGATTGCAGTAACACTGTTTTAGTTTGTTGTTGTTAGTGACAACTATAGCTAGTTTTCCCGTAGTGGCAGTATGCCTGACTGTCTTATGAACAGAATGAGTCATCTGTTTAAAACTCCAAATAAACTTAAGCATATTACATAGAAACTCATATAGTCCAAAGTGCCCTTTCAGTGTTGGTAAAGTGAGTTGCAGTGGTGTAATTTGTAATTCTTATTCTGGGTAGCTATCACCGGGCCAAAATTGTTTTGTTCTTTGTCTCATTCTGTGTATTTCAGGTAGTAATTACCTGTCTCTCCATTTAGAACGACTTTTCAGAGTTCTTTAGGGTGTTTATTACTACAAAAAGTTGAATGTTTTTTTAACACTTAACACCTTTTTAGATTTAAAGCGTCACCTTTGTGGAAGTTTTGTTACAGTATTTGAAAGAGCAATCAAAACTATGGTTAAATTTAAAAATCATTTGGAGAAAGTGTGTTATTTAAGTTGGATGCATACTACAAAAAAAACTATTTGAAGCTGTTTTTTGTTTGTTTCTTTGATTTTGTTTTGGGGGAGGGGGGTTGGGTATCCAAAGCCAGATGACTTTCTTTGAGAAGAAATAAAGTTTAGTTTCTGCTTCTAGAATGTTTACCTGTCCAAAGGCCAGGTGTGGCGGTCCTTGCCTTTACTCCCAGCTGAGGCAGGAGGATTTCTGAGTTTGAGGCCATCCTGGTCTACAGAATGAGTTTCAGGACATCCAGGGCCACACAGAAAAACCCCCGTATCAAAAAAACCGAAGGATACAAAAGAATAAACAGAGGAGAAACCCATTGACTGATCTAAATACTTAAAGATGAGAAACCTCTGTGAAGACAAAGAAAAAAGACAGTATTCAAGAGCCAGGCCACATCATGTAGTTTTGCATTGTGTGGTAGCCATGTTTTAAAAAGTAAAAATAGATTAATATACTTAGCTAGTATGCTGGCATGTAATTTTTTAAAAAATATTAAGGTGTTTCCCATTTTGTGTTGTCTTCAGAATGCAGTGTGTATTTCACAGAGCCCATCACAGTTTGGACTAAGCACAGTGAATATGGCTGTAGGATAGTATATATAACAATACAGTAATGGGCAAAGGAGCTGATTGACAGTTGATGAATAACATGCAGAGAGCATGTTCTACAAACATTTAAACCTTTATGTTTTTAAACATATATTTGAAGAATTTTACTGTTATCTATCTTGCATTAGCTAAGTTTACTCCTTTTTTGTCCAAAGATTTATTTATTTGTTTGTGTGTGTGCATGTAAGTGTATGCACATGTATGTGCCAGTGTGTGTGCACATGGAAGCCAACAGGGCATTGAATCACATGGAGCTAGGATTATTGGCATATGCAGTACTTAGCTGCTAAGCCATATTTTTATCCTCTTAAGATTTTCTTACTGATGATATGATATTCCTTACAGAAGATGCAGGAACTTCCTTGTACTAATTGGCAGCAGAGCTGAATGAACACAGTTTTAGGAGGTAGTTATTCTTTGTGTAAAAGGAACAATAAGAGGTTTGTGCCCTGTGACCTAGCAATTGCATTGAAAATCATTTACAATAAATACATACTGAAATGTGTATCTCAGTTTATTACTGATACATTGGAAACTTATTTGTAGTTACAGTATTTATATTATGTTAAATGCTCTTATTGATTTTACCACCCTCCCCATCTTTTTGTGACAGGCTTAACATTTAACCTAGGCTCACCTTGATCTTGTGATCTTGCTGTCTCTATCCCCAAGTCTTGGGATTGCATGCTATTTTTACTTTTTCTTAGCAAATGTTGAAGTAATTGAGCAAGACAGTAGAGCTGTAATCCAAGTTGTAGCGCAGGGAGTTGTCAGTGTGTGCTTTTGTTACCTTTAGAAAAAACCGTGAGAGATGGCCTTCTTTATGCTGTATATTAAAACCATATCAGTCACATTCTCCTGGACTGGGCCACTCTATCTTGCTTACACCTTTGCTTGCTAGATGAGTCGGCAGGATTTCCTGCAGCATTGGCTAGCAGAAGGGATACCAGTAAACTGGGGTTACTAAGTGTTAATATTAGACAGACTGTCATGATCTGACAGTGCTGTTAATAAAATCTCTTCTAAAATAAATTCATTGTTTTAACATTTTTATATGTATGAATGTTTTGCCTACATGTATATCTGCATCACATGTGTGTAGTGCTCATAGAAGCCAGAAGAGAGTATGGGATCCCCTGGAATTGAAGTTGCAGAAGATTGTTAGCTGTCAGGTGGATGCAGGGAATTGAACCCAGGTCTGGAAGTGCTCTTAACCACCAAGCCATCTCTTCAGTTCCCATTAAGATCTTTTTTTTTTCTTTTAAGATTTATTTATTTTATTTATACGACTACACTGTACCTGTCTTCAGATACACCAGAAAAAGGCATTGCATCCATTACAGATGATTGTGAGCCACCATGTGGTTGCTGGGATTTGAATTCAGTACCCCTGGAAGAGCAGTCATTGTTCTTAACTGCTGAGCCATCTCTCTAGCCCCCAATTAAGATCTTAATGAGGCTCCAGATAGCTTATTGGTAATTATGTTTTTAGTTTCTATATGGTATACTTTTTGGGTTTTTTGAGACAGGGCCTCTGCACAGCCCTGGCTATCCTGGAACTCCCTCTGTAGACCAGGCTGGCCTCGAACTCAGAGACCTGCCTGCCTCTGCCTCCTGAGTGCTGGGGATTAAAGGCATGTGCCACCACACCTAGCTTATTGTACACATTTTTAAAATAGAGAAAAGTAATGTAAAAATTACATACAATTATGGTAGTTTATCAAGTATATTTTTTAGTGATTGAAACCCTGATGACTTAGAGTCCCTTTTTCATGTAATATTGTAAAATGGGAATTCCTCATCTAGCAAGCAAAGGGTGCTTTTTTTTTTTTTTTTTTTTATTCTCTCATATATTATATTCCAAGCACAGTTTCCCATTCCTTTCCTTCTCCCAGTCTCCACACCCAGACTTCCCCTATTCCTCAGATCCACCTACCTTATGCCTCCCCTCAGAAAATAGTAGGCCTCCCATGGACATCAACCAAACAGGACATAACAAGCTACAGTAAGACCAGGCACATACCATCACATCAAGGCTGGATGAGGCAACCCAGTAGAAGGAAAAGGGTCCCATAAGCAGACAAAAGAGTCAGGGACAGCCCCCACTCCACTGTTAGAATTCCCACATGAGCATCAAGCTACTCAACCGTAACATATATGCAGAGGACCTAGGTCAGACCCCTATTGTCTCCCTGATCTCCATGAGTCCCTGAGTCCCTGTTAGTTGATTCTGTGGAGCAGCCAGTATTAGTAGTCTTAATCACAGAGCCATCCCTCCATCTATGCACTTATTCAGTTTTTGATATGTCAGTGCTTTCAACTTTGGATAGAAGAAACTACTGAAATAGTCTCTTAGGTAAGGAGACTGATATGTAGACAACAGGTTACAACCTTGACTCAAGTCCTAAAATTAGTGAGAAACAAATCCAAACTGCAAGATGTCCCTTTGTTTGTTTTTAATGTAGTTGAAACATACATGAGAGACTGAATTGTCAGTTTGCAGGAAAGAGAATAGATTGTTTTTTGTTATTCTTAGTTTCAAATGAAAGCTGAAGTAAATAGTAGATAACAAACTAGATTGGAGAGAGGGCAAGCATTAAACAGTAGCTGTGGTTATTAGGAGTCATAGCAGAGTAAAAGCAGAGACTTGTGACTAGGTCCCTGATTGTCATGACTAAATTGGTAACATGCCAGTAGCTGCAGCTTAGATGAAACAGCCCCTAGGTGTGCAGCAGTGAGAAAACCTGATTCAGGCTGCTAGACCAGTAAGTGCTGAACAAAGGCTAACGTTCCATATAGCTAATTTTAGATGTCACCTTGAAGAAAGGTTATTAAGATTAGGAAATATGTTTTCTTATATTTCTGCCAGCTGGAGTTAATGAATTCAGCAATTCACCTTGCAAGTGATTGGTTATGTTTTCCATTGCTGGGTTAGAATTGTATTGGTTTCATTGAGTCCCATGTGGGCCCATGTAGTTTTTAGCCTATAAGCAGTTTTCAGTTGTGTATTAATGCTAAAGGTATGTTGACAACTGTTGATACCTGAAGTGCTACTGAAATTGAAAACTAAAGGATGTTTCCAGACAGCTAGCAAGGGAGCTAAGATAACCATACAGTATTAGAAAGTTTTGAAGAGACCTCTATTGGCCAGAAATAAGGCCGTTTGCACATTACTCAGCTCAGTGACTTAAGTGGATACTACAAATCATACTGAAATCTGGAATTGTAGTGATATCTGTAAGCTAAAACCATGTCACCTCTGCAGCGGGCCAGGCACCACACTTAGCATTTTAAGAGTTGGTGCATAAAAGGGAAGAAGAGTTAGAAGGCCCGAGGCTCACTTGAACTGTATCTGAGTATCCTCAGAGTGGGAGTTTTCTGTGCACAGGCATTCTGAGTGAGTGCAGAAGTAGTCATATTAGAAGGCTGAGTTTTCAAGCTCCTCAGTGAGTCAAGTTGTCTAGCATTGAATAGCACTAGTCATTGTCATAAATAAAGGGAAAATTAGATACTAGATGAGTTTTTTCTTTTACTGTGCTCATGACTAAACCCAGGGCACAGAGCTCTGCTGCTGAGGTACGATCCCAGGGAGAATAAGCAGCCCTCAAAGAGACTTCATCTACTTCCAAGGTGTTTTCCTTATCAACTGAGTTCAGAAAAGGCCTTTACACCCACTGACATGTGGGATACAGAGGGTAGGTTAGACACTGCTCTGGAAATTCAATTAATAAAGTTTAGACTGGAAAACTACCAGGGCAGAAATTCAAATGAACAGCTTATTAATATTTAAAGAATGTAAATTTAAACATATTGTATAGCTTTAAAAATGGTTCAAAGAGATCTCAGGCACAGTATGTGTTCCTTGTTTGGGTCTATTCACATAGAAGTAAAACTCATGTTTGTGACAACTAGTTAAAGACTTTTCTTTCTTTTTTTCATTTTTTTTTAAACTAAGTTTTTTTTTTATTGGATATTTTATTTACATTTTAGATGTAATCCCCTTATCCCATTTCCCCCCTGCCCAGGAATCCCCTATCCATCTCCCCTCTTCCTGCTTCTATGAGGATGTGCCCCCACCCACCCACTCCTACCTCCCCACCCTCGAATTCCCCCACAGTCAGCATCCAGCCTTCATGGGACCAAGGATTTCCTCTCTCACCTATGCCCAACAAGGTCATCCTTCCCTACATATACAGCTGGAGCCATGAGTTCCTCCCTATGTGCTCCCAGGCTGTTGGTTTAGACCCTGGGAGCTCTGGTTGGTTGGTATTGTTGCTCTCCTCATGAGGCCACAAACCCTTTCAGCTCCTTCAGTTTTCTCTCTTAACTCCTCCATTGGGAACCCCATGATCAGCTCAATGGTTAGCTGTGAGCATCTGCGTCTGAATATGTCAGACTCTGGCAGACCTCTAAGGAGACAGCTATATCAGGCTCCTGTCAGCATGTACTTACTGGCATCCACATCAGCGTCTACCTTTGGTGACTGCACATGGGATGGATGTCCAGGTGGAATGGTCTCCAGGCGGCCCTTCCTTCAGTTTCTGTCCCACACTTTGTCTCCATATTTACTCCCTTGAGTATTTTGTTACTCCTTCTAAGAAGGACCAAAGTACCCACACTTGGTCTTCCATGAGCTTCATGTGGCCTGTGAGTTGAATCATGGGTATTGTGAGCTTCTGGGCTAATATCCAGTTATCAGTGAGTAAATACCATGTGTGTTCTTTTGTGATAGTGTTGCGTCACTCAGGATGATATTTTCTAGTTCTATCCATTTACCTAAGAATTTCTCGAATTCATTGTTTTTAATAGCTGAGTAATACTTCATTGTGTAAATGTACCACATTTTTTTGTATCCATTCCTCTGTTGAAGGACATCTGGGTTCTTTCCAGCTTCTGGCTATTATAAATAAGGCTACTATAAACATAGTGGAGCATATGTCCTTGTTATATGTTGGAGCATCTTCTGGGTATGTATATGCCCAGGAGTGGTATAGCTGGGTCTTCAGATAATGCTATCTCCAATTTTCTGAGGAACCGCCAAACTGATTTCCAGAGTGGTTGCACCATCTTGCAATCCCAACAATAATGGAGGAGTGTTCCTCTTTCTCCACATCCTTGCCAGCATCTACTGTCACCTGAGTTTTTGATCTTAGCCATTCTGACTGGTGTGAGGTGGAATCTCAGGGTTGTTTTGATTTGATTTTCCCTGATGACTAAGGATGTTGAACATTTCTTTAGGTGCTTCTCAGCCATTCGAGTTTCCTCAGATGAGAATTCTTTGTTTAGCTCTGTCCTCCATTTTTTCATAGGGTTATTTGGTTGTCTGGAGTCTAATTTCTTGAGTTCTTTGTATATATTGGATATTAGCCCTTTATCGGATATGAGATTGGTAAAGATCTTTTCCCAATCTGTTGGTTGCCATTTTGTCCTATTGACAGTGTTCTTTGCCTTACAGAAACTTTGTAATGTTATGGGGTCCCATTTGTCAATTCTTGATCTTAGAGCATAAGCCATTGGTGTTCTGTTCAGGAACTTTCCCCTGTACCTAAGTATTCGAGGGTCTTCCCCACCTTCTCTTCTATTAGTTTCAGTGTATCTGGTTTTAAGTGAAGGTCCTTTATCCACTTGGACTTGAGCTTTGTACAAGGAGATAAGAATGGATTGATTTGCATTCTTCTACATGTTGTCCTCCAGTTGAACAGCACCATTTGTTGAAAATGCTGTCCCTTTTCCACTGAACAGTTTTAACTCCTTTGTCAAAGATCAAGTGACCATAGGTGTGTGGGTTCATTTCTGGGTCTTTAATTCTATTCCATTGATCTTCCTGCCTGTATCTGTACCAATACCATGCAGTTTTTTATCACTATTGCTCTGTAGTACAGCTTGAGGTCAGGGATGGTGATTCCTCCAGAAGTTCTTTTATTGTTGAGAATAGTTTTCACTATCCTAGGGTTTTTGTTATTCCAAATGAATTTGAGAATTTCTCTTTCTAACTCTGTGAAGAATTGAGTTGGGATTTTAATGGGGGTTGCATTGAATTTGTAGATTGCTTTCGGCAAGATGGCCATTTTTACTATATTAATCCTGCCAATCCAGGAACATGGGAGATCTTTCCATCTTCTGAGATCTTCTTTGATTTCTGACAACGCCAGTGCCACCATGGTACTAAGCTCGGGTGTAGACCTGAGGGATTAAAGGAAGACACAAACTGGGTCATTCGTTAAGGGTCATTCCTTAAGAGAGAATGCCAAAACTTTTACTGAGCAGGTTCAATATATACACCAAGCCAGGGAAGGAAAAACACAAACAGGAACTCAACTGGGGGGCAATGGGCTGTCAAGTGTAAATACCCTGCCTGGGGCACCATGCCTACATCAGGATGTTTTGATCTTAGAAAAACAGCAGCACAGGGAAAGTCTCAGCCAGGGCATGGCAGCCTTTCAGGGTCCTACAGATTCCTTTCTTCAGAGACTTGAAGTTCTTGTCATACAGATCTTTCACTTGCTTGGTTAGATTCACACCAAGCTATTTTATATTATTTGTAATTATTGTGAAGGGTGTCATTTCCCTAATTTCTTTCTCAGCCTGATTATCTTTTAAGTATAGGAGGGCTACTGATTTGTTTGTGTTCATTTTATATCCAGCCACTTCAATGAAGTTGTTTATCAGGTTTAGGAGTTTTCTGGTGGAAATTTTAAGGTCACTTAAGTATACTATCATATCATCTGCAAATAGTGAGATTTTGACTTCTTCCTTTTCTATTTGTATCCCTTTGACTTCTTTATGTTGTCTAATTGCTCTAGCTAGGACTTCCAGTACTATATTGAATAGGTAGGGAGAGAGTGGACAGCCTTGTCTAGTCCCTGATTTTAGTGAGATTGCTTCAAGTTGCTCTCCATTTAGTTTGATGTTGGCTACATTTAGTTGATGATGGTTTGCTGTATATTGCTTTTACTATGTTTAGGTATGGGCCTTGAATCCCAGATCTTTCCAAGACTTTTACCATGAAGGGATTTTGAATTTTGTCAAATGCTTTCTCAGCATCTAGTGAGATGATCATGTGTTTTTTTTTTCTTTGAATTTGTTTATATAGTGGATTACATTAATGGATTTCTGAATATTGAACCATCCCTGCATTCCTGGGATAAAGCCTACTTGGTCATTATGGATGATTGTTTTGATGTGTTCTTGGATTCTGTTTGCTAGAATTTTATTGAGTATTTTTGCATCGATACTCATGAGGGAGATTGGTCTGAAGTTCTCTTTCTTTGTTGGGTCTTTGTGAGGTTTAGGTATGAGTGTGATTGTGGCTTCATAAAACGAATTGGATAATGTTCCTTCTGTTTCTATTCTGTGGAATAGTTTGAAGAGAATTGGTATTAGGTCTTCCTGGAAGGTCTGATAGTATTCTGCACTAAAACCATCTGGTTCTGGGCTTTTTTGGTGGGGAGACTTTTAATGACTGCTGCTATTTCTTTAGGGGTTATGGGACTGTTTAGATGGTTTGTCTGCTCCTGATTTAACTTTGGTACCTGGTATCTGTCTAGAAAATTGTCCATTTCATCCAGATTTTCCAGTCTTGTTGAGTATAAGCTTTTGTAATAGGATCTGATGATTTTTTGAATTTTCTCAGTTTCTGTTGTTATGTCATCCTTTTCAGTTCTAATTTTATTAATTTGGATACTGTCTCTATGCCCTCTGGTTAGTCTGGCTAAGGGTTTATCTATCTTTTTTTTTTTTTTTTTTTTTTTTCCAAAGAACCAGCTCCTGGTTTTGTTGATATTTTGTATAGTTTTTTTGTTTCTACTTGGTTGATTTCAGCCCTGAGTTTGATTATTTTCTGCCATCTACTCCTCTTGGGTGTATTTGCTTCTTTTTGTTCTAGAGCTTTCAGGTGTGTTGTTAAGTTGCTAGTGTATGCCCTCTGCAGTTTCTTTTTGTAGACACTTAGAGCTATGAGTTTTCCCCTTAGCACTGCTTTCATTGTGTCCCATAAGTTTTGTTATGATGAGCCTTCATTTTCATTAAATTCTAAAAAGTCTTTCATTTCTTTTTTTATTTCTTTCTTGACCAAGTCATCATTGAGTAGAGCGTTGTTCAGTTTCAGCGTGTATGTGGACTTTCCATTGTTTTTGTTATTATTGAAAACCAGCCTTAGTCCATGGTGATCTGATAGGATGCATAGGATTATTTCAGTCTTTTTGTATCTGTTGAGGCCTGCTTTGTGACCAATTATATGGTCTGTTTTGGAGAAGATACTATGAGATGCTGAGAAAAAGGTATATTCTTTTGTTTTAGGATGAAATGTTCTATAGATATCCGTTAAATCCATTTGGCTCATAACTTCCATTAATTCTACTGTGTCTCTATTTAGTTTCTGTTTCCATGATCTGTCCATTGCTGAGAGTGGGTTGTTGAAATCCCCCAGTATTATTGTGTGAGGTGCAATGTGTGCTTTGAGTTTTAGTATAGTTTATTTTATGAATGTGGGTGCCCTTGCATTTGGAGCATAGATGTTCAGAATTGAGAGTTCATGTTGGTAGATTTTTCCTTTGACAAGTATGAAGTGTCCTTCCTTATCTTTTTTGATAACTTTTGGTTGGAAGTCGATTTTATTCGAAATTAGAATGGCTACTCCAGCTTGTTTCTTGGGACCATTTGCTTGGAAAATTGTTTTCCAGCTCTTTACTCTAAGGTAGTGTCTGTCTTTGCCACTGAGGTACGTTTCCTGTATGCAGCAAAATGCTGGGTCCTGTTTTTGTGTCCAGTCTGTTAGTCTACGTCTTTTTATTGGGGAATTGAGTCCATTGATGTTAAGAGATATTAAGGAAAAGTGATTGTTTCTTCCTGTTATTTTAGTTATTAGAGGTATAATTATGTTTGTGTAGCTATCTTCTTAAGGGTTTGTTGGAAGATTACTTTCTTTTTCTATGTTGTAGTTTCTCTCCTTAGTTTTCTATCTATTATCCTTTGTAGTGCTGGATTTGTGGGAAGATATTGTGTAAATTTGGTTTTGTCATGGAATATCTTAGTTTCTCCATCAATATCGATTGAGAGTTTTGCTGGATATAGTAGTCTGGGCTGGCATTTGTGTTCTCTTAGGGTTTCTATGATATCGGTCTAGAATCTTCTGGCTTTTATAGTCTCTGGTGAGAAGTCTGGTGTAATTCTTATAGGTCTGCCTTTATATGTTACTTTGCCTTTTTCCTTTACTGCTTTTAGTATTTTTTCTTTGTTTTGTGTGTTTGATGTTGATTATTATGTGACGGGAGGAATTTCTTTTCTGGTCTAGTCTATTTGGAGTTCTGTAGGCTTCTTGTATGTTCATCGGCATCTCTTTCTTTAGGTTAGGAAAGTTTTCCTCTATAATTTTGTTGAAGATATTTACTGGCCCTTTAAGTTGGGAATCTTCACTCTCATCTATACCTATTATCCTTAGGTTTGGTCTTCTCATTGTGTCCTGAATTTCCTGGATGTTTTGGTTTAGGAGCTTTTTGCATTTTGCATTTTCTTTGATAGTTGTGTCAATGTTTTCCACGGTATCTTCTGCACATGAGATTCTCTCTTCTATCTCTTGTATTCTGTTGGTGATGCTTACATCTATGACTCCTGATTTCTTTTCTAGGTTTTCTATCTCCAGGGTAGTTTCCTTTTTTGTTTGTTTGTTTTTTTGTTTTTTTGTTTCTACTTCCATTTTTAGATCCTGGATGGTTTTCTTCAATTTCTTCACCGGTTTGGTTGTGTTTTCTTGCAGTTCTTTAAGGGATTTTTGTGTGGCCTCACACTCACTGAGCTCCACCTGCCTCTGCTGGAAGTGCTGGGATTAATGGTATATGCCACTGTTCCCTGCTCTCATGTGCCCTAATTTCCCTTTGTATTTTCTTAGTCTTCCTATTTTGCCTCAAGAATAGCAGTGGCCACAGTGAAGAAGACAGTTTTGGTACATCACATGTTTCATGTGCAGGAATCCTTTACTGTTATTTTCTCACTTAACTTTTAAAAATAGATGCACATAACCAAAACCACATTGGACCCTCAGCAATTTGCCAAATAGACTAAAGAATACATTGACAACAGGGAGTTTCCCCCCAAAGTAAATAAGCAGCTAGAGCTTGACTGAGTGTGTGTCTCCTTGAACGCCTCGTGCTTTCTAGTTCTCTACAGCGCTTGCAGTGACTTTTCTTCCTGCCAGTCTCTGAGCCACAAGAAAAGGCTTTTCTTTATTTTACGAGTCCGCTTCCTGCAGATGACATACATTAGTTAGTGGTTTGGAAATTCAGTTTTCAGTAGTTGGACATTGTTCCCCTCAGCCCCAATGGTGCTAAGGATGGAAGGTAAGGCCCTATCACTGAGCTGTGTCTCTTGACCAAGTGTCAGCTCTTCAGTGCTCACTCAGTGCCTACCCATTCACTCTTGAGAAAACTGAATTATCTCTAATGACATGGCTGGTTTCATATAAAACCTTAGAAAGTATAGATTTTGTCTAAATAGTTCTTGAGTTCTTTGAAAAACTAGAAATCTGAGTACACAGAGTAATACATAAAAAGTCAGGAGAATAGAAATTTATTTTTCTGTCATTTCAGCACAACTGTGGAGTCTCTTTTCCTTTTGTGTCAGTTCAGTAAAGCCCCTGTCAACCAAGATGTCAGCAACAGCTGAAGTGTTCTCTCAATTAAAAGTTCCATATAGGGCTGGAGAGATGGCTCAGTGGTTAAGAGCACTGGCTGCTCTTCCAAAGGTCCTGAGTTCAGTTCCTAGCAACCCCATCTGTAATGGCCAGCCTACAACCATCTGTAATGGGAGCTGATGCCCTCTTCTGATGTGTCTGAAGACAGCTACAGTGTGCTAATATACATTAAATAAATAATAAATAGTTAAAAATAATTTTAAAAAATGTAAAAAATCAGACAACAGGGATGACTACTAATAGGAATTATTTATTTGTTTATTTAAAAACATCTTTTTAAAAAGACTTATTTTATATGTATTTTGTGCATATGTATACTTTGCCTGCATGTATATCTGTACTCCAGAAGAGGGCACCAGACAGTTGAGAGCCTTCATGCTCTCATGTTGGTTCTGGGAATTGAACTTCAGAAGAGCAGTGAGTGCTCTTAACCACTGAGCCATCCATCTCTCCAGTCCCAGGATCCATTTATTGATTGTTATATGACAGGACCTAATATTCAGCTTGTGAGAAGACATAGGATAATTTTAAGTGGGAAGCCCTTTTGATTATCTCATACCCAGATTCTGCTATTCTAAAAATACATTATACCAGCTTTTTTTGAATGCAACCAGCATACAAAATAAGAGAGTGTCTGTTATATACTATGTACTACCTTTTGAAATAACCTAATATGAATGTTTTGCTTGATTTCATATATACTCTTTTGCATATCAATATAAATATAAGGGAAAATTGAAGTATTTGATTCCTGTATTACTAAGGAAATTCAAGCATGTGATTTGTTAACTGTTTGAGATTAAAGTGACTTTTTTTCCTCTTAGGATGGAAGACTTTAATGACATTTGACAGCTTTACATACATGGTTCCCAGCATTCACCCACGTGTATCTGTTCTAAGTCAAGTCAAGTTGTACTCTACGAATGTCCAGAAAGAAGGGCAGAGCTCACAAACTCCAAGAGCTGACAAAGTCCCACTTACACAATCGGGTATGTATGAACTTGCTGAAAGTTTTTAAATTTTTCTTGTACATTGAGGAAGTCTAAAATTGTTTACTTCTTTAATAATAGAACATGCCTGTAAAACCATCTGGACTGGTGTGTGTGTGTGTGTGTGTGTGTGTGTGTGTGTGTGTGTGTGTGGTATATAGCAAACAAGAATGTCTCAAACAGATGGAAGGTGAGGACCAATTTCTGAGGTTATTAGACCTCCACATACACTTGGGTACACATGTGTGCACTCACAGATACAAACAAGCATGCATACATGTGCACACATAGACTTTAGTTTGTTTGCACGACGTTTGTAAGCATCGTTTACTCGGTTATGTATGTGGTTCTTTTTTCATTCCTAATGGTGTTTCTATACTTTTTAAATCTTGGTAGGGCTTCATGTTCTGTTTTGTCACAAAATTTGGTCTGTATGATTATGGCATGAAGCTTGTTGTCTAAGCTTTGGTTTAGCATTTGAGCAAGTTTTTCTAAGTAGCTCCCATGTATTTGAAAATATGTGTAGCTTTGGTTTCTTGGGTCAGAGTTTATATATGTATAGATCTATACAGTACTTTAAAAAATTTTTTAAAAAGTATCTATAACTTTCATATTTATAGGTAAGTTATATATTCTATTATTACTTCAAAGGCCAGAGATTATTAATGTTTAAGTTCCTTTGGTAAATACAAAGATCTTAGAATGCCTTAACTCTGACAAATTGTTCTCAACTGATGTGCTATTTATTGACTTTTTTTTTTGGTTTTTCGTTTGTTTGGGTTTTTTTTTTGGATTTTTCGAGACAGGGTTTCTCTGTGTAGCCCTGGCTGTCCTGGAACTCACTCTGTAGACCAGGCTGGCCTCGAACTCAGAAATTCACCTGCCTTGCCTCCCAAGTGCTGGGATTAAAGGCGTGCGCCACCACCGCCCTGCTTGGCTAATATTTTATAGCTATTCAATTCTGTAGAACATACATTGGTGTTCTTTTCTTTTTTGTTGTTGTTATTTGTTTATTCCTTTCTTTTGCACTTAGGACTTCACACATCATCATCATCATCATTATTTATGTGTGTGTGTAGACATACATGCATGCACATGTGGAGCTCAGAGGACAACTTTGTGAAGTTGGCACTCCTTCCATCTTTGTGTGGGTTTGGAGGGTCAAATATGCATCATCAGACTTACATGGAAAGTACCTTTGTTCACTGAGACATCTTACTAGCCTGCCAGCATATTTTTGTTGTTGTTGTTGGCTTTTTTTAAAAGTTTTGCTTTTTTAATGCTCTTTATTTTGAGATAAGATCTCATTAAGCTGCCAGGCAGGCTTTAAATTTATATCAAGAGCCTGCAGGCTCTCTACTTCCCAGGCAGGAGACAGAACTGGATGGGGAACAAGATGTGGCACCTGACTGATGTAGCCTCCCTTGCCAGGTGAGATGCCACGGCAGTGGCCAATGCTTAGGGTTGGGGTTTCACAGATAATGCCCCAATAGGGTACCTGTCAGTATCTGAGAGGAGGCCTGAGCAGAGGCTGGATTTGTTTTTAAAAATCTGGAAGGATAGCTTGTTGCAAAATAGCAAACAGATTATAAAGGAGGGAACCTGAAAGCACTGTTAATGACTGGGAGAGCCTTGCATGTGCTAGGCAAGTGCTATGGACTATATTGAGTTACATCTTCTAATATAAACAATACTTTTAAAAATGAGTAGATTAACTAATTAGAACTTGGTAATTGAGTTAATGAAAGAGAAATTCATGTAAAGAAAAATGCCAGTTGTGTAAATGATTTCATTGATTTCTAAAATCACAAATACAAGGCTAGCAAGGTGGCTTAGTGGGTAAAGGTACGTGCTGCACAAGCTTGAAGAGCTGAGGTCAATCCCCATAATCCAGGTAAAGTTAGCAGGAAAAATCCAACCACAGAGTTGTTCTCTGATTTCCATACCTGTGCTGTGGTATGTGCCCTCTCCTCCATAATAAAATGACGTTCAAAAATTTGCAAATATCAAAGTGAGAGGATATTTTTCATAAAATGAATTGTTTTTGGACAGGTGTCAATGGACCCTTAGGTATCCATTGGACACCTTACCAGATGTAGTGACTAGTTAAGTGATTGACTGCTGTGGATCTACAAGCCCACTGGTTTTATAATTGCTAGCCAGTTGTTGAAACATCTTCCTGGAGCTGGATTATTGCAGTAGTTGTCTCCCTGGCCCTGTTGCTGTGAAGAGAACTGTGACCAGGGTGACTCTTAAAAAAGAAAGCATCTACTTGGGAGTTTACTTACAGATTCAGAGGGTAGGGAGTGTGGTGGCAGATGGGAAAGCACACATGCATGGTGCTGGAGAAATAGCTGAGAGCCTGGTTGGCAGGCAGCAAGCAGAGAAAGAGACACTGGACCTGCTGAGGGCTTTTGAAACCACAAAGACCACCCCCCAGGTGACACTCATCTTCTAACAAGGCCACACCTCCTAATCCTTCCCAAACAGTTCATCAACTGAAAACTAGGCATTCACGTATGTGAGTGTATGGGGGCCATTCTCATTTAAACCATCCCACCCTGCTTCTTCTTTCTTCTGTGTCTGTTTTCCAGAGAGCAGTATGGGCTTTAAAAGTAGTTCATATCCCTTCTTTTAGAGCTTCTCTTTGACTTCCATTTATCCACAGAACAAAATCTACTCAAAAAAAATCAGTATCTTCACTTTCAAAATTCCCCTACTATGATGGATATTCTCGATCAACTTGATTACATCTGGAATTAACTAAATGGCTGGGCATGCTTATGAGGGATTTTTTTTTTCTTTTAAATTTAAATCATTTGAAGTGGCAAAATCTACTTCTATTCCAGATCTTTGAGGTGAGATGATTCACCTTTAATCTGGACCACACCTTCAGCTGGCAGCCTATATAAAGATTGAAAGAAGTAAGCTATCTCTTTGCCTGCTAACCAAGTCCATTCCTTCACTGGCATTAAAGCCTACTTCTGGATTACAACATATACTGAAGACAACTGAAAAATCCAGCCTCCTGGACTGAACAACTGTGGATTCTTGCACCTTCCATTGGTAGACAGACAGCCATTATTGGACTAGTTGGACCATAGCCTGTAAAATATTCTAATAAATCCACATGCATATCATAGCACACAGTAGGTGCACTCACACGTGTCCATATATACATATATCATTGATTGATTACATATTTAGAATTGGATATTACTGGTTGAAGGAATAAAAAGTATAGTGAGCCTCTTCCTTCCAGAATTCAGGCTGTGCTTATTATAAGACAGTAAAGGAAGAGACAGTTGCTGAGATGATACAATTAAAGGCAAACAGATTATATAGTGGGTTTCTTAGGGAAACCTAAATGCAGGAGGAAATAGTGAATGTTGCTTGCACCATACGAAATTTTTAAAATTAACATTTTTGGTTTGGTTTTGTTTTTCTCTGCTGAAAGTAATAAAAATTTTAGTTTAATTGTCTTATAGTAGAAATACATTGTCTATTGACATTTTTATTTTGGACTCTCTTTCAAGATTTGCCTAGGCCAAATTAGACCTTGTTAGCTATCAGATAGACACCAAGTAATTGCTTGATTGAAAGATAATTTATATACTTAAGATTTGAGATTGACTTTTGAATAATTCAAATCACATGATAGTCAGGAACGGCTCATTAAGGAGCAGAGGCTTGCTAAGACATCCTTAAATTTTTAAGAGCATTCAGATGGTTTGAATTTTAGTAAAATTAGTTTTAATTTTACTAATGACAGCAGATGTGTGGCAAACAGCCAGCATTTGAGCTTAAAACAAACGTCTAGAGGCATTCATGGGTAGAATATCTGATTATTAGTGGAAATTATGGAGATTCTATACCAGCAATGTAGTGTGAGTTTATTAAGATGGTGGTGGTTTGTAAAATAAGTATTCATGCATGTGTTTGAGCCATTCCTAACCTCCTTGTTTGTGCTTCATAGCATTATATATATAGTAACATCTAGACAGCTCAGAATGAGAATATTCACAAGTTTCCATCTGAGAGCAACTTATTTTATATGCTTTGGTTAAATGATCATTATGGGAGGAAAGTGGTGTTTCTGAAGCTTTTGACAGCAGATTTCAGTTCCAACAGAATTGCTATGAGCCTGAGGCCAGTTTGTGCAGTACCAGATCAGATGCTGTCTCAAACAGACAAAACAAAATAGCATAAAGCTCTAGCTTGCATTTCATAGGCATTTAAGAGAAAGAAGACAGAAAATAATAAGTAATTTATAGAGATAAAGGAGGGCTGAGGAAATTGTTCAGATGATGAGTATTTCCCATCAAGTGTGAGCACTGGAGCTCAGACCCCAGGACTCACATAAAGACAGATGCAGTAGAGCATCTATGGTCCCGGCACGCCTACAGTGAAATGGGAGGTAGAGACGGAGAAGCCCAATGAAGCAGCAAACAATAAGAGGGTAAAAGGAAGGATTAGCATCACGAATTGTCCTCTGACCTCCACATGGTGCAAGTCTATTCTTACATCTACAGTCACATTAAAATGTGCACAGACAACCCACACATACATCAAAAGAGAGTAACACACACACACACACACAGAGAAAGAGAGACAGAGACAGAGAAACAGAGCATATGTACATGGTGTTCAGATTTTGAGAAAAACAAGATTCTTGAATTACAATGACTTTGAACTAGTTGGGAATGTGGCACATGTGTTAATCTCAGCACTTGGGAGACAGAGGCAGGATCTCTGTGAGTTTAAGGGCAGCCTAGTTTACACAGTAAGTTCCAGAACAGCCAGAGCTACTTAGTGAGACTTTCTCAAAAAACAAAAACAAACAAACCAGAAAAATTCATTATATTTGGACTATTGAGCAGGGTAAGAAAAGAAGAATCCACCTAGACATCTTGTCCAGGGAAACCAGATTGGAAAAACAGACTATTCATCCTAAAAGCTGCCAAACAGAGAAGCCAGTTGTTGCTCATTTGAAATAAACATTTTATATCAACAGTGTGCAGAAGACCAGGGGAACACTCCTTGGTAGTGATAGCTTTGAAATCAGGAAAGGAAAAGTGACTGTTCCTTTGGAATTTCATCCTGATACAAAGGTGAAAATAAGTGTTATTACACATAAAGGTTGGTATTTCAAACAGTCCATTCAGAGTTAAAGAACACTGTAAACATAGACATTTCTCTAAGTTGCAAAATAAGCTCAGGGAAATCAGGATATGATAGAAAAGACCGTGAAGAACAAGAAATGGATAAGTGATGTTGATGACATTAAAGATTGGTAATAGAAATAGCAAACATTCTGTCAGTATTTAATATTAAAACTGTAATCCTGAGTGACTAGAAAAAAATCTCTTGTTCTAGAGGAGAGTGGAAATACTAACTTTGCAGATGGCTGAAAGTTTTACAGGAAATATTCTATGTACACTAAATTAAAGAGTAGAAATATAATTTTATAAATTCCAAACCAGCAGTAGGAGGATGGGACAAGACGGGACAGGAGGAACGCATGGAAAATTGAATGACTAATGAATGGCAGGAAATGTGAAGAAAAAGTAGAAGCAGAGGAAAAAAGGACAGTAATCTGGGAACAGACAGTAAGATGGTCCAAGTGAGCCGCCATCAAATGGTCATATTTAATGCTGTGACATATTATTGAAACGTGTCCATTTGCAAATAGTAGTAGCACAGACTTCCTTTGTACTTTGGTCCCCTCCCTCCCTCCCTGTCTCTTGTCTACTCTAGAACTTTGTTCTTGGGATTTACCTTCTAACTGCACCAGTAAGTTTTCCCTTCCTTGAAATCAGGTCAACCCTTCCTTGATCCTGCTCTTGGCTTCTGCTGAAAACCCAGATGGTCTTCTGTCTGCTCCTGCCGCATACACTGGCCCATCTTCGTTTTTCCACAGAAAGTGCTTGTCAAGAGCTTCCCATGGCTTTCCTGTTGCTAATTGCTCTGTACTCACTGTGAGCCTTTTCTGTCTTCCTCAATGTAAAATACAAAGGTGCTACTTAGGAAATCGGATGTCACTGTAAACATGAAGGCAGTATATGGTTAACAGCGTACACCACACTAATAAAAATGTCTTAGGTTTCGATCCTTTCTCCTTCCATTTCTAAAATATCACCTGTGCAGTTACAGGACCCTTTGCCTGTTTCCTTACAAAGAGGAAATTGTAGTTGTGTGACTTTGAGGGACATTAGAACCTCTCTGTGCTTCAGTTTCTTCTGGTAGAGATCATAAAATGTGTGTGAAAGTGACTGTGGGAACTAACCGTAGTAGTGCACATGAGTCCATGGGCTGGCGCCAGGCGGGCTGAGTGCTGAGAAGATGTGGTATACTCATTGAGCCCTGATTAAATACGGACTCTAACTGAATGAGCTCAGGTTATAATAGTGTTCGAAGAGTGAATGAGGTTTTTATTGCAAAATATACATATACATTGAAATATTTTTTAAGTTAGAAAATAATTTTCTCTTTAGTAACATCCTCAGATTTGCAATTGCTGTGTGAGTCTGTCATCATTTTCAGCTTTAGTGCCTTGGTTTTTTCCTTTTTAAAAAGAGGCAGGGGATACTGAAGAGATAGTTCATAGGTAAGAGCACCCACTGCTGTTTTAGAGAACTCAGGTTCAGTGCCAGCACCAACATCAGGTAGCTTCACTGGGATCCAATGCCTTAACGTCTTCTGGTACCCATGGACTCCTGCTGCATGGAGTGTACCCAGACTCACACAAGCACACAGAATTCATAAATCAGTCTTTTAAAGGGGAGGTGAAAGGAATAATTTAGCATACTTGTGTGTTCTAAATTATTAGTTTTGTCTATTTTTGAACTTTGTTGCAATAGCTTTCTGTGTATCCTTTGTAGTTTGTCTGCTTTTTCATTAAGTTTTGTTGCTGGATTTATCCTGACTCGGTGTATTTGTCAGCTTTGGTGATTTTCAAAAAGATAATTACAGCACAAACTGTTGAAGCTGCTGTATGAATTAAAGAGATTGACACAACAGTAGAGTTTTGCATACAGTGTGGGCTTAGAAAAGATAGATAGCCATTGTGAGGTTTGCACTCACTGCTTATAAAAGGAAGGAATGCCACTGTTCTTTTGCTGATGGGCATTTTGTTGATTGCAGTTTTTAAAACAGAGCACAGTGCTGCTGTGAATACCGTGTGCCTCCTTTCAGTTGCCTGTGCGAGGATTTCTTGATTCATTGACCTGGAAGACTTACTTACTGGGTTGTAGTTCTGATAGGCATTCAGGCCTGTTCCCACCCATAGCCATATTCTCTCTTTGTGCCTTTGCCAAAATCAGGTAGTGTGGTTCTGCATTTCCATTTCCCTAGTAATGGCTGTAAAATGGAATTTTGTAGTTTCATTTGGATTCCATTAATGAAACAATCACCTTTTCATACATCTAATGGTAATGCATATTTGTTTTTCTATGCAAGTTTGTTCTAATGCTCATTTTAATGAACTTTTTCTTATTGACCTGGAGGAAGTTTTTTTTTTTTTCAAGACAGGGTTTCTCTGTGTAGTCCTGGCTGTCCTGGAACTCACTCTGTAGACCAGGCTGGCCTCAAACTCAGAAATCCGCCTGCCTCTGCCTCCCAAGTGCTGGGATTATAGGTGTGCGCCACCACCGCCCAGCGAGGAAGTTTTAAAATAGTCTTAATACAAATCATTTGTTGACTCTGTTTGTTGGAAATAATTTCTCCCAAATTGAGACTTTTCCTTCCTTTGTTTTATTTGTGCATGTATGTGTGTGCATTGGGTGTGCATGCATGCAGGTGCCTGTATGGTCCAGAAGAGGGTGTCAGGTCCTCTGGTGCTTGAGCTACGGGCAGGTATGAACACCATGTGCTGGGCACCAGATTCTGAAGAGCAGCGAGTCCTCTAACTGCTGAGCCATCTCCCCAGCACTTCCCCCTCTTTTTTTTTTTTTTTTTTAAATAGGTTTTTGTTGAATAGATTTTCTAAATTTTAATTTACTGAATTATTTTCCCTTTATGTTGTTTATATCCTGCTTACAAATTTTCTTGTTGGCATATGATTTGCTGCTTTAATTTCATTATTCAAGAGACTGCAGCAGGAGCATTGTGAAGTTGAGCCCATTGTGGGCTTTATAGTGAGACTCTACTTCATAAAAATAAAGGAAATCTTTATCATATCAGTAGTCTCTGGGATCTATATGGGGCATGCAAATGCCTTGGTATTTGAATTTGTAAGGGTTTGTTTGATTTGGTTTTGCTTCTAGTGGGAGGTAGGAACCTTTCTTTTTATCTTTTACCTTTGTTAGTGGTTTGGGGGATGTGAATGGAGGTACAGTTGTCTAACATCACTTAAGAGACATATTTTCTTCACTGAATGTTGTCTCTAAAACAGTGGAAGAACTCTTGGTGCCTTTGTTTTTCTATTTTAAATACACCTACACTTTGACCATTAGATATGGTCAAACTCACAGTTTTGTTTTACCCTTTGGAAGTCCTTTCATCAGTTTTCTGAAAGGCTTTGGCGTGTGTGTGGATGGTGAGTTTTACTAAAAGCTTTGTCTTTAGTTCTTGAAATGATTCTAAGTCTTTTCTCCTGTAGTGTATTAATGAGGGGACGTAGCTTTTATTAAGTTTGACACTCTTATGTTTTATAGGATGAATGAATTAAAATAGTTTGGGATAATATAATTGTTGTTATACAATGCTTAATTAAATTATAAAGTTACAGTTTTATTTGAAAACAACTCTTCAATATTAAGCTTGTTCTGATAAACTTTACAGCAGAAAATATAGGCGCAGAACTCAAAGCTCCACTCAAGCAAGATCCTCTCCAAGTAAGAGGTAAACATATTTTATTTATTATCTGAGTATGTGGGTATGTACAGATATACAGAATTTATGTGGAGGGCTTTAACATTATCCTATGCATGTAGCTTGCTTTAATTTTAAATAGATTGGGCATACATTTTTATTCTATTTATATGCTATTTTATGCTGAAGTTTATTGTGTTTTGTGACAAGTATTTTAAAAGCCTAAAGAACCAAAATCGTCACTTTGCATTACTATTTTTAGGAAAGTAATGTTATTAAGGGATGAGTGGCTAATACTTTCAGCTGTAGTGTGTTTAAATTCAGGCAGAATTGACTGGTTTTGTCTTATTTTCTCCAAAGCAGCCAATTTATTAAGTCAGTAGCTCTGAGGAATTCATAGCATGATGGTGTCAGACAATACAGGACTCAGTTTTGGCTCTCATATTTACTAGCTGTCTGATCTAAGACAATTAACTTATTTTAACCTTTTTGACATTTAGCTCACTTCCCTATAAGATGGTAAAAATAAAACTTATTCATCAGGATAGCTTTGAAGACTATGCATATAAATAGTTAAGTAATGAGCATTGAACTTTGTGTGTGACTTGCTTGTGATTGCAGCCTATCAGAGGCTGGAGCAGGATCTCATTTTACATAGTAAAGCCTCTTTAAAAAAAAAAAACAAAAAAAACAAAAAAACAAAAAACAGTACTGGATAGCAGTGACCACTGCCACCATCCCTAATCTGGACTGGTGGTTAGGCTAGCAGGAGTTACTTAGCTATTTTGAAGGATTTTTTTTTTTTAAAGAACTAATCCTTTTAAGGGGAGATAGAATTTTCCTTTCAGTTCCAGGTTAGCTCATACCCAGATTTTTAGTTTTAGAGTGATGGAAGTCAAGTTCCTTAGAGAATTGAAATTCAGGCAAAAAGCAATCTGAATGCCTCCATATACCTACTTCTTCAGATAAAGGCTTGGCTTTGTGTTGAACTTCATTCTTGAAATGTTCTTAATAAGACATATTATGCATTTAACTTTAGTGCTGGTGTGTTACTGTTTTCGGAAGGGATTTTACCCACAGAAATGAGGCATTTTAGATTGATTTTGCTCTTCCAGTTGGAAGTAAAATAGGAAACTAGGATTGAGAGCTAGCCGTGCCTGGACTGCAGTGAACCAGAGACAGTCTTGTGTGGATCCAAGCTTACTTGTCTCAGTCTGTTGTTGAGATGTTTGCTTACGTTGTTTTTGTCATAGGATACAGTCTTACTCTGTGTGCTTTATTAACATGGGAAGATAGTATGTAATTTTTTAACTTATAAACTGTAAGCTATACCAAATTGGTATCTTATTTTTGTGTCTGCCAGTTTGATAACCCAACAATTAGACAGTAGTTTAGTAGAAAAAGGCAGTATTTTCTCTAGACTTCTTCTAAGTTTTGATTGTTAAAAGTATTTCTTAGTCTCTTCAGTCTTGTTTTATAGTGTGAAACTATCCAGTAGCCTTAAGTTTTTTTTGACAAGAAATATTTCTTACTGACCTAGAAAACATATTTATTATTATACATAAGAAAATCAAAACATCTTATGAAATTTCCTATTCTGTATTCAGTATCCATTAGTACTTTCTATTTTGACTTATGATAAATGCTGGTTTTACTCCATAGTTTGAAAACACTGAACTATTCTGTAATATTTATTGAAACTTCCTTTGCACGTAGATCCTAAGCAACTTAATTGTTTTAGTGCTTTAAACAGAACAGCACTAATGATACAAGTGTCTACTAGATGAAAGGTTACTGTCTCAGCATCAGTTAGAGGTGAACCATGGAGGAAACGCTAGATTTATGACCCGTCCGAGTTTTCTGTACTGGGGGGAACATTTCTTTTTCCTCGGTACCATCTTATGCCTCAGGAGAAAAGTGTCCATGGAATTCAACAAGTATTCATCTTCAGGAAGGGCTTTCAGTGTAAGAAGTACTTACATATTTCTTATGTTTCTGGTTTAGTCAAAGCAGTCCTTAAGAAAAGGGAGTATGGATCACAGTACACTAAGAATAACTTCATCACTGGAGTCAGAGCCATCAACGAGTTCTGCCTTAAGTCCAGGTACAGTATTCTTTTCAGTACTACTCTGTGCAAATTTTATAGCCCTTTTTCATTAACTTTTAAAATTAGCATGGAGATAATTGTTCATTGTTGTCACAGAATTCCTACAAGACAACCAGTGGTTAAATATAAAATAACGATCTAATAGTGACTTTAATAGTGACTTGATGAATATATAAAGTTTTCAGATTTTGAGAAAAAGCAAAGTGATTACAACTGTGACTTAGACATTTCTAACTGTAAAAATGTAGTTGTGGCGGGGGGCGGGAGAGCACATGTGCTGTGGTGCATGTGTGGAGGTCAGAGGCAAGCTGTATTGCTCCTGCCATGTGGGTATGGGAGATACAACTCAGGCCATTAGGTTTGTCAGCAAGTGCCTTTACCTGCTGAGCTATCTTACCAGCAATTAATTTAGTTCTTAAATAGAAGAATGATACTTGTATATATTCTATTTTTTTACATATCTTAAAAGTGCCTGTGGTTATGCCCATAGTACAAGTACTAATGAGGGAGTTGGAACACCCATCCCAACTAGTGACCAGGCCTGACCCTGCTAAGTTCTGATGAGACCCTGTGCATTCAGGGTTGTATGTAGGGGAATGGAATCTCTACTGTGATGTTCTCCATCAGTGATAATGGTTTTGTTACTGTTTCCAGACTATATTTTGTATTAAAAGTGCTATCTTTAAGCTGATGTTTAGAAGCTGTATAGATCCCTTCTTTCAAGATGGGGTTTAGTATAGTTGTTTACTGTCCTTAACCTATAAGCTTATAAGCATTATCTGAATAACTTCAACACTTTTATATCCCCAGCGATTTAGAACAGCTTCGAAAAATCAGGCGACGAAGTCCCCATGATGACACTGAGTCCTTCACTGTGTTCTTGAGGTCAGATGTGGAAGCAAAGTAAGAACATAATTCCTTCATAGCAGAGTGCATATTGGATTTGAAGTTGTAAAAGCATCTTAAACAGAATCTTTCAATGATGCTTTTGTTATTTGCAGTTTGTTGACATCTGTACTGGTTGAGTAAATATGACCTTACTTATCAGATGTTTGTAGATAAGTTTATGTGAATTGCTTAGATTTCACTCAGATGCTTTAAGTGCTTTTTAAATATGCTTTTTATATACTTACAGTTCATTTATACTTATGTATAATTATAATAAAGTAATTTAAAATTGTCCTTGGATATGACCATGTGTATGTATTTATACACAGAGCTTTGGAAGTTTGGGGGAGTCTTGAAGCTCTTGCCAGAGAGAAAAAATTGCGTAAAGAAGCAGAAATAGAATACAGAGAACGTAAGTATTTATAATTTAAGTCTGGGTTTGTTGGAAAATAACATAGATAGGCAAGAACAGAGCCCCTCATAGCCAGGTAGTCTCTCATGCTAGCAGTTCATGGTTTGACTCTATTGCTGCAGCAAGTACTAGTTTTTACCATGGAATTGTTTTAAAAACAGAATCAATTTGGTTTTTGTTTTGATAACTTTCTAGGATAGTAACAGGAAGTAAAAGAAAACACCGTAGTTTCTGTGAGACAACACTAGTCACATTATGGATCTGATTTAAAGATTACTATTATGATAGTGTTGGTCACAGTGCTTTGTTATAGAAAATGTTGATTCAGCCACCACATTTATTCAGCTCATTGATTCATTTATTCAGCAAATATTTTCCAAAGTCCTAACATGACTAAGAAACTGTCCTTCAACTACAGCCACAAGTTAAGACTCTCAAGGAAAATGAGTTTAGTGGTTTAGAGTTTAGATTTAGGGCAATGTAAAATTTTACATGATTTGAATTATATAAATATATTTATTGATGCAAAAGTATTGTGCATATTTATGACTCAAAAAGAATGTATTTTGATTTCTCAATACCCCCAAAGAACAGAAATATAAAGAGTGAAAAGTTTTCTTTCTTTTTTTTCTGTAGTGTTTTATTTTCTTTGCAAAAGTAATTGTTATTGATAGTTTGGTTATATCCTCTCAGAATATTTCTAATACATTTTAAAATGTATATACACGTTTAAAAGATTTCTTTCATTTATTTGTATGTGTGCGTGTGTTTGTGAGTGTATGCGCACATATGCAGGTGCCCTCTGAGTCCTAAAGAGGGCATCCAATCCCATGGAGTTGAAATGACAGGCAATGTAAACTAGCTAATCAACATGGAGGATAATACTGGAATTCAAACTCTGCTTCTCACAGTTAAGCAGCAAGCTTTTTTAACTGCTGTGCCTTCTCTCCAGCACCTTGTATGTAAACGTTCTAACATCATATAAATAGGAAAGTACCATGTGTATGCATATACTTGTACATCTTGTTCTTCATAGATATCAACATAATATCTGTGGAAAGAAACCTCCTGAATACATTACTTCAGAGGAGGGGGCTGGTCAGTGTCTCACATAACCCAGGCTAGCTTCAAATTTGCTGTGCAGCCAAAGATGACCTAGAACTCTCGATCCGCCTGTTTCTACCCCCTGAATGCTAGAATTACAGGTGTGCGCTGCACCTGACATGCAGGTTCTGAGAAGTGAACTTTGAAAATGATAAGCAAGCATTCTACCTATTGAGCTACACCTTCAACCATTTAATAGAGTCTTAAAGAGAAAGTTGTGGTAATATAAACTGATTAGTAAGAATGTATATGACCTAAACTTATCTTCTAATTCATATAGGGCTGTTCAGAAACCAAAGAATATTAAGAGAATATGGTGATTTCTTGGGAAACACAAAGGTAAGGGTATCTTTTTAATAGTGTGTATGTATTTGACAAACTTGGTACATTGTGAAATGTTCATCATCATAATCCAAGAAATTCTAGTACGTCTCTGATCATCGTCTGAGATTTTTCTTGAGCACATTATAATTATCTGAACTGCCATCTATTCATTTCTGTTTAATTTTCTTGAAATTAAAATTGTGACATGAGTTTCCTAAGATTCTTAAGCATATATTGATAAAGGAAACTGCTTAGGTTTTAGCAGGACTTTCTGTTTCTTTCATATCTTATATCTATCATATATGCACACACACACACACACACACTTTTACACTTTGTGTAAAAGTACTTAATACCCTTTGTCTTCACTTATTCTATTCCTAATTCTGATTCAGCATTGGGACTGCCAGCTCTCTGCTTTTGCTCAGGAGAGCATTCCTTGAAAAAGAAAATTATATAGCCAGTCCAATTGTTCCTTATTGTATACTTGTGCACAGTCAGTGGACACTGTGTGACTCATTAGTGTATTCTTCACTATAAAATAGCTTAGTGTATGCCTTTTTCCCTGTTCCCACATTCCGTACAGCTCTACCCTTCGCCTCTCGGTACCGACCCCACTTCATACATCATCAACAAAAACAAAACAGGTGTGCAAGTGGTTTCTGATGTGAAGTGGCTCACTTTATAATTTGTCAGCCTGATAGTGTGGAATCGTAAGCATATGGCTATTCTGTTTTTAATTTCCATGTAGGAGTAAATAAGTTATAATCAGTATTTAAGGCTTTGTGCTAGATGATTATACTTAGTGCTAGGTACATCTAAGGGTTCTGAATACATTTGAGGCAGGCTAGGTACTCCCTTGTTAGGTTAGAGGGATTAGGTAGGTATAGTTTCAGTCTACTATATTTTACATTTGCAGTGGTTTAGAGATGAGACCTAGTCCTGTAAGTCAAAGACCATTTGCAATTTGATGGAAGTACTTAGTTTTTTCATCATCAGATATACTGACTTTTATCTACACATACTCCTAAGTACTACTTTTTCTATAAGAAAGAATTAATATTAGTAGTATAGAAAGTTTCTTTCTTTATTTCACTTACTCTTGTCTGTTAAATCAGTCCAATTGGGTTTTCATCCCACTGAAATGGCTCTTACCAAAGACACAAATCACAAGATTTCAAAGTCGTCTATGTACAGAATAGACTTCCCATTTCAACTTGGCTGGGAAGTTAACTTCCTTTCATCAGGAAGTTAATAGTGGATATGTTGATGGTTCCAGCATTAAGGAGGCAGAATCAGGAGAACAGAATGTCTTCATGTTCAAAGTTAGCCTGGTCTACATAGTGACTTGTAGGCCAGTCAGGGCTACATAGTAAGGTTATAGCTCAGAAGAATCAATCAATCAATCAATCTCTCCCTCTCTCTC
>JANHMN010000007.1:7048182-7064194 GCA_030674055.1 Rhabdomys pumilio
CTCTCTCTCTCTCTCTCTCTCTCTCTCTCTCTCTCTCTCTCTCTCTCTCTTCCTTTGTTCATTGGTATTTTGCTTGTATGTCTGTATGAGGCTCAGATCCCCTGGAACTGGAGTTTACAGACAATTGTGAGCTGCTATATGGATGCTTGGAATTGAACTCCGCTCCTTTGGAAGAATGTTTTACCTCTGAGCCATCTCTCTAACCCCAGGAGAAATTCTTAAAAGGTGTTTCTGAATTCAGTGATAGCTATCTTGGAACTCACTCTGTAGACCAGTCTGGCTTCAAACCCTAGAGATCTGCCTGCATCTGCCTCCAGAATGCTGGGATTAAAGGTGTGTGCCATGATACCGAGCTAAATCTTAAGTTCTTAATTACTGTAAGAACCAGTAAAAAATTTTTGAATAAAGATAGAGTGCTATTGATTGGTTGACATACTTTCATATTAGACTCGTACTTTGAATTCTTTCCCATAGTTTTGCAAATGAAGATTTAAAAACAAAATTAAAATAGCTTTTAAATTCTGTTTGGCCCAAATTGTAAATACTTAAAACCTAATCCTTTGTAAAGAACATTCTAGAAATTTTACTTACATATTTGTGTCACAGTTTAAAGTATATGTTATCCTTCCCATATTTATTTATTCTAGATTTATGTTTGAACAAATTTGAGAGAATTTTCAGTGAAAGATACAGGCAGTGGAATGTATATTTAAGCCTGCTACTTTAGCTCAGTGGTAAATGGGTGATTTGTAAGTGAGAGGCCCTGGCTTTGATCCCCATAACTACCCAGCCAAAAAAAAAAAAAAAAAAAAAAAAAACCATTTAAGATAAAGTTCAAAGGAATAATAGAGAACAGGCTGAGCAGTCGTGTTTACAAATTAACCCTAAGATTGCATCTCACTGTCAAGTAGGTTAGAACCACTGTAAAAGTAAAGGAGAAGGTAGGTAGTTGCTGTTAGTGCTCAGCAGTCTTTACCTGGGGTTTGGTTTCTTTTTTGTATGTCTGGTCTGTGAGGTGTGTGTGAGTGTGCAGGGTGTGTGCATGTGAGGAGGCCAGAGGTTGACACACGTGTTTGCCTCAGTTGCTTTCCATCT
Source organism: Rhabdomys pumilio (assembly GCA_030674055.1). Lineage (NCBI taxonomy): Eukaryota > Metazoa > Chordata > Mammalia > Rodentia > Muridae > Rhabdomys > Rhabdomys pumilio. The sequence continues at coordinate 7,049,278 of JANHMN010000007.1, forward strand.
TAGGTATTGAGGCAGGTCTCTTCTGTGAGCACAGAAGTCACCAATTCAGCTAGTCTTATTCCAGCCAGCGTATTCCAGTGCCCCTGTCTGCCCTCCAAGGGCCAGGATTATGGGATAGCTAGCATTACTCCATCCAGCATTTAGGTGCTGAGAATCCTAGCTCCAGTGCTCATGCTTGTATGGGAAACACTTTACCTACTGAGCCATCAGTAAATATTTAATAACCACTTTCAATATACTATTTTTCCAGTCAGCACCGTGTTAAGTGGATGGAGAATAAGTGTAAAAGCATTTTATTTATGCTAGATTTATATTGGGAGCTTAAAACCTTAAAGACATAAGGATAAAGAAAGAAAATTAATAGTTTTAGTATTAATTTTTAGAACATTGGTGATAAATCTTAAGTTTTTATTCTATAAAATATTGTCCTACTTAGGACAATATTATTATTGCCGTGATGAAAAACAAGTCAGGCATGAAAGGGTTAATTTGGTTTACACCTTGTAGTCCATTACTGAAGGAAGTCAGAGCAGGAACTCAAAACAGGGCAGGAACTGAAGCAGAGTTCAGGGGAACTGTTTATGGGCTTGCTCCTTCTGGTTTAATGATCCTTCTTTTTTATAGAACCCAGGACTACCAGCTCGGGGGTGGCATGACCCTCACCCATCAGTCACAATTAAGAAAATGTTCTATATGCTTGCCTATAACTCCATCTTATGGAGGCATTTTCTCAGTTGAGGTTTCATCCTCTCAGGTGACTATAGCTTGTGTCAAGTTGGCATAAAACTAGCCAGTACAAATATTATGTATGGGCTTTTAAGACCATGATAGCTTTTAACTGGAGGAATAACCATGACAAATTGAGTAAAAAGGTCAAGTTGCAGAATATTATGTCTAGAACTTCTACTTTAACCATGAAGGGCTCACAGAGATTGAATTTAGTCTTTTGATGCATCAACAATAAAAACCTAGTCAAAAAATACAACTGCTTTCAAACATTGAATAATAGAAGCTCAAGACCATACCTCTGAGATGAGATTTGATTTCTCCTATACTTTCTTTCTGACCTTTGGAGTAGTGGGATGAGAAATAACAAAGTACAAAGAATCTGAAGTGGTTGGAAACTAGAAGGCAGAGTTGTTCCTCAGAGAAACTCTGAGTTAAAAAAAAAAAGTACATACTCTGCATAGAGATATTTTTGAGTTTTTGCTGAATGTTAAATTATCTATGTACAAGCTATGCTCAGAAATACCAGACAGGCAACAAGCTGAGTAATTCCTAGTGCTTACATAGGGCTACCATACATACACTGACCAAATGAGGTAGCCAGGTCAGCCCAAGTCTCATACCTTAGCAGTAGAGCTAAATTATCTCTAGTATAAAGGCTATTCTAGAATCTTTCTTAACAGACTTCCCAGAAATGTAAATGAACAACTTTATAAATAATTTGTTTGCTAGAACAAAGCACCACACTCTTTAGAAAAGATAATAGACCTCCCAGCCCAAACACTTAGTTTGACATTCACAGAGTTCAGCTAATTATTCTAGTTAGGAGCAGAATACTACTAGACAGTGCAAGGAGCAAGAAAATTGGGCTCAGCTAGAAGGAAAATATTTAATAAAATAGACTCAATTGGAAGACGATAGAAAAGAACTTAATGGGGCTTTTAGAACTAAAAAACTATGTCTGACACAAAATCTCACTTGATAACATTGACAGAAGACTAAATCCTAGAAAAAAGTCAGTCTTTAATTATAATAATGGAAATCACCTATACTAGAACCAGAGATAAGACTGAAGAAGATAAAGAAGCCCTTAGTTACCTATGGAGACAGTATCAAAAGAACTTAGATAGCTTTTAAGAAAATAATACCCATAGTGTACAGACTTTGAGAGATAAGAGAAAGCAATGGCTTTTCAACTCTATGGAGATAGCATAGGTATGATATGTCCTTACGTGAGAAAACATACACACAAATCAGTATCCTTCAGGGACATACACAGCAATTCTTCAAAATATAACCAAATGACATCAAGCAATATATAAAAATCATAATGTAGTCAAGTAAACATTGTTCCAAGAATGTAAAGTTGGTTTACTAGTCAAAATGGATACAAGTCAATGCATTTCCAGTGCCGGCAAATACAGAATGACGTCTAAATTTTTCTATATGTGTAATAGTAATAATAGTATCACAGAATATTAATAAATCTAGCAAAAGGTACACAAAACTTTTACAACGAAAACTGTAAACTATTACTGAGAGTTTTAGAAAGAGCTAAAGAAGGGCTGGCACACTGATCAGTGCGGATGCTTGCATAGACTGCAAGGCAGGAGGTTTATCCCCAGGACCACTAAGGAGAGGGAAGTAGAATGGGAAAGAATTCCATGTGGGTAAGATAATGATCTGCAGACTGACTGAATGCTTCCCAGTCTTAATTAGTGTCTTGTTTTGTTTGTGACAGAGCCTTGAAACGTAGTAGTTCAGACTAGCCCGCATTCACGACCCTCACTGGGTGGGTCATCGAAGAGCTTTTCCCATGTCAGTACAGAAGACTGAACTTCGTTCAGGCTTGTATTTGAAACTGCTATAGAAGCCATTTGTGTTGCGATTCCTTACTGATGGAATTTTAGATTCCTGTGGTTATTGTCTTGGTTTATTTTGGCCTGGTTTCATTGTTTTGAGATGTGTCTATGCAGCTCCAGATCCACTCAGACTTGGTTCTCCTGCCTTACACCCCTTCAAGTGCTAGGAATTTAAGTGTGTGCCTCCGTGCCCGGCTGTCTGTCAAGTTTTTTGTCCTTATAAACAGTGCAGTTTTGAGTCCCTTTGGGTTTATCTTTATTTTTCTTTTAAGTCCTGAAACTAGGACATTTATATGCATTTATGATTTCTTTGTTGCTGTTCTCTCCATCTTCCAAAGTGGCTTACTCACTGTATTCTCCATCTTGGTGATAAGTACTTACTGTTCACTCTTCTCCATAGGGTTTGCTAGCACTGGGCATCAGCAAGTCTATTCAGACACCAGATTCTTCTCACCCGTAAGTCACTGAAATAAGACTAAGGAATTTCAGAGATTGGAAATTTATATAACATCCAGTTGTTCAAGATTTGGTCATTTCCTTTGTAGCATAGAAAATGCAACAGTCAAAGTAAACTCAAGGCATAATTTGAAAATGGAATTGAAATTATTTTGATGCTTTATGATGCAGCCTAGAGATCTTCTCTGTATGTGGTACTGACAAGACACTTACCTTAGAGTTCTGTTTGATTTTGTTTCAAGGAATATAACTCATCCCAAACTTAGTTGGCTACATAATCTAAAATTTTGATGTTAACCTTTTTTAAAATATATGTTTCATACTTACTCTTTCTTTAATGTTCTTATTATTATTGAGAAATCTTTTGATAATGTTTCAAAATTAGATATTTGTAAAGTAAGTTTTCTTTTTTAAAATATATTGCTTTGAGTATATCAGTTCCTGATGTAGATATTTATTCTTGTTGCATCTATTAACAGCCACCCCAGTGTTTGAGCTCCATAGCCATTGTTATTTTAACTAGCTTCATTAATACAGGTTGATCAAGTTAAAGCAAAAGATGCATCTTTATCTCTGTGAAGATGTCCATTTTAGTGCTTTATAAATACCTTTTCTTACTTGAAATCAGGGCACTGCTGTTTAATAATAACAACAGTAATGATAATTTTAGAATTTTAAGTTATAAAATGGTAACTAATTGCACATCTACTATATTTTACTATATCTTGAAAAAAAATTTCTTACTGATTTTTTATACCAAAAATTTAAATAAAAGGGTAAAAATTAAAAATTTTATGTTCCAAAGATTGCTTCTTAAGTACTTTAAATAGCCCATTTTAGTACTGCCTAGTACAGTGATACTTTTGGACAGTAGTTTAAGGAAATTTAGATATGGTAGCCACATGGTACTTAATGTAGCAGGCAGTGCAGAGTTATATAATACAAGTTTTCACTAAGAACCTACAGTGCAAGCCAGGCGTCAAACTTGTAAAATTTTTACAAGTCAAATTTGTAAAATATCATTGCATTAATAAACTGGAATTCTCTATAGCTTGACTAAATCCTTGCACAAAGAGAACTTCAATAATAATTCCAGATTAAGAACCGCTGTCTGATGTGTACCTGCTAGAGAGTGTGGTCATGTTTGGGTTTAAGAGTACATTGCTCAGGAGACATTTCTACTTCTCATAGTATGTCATGATTTTCAGGTGTCCTGAGAGTGCTGTGTTGGTACTTAAAATAATACAAAGTAGTGGTTCATTTTGACCAAAGATACTTAGAAAAGTAATTGATGTTTTCAAAATTATTCATGAAAACATGCAGAAAACTGAACTTATTGGTTTGCTTGTATGCTAAACTCTTCAGAGCCAGCAGTAAGTTTCATGTTAAACTGTTCAGGATTAAGCAATAAAATTATGGGTAATATTTTCAAAGGTCTTGCATTTTTTCTATTTTGTATATTTTTTTATTGAAATTTGAACTTCGTACTTATAGTACTTAATATATAGAACTATACCAATATAATAATAGCCTAAGAATGATTTTATTTGTTTTCATTGATTTATTAAACATTTTGAAAATCAGTGTTCATTTTTGCAAACTATGTGATCTTTTTATCTTTCAGGTACGGCTTTTCAAATATGCGCTATATTTCTTCATTGATTAGTGGTGTTGGTATTTTCATGATGGGCGCAGGACTCTCTTGGTATCATGGAGTCATGGGATTGCTTCATCCTCAACCAATGGAATCCCTCCTATGGGTGATCCTCCTTTCCCCCACTCTCACTGTGGAGTACTGTGACTTAGTGGAAACCTTTGCCATATTGTAGTAGAGAACAGAAATAATTTGCCTCTTGGCTGTGTCACACAAGTTAGTCAGTTGTGGTTTTGTTTTACACACGAGTGTTTACGATCTCTGAATCTACATAATGGGGTGATTTTAGACAGTTTCTACTTGTTTCCTGTGCCTGGCTATTTTGCTTGCGTGTATGTCTGCCACGTATATGCCTGATGGAGGCAAAGGCAAAGAGGACACTGGCTCTCCTGGGACTGGAATTAATTACACCAGGCTCTGAGCTGCCTGGTGGGTGCTGGGAATCGAACCCAGGGCCTCTGATAGAACAGCCTGGGCTCCTAGCTGCTGAGCCAGCTCTAGGCCGTAATTTGGTAATGTTAAACAAGAGGCTCTCCGTAGGTTTTATTATTAAGCACATCCTCTTTAGTTAAAATCTCGGGAAGGTTTACAGACTTTTCTAGAGATGTTATTGGAGAACAAAAAGAACTCCATGCGCTTGTAGTGCCAAGAGTGGCTTTGTATTAGTAATTAGAATTTCCAGTCACTTGTCCGAAGTCAGAACTACATTTAATGTTAAAATCAAAAATGGAGACTTTTTTGTTTTCTTTTTGTTTTAGTTTTTCCTCTGAGGCCTCCATCAGGAAGGCCCTGCACTGGGGAACAGGAAAAGCAAGATGGTCTCTTTCAGTTTTGTCAAACCAAGGCTCTTAGGCTCAGTAGGCCGTGCCCAACACTGAACAAGGAACAACAGACACTATTGGTAGTCTTCTCTGTAGATCTTTTAAAAACTACCTGTTTTTTGTGGATGTGCCTTAGAGACTGAGCTACTTTGCTGTTCTGACTCCTTGGATCTACACAGACTGGTCATATGCTGTCCCCTCAGCTTCTGTGTCGCAGGGGATAATTTTGGGCATGTGACAAAAATGCCTCTTAGGCATTTCAGAAGACTTCAGCTCAGGTCCCTATGCTAGGACCTATACATTTTACTTCCTGTGGGGCACTGTGGGTTTTTTTCTCTCTTCTGACAGCCACTTTCAGTGCTCTTGCCTACAGCTTCTATCAGACACAGTTTGCTATACTCTAAACTCTTGGATGCACTTACTCAGCCCATTGAGCAATCTCAGCAACTCAGCACATTCATCATAGATAGGTTCACCTTCGGCCTCCTTTCTCTCCAGCTTGTCTTCAGTGCTGCTTGGTGTAAAGTCAGGCTGTGGTCTGCTGGGTGGAGAGAGACCCCTCCCTCCTCCTGAAAGCCCCAGCAGATGAAATAATTCATTCTGCTATTAGAACATCCTAGAATGAGAGTGAGCTTAGAACTTTTTTCTGTTTTAGGTTATAGGAGAGTATATAATCAGTCTTGTTTTAACATTCCATTACATATTTATGTAATAACTAGTCAGTTAAACTAGTCTTATTTTTTTTTTTTGTTTGGTTATTAAGTGTTTGCTTTAAAACACAGACTGTCTTTGAACCTTTGAATTCCAGCCTGCCTTTTCTCTTACACTGCCTGTGCTGGGATTACAGGCAAACGCCACCATGTCTGGCCTAGTTTCCTACTTTGTTTTTAACCATAGTACATTTAGTGTAATGAAATGGACAAAACTTGCCTCTCCTGCTCTGAACTTGTTTATCAGCCCCTTTATAGGCACAGCACCTTGTTGGCCTAGTAGCATCTAATTTGAACAACATCATTTGACAGGCCAGAGCAATTTTTTAAATTAGAGGGTAAATAGGTACATTTTTAAATTGTGTTCAAGTTTTAACGTGTCTTTGAGTAAGTGAGTAGGATTGCATTGGAATGAGGCACTTTCTTTGTTAGCTAATGGAATTGGTGGGCTATAAACTTGCTTGATAGGTATTGCTTCAGGGTCCTTGACTTGAGGCACTTTTTTTTAATAGAATTTTTTTTTTTTTTTTTTTTTGTTTAATTAAAAAAATTTTTTTTTTGGAGTGGGGAGGTTTTGAGACAAAAGTTTCTCTGTGTAGCCCTAGTTATCTTAGAACCCACTCTGTAGACCAGACTGGTCTTGAACTCAGAGATCTGCCTGTCTCTGCCTCCCAAGTGCTGGGATTAAAGGCGTGAGTAACTAAGCCTGGCTTGTGTCCATATTTTATTGTCCTCCTGTTTCCCGATAAGATCCTTAGAATTTAGCTTGAATTAGCGAGTATAGTTCGGTTCTACTGGATACTGTAGATGGTGCAAGTCTTCCGTGTACAGAGCAGCTGTGATCCTTCAGTGAACATCTGCTTCAATGCTTGCTTCAATGTTTGTTTTCCAGGCATACTGTATTTTAGCAGGATCTTTGGTGTCTGAAGGAGGTATGTACTGTCACAAGGTATTTATTTTCACTCTAGTGATACATATTCAACAATACATTCGTTACTGTTTGCCACAGTCTATTAATTTGTTCTGTGGAGATAGGGACCTTAGCTCGGTCAGCTTTTCTGTAGAAAGTCTGGTAGTGTTCTTTGGTTGTTACTGGGATGGGTGAGGGCAAGGGGAATAGACTGTGTTCATAAGTAGTCTGATATTACCCAGACCATGGAAATAGAAAAGCATAATGAGACTGATTTTTTAAATTGGTTTTTAGCAGTGTTAATCAGTATAAAGAGCTAAGTATAATAATATCTACAGCCAAGCTACACTGAGAAGCCCTGTCTTGAAAAACAAACAAAAAAATCTGAAATACAGTTTCAACAATCTTGTGACATAGTTGCTAATATTGACATAAACTACCTATTTTAGTGTTCTTTATCCCAAAAAGATTATCATTTACTATACTTGATATTCCCTTCATCTATCTTTCCTTCATCTGTCGTTTAAAAAGATCTATTTACTCATGTATTGTACATCTAATTATGTAGATGTCTGTGAGTGTATGTACACGTTTATCAGTGGATACCTGTACCCACAGCATGCGGAGGTCAGAAGAGGGCGCCAGATCCCTCCGAGCTGGACTTAGAGGTGTTGGCGAAATACCCTGTTGTTACTAGGGCTGAGATGTCAACTCCAGTCTTCAGGATTGCAGAGCTTCAGCCCCTTAAGCCATCTCTTCAGTTCCTCATCCATTTTTAAAATTAATATAATTTCTTATTGACAGCTTATAAATGTACATATTTATGTGATTTTCCTGGTTGATAGACCTCCAAGGGTTGGGTGGATCAGAGTGACTATGGTTAGTGGGTGTCTGCTCGGCAGTGGCTGCTCAGTTGATACAGGCTACTGCTGGAGTGATTGTGTTAACCATTATAATTTTGAAATAGGAGATCCATTTTGTTACAATGGTTGATTTGAGTCATGTAATATAGAGTCTTTCTTACTGCTAACTATGGTGCTAATGTCGTGTGCTTATGTATTTATCTTTTGAAATGCCATCTTAAAGTTTGTAGACATGAAGCTCCTTCCTTGCTGATAGGATGCTTTTCTTTCAGCAACACTTCTTGTTGCCATAAATGAGCTTCGCAGGAGCGCCCAGGCCAAGGGCACGTCATTTTACAAGTATGGTATGTAGTCAGAACCAGAGACTTACTTCTTCTTATCTGCTTAAAGCATTTAGTGCTGTTGCTTTGTTACTAACAGATGGTATAAAACATGCCTCACTGTCTTCTCTATGTGGCTCTCATAAAACATATCAGCTCTGTGAAAAAGAGAGTTTTGAGCATAGGAATGTTTTCTGTCTGGACTTAGGTAAACTGTCATATTTCTGCATATGCCTGTATATTTTGGAAAGACTAAATAAGTTATCAGCACTTAAGATTAAAAAAATAGGGTTTTAAAATTTTAAAATATGGTCTCTCATACATTCTCGTGTTAATTAACAGATGGTTACTTATTGAAACGACTTTTAGTGAGTCAAATTAAGATTTCAGAAGTTTTCTTTTCTTGTCTGTTGCCCCAATGATTAAGTCATGGAAAGTCGTGATCCGAGTACAAATGTTATTCTGTTGGAGGACACTGCAGCTGTTTTAGGAGTGATAATAGCGGCTACCTGCATGGGCCTTACCTCCGTAACAGGTAAATCTATCTTAAACTACACTTGGTTTTCTTCTGCTACCTAATTTTCTAATATGTGAGAAGTTGGTCATATCATTGAAAAAGTTTAAGCCAATATATTATTATATATGAATTCCATACAAATTGTTTATTTGTATGTCCCTTGCCTATGACAGCATGACTGGTCTTTACTAGTTACTGTCACAGGTCAGTAAGCAAGTGTAGAAACTTTAATCAGTATGTATGTGTTGGAGCTCTTGATCACCTGTCTCTCTGCTCCTGGTATTAAGTTCACAGGCATTCATTTTCTTCAGGTTATTTCCTGCTCATTTTGGTAGCTGGCTAAGTCAGTTGAGGACCAAAGGTAAATTGGAACAGAAAGTTTATTTTGTTTTTTAAAATGAGAGCCACTTGAGTTCATTCAGCTTGTGATGTCAGATTCTCCTAGGGTGAGCCTGTTCCCTGCCTTCTCGCTTAGTTAGAATCACTTTAGGTGAGCTGCGGCAGCATTCTCTGCTGTTGACTGTGACCTGAAGTAGTGTTCAGAAAATATCAGTTGATCTGGCTGACCTTTACCCTGCTATTCGTCATAAATTGTTAATGAGCAGTTCTCTCTCTCTTGAGAAGGGGTTCCTGGCTCTTTAGACCAGGGTGGCCTTGAACTCAAAAGAGTTTTTGGTTTTGCCTCTGCCTCCCGAGTGCTGGGATCAAAGGCTATGCTGCTGTTCCTGCTTTAAAAGTTAAATAGGGCTATCGAAATATCTCAGCAGCTAAGGACACTTAGGGCCAAGGCTGATAACCCAAGTTTGTTCCCTAAGACCTGTGTAGTAGAAAAGAGAAGCAAGCTCCCCTCCCCCGCCCCCGATAGTGTCCTGAGCTCCATACACATACTGTGGTGTGCAGACATGAGCATGCACACAAACACTAAAGCTTTGTTTTCTAAGAAAATTTTTTCTTGAGGCAGGATTTCACTGTGTAGCCCTGGCTAGCCTAGAGCTTCCGTTGGAGGCTCAGCTGGCCTCGGGCTCACAGAGCTCTACCCATCTCTTCTAAATGCTGAGGTTAAAGGCATACACACCATGCCTCAGCAAACTCTGTTTCAGTCTGTAACTAGAATAGGAAAACTATTAGTAGTCATTAAAGGAAGTAACTAAAGGAATCAGAAATGAATTTCCAATATCCTTGTTATTTGATCTCTAAGGCTTACTGAAGTAATAGGAAATGTTCTGGTTTCTTCCGGGATTTTTCTAGGCAATCCATTGTACGACAGCCTGGGTTCCTTGGGTGTGGGCACCTTACTAGGTGTGGTCTCGGCATTCCTCATCTATACTAACACAGAAGCACTCCTAGGACGATCCATCCAACCAGAGCAAGTACAGCGGCTTACTGAACTCCTGGAGAGCGACCCATCAGTAAGGTCAGCCCTAACTATGGTGTCCTTTGGGTGACACACACACACACACACACACACACACACACACACTTATAAGGGGTTCCCTACATACAAGTTTTCAATCTGCATACCTCATGGATAAGGCATAGATGCTTTAATGAAAATAGATATGGTTGAGTACACTTGTCTTTTTAAAGCCTCCAAAACTGTGGGCCAAAACCAAGTCTTTCCTCCTTAAGTTGTTATCTTTGATATTTGGCTACAGTGATGAAAACTAATAAATATGATTATCTGTTCAAACTTTAAATAGACTATTTCTGTTGATGTAACAGGATACCAGAGAGTCAGGAATTTCTAGAGAAAAAAACAAAAAGGTTTATTTAGCTCACAGTTCTGGAAGCAGTCAAGTCCAGCAGAGCTTTGAATCTGCACTTAAAAGGACATAAGGAACAGCTACATCAAAGTAGAGTTAGCCACTACCTAAGTATTAAACAGAGGAAGACATATCACAGCACATGGTGAGGACAGAATGCAAACAAATGAAGAAACGAGAGAGTATCTTGCCAAGCTGGACAGCCTTTATTTTTAACTTGTCTTGTGACTTTATTGTCATTGAGTTGTTCATTCTCATGCCATCTCGCAGAGTTGATAAAGCTTCTTTGTGTGGATTAGGAATCCTGGACTCAGTTAGTTGTTCAAGATCATTCAGGAATTAGAACCCATTATTCTGATAGCACAACGAGTCTTTCTTAAGGTGGCATTCTAGCACAACTACATTTTCAGGACCCGGGCTTTATTTCTGATATAGTCTATAAGGAAAGTAAATTGGACTGAGTGCAGATAAAAGCTTTCTCAGTTATTCCCTGGGGAAGATTGGCTTTCTGGGAGTTAGAGTTGGAGGAAAGCAAAGCAGTAGATGCATCAGCTCTCCCTTCTGGGAGGCAGGAAGGTGCAATCAACGCCTGGGCTTGAGGGGTGTGGGGTGCAGTGGAGTGTGGCAGCCCTGGCCTGCTCGCACTAGCTGAGAGATCCTGAGAAAATCACTTCCGTAAATGCTGTCCACCTTGTGTTTTGTTTTCATCGGAGCCATTGATTAAGTGGCTGCCTTACAGTCTGTGCTGCACTGAGCGTGTGCTTGGTTACCACTGCCCTCGTCAGTCCTGGGGATCAGTTTCACTCACCCTGTTCTAACAGTAGCTGTGGGCTGTGTTAAGCTCTTGCGTGCCAGCAGCACGGCAGCCACCAGTGCACTTGTGGTCTAGCTTGTCTGCACTGCTGTGCATCAGCCCTGGTCTGAACCTTATCATCAGAGACGGAAGGATGGTAGGAAGGAAAGGTATTTGCACACTCAAAAAAACTGCTATCAACAAAAAGGTTTGCTTTCATAAATGTTGAGAAATTTGTTAAGTGGGTAGATTATGGGAAGGTTTATAAGGTTAACTAGGTAATATTTTAGAAAAGCACTTTAGAATTAGTAATACAAGTTTTATAATTCACATATATGTTATTATAAAAACAGAATTTACTGTGCTTACACTTTTGAATGGCATTGCACACAGAAACCAGAACATGTGATCTACCTTAGAAAATGATGAGCTCAGCGGTAACTCCTTGGGGCACTGCTGGGGAAGCTGGGATTCTCTGCTGTGAAAGGATGGATCTGTTACACTTAGACTTACATGCATTGTTTGTTATTCATCACAGGGCAATCCATGATGTCAAAGCCACAGATATGGGATTAGGCAAAGTCAGATTTAAGGCAGAAGTTGATTTTGATGGACGAGTTGTTACAAGATCATATTTGGAAAAGCAAGATTTTGACCAAATGATGCAAGTAAGTTTGTGCACTCATCATTTTCTTCTGTAGCGCACAGCTTGAAAGTTTCCTTTTGTCTAAGGTCTTACAGTCACTTCAGCTATGGACTTCTTAGTTCCCAGGTGTGATAGAGAACTTCGTATTTACAGTGAGTGAGTCAGCAGAGACAGCCAAAAGAACGAACTTAGTCATTAAGTTGTTAGTACTTGTTACATGTTTTATATAATTTTCTCTCAGCAGCCTTGCATGGTGACGCAGTAACACTTATTCTATCATACAGGCAAACTTAGACAACAGACTAATTAGCCTAAGTTTTCAGAACCATATACATGAAGTCACATGATTTGGATCTTTGACTCCAGATCCATGCTTTCTTATTAAGAATACAACAGCACACCCACCCACTTCACTGTTTTATTTTCTGTGGATTAAGTTATCCGAATCAAAATACAGTAAGTAGAAAATTCCAGAAAAAAGCATAAACTTTAAATTGCCTTTCTGAACCGTTGTTAGTTCCCAGGACATGAATTATCTCTTCCCGTAGTATATCCAGTCTGTATGTGCTTTCCAAGCTGAGCTGGTGGAGGGAAAGGACAGGAGTGTTCACAAAACCTCTATTACAGATATAGTATTACAATTGTATTTTATTATTATTGTTAATCTTCTATGCCTAATTAATTGATTCAATTTTATCATAAGTACTTTTTTTTTTTATTTGAAAAAAATGATACTGGAGAGGTAGCTCCAGTTAATAGCTTTTCCAGCAGAGCCAGGTTCAGTTCCTAGCATCCACATGGCAGCTCACAATGTCTATAACTTCAGCTTCACGAGATTGACATCTTCATAGACATGCTTGGAGGCAAAACACCAATGCACATAAAATAAAGTAACTTAAAAAAAATAAGATATATATGTATTGTGTGGTTTTAGCAACCTGTGGACCTTTTATCAAAGATAACAGGGAAATGCTACAATTTAAGAAACAATTTATAGAAGCCAGCAGTAACAACAAATGTTACTTTTTGGTTTTGTCTGATCTTAGCATTTGCTACGCAGGTTGAATAACCTTATAGAAAGTACCAGGGACTGTATTTCTGATTTTCCAAATCCTTTTTTTAAAAAATATTTGCATACATCGAGTGTTCTTAATTCAAAAGTTAAAGGCTTGGTGCTTTGGCATCATTGTACTTTGTTTCTTTGTTTGAGCCATGGTCGGTGTAGCCTAGGCTGGCCTTAAACTTACTGTGTACCTCAGGATAACTGAACTTCTGAAGCTTCTGCTCCTTTACCCTAGTGCTGGGGTTGCAAGTGTGCCACCATGCCTGGGATATGTGCTGGGACTGAGGGCTTCCTGCAGCCATGCAGACCCCACCATGGTGCCCCATCCTACCAGAGGTCTTTCTGTCACATGAGTGCTCACAGCGTTGTAGACGTCAGACCATGTAGGGTTTCCAGCTTAGAAGTGTCCATCGTGTGTGTGCTTGTTTAAGGTCCTTACAGAAATGACAGAAACAGGCTCAGGGTTTGCTAAGTCTTGTTTTCACCCCCAGAGTTAACTAATATGCTGAATTTGATATCAGTTACTTTCATTCTGAGTTTTGGACTACATGTTTTTAGTGTAATATATCACATTTTGAATGTTCCACAGTATCTGACTTAAATGTATAGTATATAAATATAAATGGTTTTATATTGTGTGATTCTATACAAATGCCTAACAGTATGTCTAAGATCCTTGCTGGTTTATATGCTTTGGGGTCATTAGATCATTTACTGTCACTGCTACTGCAGCCTAGGAATGTGAAGTGATACAATTTGCATCTCCTGTTTTTAATGGAGATTGATACTGTTTTCCTGTTAAAATGTGAAAGATAGAGCTCCAGGCTATGTGTGGTAGCACAGATCTCTCATCCTAGCACTGGGAATTCTAGGCTGGGGCGAAGGATCGTGATTTTGAGGCATCCTCAGCTACATCCTATCTCAGAAGGAAAGAAGAAGAAGTTCTGCCTGGTGATGTTGTTACATGTGTCCTGGGTCGTGTGTGAAAGTCTCCATAGAGTGGGAAGGATGTGGTATGGGCAGCTAAACTTAGTAAGGATGAAGACTACCAGATGCACACTCTTGGGCTTCCGTAGGTACTGACAAATTAACTTGCAAAGCATGTCCATTTCTCCCACATTCAGGACAGCACTTTCCATTGCATCAAAGTCTCACCATGTAGGACTGCCTGGCCTGGAACTAGCTATGTAGACCAGTATGGCCTCTAACTCAGAGATACCATAGGTATGCCCACTGCACCCAGAGATCTTGAGTGCTCTATCCTCTATCTTTACCTCTAGAGCCGAGATCCCCTGGGTCTATGTCCAGCTCTTCTATGCTATTTATCTTGTGCCAAAAAAAAAAAAGAAATCTTTTAATGTATTTTGAATCGTTTACTTCCTAGACTGAAGTAGAAGTTCCTGTTTGTCTCATCATGGAAGATCATTGTCCTAGCAATACTTGGTGAAGGTCTGCCTTACCGTTAGTTTGCAATGCTTACTCTGCATAGCATTCTTCCTGAGTTGTTTAGAAATGGGTGACTCAGTGCCTTGGCCTAAAGTTTTTATTTTTTATTAGACTTAATGGTGCTACAAATTATGCATATACCACCATAACTTTAAAATTCTGTTTTTCTGCTTTTGTTTTCTTTATAGGAAATACAAGAAGTAAAAACTCCTGAACAATTAGAAGCCTTTATGCTTAAACATGGAGAAAATATTATTGATACTCTAGGAGCTGAAGTAGACAGGCTTGAGAAAGAGCTGAAGGTAAGATCTATCTCTTCGTCAAGAAATTGTTTTCTGCTAATTGTTTTTAGAGTCCTGATTTCATG
>JANHMN010000007.1:7064204-7076919 GCA_030674055.1 Rhabdomys pumilio
ACCCAACGACAACAAAAGTCACACTGTTAAGTTCAATGTAAGCCACTCAACAAGCACTTGTCCAGGAATCTCAGTGGACATTGTTGTGATTACAGTTGGCATTCAGCTCCAAAGCTGTGGTGCTTCACTGTCAGTTACATTATATCAGTTACAGTTACCTATAACTGTCAGTTATGGGCGTATGATGTGTGTGTGTCGGGGCGGGGGAGAGGGATGAGGACAGACTTATTTTAAAAACTTAATCTCCACTTCTTTTTAGCACAGACTTGCCCTCGACCATATGGATTACTAAACTATATCAAGCAGTGCTAGAAACATGTTCATTCAGATTGGTATTGTTTTGCAGTGATTTTCTTTTCACTATGAAAAGGAACATTACGATTTTTAGTGTGTCCATGCTTGACATACATGAGAACCGCAAAGCATCTTTGTATTAATATATGAACAAACTCAGGGAGGCAGGGCTACTTCCTATGTTGTTTATAATACATTCACCTTGATCTTTTTTTCTTATGCATAGATTCTACTTGCTAGGATAACAAGTGTTTTTAGTTACTCTAGTCCAGTGATCAGAAAGAACTGGGGGTGGTGGGATAGGAGGGGGAAGGTTTTGTTTAGCTGTGAATAATGTGGAAATATTTTCCTTTCCAGAAAAGAAATCCTGAAGTTCGGCATGTAGATCTTGAGATCCTGTAGATAGGATGAGTGAGTCACTCGGGACGTGGAGACGTCTTCCTCTGCACTCAAGGGGTCAGTGCCGTCCAGAAGCCGAGCCTTTGCAGATGGATGGGATGTGTCTCTCATGTGCTGAGCAATGGGACAGGCTGCAGGACTCAGACTTCTCTTCTAATCATGACTTTGTGCTTCTGTAGGGACACTGCTGCTTAGGTCACCCGCAGTCTCATTTCAGCCAGCCAGTCCGTGTTGAACCATGAAATCATGTTTTCTTTCTTAACATGGTACGACAGCTGAAAAGTTTGGTCCACCGAAGGTCTAATCTTGAGTATTCTGGCTAAACCTTGTTTTGTGGTTTGTAAACAGTCACTGTGTTTTGAGGGCTGTCTTTCCTGCTCAGTTGGGACAGTTTCTCTGTCCTTTGTGGCGCTGACGGAACACTGAGAGGTGCACTCTCCTGATGTCATTGTCCAGAAGCAGATGTTCATTCCAGAAGCAGCACTCTTACTGAGTGGAGAGAAGGCATCTCCACATCTTTCAGATCATAGTTGTTGCCACTTTGTAAAATTTCTTCTCTCTCTCTATCTTTTTCTTTACTTAGTTTAATTTTTGTAATGTTAAAAACATAATCCTAGATGTATGACTTTTTTTAAACTGGCTTCAGTGCCATAGTGTTTATTTACTGGGAAGTAATGCATTTGTAAATGTTTTACCATTCTGTAATATGGACTAGAAATATTTATAATTTTACAAGCAGAATAACATTTTGTTTTTAATTTATTTAAGAGAAGGCACTACTTGTTTAAATGTGAACCATGGGATACCTTTTGCTTTGAGAGAGAAGTAAATCTCTTACACTGAAGCGTGTGTTGTGGTTTTGTGTGTTCTCAGAGCCAACAGTGTGTCTGATGTCTTACAGTTCAAGTGGGCATTTAGCATAGCATATTGGCTCTGACACATTATGAAAGCAAAGAGCTCGCTGGTGACTGAGATGTGGAGAGAAAGGACATTCAGTTTAGTAACTACAGACTCAGTGAAAAGCTGCAGCTGTCTGCCCAAACAGCTTATGAGCTGTGTGGGAGTGGTGGCTGCCCTGTTGGGGAGAGTGCCGGACACAGCCTCACACCCCTGTGAGCTCAGGGTCTCCAGACTTTCTGAGCTGGAAGTTCATGTATTATAGAAAACTGTAATGTGGAAACAAAAAATAAATCTCTGATTAAAGGATTTGTTACAGTAGTTTTCAATACAGAAATGACACTTGGTGGAAAATCCTGAGAATTTGTGATGTGCTCTATGCATCGTAGGGAGCATGCTTGTTATCCTGTGTTCATGTTTGAGAAGGGTCTTTCGGTGGAGCTCAGGCTGGCCTGGAACTCACTACATAGAGCCTAGGCTCTCTGAAGATAGGAAATTAGGGCAGCGGGATAGCTCATTGGGTAAGAGTACTGGCACCAAGCCTTCCAACCTGAAACTGCTCTCTAGAACCCACATGGATACAGAAAGCTGACTACTCCACTTGTGTGGTGTGGTATGCTCCTGTCCCCTCAAATATATGTTAAAAATTAACTTTCTTTAAGAAACAAAAATGTTGCCAGGTGGCGCATGCCTTTAATCCCAGCACTTGGGAGGCAGAGGCAGACAGATTTCTGAGTTCGAGGCCAGCCTGGTCTACAGAGTGAGTTCCAGGACAGCCCAGGGCTACACAGAGAAACCCTGTCTCGAAAAACAAAACAAAACAGAACTAAAAGGGCTGAGTTGTGACAGGGCTCAGTAGTAAAGTACTTGCCTGGCATGGGCAGAGCCTGGGCTTGATCCACAGCCAGTAACAGTTTCCAGTGTGCATAAGTAATGGCCAGAACTTCCTTCTCTGTTCTCACGGGCTCAGTTCCCTCACGTCTTAAAAACTATCGACCTGTCGTGACTTGCCTCTTGGTTTCCGGTTCCTCCCAGCCTTAGCATTCATCATTCCCTGCCATTGGCATATGGGAAAGAGCTAGTTGTATCCAGTGAACTTAGTAAAACTCTTTTGAATTTTTCACATAATTGAATAGCAATAATTAAATCCTCAAAACAGATATCCAGAAGTTACTCCAAATAGCATACATACTTTATAGGACCTAAAGAAGTGCTTGTCTGTGAAACACAAAAGGCTTGGACGGAATTCTAAAGAGCTTGTGTAAGGCTGGGTGTGCTTCCACAGGTCTGCATTCCGGTCCTCTTGTGAAGTGGGAGGCAGACCCAGGAGAGGCCTAGAAGCTCAAAGGCAGGCTGGCTCGATGTGCACAGAGGTCAGAGGTGATCAACAAAGTGACTGTCTCAAGCAAGGAGAACTGCCAGGACCGAGACTGACCTTTGACTCCTTCCGTATACATATTTTACACAACTCGTGTGAATAAGTACATACGCACATATATATACAAAAAGACCAGTTCTTCATATTTCTTTGAATTTTTTAATCTGATTTGAGTTAAGCATATAACCTTAAATAATAATTTGAAAGTATGCCTTTCTAGTTCTGGTATTTTAGAGACTTTATATAAATTTGGCATAAAAGGATGCACTGTGTCTGGAAATGTGTGTGAAACCCGGAAATGGATGACCCCATTTTTTTTTTCCTCTGAACTAAAGCCAAATTACAATTTTAAACCAGGGCCAATGAGATGGCTTAGATAAAAGCACTCGCTTGCTGCTAAGCCCAACAACCTGAGTTCAGTGGCTGGGACACACGTCTGTGTGTTTAAATGCTGTAGACCAAAGCAAGACTTAGATAAACAAACAAACAAACAAAAACCAAAAAAAAAAAAAAACAAAGATAAGAATTTGGAAAAACTAGACCTTAGTTTAAAGAAAGGCATAATTTATCCAGGTTTTAACTTTCTTTTTAAATTACAGTCTGCCGTCACTCTGTTAGTCGAGGCAGCCTGGTCTACAGGGCAAGTTCCAGGCCACCCAGAGCTACACAGAGTAACCCTGTCTGGAAAAGCCAAAACCAAAAAAGCAATTCATTTATTTATTGATGGTGTGTGTGAGAGAGAGGGAGAGAAAACAAGTGCCTATGCATTCTAGCATGTCTGTGGAAGTCAGGACAACTTTTCAGGAATTGGTTTCTGCAAATTCCCCCTTGTTTGTAAAGCATCGTAATACCTCCCAAAATTATGTTCACACCATCTAACAGAATTTGCCATTCACTGTCGTCGTTACATGTGAATGTTCTCTTGGTTTCACAGAATTCAGTAGTGACAATGATCATATGGTTAGGCTATGTCTTGTGTTTGCCACGGCACAGTTGCTACACATGCCTCATCCCCCAGTAGTAGACTGGAATTATAAACTTGAGCCACCAATCACTTTTACATGCATTCCAGGGAGTGGAATTCGGGTATTCAGGTTTGTGGGGCAAGCATGTTTACCCTGTGTGCCATCTTGGCAGCCCAAGAAATCCTTACTAAGGGGAACATCTTGGTGGCCAGGAGTGTCCATTGCCAAAGAGGTTGGTTCCCGAAGGAATTAGAGTCACAATTTCTTAAAGTTAATCCTGATCCCACCTGCCACCCCATACTCAAATATACCCATCTCCTCAGTCATCCACAGAGCAAAAGGTAAAGTTTAAGTCTGGGGCGCATGGCTTTTCAGTGCTGCTTTCAATATTTTGTAGCTGGGTGATATTTTTTCTAAAAGTATCACACTGTCTAAAGAAAGGCCTACCGAGAAGCTTCGGAGAGTGGCAGGGGCATTCGGAGTCTGTCTTATCCTCTCAGATCACATTTGTGAAGCCTTGCTGACACTTCTCTTAAATGTGATGACCCCCAATTTGCCAAACTGTCAGAAGTCAGTGAAGCGAAGAATTGAAGGTAAACCGTTCATTCAGAGATGGTTGCCCTGAGTCCCTCATCCTGCCTCCGAGATGGAACTCTGGAAAGCATATATATTGAAGATTCGTCTGACTCATATTTGCAATTTTTACATTTCATCCCCAGACTTGGTTTTATGGGAAGAGGACATTTTCATTTCTATTACATTGTGTTTTGTCTGTCTGATTTGACTGTCAGATTAGAAGAGCCCTGGCCTCTCAGGATTTACTTTTCCTTAATGATATGTAAGTAAGAGCAACTCACCTCTTAATTTGGGATTTTTTTTCTCCCTAATAAATTAATGGTTTTTGAACATGTATGTTTTTTTTATCTTACATGCTGAAGAGCTAAAATGTGCGATGTCGTGTTTTACCCTAAAAATTATGTTCACGCCGGGCGGTGGTGGCGCACACTTTTAATCCCAGCACTTGGGAGGCAGAGGCAGGCAGATTTCTGAGTTTGAGGCCAGCCTGGTCTACAGAGTGAGTTCCAGGACAGCCAGAGCTACACAGAGAAACCCTGTCTCAAAAAACCAAAAAAAAAAACAAAACAAAACAAACAAAAAAAAAAACCTTAAAAAAAAATTATGTTCACACCTAACAGAATTTGTCATTCATTACCCTTGTTATGTTATAAATGTTTTCTTGGTTTCACAAAATTAAATGGAAATTATTAGCATATGGTTAGGATATATCTTGTGTTTGCTAGTATACAGTGAAGGTTTTGGCATTTATAGGGAACATTTCTCCCAGCCCACTTTCTTCGCTTAGGAACAGCTGATTTTATAAGCATTTGGTTTGGCCTATGAGGACTTCAGATATGTATCCGCACGTGGACTTTTTTTCTTTACAAAGGTTGTAATGTACTGTTTACTAGTAACGCTCTTGTTCTTAAAAAGTACTCAGCAAGGCTGCAGAGGTGGCTCACTTTCTTAAAAGCACCTGCTGCACCCCACCTCCTGCATCAAGCTGCTCACAGCATCTATGACCCCAGTTCCAGGAGATATGGTTCCCCCTGTCCTCAGGGTGCATCTTGCACACAAATGTTCCATAGACACACATGCAAGCACGCATACACATGAAAACAAAACTTTTCAAAAGACAAACTAGAACTTAACAATAAAGAACACTCAACCCGCCCCCCCCTTCCCCGTTTTGTGTTAATTGAGCATCGATGCATCTCCAAGAG
The DNA here is from genome assembly GCA_030674055.1 of Rhabdomys pumilio. Classification (NCBI taxonomy): domain Eukaryota; kingdom Metazoa; phylum Chordata; class Mammalia; order Rodentia; family Muridae; genus Rhabdomys; species Rhabdomys pumilio. The sequence goes on from JANHMN010000007.1 coordinate 7,069,919, forward strand.
GATGAGTGCTGTGTTCATCATGTTAGCTCCCAGCCGCAGGGCACTGTTTAGATGAACTCCAACTTAAAGTTCAGTCCTCGGTTGCATTGGTCATGGTTTTGTGTGCCCTGCTGCCATTGTGATGTCTGGCTGGTATGCTGCACAGTGCAGATAGCACTTCTAGGCACAGGCAGCTCCTTTGGATGGCTCCAACGTGGTGATGCCACCCTAATCTCTTTACTGTCTGGGTATCTGTAGTACACCACAGAGCAGAACCTAACCTGAGGAGGAAGTTGTAGCTCTTTGCCATAGTTGGAGTTTGTCTATGTGAAGAGACAGCATGACCAAGGCAGCTCTTAGACAGTAATTGTGGGCGTGCTTACCGTTTGAGAGGGTTAGTCGTGATCATGTGGGGAGGAGGGTGGCAAGCCATGGTGCTGGAGCAGTAGCTGAGAACTTCACATAGAGAGCTCCACAGAGAGCTCCTGGGCCTCTTGTGAGCTTTTGAAACCTCAAAGCCTACCCCTCAGTGACAAACAGTTCACCACCTGGGGACTAAGCATGCAAATATATGAGCCCATGGGAGCCATTCTCTCTGAAGCCACTATACTTTTCCCCTGTGTGTATGAATGTATGGAATGCAAATGTATATGTGCAGGTGTACATGCAAAATGTATATGCTCGTGCACACACACACACACGCCTGAAAAATGACATTGGGTGTCTTTAGTTGCTCTCTATTTACTGAAGCAGAGTCTCTTACTAAACTCAGAGCTCACCGGCTGTGGCTAGTCTAACTCTTCAGCTTGTCCCAGGGATGGCCCTGAGTGCTGAGATTACAGGTGTTCTTCGGGCCTGTGCAGCTTTTACCTGGACACTAGGAGTCAGAACTCTGGTCCTCACACTTGCAAGGCAAGCATTTTATTCACAGAGCCATCTTCACAGTCCAGCTTGGCTCTAACAAAGATTGTATTGCTATAAATAATTAGCTTGAGGCCATTTAAGGATACCAACTAGTGTTATTTTGTACAAGTAAATTCTGTCGTTTTGAAAATGAAACACTTGAACTCCCATCTCTGGTTCATAATCATTCTAAACATTCAGGGACAAATGGCTCCTAAACACTGTTCTTGAGCCCACAAAACTTCCTGCCCAGACTGGTAAATTCTGTGATTCTGAGGGTTCGTGTGAGTTTACTCAGTGCCCACCCAAGCATCGCCAAAAGCACTCGCAGGTGAAAACTGGAAGTCAGTGTGCCCAGGTAACTCAAAAGGAGTTTCGGATTTGTAAGAAATGAACTGTTGAATGTTGTGTAAGTTACTCTGTGCCTGGAGGAGCTCGCAACAGGATGAAATGCTGCTGTACTGGACTGTGAGTGCTGTTATCTGCTCCAAGAAATCCTATTCAAAAGAAATGGACTCTCAGCCACTCCCGGAACTTTGATGGTCAGGTCGAGGTCTGTGGAGCATTATGGGGTTGGTAGTCTTTCCAGTGCAAGCACTTGAAAAAGGAACGAATCACTTGGATGGATCTGAGTTAAGAGGACCCACGTTTAATTCCCAGCAACCACATGGCAGCTCACAACCATCCATATCCCCAGGGGATCCAATGCCCTCTCTGGCCTCTGCAAGCACTTGATGCACATGGTATACGGACATAGATGCAGGCAAAGCACTCGTGCACATAAAATCGATCTTATTTGTCATTTATTTGGTGAGGGAGGTAGCACATGCCATGGCACCCATGTGGAGGGCAGAAGACAACTGCAAACAACGGTCTTGTTTTCTGTCGATGTACTGTGTACTTCTGGCTAGCTGGCCTTTGAGCTTCTGGCCAGTTCTCCTATCTCCATCTCCAGTCCTGCTGTAGAAGCTCTGGGAGGGCAGGTGTATGCCGCCACGTTTGGCTTTTTATGTGCCTTCTAGGGATTGAATGGATGTCACCAGGCTTTCCATGACCTGCTGAGACATCTCATTGGCCCATTTTCGGTGTTCAGTAAGAACCCGTGTCAAAATTTACTGAATAAGTTGTGTTGTACAAGGTGTCATTTAGAACCTTCTAGAAGGAAGGTGGTGGTATTACTAGCTCCATGAGCTGACTCTGTCCTGATGGTCTAGGGCAATGGGTGTAGCATATTGGTCGTCTCACCTAGGAGCCGGGACAGCATGTGGCTGTGGCCTTTGGCTTTTTTGGGACCTCTAAGGCCATGCAGTCGTTAGCACATGACAGACCAGTGATGACCAAGCTAGCTCTAATGATGGATGCTAGAATACCAAGCTGAGCCCACTTAGAAGTATCCTGAGCAACTCCCACACATTAATACGTGTTGGCTTTTCTGGATTCACTTACACTTTCTCAGCAAGCGTGAGGAGTAAGAGCGAGGCCAGATTCCTGGATTTTTATAATCAGAACACTTACCTGTCGTTTTAAGAAAGCATGCTAGAACAGTGATCTCCAGTTCAGAGCAAAAAGAAAAAGCAAGCATTAAAAACAGGTATCTCTTTCAGAGGCTGACCTCCTTCCTGCTTTTCCCTACCGTTCATATTCCCTAAGTGTGTCTTCTGCCCACGTGCACTTCCTGAAATGGTCTACACACACGCATACCGCCTGCCTCATTGCTTCAGATGCTTGTTACATTGCTGCCTTGTCAGTGAGGCCTTTCTCCATACAAAACAGCAAGCCCTCTGCATCTCCGACATCTGCATCTTGTCCCTGATTGGTTTTTGACCACGGCACTTCATGCTTTCCTTTTGTTGATCACCAGAAGGAAGGTTCTTGAGAGCTGCCTCAGGTTGGGGCGGGGGTGGGGGTGGGGTGGGGGAGGTACTGAGTAACTGGCTAAGCCGCAATAATACTTAATGATCGGTTTTAGAGGGTAGAAGAAGGAAAGAAGACGCAGGCTATGCAGCACTGCACAGGAAGGGGACCCTGCAGATGGTCGCCAGACAGAGTAAAAATAGACCTATCGAATTTTTTAAGCAAATTCACACTATTTTTCACATGGCAAACTGTATGAAGACACTCCAACATGCCGATGATGAATGTGCAATTCACCGTTATTCTGGAGAATGGTTTTGCAGTAGACAGGATGTACCTAAAAGATAGCCATGCCCTTTGACCCAGTCTTTCCACCTCTAGAAGTAAGACTGGTAGGATTTGGATATAAAATGTCCCCCAACCGCTGTGCTCCAAAAGCTTCTGTTTTGAAGGCATACCCCCCCATCATGTTGGGCTATTGAGAGTTGATTAGACCATGGGGCTAAGTGGCTGTTAAGAGATGGAGCCCAGTTAAAGGGGCAGGCTACCTGGGCCATGCCTTTAAAGGGCTTGACGTGTCTGGCCCCTCTGTGACACTCTGCCTCCTGTCTGCCATGAAGTTGGCTACCTTGCTTCTGCTTGCCAGCATGTTCTCCATCATAATAGCCCGGATGGAGCCAACCACAGGCTGAAGTCTTTGAAACCATCAGCGAGAATAAACCCTACCCCCGTTTAAATTGTTTCCCAAGTATTTTTGTCACAATTACCAAACAGCAAGATCTAATGGGAACCCCCACCCCACCCCCGCATAGAAAGAGACAATTCAGTAGGTCAGCAGAGCTGCAAGACAGGACAGTTGCCCTCTCTTACGTGTGGCTTGTTTTCAATGGGTTTTGTTGCTTAAAATAACCAAAAATATTAATTGCAAAATCCCAGAAGTAGACAGTTCACAATGCAAATTATCTGCTGTTCTGAGTTCCTGGTGATGTCACTCCCCTGCCTCATCCCACTCAGGATATGAACCTTCCCTTCCATCCCCATGTCTAACCTCTGCCTGCTCTTTAGTCCCTGAGTGGCAGCTCAGCTGTCACAGCTGTGGCACTATCTTGGTTCTGGTCAGGTCACTGACTTAACAATGGACGGGTACTAGGTACAAGAGTAAGGGATGCCTGGAGGCCTGTTAAGTTAGTGTTGACTTGAGAGAGTAGCTCACACCTATAGTCCTAATGTTGAGGACACTGAGGCAGGAGGATTGCCTGTCTGTGCACCAGTGAGATCTCTTTCCAAAAAAAAAAAAAAAAAAAATTACAATGTAGTTCTCTTATTATTTATTGTGATGCTAAGCGTCAAACCCCAGAACTTTGCTTATGCTAGGCACATGCTCTACCAGTGAGCTGTATCTCTGCCTGGGTATTATTTTTAGCCTCTCTTTTCTTATTCATTTCTCCTTTTTTTTAAATAACTTCCATTGTTTGAAATTATAATTATATCATTTCCCCTTTCCTTTTCCCTCTCCAGTCCCGTTCATGAATCCTCCCTTGCTTTCTCAGATTCATGACAAGTTTCTTTAGTCATTGTCACACACACACACACACACACACACACACACACACACATTTTTCCTAAATACATAAATATAACCTGCTCCATCTGTATAATGCTACCTGTATGTGTATACTCTCAGAGCTGGTCACTTGGTATTGGACAGCCAATCAGAGGTCTGTTCCCTGAGGAAGAGCATTTCTCCTACTCTTGGCACTCCCAAGTTGTCTGGAGTGCTAGACTTGAGTTCCATGAGCTCTCCTCCTCTCGTGTCAATATGTCTATTGGCAACGCCATTGTTCAGGTCTTGCTCAGGCATCCATGTGGATGAGACTTCATGGGTGTGGCCTCTCTCACACTCCTAGGAGAGACAATCTCTCAGTAGATGTCCTGTTCCTCTAGCACTTACAATGTTTCCACAGCCTCTTCTCAGTGAAGGTGCAGGAATTGTGTTATAGATTATCAGTTGGAACCACGTGATCTCTTAGCCTATGAGTTTTGATCAGTTGTGTTTTTCCGTAATTCTGTTGCAAAAAGAAATTTCTTTTAAGAGGGGAGGGAACTACATTTATCTATGAGTATTAAGGAGAAACCAGAAAAGTCAACAGGGCCTGTGAGGTGTGAGAGAGAAGCAAGAGAGGGAAGAGCGAGCTACAAGTGACTTGAAGGGAGACATGGGAAAAGAGGTGGGACTTTCATTGGGGAGGGGGAGGGAGATAAGTACAGAAGAAGGGGAGAGATGGTAAAATAACTGTAAGGATGTCTGAAGAAGTTATGTGGGACATTATTCATCTACCTAAAGTTACATATAATACATACGGAACTATGTATACGTATTAGTTTAATAGCTATCTTCCTTTCTGGGCTGAAAATTCTCCCCTAAGAGCCATAACTTATCTGATAAGCTCTCCAACACCAGGCATGAGAAGGCTCCTTTTGAGTTGTTGATCAGGGTTGTCCAGGAGATTCCCAAGACATAGGCTGTGATGGTTTGTATATGTTTGGCCCAGAGAGTGGCACTATTAGGAAGTGTAATCTTGTTGAAATAGAGGTGTGTTCCTGCAGGTGTGGGCTTTAAACCCTCGTCTTAGCTGCCTAGAAGTCAGCCTTCTGCTAGCTGCCTTCGGAACAAGAGGTGGAACTCTCAGCTACTCCATCGCCATGTTTGTCTGGATACTGCCGTGCTCCTATCTTGATAATAGACTGAACCTCTGAACCTGTAACCCAGTCCCAATTAAATGTCAACCTTATAAGAGTTGTCTTGGTCATGGTTTCTGTTCACGGCAGTAAAACCCTAAGACATAGGCTATTGCTCTTGGTTGCCTCCCAGAGGTGGAAGGTAAGTATTGCTGAAAAAATTTTACTTTAATCACAGAACCCAGAAGCCTCTGAGCTGGAAGTGACCTGAAAATCACTCCCTCAGGATTAGCTTTCATGGTACAAGTAGGCACCATGCTACCTTCCAAAGGGAGGAAGTAATCAATAGTCCTACACTGCTATACGATACCTACCAACCACAATGATGACTGCCACAGGACAGTACCCTAATGCTATACTAGTGGCCCACTATTGGCAATAACCAATAGTTCTCTAATTGATCTTAAGATCTGCTCAACAAGACAGAAACCATTCCTGGTACTGGAAACCTAGCCAACTCTCCAGCACTATTGAAGTCCTGGATCTTGGAGGAGAACCCACAACCATCACTTTAGAAAGCTAGCATAATTCCTGACTACATTCTAAATAGTTTTTCCTTTTATTTTGCTAGACAGGCATCATGTTCCAGCTTAGGCTGACTTGAAATTCGCTGTATAATCTTTTATCACCCACTCACACCCTAAGAGCTAGGATTCCAGGCATAAAACACCAATAAACTCAGTTTATTTTTAATCTCTTCCCATGGGAAGCATGATGTACCCAGAGGTCGGGATTATTTGAGATGTCCCGAGGGTCTTAGGAGATAACTCCCACAGATACGGGAGAGGCACCGAGCCACAGTCTTTGGAAGTTTTTGTTCCTCTCACTCGTAATGCAGTGTATATGCAGAGTGGCTGTGACCCAGGCAGTGCAAGGCTGCATGGGACAGTGTAGCTTATTACTGCTAAGTTTTGGAGACAGGATGCTAAGAAATACTTTAATGAATATGTATTAGTTTTTTAAGTTTTAAAATATGCGTAAGATTTGGGACTACGGAGGTGGCTAAACAGTTCAAAGCTCTTGATGCTCTCACAGAGGCTGGAGTTGGGTCATAGCACCCATGTTGGGTAGATTAAGATACCAGTAACTGTCACCGGGGGTCAAATGCAGTCTTCTGGCCTACGCAGGCCCTCACACACATGTGTGCATATCTGTACACAGTCACACACATTGACACATAAAATGTTTTTTAATGGTTCCTAGGATTCCTTTTTAAACCAAAGTGCAAAACTAAGATACATTATTCAAAATTATCCCAATTTTGTATCTAGAAGATGGAAAAGAAATGTATTGAAGATTAACTTCTTGCACATATGTCTTCCACTTCTTTTTCAGTTCTATAAATTTCATAAATAAAGTCTTAATAAGAAGAGGAGATTATGCCGGGCAGTGGTGGCGCATGCCTTTAATTCCAGCACTTGGGAGGCAGAGGCAGGCGGATTTCTGAGTTCCAGGTCAGCCTGGTCTACAAAGTGAGTTCCGGGACAGCCAGGGCTACACAGAGAAACCCTGTCTCAAAAAACCAA
>JANHMN010000007.1:7077019-7106266 GCA_030674055.1 Rhabdomys pumilio
AGAAGAAGAAGAAGAAAAGAAGAAGAAGAAGAAGAAGAGATTATTTTTCATCTGGAGATAATTTAAAACATTTGATTGTCATAAAACTAAGGAATAAGGAGCCTTAACTTTGAAATCCTTTTGCTTTCAGATGAGGAACAAACCTTCTCAGAAGAGAAGACAACAGGGAAAATTTACTTAAGTAAATTTTCAAAGACTTAAGTCTTTGAAAACTGCAGATTTGACTGAAAAGTCTCTAGTTCTCCAGTGAACCCTACTTCTGGACATGTTTGCTCTTCACTTGCTGGTCATGTCTGGTTAGTTAGGCTGATGCAACCCTTAATCCAGACTGTCCGGTCTCAACCTGTGGGCTGCAGCTGCAGCTCCTTTGGCAAACCGGTACCTGCGGTAACATTTACTTTATGATATTTTTTGTTGTTGTTGTTTTTTGTTTTTCAAGACAGGGTTTCTCTGTGTAGCCCTGGCTGTCCTGGAACTCACTCTGTAGACCAGGCTGGCCTCGAACTCAGAAATCCACCTGCCTCTGCCTCCCAAGTGCTGAGATTAAAGGCGTGTGCCACCAGTGCCTTATTTTATAATTCTTATCAGTAGCAAAATCATAGTTCTGAAATAGCAACAAAAATAACTTGGTGGTTGGGGGTCAGCACCACATGAAGATGTGTATCAAAGGGCTGGAGTGTTAGGAGGGCTGAGAACCACTGCTCTAGAGGGAATGGCGGAGCACACTTTCATTCCCCAGAATGCCTCTTCCTTGTAAAATAAAACAAACCATCCCTTGACGGTGAACAGATGGCCCACTGGCTACATATCTGCTGGATCCGGAGAACGGCAATGGGCTCCATTTTGGAACAACAATGTCTACCATAGCTCTATGTATTTAGCTTGCTTCCCTGAATGTGGCTTCAAGACACTGCTTGATGGTATTCTGAGTTGTGATTCATTGTCTCTCAATAGAAATATTAAATAAATCAAAAAACCTCAAACCTGTTTTTGTTGTTGTTGTTGTTTAAAAGATTTATTTATTTAGTTTATGCATGTGAGTACACTGTGGTTCTCGTTAGACACACCAGAAGAGGGCATCAGATCTGATTACAGATCCATCTCATTTGGGGTGTGGGGTGGGGCAGCAAAGTCTGACACTATCAGTGATGCTCTGTTGTGCTTACAGACAGAAGCCTGGCATGGCTGTCCTCTGAGAGGTCCTACCAGCAGTTCACTGAGACAGATGTAGATACTTACAGCTAAGGTCGGGGACCCCTGTGGAAGAGTTAAGGGAAGGACTGAAGCAGCTGAAGGGGGTGGCAACCCCACAGGAAGAACAGCAGTCTCAACCCCGACCCCTGGGAGCTCCCAGAGACTAAGCCACCAACCAAAGAGCAGATACAGGCTGGTCCAAGGCCCCTGGCACATATGTAGCAGAGGACTGCCTTGTCGGCCCTCAGTTGGAGAGGATATGCCTAGTCCTGTAGAGACTTGAGCCCCAGAGAAGGAAGATGTTGGGGAGGTGAGTGGGGGGAAGCACCCTCTCAGAGGCAGGGGAGGGGGAATAGGATGAAGTACTGTGAGAGGGGTGCCTGGAAGGGGGCAATGTCTGGAATGTAAATAAATAAAATAATTTAAAAAACACAGATGGCCGGGCGGTGGTGGCGCACACCTTTAATCCCAGCACTTGGGAGGCAGAGGCAGGCGGATTTCTGAGTTCGAGGCCAGCCTGGTCTACAGAGTGAGTTCCAGGACAGCCAGGGCTACACAGAGAAACCCTGTCTCGAAAAACCAAATAAATAAATAAATTAATTAATTAATTAATTAAATAAATAATAAATAAATAAATAAATAAATAAATAACACAGATGGTTGTGAGCCACCATGTGGTTGCTGGGAATTGAACTCAGAACCTCTAGAAGAGCAGTCAGTGCTCTTAACCATTGAGCCATCTCTCCAGTCCCCAAACCTGTTTTTATTGTCATTTTTCTTATTGGATTTTAGATGTAGCTTTTAGGTAGTTTGGTATTAGAAGAAAGGAGAGGAGACTGTTTAACTCAGATGGAAGCAATTTTAAGCTATGCAAGGCAGTTATATGTGATACAGAGTTTCCCAGCTTATTCCAGAAGGGAAATGGATTCGCAGCTGCTTTTCACCCTATTTGTTGAGTAGAACTCACACACTGCCCAAGCCTGTCTGGGGTCCTCCAAGAAGTCTACAGCTCCCTTCCCTTCTCTGAGGCCCCTGGAACATGTGATGTCCTAAAACCTGGCCTGGCAAACCACCGTGAATGCTTGCCAGTGTCTGCAGTTAGTCCATATCTCCTGTCCATGTAAACTCTACTGCAGCCATCTTGAAGCTTTCCACTCTGGCATAATTCCGGAATTAACTCTTTCTTCGTGAGGACAGTCATTACTCTCAGAAAAGAAATCTCTATCTTCATTATTTCATTGGCATTGCAAATTATGTCTTCTGACGACAAGCCTTGCTTCTCAAACGGTACCCTGTTTAGAAATCCCTTGGGAATCCTGTTACAGGAACGTTTTCAGGCTTAGTAGGTGCGGAGGGAGCCTGTATTTCCATCAAGCTCTGGGCTCATGCTCTGTGCTTCCAGTACCCAGGACTAAAATTTTCATGTCTAGATATTCAGCCTGCAGGTGCAGGGGCAACTCATCTCCTTCAGTAAACCCAGAGTCCTATATAGATCAGGACTGTGGTTGTAAAACTGAAACATTGTTCTAAAGAAAAGCCACTGGGACTTCTCTTATTTAGAAAGAGTGTGTGCTAGGTATGTATCGCTGACAGAATGTGTGGTGTAGATAACCTGAAATGAACATCGGTTTTCCGTCACAATCTATGAGGTGTGAGTCTATGGTCAGCTGGTTCCATTGCCTTTGAACTGGATAGAGGCAGACTGCGGTGGTGGAGAGCCGAAGGTGAACAAAGCCACTGGCTTCTCTGTTTTTTTTTTGTGACAAAGTATCCTTCCCCCAAATCCATAAAGCTGTGAACTGTAAGTGGCTTAACCCATCAAACACACATGCCCCAGGCACATTCCTAAGGGCCTGCCTCTGAACACTGACTGTGTCCAGCAACCAAGTGTCAGGAACCAAGCCTTCAAGAGGTGAAGTTTCTTTTGCGTAGAGGGGCAGTTAAAATCCAAATCACAACAGGAAGGCACTCTTTCCTCCTATATTTGAGAGATAAAGTTTCCAGAGTATGAACATAAAAAAAAGTCAATGATGTTTTTAATAAATATCAAATCATTGTGTCTTTGAGACAAGATCTTGCTTTTAGAATTCACAATATTTCCCAGGTTGGCCTCATTGTAGTTACGCTCCTTGCCTGATCCCCTCAATCAGGAGAGTTAGGAGAGTGCAGAGAGTGCATCCTGACAGCTGGCTTAAAACTTATTCTAACAACACTGCCATTTTCACAGCGTGTTTGGCGCACCTGCTTGACAATTGATGGGAGTGTTTGGGATCGTTACTTTTTAAAAAGAGACTTGATGAAACGATGGGTAGCTTCATCTTCTGAAGATAAACTTGATTTTTGTGGAAGCAGTCAAAAGTAGCGAATCCAAGGCTGATGAATACGGTGGATGAGTAAGCAGGGTGTTTTCTTTTGGGTTAAAAAGAAGGAATACTGTGATAAGATGTGTGCTGTGCGCGGTTCAGTAGCTCTTTTCATAGCTGGATCCACAGTCATTCCATGAAACTGATTACAAAGGAATTCATAGGCTTATGGCTCAGTGGGTAAAGCACTTGCCACCAAGCTTGACAACCTGAGTCTGATCCCCAGATCCCACATGGTGAGGGGAGAGAACACACTTTCATAGATTGTCCTCTGACCTCCACGTGTGCACAGTGGTACAGAGACACCCCCTCCCAAACAAATGAATGTAAGGAAGAAATGGAGATAAGTTCAAGTTCCTTCAAGGTAATTGTTATGTATAGCAATAATTCACTCCTGCTGGTAGATGTTCCAGTGTGTTGGCTCAGTCAATCTCAGTATTTTATCATCTTGGCTCATTTCAAGTACTCTTAGTCAATAAAAACAAACAGCAGACTAGAGACAGAGCTCACCAGATAGAGCGCTTGTGTAACATGGACAAGGTGCTGAGTTTAGCTCCATAAAGTATGGGGGCCCATGCCTGTAACTCCAGAACTTAGGAGGTAGAGGCAGGAAGATCAGAAATTCAAGATTATCCTCAATTATACAGTGAGTTCAAAGCTGGCCTGGGCTACATGAAACTCTGTCTCAAAAATAAAACGTGTCAGCCAGGTGGTGGTATCATACACCTTTGATCCCAGCACTCAGGAGGAGGAGGAGGAGGCAGGAGGATCTCTATGAGTTCAAGGCCAACCTGTTATGCAGCAGGAATTCCATGATATCCAGGGCCACAAAGATAAACACTATCAAAAAAAAAGTGTACAATGGAACTTCATTGATATCACACTAAATATAAATGGTCTAAACACTTAGCAACAGAGATCAGAGATCATCAGATAAAACATTTCCAATTACATGATGTCTATAAAAACCACTGTAACTTACTCCATCGTAGCACCATTCAAAACGAAAGCCTGGGTATGGCGGCATACATATAATTCTAGCATTGGGGAGGCAAAGGCAAGAGGGTGAGGAGTTCAACACTAGCTCTGCTACATGGTGAGTTTGGGGCCAGCCAGGGCCATGAGACCTTGTTTCAAACAGAACAAAACAAAACAAAACAAAACAAAACAAAACAAAACAAAACAAAACAAAACAGAAAAAAACCCAAAAACAAAAAACAGGGGCTGGAGAGATGGCTCAGAGGTTAAGAGCACTAGCTGCACTTGCAGAGGTCCTGAGTTCAGTTCCCAGCAACCACATGGTGGCTCATGGCCATGTATAATGAGATCTGGTACCCTCTCTAGTCTATAGGCATATGTGTAGGCAGAATGTTATATATACAATAAACAAAATAAATCTAAAACAAAACAAATTTAAAAAACAAAGATAAACAAAACCAAACCAAAAAAATTTCTAGGGTAGGAGTTGGGTGGGGAAAAGAGAAAGGCAGAATGTTTATAGTACCATCAGGAAGGGTATACTTCTTAAATTATCAGGCATATAAATTATCATCACAATAAATGGGTTAATTCTTCAAGAGAGCAAAGTAATTCTAAATATTTATGTCTGAATGCAGGATCTGAAAACACATGGAGCAAAAGTTATGGCACTGAAAAGAGAAACAGAGAAAATCCCAAGATACCCATATGTAACAATTGGCAGAATAAGTGTTCAGAGAGTGTGCAGGGGTACGGATGAGTGACACAGTCGCAGGCTCTTGTCTGACATCCCAGCACCTTCCATCCCAAAGCAGCGGCCTTCTGAAGGGCAAGTGGAAAATCTGCCAATACAGACCAATCTGCTTGACTATGAAATAAGTCTTAATAGAATTAACAGGGCTTAAATCACACCAAATATGTTCTTTAATCACAAGGAAATTGGATTAAAATCCTATAAAACCTGAAAAATTAAAATACTTAACAGTAGCAGCACAAAGCATAGGCATGAGAAATGGAAGGGCAATGTGAGACTGTCATGGTGAGAGAGCACACAGAATTCAGACTTCAAGGGGTTAAAGATGTCCATTGTCAGTCATATCACACAAGTACACACACACACACACACACACACACATGCACACACATGCACACACACACACCACCAAACTAGCACACTGAAGAATTGCTGTAAGTTCTCTTGCCTGTTTTCTATCAACATTTAGAGCCTGATCTTGGTTGTTCACTGTCAGCTGCATCCTCAGTTGGGTGAGCAGTATCTTCTTCCATCACACATATTGCAGGCTCTGAAGCTGCCATACAATCACCAAACCTGCCAATGGTACAATGGTAGTAGTATGGCTTAGCAACAAAACAGTCCTTTAAGCATGAGCATGCTTGGGGAAAAGCAGTTGTAGGTTCATTAAATAAGTTAACGAACTAATTAGTTTTCCTCTAACCTCCCCTGCCTTGCCACAACTTACAAGGCTTTATCTCATTATCAACAGCTCATTTTGGGATGGAATTGTTGAAGGAGATTTTTTAAAAAAAAATGGCCGTGGGTGATGCCGACTATCTAAACTGCGGCCTAGCTCAGCTGCCATGTTGTGTGGCCAGAGGCCACGTGCACACCACAGCTAGAAACAGCCAGCCAGAAACACCAGCCCTGCCACTCACAAGACACCAGCATGGGAGATGGCTCTGCCAATCTTCCACGCTGTTTCTGCAAGGCTGGGCATTGCCCAGACCATCCAGGCAACCATACGGACTTGGTACAGATGAGACTCTAATGCTTAGATTATCCAAAGGCTTATATACTTAGTAATGATCAATAACAAGATACCCTTACAATCAAATGTGTAACCCAGTACCCAACCTAGATATACCAACTACCTTTGACTGCTACAGACAAGCGAACATCAGTCTCCATGTCCCCCTCTCCATCTCTCCTTTAGCTCCTCCTCTCCCTTCTCCTCTTCCTCTCCTTACTCCTCCCACCTTAGCTCCTCCTACATGGAATACTTGTCCCAACTAATGAACTTACACTGACACGATGTTCATAAACATCTATTTACTTTAGGGCTCACTTCTGCTCTGTGCATGATGACAAATTTATAAGGACCTGTATCTGTATAGCTCTCCCTCCCTCCCTCCCTCCCTTCCTCCTTCTCTCCCTCCCTCCCTCCCTTCCTCCCTTCCTCCCCCCTCCCTCCCTTTGAGTCTTGAGTCTTGCCCATGCTAGGCAAACAAGTCACCATCAAGATATAACCCAACCTGGCCTTGATCTTGACCAAGTTGCTGAGGCCGAAGACCCACCCGTCCCTAGGCCCAGCTTTCATCTTAGCTCCATACACAGGAATCTCAGTGAACATCCTCTGACCTTATCCCTGCCCTTCTCCAGATCCTCACAACCACCAACCCATTTCCTGTCTCTGTAGTTTTGACGTTTCCAGAATGTCATAGGGTTTGAATCAAAGAAACTTCCAAGACGGTCTTCTTTGTGGCCCAGTTGTGTGTATTTAAGTCCCTGTCATGTCCGTTTGTGACTCAATGGCTATTCCATGGTTGTTCTTCACTAGTCCATTAGTTTCACTGTTGGGCGTACCACAGCTTTTATCTATTCAGCCTCGGAGAACTGCTTGATATGGTCCAAGTTTAGGAAATTAAAAATAAAACTCCCACAGATGTTTGTGTGAGTTGTTCTAGGGATGTACAACTTCAGTTCTAGGGGCCTAATTTGCAAAGTGATGGCTGATTGCGTGGTTATCTGAGAAACTGCCAGACTGCTTTATGGAATGGCAGAACCATCTCACTTCTCATGATAAGTCATGAGAACATCTCATGTCTTATCAGTAGTGAGTGAGTGTTCCTGGTGCTACGTTCTCAACAATATTCAGTGTCCTGGACCTCAGTTGTTCTTTTGAGAGTTAGCTGGTTTTGTTTGGTTTGGTTTGGGGGCACATGGTCTCCTGTAGCCTAGGCTGGCCTTAAATGTGTTATGTAGCCAAGACTGATGTGAAACTTCAGATCCCCTGCGTTGACCTCCTCAGTGTTGGAATTACAGCTGTGTACTATCCCTCCAGGTTATGGGCTGCTGGGGGTTGAGCGCAGGGCTGTGTCCATGTTCAGCATGCTCTCTACCATCTGAGCCGTGCCTACACACCAGCGTCTGGGTGGCTGATCTGGTGAGTTGTCAGCTAAGGTATGTAGCCCATTTTTGAAACTGAGTCGTCTTCTTAATTACCCTTTAGGATTTCTATGTATATTCTGAACAGTCATTGGTAAATATTTTCTGGCAGATTGTGATGTGTTAATCTCTTGAGAACATCTTTCACAGAGCATAACATTTTAATAGCTATGAGTTCTCTCACAAATAATCTTTGTTGTCAGATATAAGGAGTCATTGCTAGGTCCAGGAGCACACAGATGTTTATGTCATCTTCCAGCAGTATCATAGCTTTGGATTTCCCGTGTAGATTAATTAACTTCAGGTAGGATTGTAGGGTCTGTGCTTAGATGCATTTTTTGAAAGTTGGATGTCTAGTTGTTGAAGTACTATTGTTGGAAAAAGTTCTCTCTTCCATTGGATTTATTCATGTCTGTGTCTTTAGGAGCTGCTACCATACTATTTTGATTACTATAGCTTTACAGTATATTTTAAATGAGGTTGTATCAATACCCAATGCCACAGCTAGACATATTATGCCACCAAATAAACTTCCAGTACCTGGAATGAGTTACATCTTGTTGAGTCATTGGCCAAAGAGATCCCATGGACCTCCCCTCCCCTGAATCATCACAGGCTATTGCCAAGGCTATTGGTTACTATCCACAACCTGGTGACAGTAAGACCCCATTGCCGAAGACAACACTGATAGAGAAGTTGAGCTGGTACCAGACTGAAAGCTTCACCCCTACTGACTGTCATTCATGGTGCTGGAAGGTGCTTTGCACGGTACTGGAGGAGAAAGATAACCATCACTATCACACAGCTCCAAGCACTGTAATGTACAAGGACTCGCCTGCAAGTCACACTGGTACAATAGTGGCGCAAACGTTATGAGAGCAACCAACCACTTTTTGATTAGCTTTAAGACCTACTTTATGAGATAGAACTCATACCTGACACTGCTAATATGGCCAAGAACCTAAAATTATGGGTCTAGGGGGAAACCTATTACTGTTATTCTGCTAAACTAGTGGTTCTCAACCTTCCTAATGCTTTGACCCTTTAACATAGTTACTCATGTTCTAGTGACATAAAATTCTTTTCATTGCTACTTTATAACTGTAATTTTGCTACTGTTATGATTTGTAGTGTAAATACCTGTGTTTTCCAATGGTCCTTAGGTGACCCCTGTGAAAAGGTCATTTGACCCCCAAAGGGGGTCACAACCCAAAGGTTGAGAACTACTGTACTAAAGGAACATAGCAATAAAATGAGTCCTAATGAATGACATATTGTTAATACCCAGAGATCAGTGCATCATTCAGCTCTCATCAGAGAAGCTTATTCTTGCAGTAGGCAGTAGATACAGAAACCCACCACTGTCATGCAGAGAATGAGAGACTTTGGAGCACCCTGTCAAAAATGGGATGCTTTATCAACACTCCTTTCCTCCAAGGCTCCAGGACAATGTGAAAGAGGAGTCAGGGAGATTGTAAGAGCCAGAGGCCAAGGAGACAATGTCTTCCAGACACAATGGACCTGATGCACTGATGAAGGTACAGAGACTATGACAACATGCAGAGTAACCCTGTAAAGGTTCAAGCTAGATGGGGTCACGACACTGAGAGGGTGAAGTGGATACAGGGTTTCATTCCTAACCCAGAAATTATTTGCAATTGATACCTGCTGGGAAGTGGAAAAATCATTTTTTTACAATGATATGTCAGTGGGTCTATCAGCCACACTCCAGGGCAGGCCCTGTGCCCCAGGAGTGGCTGTTAACATGACACAAACTCCATATTTGAGAGGAGTGGGTATTTTTATTTTGTTGTATTATGTCTGGGTAGCTTTTTGGTCTTAGTAGTTTTTCTTTGTTTGTTTTGCTTTTTTTTTGGCTTTCTTTTTGAGAGAGAAAACATAGTTAGATGGGTAGGAAGTTGGGGAGGATCTGAGAAGAGATATGGAAGGAAAATATGATCAAATTATACATTGCACAAAAACATTTTATAAAAAAGATTTATTATGTTTTATGTGTACGAGTGTTTTGCCTGTGTGTGTTTGTGTTTACCATGGGCATGTCTAGAGTTACAGGTAGTTGTGAGGTGCCTGACATCAGGGTTGGAAGTCGAACTCTGATCTTTTGGAAGTGCTTACGAGCCGTTTATGTAGCTCTGTAGACTATGGTTTCCGGTGAGCATGTATCACTTTTTAAATATACTATTTTGATTAATCCTTTGAGAGTTTCATATGTGCATACAATATATTTTGACCACATCAGCCTCCTATCCTACCCCCTACCCCACTCCCTACTCTACCCCTACCTCACCCCACTCTACTCCCTACCCCACCCCTACTGCACCCCCTCACTCTTCCCAGATCTCTACCCATTTTAACCTCTCACCCCATCTCTCAGTGTTGTCTAGGCCATAAGATAAGCTGTAACCAGTGTGACTACAGCCTGTTGTTGTGTGCTAAGGCACCTTCGTATCAGTTATGGGATGTCCCTGTTCACCAAGACCTGATACTTCAGGAGCCATTGGATTTTCTTTAAGCAGAGGTCTAGGGTTGATTCCAAGTAGAGATGGTTAAAAGGGTATCCTGTGCACTCTATAGTTACAGGACTCCCCTGTATCCTGCCCATCTCATTCCTGGAGATAAACATCTGGATCCATAGGACCAGAGCCAGGGAGTGACCACTTGCACAGAAGTTTAGAAGAAAAAGATAATAATAAAGCAATTAGGTTATTGTGTGGTTGTTTGTAAGATTATTGTGTGGTTGGTTGTAATATATGTTTATATGTTAAAGATACACACACACACACACACACACACACACACACACACACACACGCGCGCGCGCACACTGAGTGGTATGATTTTCAATTTTAAATGGTCCCCCAAGCATTTTTCTGGTTAGGTACTAATAACTACGTAGGCAGTGGAGACATCTGCTCACAGAGCAGATACCATGGCCCGGGCTGAAAGCTCAAACAAATCATCTGCTTTTCTTTCTTTCTTTTTTTTTTTTTTCCGAGACAGGGTTTCTCTGTGTAGCCCTGGCTGTCCTGGAACTCACTCTGTAGACCAGGCTGGCCTCGAACTCAGAAATCTGCCTGCCTCTGCCTCCCAAGTGCTGGGATTAAAGGCATGCGCCACCACCGCCCAGCTCATCTGCTTTTCTAAGGGAAGGAGGGAAGAGAGCTGATTCCAGAAGAGCACACAGGGGTGGTCATGGCAGCATCCACAGTGGGTGCCTGTTGGCAGTGTAAATGGGCAAGCTTGTCTGGCTAAGAAGCGAGAAGGATGCTTCTAGCAAGAACTAGTTGTCCTTTAAGACATTTCCTTGTGATTTTATGGAGGGCTGCGGCTTTCTTTTTTTTTTTTTTTTAAGATTTATTTTATTTATATGAGTACACTGTAGCTGTCTTCAGACACACCAGACGAGGGCATGAGATCCCATTACAGATGGTTGTGAGCCACTACGTGGTTGCTGGAAATTGAACTCAGGACCTCTGGAAGAGCAGTCAGTGCTCTTAACTGCTGAGCCATTTCTCCAGTCCAGGGTGTCGTTTTTTAATACTAGTGATTCTCTGAGATTGAGGCATGACATAGTTTTGAGATGGTCTGTACATTAGAGTTTAGGATTTGGGGGATCCCCAAACTGCTTCCTCTTGATTAGAGCACACTGCTGTTTCTGAATAGAATTTCTGTTTATGGAGAGTCTTGGCCAAAGCTTTCTGATGCCCTTGTTCTAGACGGCAGTGTGGGCATAGCATTGCAATATTCTAGGACGCCATCTCTCGCTGCAGTCCATTTCTATACTATGCACACATACTGGAAGAAAAAAAATTATTTATTTTACTTATGAGTACATTGTTACTGCCTTCATGCACACCAGCAGAGGGCACCAGATCTCATTTACGGTTTGTGAGCCACCAGTGGTTGCTGGGAATTGAACTCAGGACCTCTGGAAGAGCAGTCAGTGCTCTTAACCGCTGAGTCATCTCTCCAACTTGTGTTGGGAGAAATTAGACGCCATAGGATGATGCCCAAGGAAAAGAGGTCGTGGCTGTGGTGAGCATTTGCCTAGCGCATGCACAGCCATGGGTTCAAGCCTCAGAGTGAGAAAAAACAAAACAAAAACAAGCAAGCAAGCAAACAAACAAACAAAAACCCAGATCTGTGCAGAGAAGGCTCTGGTAGTGTTCCTAACACAGGGACTATAGAATGTCTTTAAGAAACCCCAGAAGTTCTTGGAAAACCAGTGTATTCTTTCATGTAGGAAAAGGGTCTTGACCTTCAAAGTTGGAATTAGTCTCATAATAAATATCTGTCAAGTTAGAGTAACTTCTACTTCCATAGCAAACCAGCCCTGAGACGCTCAACAGCTGGGACCACAGCCTGAAGTTGTTCCATCTCTAGTTTCTCAGATGACAGGGGTTGGCTCAGGCCTGGTTCTATTCAGCCAGGGCTCCAGTGGGGAGGGCTCAGACCCACCACCTCCCAGACAGGTTCCTAGGTCTAGCTTATGGCCCAGACCTTCCTCCTCACCACAGACACAGGTACTGAAGCCTGGAGTGAATCCTGATTGACAAGCCAGACTCACATGAAGAAGCCGCACAAATAGCTGCAGATGTTTTTGTTAGTGGCTGGAGGGTTGAGGGTAGGTAGCAGGGAAGAGCGAAGAGAGATCTCATTTCTGACATTAGTTTAGGGGTCTGACTACTACCACTTACATTCTAGAAAACATCTGAATACACGTAAGAGAAAGCACAATAAATAAATCCTCGCAGACAAATACAAAGAACAGGAGGAAGTGGCTGCTAGTGACAGAGTTCAAACATTCCAGACAAGTGGGTGAAGGGAACTGCAGTCCAAGTACAGCCTTAGGCTTCCTGGGAGCAGAGGGAAAACGGGAGATTCTTGGGAGACGTTTAGCTCGCTCATCCTTAGGGACTGGGCTGGATCATTTTACATTTGTTCAACTGGTGTACAGCTTAGTACATAGCATGGACTTGGGAGGTTCTAGAATTTTCTGAGTTTTGCTTTCCTATGCCATAGCATTTTTTTTTTTTAATTAAAAGATTGCTACTTTTCTTCCCGTGCAATTTCCTGGTTGAGTGTTAATGACGCTTTGGAAAAAATAGTGTCCTTCCAACTTTCCACCAGGGTTAGACTTCCTTATTATAAAAGTTATGGTCCCCTTAGATTCTGAGGGATTCTCCACCTAGGTTTCCTTAAGGAGAAAGGTGGGTTAGGAAAGGCCCCAATCTTCACTAATTTTTATCTATCATATTCTACACAGTATGTGTCTAGTTTGGGCTTCGATGTTCTTCTGTAGTTACAGAAACAAACACCTACTCAAAATGTATCAGAACCCAAAAGATGATGAGTACAAGATGATAAGTCCCACAATCAACACAGTTCTTTGGTTTTGTAATTGAGTTGAGTGTGCCTCTGCATTGGCAGCTAAAAAGAGAGAATCATCACACATGAATATACACAAGTAGTCAGATGCACACAGTGCAGCCAGACACACCACCACACACACAGACACACACAGATTGTAGACACACAGTTCAGTCAGAAATACCACCACATACACAGACATATAGATTGTAGACACACACACAGTTCAGTCAGACACAGCACCACACACACAGATTGTAGACACACACACAGAGTGCAGACACACCACCACACACACACAGACACACACAGTTTGCACATACACACTTTGCAGTCAGACACACCACCACACAGATTGCAGATACACACACACAGTTCAGTCAGACACAGCACCACACACAGACACACACAAATTGCAGACACATACACACACAGTGCAGACACACCACCACACACACAGAGACACACACAGATTACAGACACACATACACACAGAGTTCAGCCAGACATACAATCACACAGTGTAGTCAAACACACCATATACACATATATAGACACACATATTCACAGACATACTAATATATGCCAAGGCACACACAGATATATACACACATTCAACACACTAAGACACTGGCACACAAAGACACACACAAACATAAGACAGACACACATTTACACATATAAACACATAGACATACTCATATATAGATATACAACTATATACACAGAAACATACACACAGGTACACTCATACACATTCACACACAGACTCACAGACACACACATTGGCACATACATAAGACCCAGACATACATATTCACACACACAAACACTCTCATATATGACACAGAAACACATACAATCATATACACAGATGTATACCCACACAGACACACATTCTGTGATACACACATTTTCTCACACACAGACACATAAGCAGTCATACAGACACACAAATACATACACTCACACATTCTTACACAGAAACACAGAAACAGCTCCACAAAACAGACTAGTTATTGCTTGGGCCTCCTCTCTTAGTACAATCTGAGATGCTCCCTAGGATCTGGTGGCAAGTGAAACGTGCTTTCCGCCTCACTATTAAGATGGAACTTGATTAACAGAAATGCCCGCTGCCCGTTACAATGCTTTTACTCTTCCTGCTTCTTCCCATTCTAGTTCGTGTGCATTAGTGATGCTCTTTTTGAGGCAGGGACTCATTTAGCACAGGCTATCCTTGAAGTTGCCATATGGGCATGGATGATGGTGAGCCCCGGATCCTCTTGCTTGAGTGCCGGGATTGCAGGGATGTACCATGAAGCCCAGTTTACGAAGTGCTGGAGCTCAAATCCAGGGCTCCCTGCATGCCAACCTAGCTCCTCATTAGTGGTATTCTTAAACAGTCTTGTGTTTTGACAAATATTAATTTTTTTTTTTACAAAACAAACAAAAAACAGGGAGGGGAGATGCCATGCAACAAAATCAATCTCCGTTCTTGTGTGTGTGAACAAGGATGAATATTTACATCAAAGCTATAGCTTGAAACCATGATTTAAACCCAATTTGTTAAAAATTGACAACTGTTAAGTACAAGAATTAAGACACTTTATTTCAGGCATGTTTTATCTCATCCTACTAATTTAATCAAAGCAGCAGCCCCGCCCCCACCCTGCTTTCCGTATCAACTTTTCGTACTTGTATTTTTAATCGACAAAACAGCACAAGCCTGATGTTTGGTGTGAGTGCACGTGTGTATGTGCTCTGTGTCTGTGGAGATCAGAGGTCAACCTTGGAATGTCACTCCTCAGGTGCTGGCCAGCTTGTTTTGAGGCAGGGTCTCCTGGAGCTGGAGTTATGGAGAACTGTGAGGGTATGGTCTGATGTGGGTGCTGGGAAACAAACTTGGGTCCCTGCAGGCACAGTGTGTGCTCCTGGTCCTCCAGCTCCCACTGCCTGGCCTTTTGAGTATGTTCTGGGGACTGAACTCAGATTCTCAGTACTTAATCGGCTGAGCCCAAATTTAGGGCTTTGGGGGTGGGGGTAGTATCAGCACAGAGTCTTGCTGTGTAGCCCAGGCTATATTGAATTTACAGCAATCCCCACCCTGCCTCAGCTGTCTGAACACTGAGATTATGGGGAGAATTCTTTTAATTCAGACTTCAAAACTCACTGTATTTAAAAATATATTTAAAAGATCTGACAAAAGGATTTTCTTTTTAAAAAACGTCACCTCAATCCCCAAACTTTCATTATCACAAATAAACAAGCAAATCTTACAAGCTCAACTCCCGAATTTACGTAAAGGAAAGACAATTGTAAGTCACAGTGTTTTGTTTTATTGGTTATGCGATTGAAAACAGGTTCTCTAGTCTGTCCCCATGGACAGTGTCATTTTGGTATTTTACAGCTCAACTGAAGTGATCCCATCCCAACAACACGGAAACACTAAAATGCAGCACACATGGAAAGAGAAAAGTCAGAACTTTGAAGATGGAGGACAAACTTAAAACGCAGATAAACAGCAACCAGCGACAGTGGTGTTTTTAATTCTTGAAAATTTTAAATAAAACATTTAAAAAATGTTTGGTGTATGTGCCTGCGCATGTGTGGGTACCCAAGGAGGCCAGAAAAAGGCCTCAAGTCCCCTTGAACTGGAGTTACAGGTGGTGTGAGTCACTTACTTGACTAGGGTGCTGGGAAGCAAATTCAGATCCTTTGCAAGAGCAGCAAGCACTCTTAACAGCTGAGCCATCCCTCCAGTTCTGCCACACCCACATCCCCTAAAGGCAGGGTCTCTGCGTCGTTTGGCATATTTCTGTAACATCAAAGCCAATTCTTACATTGGCCTCTGGGTATGAACATTAACCTCACCAATATTCATTTGCATGTTTGGGATTATGAGCCCCAGCCTTGGGGTCACAGAGAAAGTTGCATTCTTGTTGGGTCAGCCAGAGCTGGGGAGACTTCTTAGGAAGGTATTGTTTACAGTCTCATGATCACACCCTCACCTTGAAAGTCTCTTTTAAGATTTATTTATTATGTACTATGCTCTCCTGCATGCCAGAAAAGGGCACCAGATTCCATTATAGATGGTTGTGAGCCACCATGTGGTTACTAGGATTTGAACTCAGGACCTCTGAAAGAGCAGTCAGTGCTCTCAACCCCGGAGCCATCTCCCCAGCTCAAGTCTTTGAGGACTGAGGAGACAAAGGCATCAATGTGGAGTTAGCCTCCTCCATCTGCACACTGGAGCTCCTCCATAGCCTCCTCATCCACAGGGCGGGGGTGGTACAGCTTCTCCATGGACTCAGAAGACTGAATGAAGGAACGATCATAGAACACCTAACAATCCATAACCGCCAACTATTCAAACGACAAAGGGCCAAGCAGCTCTCAGGATCTCAATCAAGTGGAGCAGAAATCTGTCACTGGCCTTACCCCGAGATCGGTTAGCGTCTTCTCTCTTCTCTGCCTCACTGTGTTGGGGGAGGGAGGTTGACTGGACATGGTGGATTATTCACACTGTGAAGTTTCCAGTGTGCTCAATTAGAGAAACCTCACATCTCCCTATCTCCTGTGAGATGGGAAGGCGGGTTGCAACGTGATCCCCGATCTGGTGCCTTGCTGTGTTCCTCGGATGTTAAGAAGATCGAATTTCCTAGCAGGAAGGCCCTACAATTTCAGCCCCACTGCTGGCCCCGTCCCCCCAGCGGCCAGTGCCCTCCCAGCTCTGGCTAGAGTTTTGAGGAGTTTCAGGCCACCCTGCTCTTCTCCTTTCCTGAAGTGTCAGAGGAATCAGGTGTTCTCTGCAGCTGCTGGCTCACTGACCACCAGGCGAGGTATCACTAAGGCTGCCTGGGTGAATTCTAACCAACAGATCTTAAAATGGACAGAGGAAGAGGGGGAGAAAGTGATCCAGTCAGCATTCGATAGACACCAATCTGTAAAGAAAAGATGCTTTAACTGACAGTGCTATTGTAAATGTTGGTAAAACTGTCTTTGATAGTCACAGTCTTTCATGACCAATCCCCCTTTTCGCAGTACAATTTCACCTTTGGAAACAAGTTGCCCAGTGGAACGTGGTATTTTTCTCACCATTAATAGATACTTATCATTTTGTCTCTAACAGTTGCACAGCCATTGGAGTAATTGGAGTAAAAGTAAACTGGAGCTTACACTACAGTTTGTCAAGAACTACGTATGCCACTTCTCAGGCATATCAGGCTCTGGACAAGTGTACTGTATGAGCGTGTATAACCAATTTCAAAGGGACCGTATTACATCGGGCTCCTTAATTAGGTCAACAGTGTGCTGAGAAGCACTCTAATCAGTGCCTGTCTGCAATTTTGACTCTCCTTGGCATTTCATACAAGCTGTAGAATAGCTGTTGTGTGTGTGTGTATGTGTGTGTGTGTACACGAATGTGCACACTTTGTTCACTCACTGTACTTTCAAGGTTAGTCCATGTAATGCTTGCTATCTGCACTCTGGCCCTTAGTGACATCATAGTCCAATGTGGAGAATACGTTTATCTCATCACGTGGCTATTTGTATTGCTTCACTTTTCACTACGGTATATACACAGGCTATGAACACCTGTGTACCTATTCTGATTTTTCTTGGGCTCTGTGATGGTTCTTATCAACTTGAGGTGACCTAGACTTACCAAGGAGTCTAGGTTCTGGGCATGTCTGTGAGGGGAGCTCTGAGCTCCTTCCAAGGGTGAGGTTTTGGGATCTCTCTTCATGCCTGCAGGAGCTAACTATCCAGTTGCCCTGTGTCACCTAAGGCTATTATTCTTCCTTTACAAAACCATACTTTGGTTAATTACCATATCTGTAGCTCTCACTGATAGGTATCTGTGGTCTTTCCTTTCCCATGGGTCCTAGAACCCCTTGGCAGTTAGCCTGAAGGCAGCAGCCTGCTGCCTACAGGCCAGAGATGTGAGCACTGCAACCTAACAGGCCACTCCTTCCCTACGGGTAGCTTTCCATAGTTCTAGTGTACAGTTTCCTATCTTATAGTCTGCAGTGTTTGAACTTGCAATTTATTTTGTTAAAGTTTCAAGTAGAGTATTCATTCTTCTGATGCTTCTACAAGGGGAATGGCTTACTTTTCTTCTTAGACTGGTTATATAGACTACTACATAGAAATGGCTGATGTCTGTCCTAGATTTTGAAGCCTGTAACCTAGCTGTTTTCTCTGAACCAGGTTTATGCTGGATATACCCTGTTATATTCAATCACTTCAGTGACTGAGAGTAACTTTCATTCAACTTTAACCGATAACTCTAATTCTAACCAACATGATTTGGACTGAAGCACTTTTTTTTTTTTTTTTTTTAAAGACAAAACTATTGGCTAAAATTTTGAATCTTGAGAGCAAAAATAAAACACCCTTCTATTTCCTGGAACATGTGTTTCTGAGCTCGGCACTGGTTAAATACCACACACGGCCAAGACCTGTGCATTTTGAGGGACTGTGAGCTGCAGCTTCAGGGACTTCCTAACAGCTTGTTTCCACGTCGCTCCTAGACCTGACAGGCTGCTCCCCATCTTCCTGACTAGGTCAGAATAATTTCGACATAACAGACTAGAGAACTGGTTCAATCATATTTATTAGCATGGCTGTAGTAGCATGTAGTCAGAGAATACCTATGGGAGTTAGCTCTCCCTCCTTCATGTGTGTATGGGGTATCAAAGTCCTGTTGCTTTTAGGCTTGGGGACAGTCGCCTTTCCTGGCAAGCCTTCTTGCTGGCTTTTATTTGGGTGTTCAGCACAGAACATTTCCTTGCATTTTGAGAAAACCAGGAAAGCCTTGGCTTCTGGAGGAAAGAACTCTACACAAGAAAATAGAATTTTTAAAACAAACACACAATGAATTGACCAGAGGCAACAAAACAAAACAAAACAAACAAAAACACAAGTTAGGAGCTGGGAAGATGACTCAGTGGTGAATACACTCGCTGTGCAAGCAAAAGGACCTGAGGTGAGACACCCAGAACACAACACAAAATGCTGTGGCTTGCCTGGTCTGGAAGGCAGGGACAACAGATCCCCTCAGCAAGCTGGCCAGAAGGACTAGCTTTATCGATGTGCTCTGGGATCGACTGTGAGACCCTGCCTCAAAAATAATTATGATAGAAACACAGGAAAATTTAGATATCAACTTGGGCCCCATAATGTATACACATGTTCATACACATGCACCCCACACGTGAACATGCACACATATGCACACGTATCACATACACACAAAGAAAAAAAAGCAAGTTAAAACATTTAACAGATAACTTGACATTTATTGTGCAATTTTACCCCCAACAGAACATGTGGCATTCTAGAGGTATATGAGGTAAGAAAATCAATATTCCAATTAGAACACCCGAAATAATTAGCTCTAGTAACAAATGTCTCTTATAATTAAAAATATTGAATGTTTAAAAAACTCTTATAACATTTTAAGTTCCTAAAAGAAATGGCCCAACACTTAAAAAACAACTTACTCTTCTATATAAATTGTTCACAAAAATTTTTTGCTATTCTATATTATACTATGCATTTTAGCTTTATTAACATATCCCTAGTGTGTATGAATTCTACACAGTACAATCAAATAGAAATTATTCAGAGAAGCCACAAGACTCCAACAATAAAAATATTAGGACCAATGGATTTGTCACAGTTTCTCCACAAGTATTCATCATAGAAAACAGAGTAAAGGCAACTGGCCCCAGTGTGAGCTGCTACATGCCTTTCTGCAGAGGAGCAACATGAAGGCGAGGCTTAGCCTGGGCAGGGTCAGGCTGGACAGTGACTGAGTTCCCTGCCTGCCTCTGGCAGGCCTTGCTCCCATGAGGCACAAGCCAGGCTCATCTTGGCCTTGGCATGCTTTCAAAGGATGTTAAATCTTGAACTACAGGGGCAAAACCAACAGGTCACTATAGTCTTTACACAGTCTCCTCTACAGTTCTCACAGTGACATTGTCAATACCCCCCCTCCCGTCCTACCAAATTGTACCAAATTGGAAGTGTCACTAGAGGCTGCAAAACCAGCCACACAGAGATGGGGACACTGGCCAACAGCCAAGGCTATAGTCTATCACCAGGTGTCACGTAAGATGATCTAATCACAAGATTCAAAGTATCCTTTTATGTTCCTGCATCTTTGTACAGGGAATCTAGAAAAGTAGGGGGAACTAGACTTCTGATGTGTCCACTTCCTTTAAGAGTTTCTGGTCTCCCTCACAGGATGTCACTCAGGCCAAGCTCCTGGAGAACTGGGCTTTACATGCTTGTTATTTAAGGACCTGCATATTTCCAAGGCAGATTTAACGATATAAATGCCAACTTGCCCCTCACAGCATCAGATAACCAGAAAAATGTTCACTCCAAAGTGCTGGTAGACTTTGAGAACTACGCTTGACTGGGGCAGAAAGAAGTGGCCATTCTGCTTACTGAGCTCAGAGAGAGCTCAGGTGAGCACCCTGGCAGGAACAGCTCTTAGGGCAGCTGAGAAGGTACAAGGAGAGGAGAGGATGCATTAAAGTGCTTATCAAAGCAACTAGCACATGGGAGTCAAGAGTCACACTCAGGCAGCTGTAGTTACTATTGCTGTGGAAGTGATTTCCAACGGGACCAAGTCATTCTACAACACGCTGAGGCGCATCTGGCCGCTCGTACTGGTGCCAGTGTTCAGAGCGACCCAGGTTTCTGAATGGGTATTGCTAGCAGATAAACTTTCACTGCAATTTGGGGAACAGTAATTCAACAAGACACAGCCCTTACAGCCAGCTATGGAAGCTTAGAAGCAAAAATTTTTGGTAATCCACTGCCTTAGTCAAACTGACAAGGCCAGTAATTTAGTGTGAGAATTCCAGTTCTTTCAATATTTCCTAAAATTCAATATACTATGAGGAGTGCAAGTGGCCTCTAACTCGATGGG
The DNA here is from genome assembly GCA_030674055.1 of Rhabdomys pumilio. Classification (NCBI taxonomy): domain Eukaryota; kingdom Metazoa; phylum Chordata; class Mammalia; order Rodentia; family Muridae; genus Rhabdomys; species Rhabdomys pumilio. Next base: position 7,098,075 of record JANHMN010000007.1, read on the forward strand.
GTATTAGTTTTGCCCTCCCCATTGTTGATGTCAATTCTTCCCTCTCTGTTACATACACACACACACACACACACACACACACACACACACACACACACACACTCTCTCTCTCTCTCTCTCTCTCTCTCTCTCTCTCTCTTTCTTACACACACACACACACACACACACACACACACACACACACACACAAATGCCCCTGGCTGATGAGTACTTTTGCCATCAGCTAAGTGACATTTCCCTCCAGTGTTTCAAGCAGTTATTTTTATCCAGTACTTACATGACTGAAAGAAGCCATCACTGTGTTTACAAAGATACATCATAGTGACACACACTGCTGTTGCGACACATTTGCATTAGAGTTGTGACTCAAGCGTCCCTTTTGACGTGTTTGCCAAGCAGCTTTGGCAAGTGTCGCCACATTAAGCACACAGCAGCAAGACTCACACCGTATGTGCAAAACCACATTCTATTACATTTCTACAAACCCACACGTGAAAGCTGTCACGAATTAACACAGACCTGTACTGTGAGATGACACAGCTCTAGCTGAGAAAATTATACACTTAAAATTCTAAGTCACCAAAAATGACCTTTAAACTAAAAAGATAACTGATCTATACAGAAACTAAGGAGGTAGTCAGTGGGTGTCAGGGTTAGTCTGGAGCACATACTGAAGAATGGCTGACCTCCTGTACCACGAGACACAGAACTCAAATGAGGGTGATGTTTGGGTTCTAGACACAATTCACATCTTCCCATGGAGTGCCATCCTCTTTCTCAGAGTTGCAAGTCATTAAACGGCAGGGATGTGTAGAAACCACACACCTGCAGATTCCTAAATTTAGGAGTTGTTGTGTAGACTTTGTGTAAACAGGAAATAATTCAAGAATCATTACTGGACTGAGTGAAACCACAATCCGACTGCTGTCACCTGATTCCACATAGAGTAGCTGTACCAAGTAAGACTGTAGTAGCAGGTGGCTCCTTACCATCCGAACAAAGCCTCGCCTCAGTGCAGATCACATGAACCGCTCACTGACAACAGCGACTAGCGGGGACACCCGTCCCTCAACACCTGACCAAGAGATCAGTTCTTTTACTCCTCCGCTCTCTACCTTAGGGAAGCCTTATGAGACACATGGTGACAAGTCCCCTAAATGCTGTGACAGATGAGGAACAGGGTTAAGGACTTGTAGAAACAGCTACACTTTTCTTGATACCACGTGAGGCTCAACACCCACAAATGAGCTGGTGAGAAATGGGACCTTATCAAATGCAATTGTCCCCTCCACAGGTTCCTGGTCTCAGTTTCCCCGACAGCTCATTCCAGGGTCATCATTCTCTTGGCAAGATTTGTTCCTGGGATTAAATCCTGGTGAGAAGCAGGCATTTTAATTTGAAAAATGAAGGATACACCATGAAAGTGTCACTGTTAACTATGGAGCCTCTGATACTGGGACTCCAAACCTATCTAATCATGGACGAAAATGCCACATTTAGCTACACCAGCCTGGCAACCACATTTTCCTCACCAATGACAGGGCACAGCTGCATTCTGAGATATTTTTAATTCACGTCTACTTCCAACCAACACTGAATGGCTCAGGGTAATTCTAAAAGTTGATAGAGGACTAGGTTTTGCATTGTAAGAACAACGTGTCTAACAACCAGAATGATGTAGAAAAATCAAACCAAGTCTATAGGCAACATTTTCAGACCTCTAAACAGCAAACCAGAGGCATGCAGAGAAATCAGAGTAGCCAGTTTTACAGTGAGTTCTGCCAGAATGGCACCTTTCACAGGCTGACTTAACACTCAGGGGACCACACAGGGAACCACCATGATTTGAGTAGCACCCCAGCCTTAAATGGATACCTACAAAGGGCAACAGCCTATGCTGAAACAAACCTAACTGTCTGACTGCTGGTATCAAGTAGTGAACTAAGCTGACGAGAACAGCAATCACAGAAGCAAGCAGAAAAAATGAACACCTAACTGGGCTGAGAATTACAGGTCCACATGGAATTACATGTGAGAATGGGCTATGGTGCTGAGGAGGAGAGCACTGTAGTCCTTAGTCTCCTCCTGTGCAAACAGCCAGTATCATGTCCACTGTTTCAGAACTGGCCACTCATGGGAAACTGCTGACAGAGCAGACACTCCTTCCCTGAGAAGGAGAAGGGAGCTGGTGCCTCAGGAGCAGAGGCAGTGGCAAGTCTAGCACAGGTGTCCTTTCAAGTGGCAGAAACAGCAGCCTGGAGGTTCCTGTCACTGCCCCATACTTATGGGAAGTCAAAGGCTCAAAGAGTTGGTGCCCAAAATGCTCCTGTCACCCACCGTGAAGACCTGCACCGCAGAGAACTCCAAGATGGATGCACAGAAGGCACTCTCAAACTCGCAGGAAAGAGGTACAGCCTGCGAGTCTGCATCCTTTAAAAGCAGTTGCTAAACACTGCTGTAGCAGGCACAACATGCCCCTCAGCAAGAGGAGCTGCAGCCCAGTGCAAAAGAGGCGATGTAACGGCAGGTGGGGTGATGGCCGGCTCCATTCAAGGATCCTGACACTGGAGACTTCCTAGGTCAGTCTCCCAGACCTTGGATCTCACACTAATAAATAACCCTTTTGACATTGTATTGAATGGTGCTCTGACAACAGCGCTTGGTCACTATGGAGTTCATTTCTCAAGTTTATGACAAGCACGTGACCAAGGCACTGCAGATGGAACTGACAGCAGCTCATCAGTTCACTGCACTTCTTACTACCCAGACCTTGCAGTACAGGCAGCAGCAGTTGCCCTCTGCACATCTGAGGCAAGGGGCAAAAACCCTCGGTGGAGGTGTATCATTGCCAATAACTTGTCTCTAGGTGATTTCCCCTTCTTTATATAAGATAGCAAAGAAAAGTCTTGTTCCCCTCCCACGTCAACTGAGCTGGAGAGTTTAACCAATGGGTAAGCCTGTACCTTGGGAAAACCTGAAGTCAATGACCACCAGAATTGACGACTGCAAAAGCTGAAGTAGGACTGATGTATCAAGTGATCAGAAAACCTCAACAAGTGGGAGATTTAATGCAATGTATGAAAACCCCTGTCAAGGATCCACTCTTCCACTTGCTGACTCTGACCTGAGAGTGGACACGAGAGGTGTGGTTGTATGATTACCCACAAAACACTTAGATACCCTCTTCCTTAAAGCTACATGTGATATGAAGGTGATGCAGGCTGACCAGCACAGGCTCTTAGTCAGCTAAAGCTAACAGCAGCCTATGACAATTAGAGATGACAATTAGAAGCTTCATTGACAAGGGCTTATTCCAGGGCATGAAGCTACCTAGAGTGGTGCTGAGATCAGAGCCATTAAAAAGGTGGAGAAGAACTCAGGTCACTCCACGAGGACCTTCTGATTCCTTATAATAAGGTCCTAAGGTTCCGTGGACACGAGACTTGTTCCTGCTAACTTTGCAAACTTATGTAAAGTTGCAAACTCATGGAAGAGAAAACTCAGTGGATCATTTAAAGACTATATACAAGGCAACCAAGGAAAGCTTGCCCAACCTTACTGACCAAATTCAATGAGGTTGAGCAGGCAGTAAATAAACCACCAAAGAGAGGAACAGGACTCAGCGGTGTGGATAAGGAGCAGTAAGAGAAGTCTTCAGTGCTACAGATGAGGATTTTAAGGAGATGATAGTTGATACCCCAGACTAGTAAGAAGCTACCAACATTAATGCTAGCCTGGATGTTATCTGGAGACAGTTTTCATAGTTAAGACATCCCTTTCTCTTGGACAGCCTGACACTGGTCTTGGGTCCATTGTGAATGGCAGTTCATTTAATTTCTTCTGAACTGTTCTGCTGATTTGTTCAAAATCCAATGCTTAATATTAAAGCTAAAGGATGTGTGATTTATTCTGACAAAACTGGCCTCCCCAAAAAGTCCTTTTCTAAATGAATACTCACAGTCTGAATTTCTATCCCATTTTCAAAGCTCTTTGCTGTGTTTGTAAGATGACATTCATTTTTTTGGTTCCATAAAGAACAGTCATCTTGATTTGTTGAATAAAGCCAATCTTCTCCTCATGTCCAATGTTTAATCTTCACCAGTAACATTACAGCACCTCTAGGTGCTAGGAAATAGTTCCCAGGGCACCAGTAACCTCACACACGGATTCCACAAAGCAAGCAGGGAAGCAGAAGAATAACTCAGAGCTTAGACTGGAGGAATTGTGGGAAAAGGAGAGACACAGCTGGGTGGAGCGTGTTCATCCATGACAACGGGAAACAGAAGTTTTATATATTCTAAACCTTCACTCAGCCCAGAAAAGGCCTCAAATTTCAGAGAATTCACCCACAAACCATTGCATAGTTGTCAGAATGGCCTTGAAGCTACATGTCTACAATACTAGACCCCTGATCAACAGCAGATGCCGTCATCCGTGCCCTGCGTTTGATCTTAGCCAACAGCTAGCTCGTAGAGGTTCTCACTGAACCCACCAACCTGGCATCGTGTCAACGAAGTATGACTTAAGGCTATAAAAGCTGTGTGTTAGGAACTTATGAAAAGAGGCATTTGAAAATGGTTTTCAATCTTTGGATGCTTCCTAAAGATATAAAGAGAATTCTCCTGTTTGTAAACCACAGCAATGAGATTGCCTTTCTGATTGACACAGTGAGTTTTGTCTGTAAGATAACAGAAAAGTAGCTGACTTCCACTTAAGCACTCTCTATAGACACGGCCTCTGTTCTGGCTTCTCACCATAAGAGTTTAAAATGGATGGAAGCGTACAGTGTCACCTAGCAAGTGTCTTTGCTGAGAACTCTGAAATCAAGTCTTAGGAAATCGAAAGACAGCTTACTTGAATTAAAGAAAATGTGTGTTGCTTGTCTTCCCTTCCGCCATGTGCAGGAACACTAACTGAACCTTCCCTGGAGACCAGCTCTGCTCAGGAGGCCAGGCTTCCCTGAAGACTTGGGACTGGAGACATCCTCAATGTTTAGCTAGTAATGACTTCATGTCAACTGTACATTTTCCTCTGTGATATAACACATGCCAAACCTACTGCAGGTGCTAGAGTCCCCGCCAAGTCCTAAAGTGGGTTCCTGCTTGGGAACTGTGGCAGTGGGTCAGGAGTCTGAAGCTGGAGAATGTGTGAAGTGTGACGGGATAACATGCTTCGGGCTCTAGGTGACAAGGGAATGGACACTCACAACTGGAGCTCTTACACAAAGAAACCAAACACCACCGCTAGCTGGGACGACTCTGTCCGCTAGTCCCCAGAACCATCCTGTGAACTCTTGTTGAAGACCTCATCTTGGGAAGCCTGGTGATCCATCCCTTCGTAAAACGAGCCACCGTTGTGCAGGAAAGTCCCCACTGCCCGCCCCTGCCGGGCGTGACCTACAGCATCGCTGAACACTTTGTTTATCTGCTCCTCCGAGGGCATCCACCAGTCAGGGTTTGAGGTACAGTGCATCCTAATGAATTCTGTGAGAACAGAAACAACAGTAAAAAAGAGAGAGAAAACAGCTGGTTTCTTGACACATGATAGGAAGGCAGCTTAGCCTACATCAGAGGCACTACCCGAAATGCTGCATGGAGGTCCAGAGCAATGCAAGGACACGCCACTCACTCCATCCAACCTACCCCATGCCAGTGTTCTCATGTGCAAGACCACAGCCACCTACACTCTCTAGCGAATATTTGCTGTTGAAAAGAAAGTATCTACCCCAATGTCTTTACCCAGCTTTTTATATGGGTCACCTGAGCTTGCATTCTACTTACTGAGAATCATTTCCCCAGAAGGGATTGAGCTGCTCCAGTTTTTATTACACAAATAAGAAGCACAAGCCACTGCATCTTTGTGAGCAACTCCACCACCTTTGATGATGTTGGGGAGTAACAGGCATTGCGGTCAATTGGCTAAATAAGACAGATTCTACAACTTTCCATAAGTCTGCTCACGCTGGAACTTTGGACTGGTCCACAGAACTGCTTTACAAGACTGATACCAGTGAATGCTTGTATCCCTGTGGCAGTGGCTTCCCCAGACCTGTTCATCTGCATCAGAATCATCTAGGATGGGTGAGAGCCACACACACACCAAGTCTTGAGTCTTTGCTGACCTTGAATCTGTGGGGTGACCTAAAGAAGCCAAGGTGCTCCCCAACAGGGCATGTGCTCTGCAGGCAACAGGACTTACAGAATCTGTGTCTAGGGGAAGGCTACATCCTGGGGTGAGTACAGACACAAGCCTTCCACTCGTCAGTGATATAAATATATTTACATTAAATAAACTATGACTCTCTCCCTAGGAAGAATTTGGATGACTATTCCAGAGTAAATCAACATGTCTTTCTGGTCAATAAAACTGGTCCTGAACTGTGCAAGGACTGCTGCTGTGCCTGCTGCTTTACGTTCCAGGGCAGTGGTCTGGTGGCCTTGTCATGTTTCTACTTGTCTGTGTTTATTGGAAGCTGCTCTATTACCTGCTAGTTCTCCAACCTCTGCCTGACCTGCAACTGACCAAAGCAATTACCTAAAATATCAATGAACTGTGTTATCTAAGCAGAAGCTCAGCTTTGAACATAGCAGCCTTTTTATTTTTATTTTTTTTAAAACCTAAAAAGGTTTTATGGATAAAGCCTACCTCATGGAAGGCTTTGTAAGAACTCCTAACAAGCAAGCTGGATGGAGGCCCATGGAAGCAAGATACTTTTTTTTTTTTAATCAATTACAGAACAGCACATATTCTCTTCCTGTGCGTATCTCCCTATGCTCCAGTTTTGCTGAATGTGGCCTTCTTTGGCAGCAAAGAAAATCTGAACCGAAAGCGTGAAACATGAGGTGCTATGCGATGCCTTTGGACATTACTCGAGAACGAGGCTAAAGCAAAGAATTGTTTACAGAGCTTCTCAATACAAAGTAGATGGGCTACATGAAGCTTAGAAGGTCTTGGTGCAAAAATTAAAAAAAAAAATACAGTAAGGGCTGAAACACTTGGGGAGGCACGGCCAATGCAGTGAAATGGGATCACGGATGGTGACACTGAGGGGAAGGATGCGGTACCTCGGAGGCACGTGACTTTAACTGGATCCAGAGGGCGTCTTTCGGGACCTGTCTCTCCTGACTGCACTGACCTTTTCCTTTTCCCAAGGCCGCATGAGTACTTAAGCTCATCGGTGGTGAAAACAAATCTGATGAGGTACCGCAGGAGCCGCCTCCCGTCCTTCTTGGAAGAATTCACAGCCTCGTCCCACTGTTTGCTCGTTATGTACACAGGATAGTTGTTCAGCAGCTGCTTGCTTCCCTGGAAAAGGAAAATATTTTCTCATCACCTGCAGAGCCAGCCAGCCAGAAGCCAAAGCCATCTCCATTTCAAAGGCAAACACGCTTTTTAACCAAGTGGCTCTGCTGACAATGAACCGGGCACTGAAGAGCACACGTAATTGCTCACACTCAGAACGGGCATTTTTCAAATTACATTTGCATTTTCTATAACAAGAGCCAATGAGGTATAATGAACACCTTTGAAAGGGGAGCTATTTATAACTTGAGTTTTAACAGGTAGGTTAAAATGTGTCAAGATCCAATGACAGGGAACACTATTTAAATATAACCTGTAACTTTCCCTCTCAATCTATTAAATATGCAAAAATGACTTTGAAGAGTGTGATCAAACAGGTCTCTTCCTCCTCTGGCTGGCGGTTCCTCTCGTAGAGGGATGGTGCCGGCGGTCTATTTTAATAGGCACGGCTGGTGTTTAAGGCACCTAACACATGGCTGTCATTGTATTATGGTGAAAATATAAAGAGCAGGCTTAAAAGGAAAGAACTAGAAAAAAAAAAAAAAAGCAGAACAGCTCTCCTCAATTGGTAGCTTCTGCAAACGCTGCTGTGTCAACCCAAAAAGCGTTCTTCCTTCTTACCTTCCTACTTTATGACTGCAGTAAAATCCCCAAGCTACCCAGTTGCAGTCGGGCTAATTACGGGACTTCTGTAACGTTTATAAGCCATGTTTAGTCAATTGCACCCACGCAACCATTACTTTAGTTCTGGCTGTCCATAAAATTCTATAGTCCAGGACAAATTAATTAACCCATGATCTCAGTTTTAGTGTACTTCCCCAGTAATTAAGGTGTACAAAATGGAGAGAGAGAGAGAGAGAGAGAGAGAGAGAGAGAGAGAGAGAGAGAGA
>JANHMN010000007.1:7110586-7153879 GCA_030674055.1 Rhabdomys pumilio
TTCCTTCCAAAGGGCAGATGAATCTTTGTAAATTAAATCTGCACATGACCCTTCTCCACAGAGTATGTGCCCACAGTAACGAATCCACAAAGTCCCCACAGTCAGCAGGCTGTGCCTGAGGCAAATTCTACCTGCAGGCCTGCACCCCTCTTCCCAAAGGCCCGCTCCTACCTCGGTGGGCTGGTCAGCGGGCTGCGGCAGGAGCTGGTTGTGGTGCAGCAGCACTGTCTTTAGGTAATCTAGGACGGTCTGGCAGGGCACTGTGAGGAGGAAGAGTATGGTTAGCTAGCTTCCAACAGGCAGTTACTTGCCATCGCTACCTGCTAGGAAAGGAGAAATCAGTTTCTCTGATGGAGTGTCACTGGGTCTCTCAAGCACACCACAGGGCAGGCCCTATGCCCAGGAGTAGCTTCCAACACAACACAGACTTCATGTCTTTTTTTTATGAACTTTCTGTCTTATTTTGTTTCTGTCTTACTGGTCTTTTGCTTGCTTGTTCTGATTTTTATTTGTTTTTTTGTTTTCCTGGGAGACTGAGAGCACACAGTTGAGGTGGAGAGGTTCTGGGAGGAGATAGGGGAGGGAAATGGTCAACATGTGTTGTATGAAAATTTTTAATTGAAAAAGGTAGCTGGGCAGTGGTGGCGCACACCTTTTATCCCAGCTTTTGGGAGGCAGAGGCAGATAGATCTTTGAGTTCGAGGCCAGCCTGGTCAACATAATTGTTCCAAGACAGCCAAGGCTACACAGAGAGACCCAAAAAACAAACAAACAAAAAAAAGTATTTGGGGGGAGGGAAATATCAGGTACCCCTAATTTCACCAACCAACTAAAAGTCCAACCCACTTTGTTAATGCGGTGCTGGGAATATGCCTCCGGCTTTGAGTATTCATTAGCAGAAGAGCAGAAGAGTCCCTCATGGTGGCGTACACCAGTTCTGGGGACACTAAGACTCAAGGATGGATGGTGAGGTCCAGGCCAGCCTGGGCTACATACTGAATCTTTTCTCTCTTTCTGAGGTAGCAGAGCTGAGATGGAACGGACAAGTGTGTGGACAACCCGGACTTGGCACGGAAACTGCAGTAGCCGTTACACATTCTCATTGACTGACTGGGCTGTGAGGGCACCTCCCTTGACCCAGAGTTTGCTTTGAGATTATGAAATTTTAAATTTAAGCACAGACATACTTACAAGGCAGCTTATAAAGTAGAAATTCAGTATAACTTTAATGATGTTGATACGTATATATTGAAAAAAATGGGAAAGTCGGAGTTACCCACAATGACTTAGCTCAGCTGTGGGATTATGGCATTTACCATTTTACCCTGCTACCATTCTCATGGAAAGCAGTGCAGGGTGAATATCTTTTATTGAAAATCCAAACTGTCCTCAAATCTGAAATTTTCTAGAGTCAACATGATGTCACAAGTGGAAAACCCTATACCTGACCTCATATCGTGGTTGAAGTTAAAGTATAGGCACATTAAATTTTTCATAAAAGTAAACCTAATTAAATTATACTGTATATACAGAATGTATGTATGAAACATGAATATATGGCATGTTTAGACTTAAGCCTCACCCCCAAGACATCTCATTATGTATTTGTAATTGTCTGTGAATCCAAAATGAAGAGAACCGTAAAACAGTTCTGGTCCCAAGTATTTGAGGTAAGAGATACAGTTAGCGTGTGTTTTAAAGTCTTTCCAGAGTGGACATAACTTAAGCACTGCCGCTGTTGTTGTTCCTTGCCTCTGAGACACAGCGTTGGTTATACAGCCATGGCGGGCTGGAAGCTCACTCCCTGTCACTCCACAGGCATCCAGATATCTAGGCAGCACGTGGAGCAAGCGCTAACCAGGCCAGCTGACTCGTGCCAGGAGAAGAGGGTATTCATTGAATGTGCATCTTCCAGTATCGGGGGCTCAATGGTATGTGGGTCCTGTGTACTGACACAGGAGACAAAGCCGAAGGCCAGGGAGACTAGGAGCGTGCTCACATTAACCAACTACTGAAGAGACCGAGGTAGGCGCTGGACAGGTAGCTCAGATTCAGAGCTCTTGCTGCTCTTGCAGAGGACCCAGGTTTGGAGCAGCTTACAACTGCTGTTAACTCTAACTCCAGGGGACTCAACGCCCTCCTCTGGTCTCTATAGGCACCTGCACTTGCATAATCATTTTTTAAACTTAAAAACTCTGAATGACCTTTGGACTTCCCTCCTCCCACCTTCCAGGTTTCCCCTCGTCATCTCCCCTGAGACAGAGGCCTCCAGATAGTCCCTATAGCGTTGTGCAGAGTGACTCTTGGCTGGCACATCTGTGGACACTTGCCGAGAGTTACACAGGGAAGTTGAACAACGAAGTGAAATGTTTCTGTGGGAAACAAAACAAAGTAAGTAACAAACCCTTAGTCAATCTTGAAAATGGAGACTGGTGAGGTCAAGCAGGGATGACCCTGTCCCATCTGCACTTAGGCCAGCCCAGGGGCAATGAAGGCCACAGCCAGAAAGTAATGGAAAACCACCTGCCCTTTTTATTCTGATAATGTACCCCTTATGGGCAACAGGAGAATTCCCAAGTGAGGACATGTCACTTCACGGGAGGACCAGTGCAGCCTATGAGGTTCTGTTATTTCAGGTTGCCATGTTCCTATGGCCTCTAAAGCGAGGAGAGGTAGGCCTCCCCCAGAGGCTTCAAACAGAACTGTATCCCTAGACACAATGAGAACTTGAGCAAAGCACTCTGACTGAAGAACCTGTGACCCACTGGGCAGGTTTCCTTTGTTCCCTTGCTCATTCTGCTGACTCAGTGAGAAAATAAACGAAGAAGAGAAATAGAGAAGCTTCTGCTGAAAGGAGAGACTGTGTGGCGGTGCACATCTGTAATGCCAGAACTTGGGAAATGAGGGAAGCTTTCTACAAGTTCAAGGTAACATCTTGTCCCATAAAACCACTCAGAAAGAAAAGAGGCTCACAAAAGAATCCAAATGTATCTAGTGCCTGCCCCATACTGATGATACTGATGTTGTTAGCCTCCCTCCCTCTAAGGACAACATGGCACCATAACGTTCATCACATAATCTGAGGAAGGAAAAAGTAGAAACGGGAAGAGCTGGGACAATAGCAGAGACCCCTCCCTGCTCCACTCCTAGGCTCTATGGCTGCTTTATCTCAGTAGGGAAAAGAGCTAATTAAAGACTAGCAGTTCCACAGTAACTGTTGGCTGAGAGCTGACTCTGCCATTCCCTATGTGGTCCTGGGCAAGTTGCTCAACCTCTCTGTGCTTCTGTTATCATGCTTGTAAAACTGGGATAATGACTTGCCACACAGTTACGTGAGGACCAAGTGAAGTAATGCATGAGAAACAGAACAATGCATCCTGGGAGCTACCAGGGTTTTAAAAGTAGCAGTCTAGTGAAGTCCTCAGAGGCCTTGTAACTTGGCTGTCACCTCAGAGCCTGTATGGCTGGCTGGTCAAGCAGCTCCCATATATGGCTCTTCTTCCAAAGAAACTGTTACAGTTTTGGTTTTCCCACATTAAGGGTGAGTGGGTCCTCCAGCTAATAATTTTAAGTGTACTGGCATTATTTATTAGCCATGTAGCCCAGGCTGGTCTGGAGCTTGTCATCCTTTTGCCTCAGCTTCCTGACTGACTGGACTACAGGCTGATGCTACAACACCCTGCTAAAATCTCAATCAGTTTATCTCTGCTCCTCAAGCACTATGTTATCTACGTAGCTAGTCAAAGATTTCAAACTCCTCAAAATATTACTCAATCATTTCATAGAAATGTTGAATTTTTTTTACTGCTGACAATCCCAGCTTTCTGTTGTATTTAATAATCTTCAAATAGCCTAATCATATTGTCTCTCCAACGTAAAATACGTTCCTGAATAGAAACACCTTAAATCAAATGATCAGCATTAAGTATCAATCTTGTACAGTCTCGTGGTTGGAGCTCAGGTAAAGACAATGTCCTGTTTCAACAGAAACTGGGACATCAAGGGCTTCGTTTCTGCCCAAAAGCACCATATTGACCCTTCACCTTATAAGGACACCAGGAGATAATGGCATACTCGGGGTAAACACAGGCTTGAAATTGACTTTAACAGAAGTATCTAGCTGTGTGCAGGGGCATTTCGAAGGATCTCTCACAGAGGGCCTTGCCTGAACTGGACACTGAAGAATGCATAGGAGTTTCTCAAGAAGAGAGCAGCATGTTCTGAGAGTGGGAAGAACAGGGGTTAGGACAAGTGTCTGCTTGCCCCAAAGTCACAACTGTCCAATGAGGTTGGACCCTTGGTGTGCTGTGGGCACTGAGGGTTGAGTCTGCAAAGATGTTCAGGCGGAGAGCCAAGCACTGTGGATTCCCTGTAATCTCAGCTCCTGTGAGAAGTAGGCAAGAAGATTGGGAGTTCAAGGTCACCTTCAGCTATGCAGGTAGTCACAGAACCCCACTCCCTAAACAAACCAGAAACCAGGGAAGTAAAGACTTCTCTGTGACAAGGGAACCCAAATCTGAGGCTCTGTGGCCCCTTTCTGAAGTCAGATACTGCTTATAATTTGAGGAATCCTTCAAGTCTCTGTACTGCTCGGCACACAATGGCTGTGCTCTCTTTTTGTCCTTTCTTGGTTAAGACGGGGTCTCGCTATATATTCCACAAGGGTCTTGCACGCTCTCCTGCCTCAGCCTCTTTGGTATTTGGATTACAGACATGTTCTACACACATCAGAAACATTTTTCGTCTTTAAGTTTTATTTTATTTTATGTGTGTAAGTGTTTTGCCTGCGTGTGTGTGTGTGTGTGTGTGTGTGTGTGTGTGTGTGTACCATGTGTGTGCCTGGTGCCTGTGGAGGTTAGAAGATACTGGAGCCCCTGGAACTGGACTTATAGTTGTTTGTGGGCCACCATGTGAGTTCTGAGAACTGAACCTGGGTCCTATGGAAGAGGAACAAGCGCTCAACTGTCGAGCCTGTCTCTAGCCTCAGGAACAACCTCTCTTCAAGTTGATACTAAGTGTTCATGGGAAGATTTACTGAATTTAACACTTCCATATTCCTATAATATTGTTAGCTTTGCTTTAAGGAAGCTCAGAATGGGCAAATTACTGCCAGCAGTCACAGCTACCAATAGCAAGGAACACAAGTCTAGAGCTGCAGCTACTCTCAGGGGCTTTTGTTTGTACAAAGTCCCTTTACCTCAAACTGGTTGTACCTATTTACCTGTCTGGCCTTAGATAATGACACTGTGGGACCTGAGGGAGTTAGCTCCTTATCTGCAGCTTTGTGAGTCACGACTCCCTCACGGATTCTGCATTTGCAAGTCTGCGTGCCTGCTAAGGTATGCCTGCAACTCCCCAAACCGGAACTTTTGCAAGCCATTTGCAGACTTGTGCAGAGCACTTTGGAATTTGAGTCGCCTGACAAATGTCCCAGCTGTGATTGCCTTGCTTCAGTTCTTATGCTGGAAACAAGTGTCCCTGTTATGGTCTATTTAGGATTGTTCCTTATATTTCTGTTTGGGATTTCACTATTAAAATGGCTCCCCACTGTAGTGCTCAAGTACCCAAGGCACACAAGAAACAAAGTTACATACTTACTAGTTGAAGGCCTCTACAGGAGGCTCTTGGAGGGCCTGTGCTTTGTTCTTCTGCTACAAGTAATGCCACAGTGTTCACCAACTCACTGGCTAATTCATTGGTGACCACACAATACAACTAACTACCCTGACAATAAGAACTGACCTCAGGTGGAGGGTTACAACAACTTGGACACCAAGTCAGAACTCTTGGACGACATAACTCTCCATCTACAGCTGCTCCCCCATCTATTAGGTGTCAACTTCCTGTCTGTAAGATGAAATGAAATAGAGATCTGATGTGGGCAAGAGCACCAAGTGTTCTAACCTCTGAGCCATCTCTCCAGCCCCTGAAACTGAATGCTCAAAAAAAAAAAAAAATCTGAAAACTTACACCATCCACAAAACTCAACCACCAATTCATAGATTTTAATAAAAACTACAGAGAAGACCTAAATATAAGACCAGAAACTAAAATTCCTACCAGAGAAAGTCAGCTCAGTCAATAAAACGTTTTCCTTACAAACATTAGGACCTGGCTCCAGCCCCAGCACCCACATAAAAAGCTGGGTGTGGTGATGAAAGCCAGTCCCCTGGGCTTGTCTAAGTGTCCCCAGCCTAAGTGTGAGCTACAGGCCAGTAACAGGCCCTCCCCCTCTCTCTTTCCCTGCCCCACCCCCTCAACACAAAACCGGCAAGAGCCAGCACAGTGGTAGCAGCATTCAGATGTCATTAACAAGGGAGACAAAACTCAAACCCACTTTCCATGCCTTGGAATGAAAAAAATCAAAGGATAGCACAGTCTGGTGATGCTGTCCTCAGTGGGTGAGAATGAAGACTTCTGTCCTCGGCATGCAAAGATTACGGAGGTTTCCAAAGTTAAGCACAGCACTACTGTATGACCTGGAATCTCCCTTCTTGGAATACTTTCAAAGAAAACGAAATTACCACCTTGTGAAGAAACCCATACTCCGTGTTTACTGTGACATGGAAATGACATGACGTTCCCGCAACAGCAAAACAGGCAAAGGGAGGTGTTCAGTGGACAATTATTCAGTTCTGAGAAAGAGCCTGCCATCCGCCAGGGTGAGAGAACTGGGGGACAGGACAACACTGTTTGATCTATCTTTCTTTTTAATTTTTATTTTGTGAGTGTTTGTCTTCATGTAGGTGTGCCCCATGTGTTTCAGGTGCCCAGGCAGGCCAGAGTAGGGAGTCAGATCCCCTGACACAGGAGCTATATTTGGGAGCTGCCATGTGGGTGCTGGGAAGCAAACCTGGGTCGTCTTCGAGAGCAGGGAGTGCTCTTCACTGCAGAGCCCTCTCCAGCCCGTTTGATATATCCTATGTATGGAATCCTTAAAAAAAATCAAAAAATGCAGAGAAAGAAAATATACAGCCAGGCATGGTGGCATATACCTTCAATCCCAGCATTTCTCAGGCAGAAGCAGGCAGAGTTCAAGGCCTGCCTGGTCTACACAGCAAGTTTCAGACCAGGCAGGGCTATATAATAAGGCTGTCTCAGTAAATACACTAATTTAAAAATTATTACTATTGTAGTATATTATATATTATATTATATATTATTATAGTATATTAATAAAAACACTAATTTAAAAATTATTATTTAACAATTACCTTCTGTGTATTTGGTACTTACAAATATAAAGGAATTGTAAATGGTATACACTGTGATGTTAAAGACAGGTTTCCAAGGTGCTTGGCTAGCATGCATGAAGGGTTTATTCTCCAGCACCATGTGCACTGGGTAGAGGAGCAGACAACCCTGTAACCACTCCCCTGTACTTCAGGGGCAGGAGGAATTCTATGTTCAAGGCTATCACTGGCTACATAGTAAACCAGTAGCCAGCCTGAAAACCAGAAAAAATAAAAAATAAAACCCAAACAAACACCCCTCCCACAGCTTTCCTTATTTTAGTATCTATGGACTTTGTATTAGAAACTAATTGTAACAGACAACTGAGATTTCTCAGTTATTTCCTCTAAGATGTGCATGGGGGTGTGTTTGCACTCATCGGCATATCAGATTAATATGGGATTTTTATATCCATCCTCATGGGCATGCTCAATTACAGTGTTCCTGGTCCGAGTGCTCTGTTTGCATGTATGCTTACATGACAGAAGAAGGCATAATCAGATCCCCTGACAGATGGCTGCAAGCCATCGTGTGGTTGCAAACTCGACCTCTGGAAGAGCAGCCAGTGGTTCTAACCTCTGAGCCATCTCTCCAGTCCATCTAGCTTCTTAAGTTTGCTTTCACCTCTTATCAAAAAATTAAAAAAAAAATCAGACAAACTTCCAAATGTCTAACGTGATGATCTGATACAAAAGGGAACGAGCCAATGTGGGTTCCTCAGGGTGAGTCGTCTCCATCTGAGAGGACCTCTGAGCACTACAGCGTCTGGCTGTCCACACTTCACCGCAATAACTACAACCCTGGTGGAAGGCCCTCCCCAGCTGTTTTGGGTTGATCTAACGCTTCCCTTTCCCCATGACCACCCAAGTGAAGCACTTCCGCTCCAGGCACAAAGGCTCTTCAGGGAAGAAAATGAAGGCCCTAAGCTCCTTGGCAGTACCTTCAGGAGAACCTGAAGACACTTGGGTTACAACTGGTCAGCTGGCCTCAGCCTTCCTTATTCTACCTGCTGACCTGTGGATGCCGCCTTCTCCTTTGTGCCTATCCGTCCTGGGTGTCTAGCTGCCACAAATCGACGAGCAAATGGAGTAGACTCTACCAAACAACCCTAGGTCTTCCTATGAGAATGCACTCACTGTCTCTAGGACTAATACAGGGTTACTGCTTGAAAGCACACATGTAGCCAGCCTAACACTTACTGTGCTTTACATCAAGTGGCTGTCTAGGGGGATATTTTTCCTAGAAATACAGTCACTGAGAGTCAAGAATGGACTGTTGAATGATTCTCTAATTTGTTGTTCATCCAGAGACTAGAGGAAGGCAAGTACCCACCACCCTCTTTGGTCAAGTTTCCATCTTCAGGTGACACTTTCAATCTCTTTCCCTCTATAGAGATCACATTCAACAGGCAACCACCAATCAGCTTGGGCAGTTTTCACACTGCACATTCTTATCTGTGCATAATTCATAGCCTGATTCTTCATGTGTATTGCTAGGCTTCCACAGACATGATGATAGGGACTCACACAGCCCATGAAGGCCTCAGACTTGCTATGCAGTTGAAGATGCCCTAGAATGTCTGATCCTCCTGCTTCTGTCGCAGTGTTGGGACTGATGTGTGCCACCAAGTCTAGCTCTTTATACATATTTAATGCAATTACAGTTCTGTGTAAAATGGCCATTGGTTCAAGGTTCATGGAAAGTTCCTCCTAAGGCCGGGGTATCCACAGTAACTCTAGTGACCATTAGATGCCTTCAACAAGTGCCATTCGATATCTGATCATCAAGAGTACTCAAGAAACTGTATCTTCTTTTTAACCTTTCTGGGATGTCCAGACAGTGACTAGTGGCAGGTCACCAATGAGTTATCTTGGACACCAGCACCTGGCCTGGCTGAACCCCAAATTCATGTTATGTCAAGAACACTGCCACATAGGACTAGTAATGTCATGTTCTGACATTTGTGTCACCTCTTCCTATACTCTGCAATGTCTAACCCAGATGAGGCCAAGGAGGGAGGCTTCCAGTGGCTATTAAGGCAGCAGAAGCCTGGTGTTCTAGACCTATGTGGAAGGCAGCACCTGGCCCGGCTGAACCACGGGCACACCTATGGGATGCACGGTGAGTGCATGGCATTGCGTACTATTTTCTGCCCCTGAGAAAAAGGAGGCCTGAGAGTAAGACAAAGCTGGAGGTAAACTTGAACGAGCGGAACCTAGCTGTGGCTGGCAGAGGTGTAAAATCAGCACATTAGCTGTGACCACCTTTCCCTGACTGGGGGAGACAGTGAACAGCATGGTTCCATACAGCCTCCTGGGTTCTACCAGGATGTTTCCCGTAGGCATGACAGCCTGGCTTGGAAGAACATCCTGGCTCCCCTGACCTCAGATTTGCTTCTCTTGTCTCTCCTTCCAGGACAAACACACTGAGCCAGACTCTACAATGTTCTGAGCCAAATTTCTGTTCCATTTGGAGAAGTCCTTCAATAAAAGATGGAAAACAGCTTAATTTTAAATTTGGCATCTCTCTCTCTCTCTCTCTCTCTCTCTCTCTCTCTCTCTCTCTGTGTGTGTGTGTGTGTGTGTATGAGAGAGAGAAAGAGATGGAGGGGAAGGGGGAGGGGGAGGGGGAGGGAGAGACAAGGACAGGTTTCACATAACTCAGGCTGGTCTCAAATTTCTGTAGCAGAGGATGACCTTGAACTCCGGATCCCCTTGGCTCCACCTCCCAAGTTCTGGTACTACAGATATGGGCCAACATACCTGGCTCTGGTTGGGCAAATCCTAACAGCCATTTCTGGTTTTCTGTCCTGTGTTCCAACAAACAGAGACTTTCTTCGCCACCTTTTTCTATCTAGATAAGCCACCAATTTCTATGGCACACTGGCACACACACCAGGCTTAAACAGAAGATATAATTCCTATATATTTTATCAGTCTTAAAAATCCAGAAATTTCTATATTTTGAACATATGAATATAGCTATTTGAGTATACAGTTAACGATAAATGTGTATATCGTGGGGCTGTGGCCCTGACTTTTTACCATCGTTGAGGGGGTTACATGATTAAAACAGCTCAGAGATCTTGTTCTAGCTAATACTTCTAGCGTCAATGTAAGTCCCTCATACACAGGAATGAACTCAAAGATACAAGTCAAACAGGACTTTTCTTTTTTTTTTTTTTTCAAAAACTTTCAATGATTTATACTTCATGTGCATTGAATCCACATCTGTATGTGGGTGTTGGATGCCCTGGAACTGGAGTTATAGACAGTTGTAGGCTGCCATGTAGGTGCTAGGAATTGAACCTAGGCTCTCTGGGACCAGCCAGTGCTCTTAACTGCTGAGCCACGTCTCCAGTCCCCATGTACTTTTGCTAACAGCAGAGAAAAAAGCACTAATAACAGAAACTCAGGTCTTGTCCTAAGGAAACTCCAACCCTAATACTCTGAAAATGAAGGATGTTTGAGAGAACTGCCTCATACCAGGGGCACGAATAGCTTAGGGTCATCTTAGTTAATGGCTTATCTTTGATCTACTAGTTGGCAATGTCTAAACTAACTTTGTGTGGAGGGGATTGCATGCTGAAGCGACTGCATGCTGAAATTTAGCCAAGGAGGCCAGGAAAAGGGGTGGACAGAACAGATCATGTCCTTTGCTCAGCACTGAATCCTGCTAATGCAAAGATGGTTTTGTTTGTATCTGTATGTGGGGACACAGATGCCGTACTTAAATACAGGCCACTTTTAAAGGACCCTCAGATTCCTACCATAATGCACATCAATGTGAGCTATAACATACAGGATAACTTATACACCAATAGACATCCTACTCTAAGACTATGGCCTTCAGAGCTTAATGCAAGAACGTGAAGCTAACACAGACAAGTTAGTTCTTGTCCTAGAATTCCTGCCCGGACTGGGCAAGTCAAGGACATCTTACATATCCTACTTTTTTAAGTTTTCACATCCTGGCCCCACCGTCATCACTAAAGCCACACCCATAGAGGCAGATTTGAGACAACCACTGACTGGAGTCGCCTCTGTCTTCATGCAGTGGGAACACATACCTGGAATGCTCTCTAATTTTCTTCTGAGCTCTTCATTTTCTTGTTGCAAGGAGATGACCTCCTGCTCCAGCTCCTGGCATCGAGGGCAGTAGCCTTCTTCTTCTTCTTCCTCTTCCTCCTCTGGCAGTGTGGAGGAGGATGGGTGACCGTGGGACTCAGACGTTGCTGGGGAGGTCCAGCCACCTAACGTGTGCACTGGGGAGGCTGAGAGAGGGTCCACATCAGCCAGGTGGCCATACTCACTGACTGAGGAGGTATTTGGAGTCGGGAAGCTACTCGAGAGCAGATAATTTTGGAGAGAGTCAGTGAACACTCTCAAAAAGGCAGAAGTTTGTTGTTTTCTTTGCATATATTGCATTTCTATGTCTATGTTGTCAGAGGTCTGACTCTGGACCCCTTTTACGATGTGACACTGGTCTTGTCTTTCGTTATAACTAGAGCCTTCCTGCTTGACGCAAGAAATCATGGATTGAGGGTGGTTGGAGTCCAGAAGCTTTCCTCCACAATTTAATAAGCTAAGAACACGACTGCACTGTTGGGCAAAGGCATCCAAGATCATTCGGCTCTCTGGAATAAAATAAAGAGAGATATCAGTGACCAACAGCCAGGCATGGAAGAAGTAAGGTCCTCCATTTTCAGTTTAACCTTACAACACAAAAGGCCCAGTGAAAGCACCACAGAACTGACGCACAGCTCCCTATTGTCTGTGACCAGTGGGTGCCTCAGCCCCTTATTCTGAGAAAAGCCTGGGAACCATATGAAGATATCCCTCTCTGGCCTGCACAGGTCTGAACTCACACCTTTGGCTTCATTAATATCCTTACTCTAATGAATCGAGCCAGCCACTGCAGACTCAATTCCTCATTGATAGGAGGCCTAACTGCAATCATTACTGCTATTTCTGGAGTGCCCTCTTGCCCTTGCTATTCATCAGCTGATACAATCCCTGCCACAACCACGCAGCTCCCAGATGCAAACTGGAGCAGAGAGATAAGTCCTTGTGAAGAGCTCACTAGAAATCTAAGGTACCACAGAGGGCTCTATAGGCAAAGGATGAGCATGAAAGAAAACTGTCACCAACACCTGGGTTCAACAGCCTTCCTAATCTGGAACCCTTGTCAAGGTCAGCATTTAGAGAGCCGCAGCAGCTCTATCTGAAAATGGGTTGCTTCTCTTCTCAGAGCCATTTGCACGGGACTGTCAAGTCTCCTAAAAGGGGAAAGGTATGGGAGGGGGCCACAAACCCCACAAATCTGAACTCTAAGCACACTGTCAAGCAGTGGAAAGTAAAAAACAAAGAAAAACCAATCAACTTGCTACAAAGACAAAGAAAAAAAACTCCCATGTTGCTGGATGTTTGATCATAACATAAACCCCAAGATTGTGTTATTTACTGAAAAAAACCTGTTTCTAGTTTTGGTGTGGCTCAGCATACACTTTTAATCCCTCTGGCTAGAATATAGACACACCCTTAGTACACACCTTTAATCCCAAACAATGAACATGAAGTAAGTCCATAGAAGGAAGCAACCATGTTTGAAAGCGATGTCTAATTGACTGGCAGACAAAGTGACAAATCAGAGAAAGATCTGGCAGAATAGGATCTGCTCTACTCTCAAAAGAGCACAGAGAGAAAAAGAGAAAAGAAGGCAGTTTTACTGGGACGGTTGTACAGAGACAGGCTGCACAGAGAGAACAAGCTAGACACAGAAGACAGAACAAGCAAGGGAATGAGAAGGGGCCAGATTAGAACACACAGCTAGAGTTAGTTTGGAACCAAGCCGAGCAATTCAGGAGAAGCCCAGGGAAGCCACATGGAATTAGTGAGGAGAGGAGTTTCGAGCCAGAGCAGCAGAGTTGAACCAGACAACTAGAGATGAGAAAGAACTAGAAAGGGGTGAACTTATTCAGCAGCAAGTCTCAGAGGCTGAAAACACTCTAGGCCTAGATTAAGACTGTATAGAAACTAGAAGCTTCCAGGACTAGGCTTAGGTAGCAGACTGAGGCAGTTAGCCTCAGAGACGACAATTACCAATAGGGAGTATAATGGATACCTTTACACTCCCAAATTCTGAAAGCATTATTTAGTGTTGTCTAAAATCATTTTAAAATGTGACCAAAAGCGGTTGCCTCTCCTCTCGCTCACCACCATGTAGAAACAGATCTCACTAGTACAGTGACACTTCTCAGGCCCTGTTCAGCAGGAGGAGGCTGCCTCAGATTTCTTCTTCTCTTTAAGAGATTCATGATAACAGACAAAACACTGGAGAACCCAGGTGCCAGCAACTCTTAAATGATGATAAAAATGTAGCTAGCTACAGGCTTTCTTTGAAAACACTGGCTAGATACTTTTGTTCTGTTTGATCTGGAAAAGAAAAAGAAGGATTCTTTGGAGGTCTTCTTTGGAGTAGAGATGACACATGAAGTAAAAATCTCCTAGAAAACTCAGCATGTATGATGAAGGAAACCAGGGTCTAGCAGTGTGTGCTATCTATGAGCTGTGCTACAGAAGTATCACCTCAGCTACTCAAGAGACCAGGAAGATCATTTAAACCCACAGTGAGGCCGATGCTCAGAAAACACGGTGGGAGGGCAGGGAGGTGGGGCAATGACGAAGGCAGAGACAGGCACTGAACTTCTGTCTAAAACCCGGTCTCTACCATGTTTTTCTTTCTTAGTGCAATTTCATGAAGTAGGTGTTGGGGAAGAGATCCAAGTCTCCTGGTTCAATTACTTAATTGGAAGACAAAGAAATCCCAGCAGTGCCCCCAATATACAGAAGTATTCATTCCCCAAGTCTGTGCACAATGCCATCCTGGGGAATTCTGAGCCCAAACTCTTCTGTCCAGAGAGGACTACAGACTACACTGGGATGGGACACTCAGGTGATTACAGGGCCTCAGGTATTACAAGGGATGGGGAGACAGAGCAATTGGTAAAGTCATACACATTCTCTCTCTCTCTCTCTCTCTCTCTCTCTCTCTCTCTCTCTCTCTCCCACACACACACACACACACACACACACACACACACACACACACACACACAGAGAGAGAGATCCAGGCTCCATGTAGCCTAATCAGTGAGGTAAATGCTGGAGAGAGAGAGAGCCCCTAGGTGAAGAGCTTGCTGTACAAAGCATGGGGATTTGAGTTCCATTCTAAGCACCTACAGACCTATAGAAAAAAACGGGAAGGGAGGTGCGCAACAAATGCCTATTATCCCAGCATTGGGGAGGCAGAGACAGGAAGCTATCTGGAGCTTGCTGGCTAGTCAGTATAGCTAACCAGACAGCTCCAGGTTCAGTGAGGGACCCTGTCTCAAGAAAACAGGGTGACTGCACAAGAACTGTCCAACTCAAAAGCCCCCATCCTTAACTTCAGAGCTATTGGCAAGAATTCTCACAAGAATGCTTTTTTGGGGGGTGCCCATGCTCCAGTGCACTGCCACACCCCCATGCATATATGGACAGTACCAATTGGACTTAGTGGGTTATTACAGAGAAGAAGACATTAAGTTGGGAGATGCACATGTGAGCCAGGAGACAGGAAGGAGCTGGCAGCGGGAAACGAGGGATAGATGTCATAAATTTTTGTTCCTATTATCCCTATGAATTCTCGAACATAGAGAACAGGATGGGCAATTTTGGAAGTCACCCAATGTTGACCTCAGGCCTCAACTTCCCCCCTAATTCCTCCCGAAATACAGAATCTTATGTTTTAATAGTGTTTTCAGATTTATTCAACCAAGGCAGGGGTGAAAACAAGACCACCTTTGAGAGGCTAAAGTTCTGGGACTGCTTTCTTCTTGGTTCATTTTCTTACTTTCTCTTCTTAAAAAGAAAGAAAGAAAGAAAGAAAGAGAGAGAGAAAGAAAGAAAATAAGTCTGTGTGTGGAGGGATGTGTACTGTATCGTCTGTAAAGGTCAGAGGGTAAACTCAGGTGCCAGCATCTTCTACCTTGTTGGAACACTGTCTTCAGTGCACATACCAGCCTTGCCCAGCAACTCCCAGAGAGATTCTCCATCTCCATCTCCTCTCTTGCTATACTGGAGCGCTGGGGTTTCAGGCTTGTGCTACAACATTTGGCTTTACACACTTGCAAGGCAAGCAGTTTACCCACTGAGCCATCTCTCCAGACTACTTCCTGATCTGGAGAGCAATACTACCCTGGTCTTCCTTAGATTTTCCCCTGACAAGGTCAAGTCCTAGGAGTCTTTCCACAGACCACTCTGAAGGCCTATGCTGGTCCACTCTCACTTTCACTCTAGCTAAATACATACACCATGGGGCCAGAGCTCAGGAGTGTGGACCATCTCAGTGAAGATAAAACAGGGGTGGCAGAGAACATCGTGGCTCAGCTCAAAGCCCTGAACTGAAACCTGGTCACTGATGAAAGCATAGAGTCCTGCTCTGTAACTTTGTCCAAAGTCCTACAGATCCCTGGGTGCCATCTCTTTATTGGCCTAGGAAGCGAGCAGTTGAACCGCACAAGTAGAGAGGTGTTTCACTCTCTCTATTTGACTTCCTTGTTTTTGTTCTTTTATTAGTAAAATCAAAGGATGGTATTGATTGAGGATACCCACCTCTACCACAAGAGCAGTTTTCATTCAGTGTAATCCTATAATCCCGCACAAGACCTTACGTTGTATTTACTGCTTGCATTTTAATCATCACGGCCCCAATTGATTTACAGCTTATACACCTTTACCATAACCTTGACAAAAGGGAGGAATACAAAAGGAAAGGCTAAAACAGAACCTTCTAGAAAGAGCTGCTCAAATACATTTGTTCAGTGTCCTACAAACACTGAGCAGTTTCAATCACACTGATGAATCACATTACAGCATAGATTTTTAAGAGGAAAAGAATCTGACTTAGGGACAAGCGTGATTTGTTTTCTTAATTGAAGGATAAACTCATCACATGCTGAGAAAAAATCATTATGTAATATACTACATTATGAAGATAATCTATTAAAGTGCACTCAGACAGAAATCAGAGAGTAGTGACGATCATAATAGTTTTTTGCCTGCAGATTTAGAAAGGCAGATTTTCAAAGATTCTGAATTTGCTCTCAGAACCAGTCTATAGAAAAATAGCGAGTGTAAACTGTTAAGGCTGAATTTTCCCTCTTTTCAAAACCTTGGCGTATCTGGGCAGTATATTTTAGCACCAACGTACAGAAGGGTGTGATAAAAATATTAGCATTGCACTTAGAGAAGGGGGGTCTCTTATTTCATATGCACCACAATCAGCAATACTTCAGCTTCTGGACAGACCTACAGTTACAAAGGCAGGAAGTGTGCAGTCCCTTGCCACTAAGAAAGGGAGAAAAGTTCTGTTCCCTATGAATCCAACTGAAGGACTGCTGACCCTGGAGTCTTAACTCAGCAAAGCATGGACGTGGAGTTTTCATTTTCTTAACTGTTTTTTTTTTTTTTTTAAGTCTTGTGTCACAAAGTGCCTCACAATCCGGAAGTGTAAAGTCAACAGTCTACAAACTAAAGACTGTCTATCCCCAACGTCCCCACAATGTTAATAAATCACAATTCCAAAGCTCTCTGGATGACCACTTAGTGTGTCTGCTTTACAGCGCAGCCTACTGGGAGGTAACAGCATGCCGTGGACTGTGCCCACCCTGATTCTAAAGCCTAAACTCATGATTATTACTGTTTTTTAATTAAGATTTCCATTTCTTGAGATTCTTCTGCACTTGTGGTTTTAATCCATCCTCAATCTGATAAGTGCCTGAGAGGAGGATGGGAGCCAGGCTATCTATCACACGCCGCCTCTTTACTCCAGCGGCCTTCTTTGTAGGGAAAGCTGTGCACAGAATGTGCCCATCACAGCCGATCCCTCAGAGAATTCTGCCTCCGAGAGGGAGATCACAGCACTGAAGATTAGTGGTAACCTTTTGATTTTAGCTCAGCCAAGGGTAAAATACATTAATATTAAAAACGTAGAAGCAAAAAAAAAATTTTAGTGACCTATTCTGTATCCGCATGCGTTACATCTACCAAGGCACTTCCAATGAGTTCAAAATAGAGGGTTCCCTTAAAATGTTAACCTCTTTTTTAAGACGACTTCATGGTATGGTACAGGAGCCAGAACTTAGAAAATCAGATTGTCTTGGAAAAAACAGCACCAGCATCTTAAATCAATGAAGGATGCCTTAAAAAAAAAAAAAAAAAAAAAAGCCAACCAATTTTTTTTCCAAAAAGGCAAACATCAAAAAAAAAAAAAAAAGAAATCCAAAAAAAAAAAAAAAAAAAAAAAAAAGGCCAACCAATTTTTTTTCCATAATGGCAAACATCAACACAGCAAAACAGAATGCAATTTTTCTAAATAAATAAATCAATGATGTGTCAAAAATTAACAGATGAGTTAATATACTCGGTGCTATCGAAAGCAGGTGGTGCTTCCTAATATTCATCCTGCTCAGTCAATCCCTGACTCTTCCCTGGACCATCGGTACATAAAATAGGTTGCTGCTATTTGTGATGGCAAACAAAAGCAATCATGCCTGCCAAGCACATACTATAACAGGCAGCATTTCAGCTCTGCTAGACAGAAAGTAATTAGAATGCTTTTAATGTCCAAAAGAATGATGCTGATAGGCTGCCACAGATGTGTAGATTTATGAATATTTATATGGTGGTTTATGGCTGACACTTTTATCAGTTGAAGAAGATAAAATATCTGCCTGACTCAAAAGCTTGACAGTCAGGTTAATAAAATCTCATTAAAGAGAATGACCTATGCAATTATATAGGATTTATTGTAATTCATTTTTGATTGTACTCTGCTTAAAGATGCAATTTCCCATTTCCTGATGCCAAATTTAGGCTGCGTATCAAGATCTACGTGGGTTTTAACTCTAAGCCTCCCACAGAGGAAAAATATGCTTTTAAAACCATGGTGTATTACCCCCTTTAAGGAAAATTATACTCTTCATGAGATTTATAAGAATGTTGAAAAAAATCTATTTTTAATCACATATTTCTTTCTCTCAATGGCCTGTAGCATTTAATGGCAAATAAGACTCACTCCGACCCTTTCATCTCTTCAACATGTTTATCCCGGACAGCCAGTCATCTCTTCAATGCTGAGCTCACTCACCACAATGCTGTTTGACTATTTTCAGCTGACAAGGTGGCCTGAACACTCAGCACAATTACTCTGCTGAGAGAGAAGGCAAACAGGCAGAGGCCCACCTGCCCCGCCCCCACGTGTTTAAAAGGCCCTGGCGAGCACACAAGCTCATTGGCTCAAAGTGGCACCATTTGTTCCTCAGAGAACCAATCAGATCTTCATGTGGCTGTCCCTCTGATGGCTACTCACATGGTTGTGCCTGTTGAGAGAAAGTCTGTCCATTAGTGAGTAATATTACCTTAATTCTAGGGCTTCCCCCTCTGCATCCAGAACATTCTCTGTGACACATAGAAGAAACCTACTATCCAATTCCCATCTTTCCAACATCACTAGGCAGGCATCCAGCCCCCACACTCCCATTCTATAGACCTTACCCTGAAGACCTTACTAACAGACAAAACACACACACACACACACACACACACACACACACACACACACACCAAAAAAACCCACCAAAAACAAAAAACAAAGGAACCCTACTCCCCCTGCCCCATACACACACGAGAAGCCCCAACCAGAACGGCCTTGAGAAAACTGGTAGTACGTTTGAAGGGGGTGGGAAAAAAAGCTCCTTTCTATCCTTAGATTCTGCAACAATGGCTTCTAACTTGTGACAAGGACAAACCAAAATAGGACACTAGAAAAAAAAATACCGAGGGGAGGAGAAAACAAACCCAAAAAATTCCAAATGATGGAAAGTCGACAGAGAAACTTCCAGAACAAGAGCAGCCATGGAAAGGATGGTAAGAGACTGAGGCTGAGAGAAATAACCTGGTGACTGTCGGGGAGGAGCCATCTACAGATGCAAATAGTAAGGAGGGTAGGCTACAGTATTCTGGAGGAAGTCAAAGACTGGACAGCCATAGCTTGAAGGAAGTGCTTGATCAAGGGCCGAACCAGGCTGAACCCAACATAAGGGACTTGTCCCCAAAGACTTGGGAAAAGGGAAAAGGATTCACACTGTGGAAAAGCAACAAAAAAAAAAAAAAAAAAAAAAAAAGCCAAGCAGGAATACTGGGCACAGTCAGGAAGTAGCAGGAGAGCCCCCAAATAATGAGTTCCAAGCCAGTCTGAGATGCAGCAAGACCCTGTTTCAAAACCAAAAGCCCACGGAACACGAAAGCAGGGATGAGTCTAACAATGAATATAAAACCACAACGGGATACGAGGGCAAAGGCAATGGAGGCAAAGAAAAAACAAAAAAAAAAAAACATCACCTCAGAGACAGTAAGGAAGCCCATGTAAGAACTCCAACTCAGAATCTTTAAACGTCTCCAAATCATTGGGGATAAGACAGAAACAAGCCTTCACTATAACCTGTAATTAGATTTTCTTTCTCCAAACCAATCCTTCACATGTCAAAATATTGACAAACACCGTAGCTCTCAGCAAAGGCATCTATAACTCCTTCAGAGACAATGCCTACCTATTGTCACTCGAAAAAAAATCCAACACAAAGTCTTAGATTCGCTGACAATCTGAATCTGGGAGGCTCTTAAGTGCCCTGAAAGGCCTGAGCAGGGACTTTAATTCTGATGAGCCCATAAACGTGGCTGTGTGTCCTTCCCTCAGGAGCAGAGACTGGGTGCAGGCCTTGCTCAGTGCTCGCTCACATTCCCTAGAGGAGATGAAATCTCGCCCTCTGGGTAGATGATCCCTTGGAGACTTACTGACATAGAAACCAGGGTCCCAAGGGCTGGGTGGGTGGGGATTTGAACCCTGCTCTGTAGAAGCTCCTGTGGAGCGACCCTGGCCCAAACCAAAAAACCTTCACTCCCCACATCGCAACCCAGAGCAGAGGAACCACGGATAAAGCTAGGAGGGGTGTGCGCCATGGACACCGGTGGGAGCGAAGAGAACAAGAAACCCAGAGACCCCAGGAGGAGTCCAAGTAGCCCAGGACTGCCATACTGGGGCGGGGATCTTCAAAGTGATGAAGGGCAGGCCCCCTGAGGCAAAGAACCTCCGAGAAGGACAAGCAGGCGGCGGTGGGCGGGAAAGGGAAGTGTGGCATGGGGAAAAAGTGAAGTGGCGGGGAATAAAATGGGCGTCTCCTCGGAGTGGCCTCAGTCCGCTGTCCCAGGGCCTGTCCCCTCCCCAGCTGCCCGCCCAAGGCCAGCTATCTCCGCAAGCTTGTAGATGCGGGGCGCGCTGGGCCCCTCCTCCGCCCACCTGTTAAGGCGCGCGCGCCGTCGGAAGCCCGGGCCACCGCGGCACCGGGAATCTTCTAGAAGTTACTACTGCCCAGGCGCAGCACGCTCCCGAGGCCCACGGGACCCCGAGCACAGCCTCCCCGGACCCCCGATTCCCACGCCACCCCACGCCACCGCCCGGAGCTCCGCAAAGTTGGGCCCGGAGTCTGTACCTGCACTGAGCTCCAGGCTGGCGCCGTCGCTACCCGCGCCGCTGCTGCCCGCGCCGGTCGCCGGGCCAGGGCCGTACCTGACGACGGCGGCGAAGGACGACGACGACGAGGCGGCGGGGGCCGCGAGGGGCGGCGGAGGCGGCGGCGGTGGCGCCGGAGTCCTCGGGTGTCCCGGGGGCGCGGCGGGTGTGCAGGACGGCGACGACGACGAGGCGGCGGCGGCGGCGGGGGCCCGGCCTGAGCCGGCCGGGTAGGACGGCTGCGTCGGGAACGGCGGCGGCTCGCTGCTGCTGATGGGCACGGCGGCGAGCGAGGCGAAGGGCGGCGGCGGCGGCGGCGGCGGCAGCGGGGACGGCCGCACGGGCGACAGCTCTAGCAGAGAAGGTCTGTCGTAGCGCTTGGCCAGCGCCGGCCGCCGGCTGGGGAACGTCTTGAGGACGCTGTAGGGGCCGCGCTGCTTGTAGATGCGGGGCGCGCTGGGCCCCTCCTCCGCCGCCTGCATCTCGGGCTCCATGCCGAGTCTGAGGCCCTGCCCGCCCCGCGCGCGGCTCCGGAGGTGGCTCGGCCGCCCGGCCGCCTGCTCTACCCCGGCGCGCGCCGGCGGGAAGGCGTGTGTCTGCGCCGTGGCCGCCGCCGCCGCCGCTGCCTGTCGCCGAGCCTGGCATCTCCGAGCCCCCGCGCGGGGGGCTGCCGCCCAGCGCTGATTGACAGCCCGCCTCGCCAATGCCTGGAGGGAGAAAGGAGGTAAGGAGCAAGTGTTTAGGGTAATATCTGCTAATGATGATGGGGGCGGGGCGGGGCCTGGGCCCGGGCGGCCCGCGCGATCGGCGCCTCGGACGGGGTCTTGGGGGGAGGGGAGCCCGCGACCCGAGGGGACCCTGGTGGGGGAACGGAACCTGGAGGGCGTCCCGGTGGGGACAGGTGGAAGAGGTGGGGTCCCGGCTTTCTCCGCTGTGGACGTGAGTCGGCCGCGGTTGTCGGCAGGGTCCGAGCTTTGGAAAGGAGTTCCCGGCGCCCTCCTGCGTGACCTCCCAACTCTCGGAGTGCACGAAGGGGGTGGTACCTAGAAGTTAGGGCGGGGTCGCCAGAGTGCAAGGGTGGGACAGCAAGTTCTTCCAGAAGGAAGCTACACTCCCCCTCCCCTCCGAAAAAGAACATCTTGAAGGACTTGGCACAGGCCGCTGGGAGGTTTGTCCTGCCTTAGGGTCTTGCTGTCCCAGGTCTGGCGGCTGAACGAGAAAGTGCTCAGGGCCTAGTGCTTCCGTGCTGTTTCACTTGTTCTCCATAGAGAGTTGGGGGTGAGCAGAGTGAGCAGAATTTCTCTCCATTCTACAGATGTGAAAACTGAGGCTCCGAAAGACTAAAGGGAATTATGCAAATTCACACTGAGAAACTTGTGAGTGAGTTGCACGGTTGCACGGAGATCCTCAGAGTTTAAAATAGCTTGGTAGAAGGGGCAATTAAAGGGAACAAAATGGCCTCGAGCTTCCCTCTTGGGTGGTGACTACTTTGAACGTTATCATTACCTATGCATATACTTTGCTAGACCAAAGTGGCCTAGGATCTTTCTTCCTGCGTTGCTCATACTACCTGGCACCACTGGGCTAAGGATTCAGTGGCTCACAAGATCTCAGTAGTTTGCCGGGGGTACCCCATAAGGTTCTTCAAATACAGTAAAGGGTTCTGGCCTCTGCCGGTCACTCCTTCCTATCTCAAAGGAAGCATCCTTCATTTAGGCCTACTCCAATCCCAGCATCCCCTCCTTCCAAGCTTGGGTTTCAACCTCATTCATCATTATCCAGGTCCTTGATGGATGACTCTCATCTCTCCAATCTGGTGTTACTTTTTTATTCAGAGCTCTCCTTTAGTCTTGGGAAAGTGACCCATTTTCTTCTGGGGGCCAGGTCTTTGTGACCTCTCATTTTCCAGATCTCTCTTCCATTGCAAGAGTTCCTCTCCCTTGCTATTTCCAGAGTCAGTGTTCACCCACTCTGGACTGTCTTCCTCTCCTCAGATAGTGCTGTGCCCCTCCTCCATTTATTAGAGATGAAATAAATAATGCCATAAATAAAAGTATTTGGGAGTCCAGGAACTGTCAGGGCTGATTAGGGCACAGAGGACATTTTCTTTCTCATTATGCAAAAGCATTTCATGGGGAAATAAAAGAGGTTTCATTGTAACTCATGCATGTCATATTTCAAGGAATTCAAGATATTAATCATATTTAACATTATTTGCAACGTTTCTTCTCCCTGGCTTCTGAAAACTGCTAAATGAGGACACGTGGATCACCGGGAAGAAAGGGAGATGAGCGTGCGAGGACAGTTAGGGAAATAATGAAATGCTGGTGAAAGACAGAGAGAATGAGATGCCCGGGAGATGTTTCTTAGGCACATAAGTGAGAGGTGGGGGAACGGCTTCTGAGACGGGAGACAGCTGAAACTGAATGATATACGGAGGAGATAAATGGTAACAAGCCCTCCCCACACTTTCCTGTCTAGAGAGCAGTTCTGAATTTTGCATCAGAAATCTTTCCCTCCCACTTGACTCCCTGATAATTTGCCAGTAACTCCCTGCTTTTGAGAAGACATTAGGGTGGTCATGGTGGTGGCCATGAGGCTTAGTAGAAGAAAACCTTCAGTCCT
Source organism: Rhabdomys pumilio (assembly GCA_030674055.1). Classification (NCBI taxonomy): domain Eukaryota; kingdom Metazoa; phylum Chordata; class Mammalia; order Rodentia; family Muridae; genus Rhabdomys; species Rhabdomys pumilio. The sequence continues at coordinate 7,134,056 of JANHMN010000007.1, forward strand.
TTGATAAGGAAATGACTTCCTGTCCCTGGAGCAGAGCTTTCTCTTCTATGCAGATCGCTTCTTAGATTTATTAATTGTATTTGTCTCAGTGTGCTGCCAGCATGTGTACATGTGCACTGCGTGGATGCCTGCTGCTGGAGGGTCTGGAACCTGGTAGCCCAGATGTGAGACACCATGTGGGTCTTGAACCCAAGTTCATGCTGGGAATTGAACCCAAGTCCTCTGGTTCAACAAAAGCTCTTAATCACTCGGCCACTTCTCCAGCCCTTATGTATATATTTTAAATTTATGCCATCTTTGCCACTCAAACACCTTGAGAGACTGGGAACGATGCTTTCTTTATGTTTTACTGACTAAAGGGACTATCTCTATTTTATATCCCAAAATAACCATTTCTACAAAACTGAATCCTTAAATGAGTGGTTGCTATAACTGTGATCTCTAAATGTAGGTGTTGGAAACGTAGTCCCCAGTGCAGCAGGATTGGGAGATGGGGCCGAGGGGAGACATCTAGTACATATGGACTGTGTCCTCAAGCTTGGTTAATGCCTGTTACAAAGGAGCTTGGGATGGTGAGTTTGAATTCGCCGGTGCTGCTCGTGTGAGTGAGGCCTCCGCCACTGTATGGTGCATGTTACAAGAAGAAGGCTCTAAGCAGATGATGCTGCCCAGCAACCCTGGATGTCTGAGCATTCAGAATGGCAGAAAGAAACAAAATAAAACAACCCCCAAACGAAAATTCACCTAATTCCCATTCTTTATAAATCACCTAGTTCATAGTTTTCTGTCATAGTAGCAAAACAAACAAACAAAACCAAACCCATATCTTTTATAGGCAATGAGACAGGGATTGTTGCAACAGTTTCCTCACAACGTGGAAGTGCCTACCTAGGCAACAGAGTATGGAGGAATTTGGAAGAATAAACTTGAAAAGGCCTAGACTGCTATGAATGGAATATTAATGGTGATTCTAGTAAAGACTGTTGCAGCATATTAGATCACATTGTGTCCCCAAAATTGTGAATTGGAAATCCTGTAGCTTGTGGCTCAGTCCTAGTACACACCTTTAACCCAAAAGCTATAGACAAGGGCTAAACAAAGTCAATGACAGGTTACGAGGTCGAGCAAGCAACCAGTTGATAGGGAGTGTACATAAGAAAACCCAGGAAAGAGGAAGGAGGGCTTTGGAGTTGAAGGGTATTTGAGAGGACCCGCAGAAGAAGGAACTTTTTTCTTCGGGGACATCGGTGGAGCAGGACTAGATTAGCTGGTTGGGTGCTTTCTCTGCCTCTTTGAGCTAGCATGGTATCTGGCTCCTGTGTCTTCATTTGGTAAACTGAATGTTTGAGATTTTAAAAAAAAAAAAAAAAAAAAAACAGACCGACCAGGCAGTGGTGACGCACGCCTTTAATCCCAGCACCTGGGAGGCAGAGGCAGGCAGATTTCTGAGTTCAAGGCCAGCCTGGTCTACAGAGTGAGTTCAGGACAGCCAGGACTACACAGAGAAACCCTATCTCGAAAAACAAACAAACAAAAAACAAAAACAAAAACAAACAAACAAAACCAACAGACGGCTCAGAACTGTAGGAGGAGTGTGGAACTTTTTCTAGTTAAGCAGTTTTGATCCACGGTAGAAAAGTAAGGTTTAGTGGTTCACACGTGTAATCCCAGCACTGTCCTCCTAGTCTGGCACCCACTTAGGAGGCCTGACCTGTAACATGTACCCAGACCCTGGAGGTAGGAATGAGCTGGAGTAAAGACCATCTTCATTTGACAAAACTCCGGAGTGTGTGGAAGGCAAACTTACACATTAAGAACAAGGAATGCTGTGCTGTCCGGCAGAAAAATATCTAAGTAGCTGCAAAGCCTTCAGAAGGCGGCACAGCTTCTTTTGCCTGAGAGAGAAGAGGGATGATTTTTAAATGGACTTTATAATTGAAGGGAATGCAGAGTGGAAAGATGGGGAGAGTTTTCAGCCTAACATGGTAAGAGTGGGAAAGCATGTCCAGGAGAGAATGCCACGGGTATAGCCAGGAACCCTTTTGCTCAAGAGATTATTCAGGCTTCCTTGTTCTGGCTCTAGTTTTCAGGATAACGAGACAGTGGCCTTATCCATGTTTCTGAGATCTTTGAGACCAGCCAGGACTTTGAAAGCAAGGTTTCCAGAAAGGCATTTGCCATCCGGAGCCACCTTGAAAGGCGTCTCTATATTCTAGTGCAACATTCCCTGGCTACTCCAGATGTGCCTCAGGCTAGACTAAGTTAGCCCAGAAGGACAGAAGTGGCGAGCCTTGGAAGTATCTGTGTGGGCCAATTCAGTATGCAAGCTATGGGACCAATTTTCAAAGATATGTTGGACATTTTGGAGCTTCAGGCAGAGATGTGTCAGAGGGCCTGGGTTACTACAGAACATTCCAGTAGGGCAGTGTTTAGAGAAGGCATGTCTCCCCAAACAGTCGAGCCACTAGTGTCCAGCGCCATACTTGGAAAGCTGAATAAATGAATCCCAGCAGAGGGTGAAAAGTGTGCACCTAATACTTATGGTGCCCAAACCATTTAGGGCAGTGGTTCTCAACCTTCCTAATGCTTCGACCTTTTGATACAGTTCCTTGTGTTGTGGTGAGCCTCCCCCAGCCATTCTTATAACTGTAATTTTCTAATGTAATCGTAATGTAAACATCTGATATGTGACCCCTGTGAAAGGCCGTTTGACAACCCCAAGGGGGTCGTGAAGCACAAATTGAGAACCACTGATTTCGGGCCTCTAGGACGTGGCACGTGGTTATTCTGGAGTCCTAGGTTTAAATATTTCTGCTGTTGGTTTGGACTTAAAACACTCATTGAACCATCATATTTGTGGTTTTGAGAAAAGGTCTCACTGTATTCTAGAGTGGCTTAGAAGTCACTGTGTAGCAGAGTCCAGACTGAGGATGAATTAAAGTACCTGATTTAGATGCCACTCCTGGACTTTGGACTTGTAACCTGGCACTGGAATGAATTTAGACTTTGTGACATTTTGAGATGGACACTTGTAATTTATATGTGAAAATAACATGCATTTTTGAGGACGGGGGCACAATACTAATGATTTGAATCTGTCTCCCAATATCATGTAGCGGAAACAATCTCCAGTGTGACAGTGTTGGGAGCCAGGGCCCAGTGGGAGGTGGTTAGTTAGGTCCTGGGGGTTGCCCCCCACCCCACCTCCCAGGAATGGATGAATGTGGAGTATACAGGCTCGAAGCTTCAAGGATGTCTGTAGTACTTCCTTACCCACATGCTGTCTGATGTGTTATAAAACAGGCGGGAAGTTCTAACCAATATGACCTGCAGCCTTGGATTTCCAGATCTCCAGAACTATAAGCCTAACAAATGTCTAGTGTTTATAGATGATCCTCTCTGGAATTCTGTGATAGCATCACAGAAATGAATTGAGACAGTGGCTTAGCTTTGCCTCCTATCAAAGGTCTCCTGGAGGAAGCATATTAGAAGTGTAAAGCAGTCACCTTTCATGTCCACACACATGCAGCTTCATAGCCTGCATCATAGAGAATGGGTTTCTTAGCTTGAGAACACCTGTGATCCAAATGCTTAGGACACAGAGATGAGAGAATCACGACTTTGAGGCCAGTCTGCACAGCTTAGTAAGGCCCTGTCTCAAGATAGAGTAAAAAAATTGCCAGTAGTATAGCTCAGCGGTGGAGTGCTTACCCAGCATGCTCAGGTCCTCCTGAGTTCAGTCCTCAGTAATAAAAAAGAAAAAGAAGAAAGAAGAAAATTCTCAAGAACTATTCTTTAGAGCATAACGTGGGCACTCACTCCCAAGCGTGGAGCAGTAGACCCCTTTAAATTGTGACTATCACTTCTCCCACCTGAGTTAGACTGAACCCAGAACTGTATGTGATTATCTGAAGCAGAGGCCCCTGAAGAGGCGGCCTCTGTTAAAGATCCCACAGACTGCTTGGCCTTGGCTGACCAGAACACTGTGATTGTGGATTGATGGACAGACACTCAGGGCCAAAATTACTTCTGGGCTTCTTAGGCCTTTTAATGGTCCTTTACTTTCAACCCCTGTATCTGTCCTAACATCCTCGTGACCTGGTTAAGATCTCACAGTGAGTCACTAATCTTAGGGGACCCGTGGCTTCTGCCAACTCTAAAGCTAAGAAAATTCGGACATCTCGACCTGTAGAGAAGACTGCCTTTCTGCCGTGCGGTAGCTTCTCCGCAGTTGTCTAGCTGTGATCTTGAAATGGGTCTGGTTATCACTTTCTTTGTTCTGTGGCTGTGGAACACGCTGTTCAGAGAAGCCCCGATCTGTGTCCTAGCCCGTGCTCACTGTGCCTTAGAATAAGCTGTATTCTTTCCCCCTTGAGTGCTGAGTTGTTGCCTTACAACTCTTTGGTACAAACGTAATAGAGCTAAGTGCTTAACAAAGTCATAAGTAACACTCATCAAACATCTTGCTCTGCTCCATGATCTGAATCGTAGGACAGTGACTTCACCATTATCTGCTCTGGGGGGCCTTACAGAGACTGATCAGATGATAATTACACTCATGCTTTATATCTGTTTAGATATTTACTTTTACCTCAAAAATAAGAGATAGCAAACTTTTGAAAGCCAAGGGGCTCTATATGTATATGGACAGGGTGAGTTTTTGATTGGCAGCCTGTCAGTTCCTTGAGCCATCCAGAATATAGCTTTTAAATAATAACTCAGCCATGGGAAATGCTTTTTTATTGCACCAATTTCAATGATATTTAATGAGCTTCTGATTGACTGTTTGATCTCCCAATGTTTTGTGCTACTTTTAATTCATTTCGTATAATAGAAAAAAAAGTAATTGGAATAAAATTTTGTGACAAGATAATGACCTTCCACTTTGAAATTAAATGTCTGATTAGCTTCAACATTTTAATGCTGAGATGATACTGCAGCAGGCACTGGAGTGTTCGTACAGTCATTCCATAGGAAGTGACTGAGAAATCCGCCTTTGTTTTATTTATTGCTCGGTGAAAGGGCGTGGTGGCTATGGAATCATAGACATGTAGGCCTAGAGGAAACGCTGCTGTCTGACTGAACCTAGGTCTTTAGTTTTTAACAAGTCTGCTCCGTGGTTGTACAAACCAAGTTCAAATACCAGTGATTGAGATCTCACTGCCTCCAAATATGTCATCCATTCACCCGGATGTTAGTTGAAAATATTTATTGTGTGTTTACTATGTGCTAGGTGTCTTTATGGGCACGGAGGGATATAATGGTGAAATATACCAGGATCTGTTGAAGAAACGAGAAGATAATAAATTAGTCACCAGCTTGCAAATTTTTGAGAGCGGTAATTACTGAGAAAAGTGGGTAAAGGTTGTTCTTGTTTGGTCTCTGTTTCCTCACATATAGCTCAGGAAGCCTCAAACCTGCTACTGGTAGAGGGTGTCCTTGAAAACAGGGAAGACAGCCTTTAGGTGGGGTGATTTGAAGAGCGGAGAGAAAGACAAGAGGTTAGGCGTGTCAGGCAAATGGCAGAACAAAGGGTTGAGAGCAGGCAGAGGCTGAGTAGGGCCAAGTTTGCAGAAAGAATATCAGACATCTGTTCTAACTGCAATGAGGACTCAGGAGGGACCTGTGCTGTGCAGTGACATGACCGGATTTGTTTTTAAAATCTAATTTTCAGCCAGACAGTGGTGACGCACGCTTTTAATCCCTGCACTTGGGAAGCAGAGGCAGAGGGATCTCTGAGTTCCAGGCCAGCCTGGTCCCAAAGTGAGTTCTAGGACAGCCAGGGCTACATATACAGGGAAACCCTGTCTCGAGAAAGCAAACAGAACAACAGAAAGATCATTTTCAGAAAAGGTACAAGCATGGCTGTTATAAAGACATAAAAACAAACATGTGTTGGAGATTTTATTTGGCTTACTTGATAGCCTCATGGTTTCAAAGGAAATCACATATTAGTATCAATAGAAGAAAGGTAGATTAACAAAATGTATGGATTCATTTTCCACGAGAAGTGGGCAAAGGAGGAAGGGAGCCTTTCCCAGAAAGGATAACTTGGATGTCTAGTAGTTATCTGAGCTTGAAAAGTAAAACAAAACAAAACAAAACAAAAAAACCCAAAACAACAAAACGAAACCAGTGAAAGACAACGGAGAGCATCAGCGAGAGTCGTTAGGCACAACAGTGTCCAGTGAAACACAGTACTTTCTGCACTGCTTTTTAAAAAACTAAAGAACTATTTTAAAGATGACTGTTGATTCACAGGAGGCTGAAATGATGGTAGAGGAGAAGTTCCACGTGCCTTGTAAAACTTTTCAAGTTTTTACAAGGAGCATGCCTTGTGCAGTCTAGCATGTACATTTCATGAAATATATGCCCTTTTGAGGTTTCTCACTTAACTCAATGCCATTGAGACCCACCTATGTTTGTTGCATGCATCAATAGTTTGTTTCTTTTTATGACTGCACAGAAGCCCTTGATATGGATGTACTATATGCTTTTAGCCAGGCCTTTTGTTGTGAGACATGATGGCTATTAACAGTCTGGGGTGATTATAGACCTATACACACTCTGAACAATACTGTGCAGGTTTTTTTGTGGGGGTAAGTTTAGTTTGGTTTTGTTTGGTCTGGTTTTTCCAAATAGGGTTTCTGTGTCCTGGAACTTGCTCTGTAGACCAGGCTGGCCTCAAACTCAGAGATCCACCTGCCTCTGGCTCCTGCATGCTGGGTTTAAAGGGCTTTAAAGGTCTGTGCTTACCACTGCATGGTAATTCCTATTCTTTGGGGCTAAGTGGCTAAGAATGGGTTGTTGGTGTGCTTTACTGTGTCTTAACAATTCTCCTTACTTTTTTTTTCAGGTTTTGTTTGGCAGCAGAGAGTTTTCAAACCAGCAGCTGTGTGATCCTTTTAAAATAAAGTTGTGCTTCTCCTAGGTGGGTGTGGTGATGTATGCTTTAATCCCAGCATTTGGGAGACAGAGGCAGGCAGATGTCTGTGAGTTCAAGGCCAACTTAATATACATAGTGATTTCTAGGACAATCAGAGCTACATAGCCACACCCTGTCATGAGACCCTGTCTTAAGACAAAACAAAAACAACCATACATAGATACATACATTACACACACATATAAAATCAGCTTCCAATCTCCCCTTCATTGTCTTCCCACTCTGTGGCTACCCTTTGCCTCTCAGAGCACGTTCCTCTCTCCACTGCAGCCTCACTGGTCTTTCTGAACAGGTCAAAGATATTTTAGTTGACATGCTTTTCCCCCGGAGTGAAAATACACAGCTCTTCTCCATACCTCTTGTAAGCTTTCCTGTGGTGTTCCTGTCTCAGTGAAGCCTTGCTTACAGCTGTAACCCTGTCTCTTTCTGTCCTACACACACACACACACACACACACACACACACACACACACACACACCTCCCTTCCTGTCTAGCACTGTCACTGTCTGTCATTGTGGCGAGATTATAACTCCCTTACAGGAAGGGAGGTCTGCTGAGTCAGCATGTAGGATAGCCCCTAGCACGTGGTGGAGGCCTAGTGAACCTGCTAGGCAAGGAAGGGCTTTAAAAGCTGTGGAGGCAGTTGAAGGACCTGCTAAGATTACATGGGACAGAGGGGCAGCCGGCATGCTAGAGGGAAGAGAACACAGGCAGAGGATCTCAGGAAGCGCATGTCTATCGCTGTGAGCAGAGGAAAGGTGGTCCTTGTTTTGAACTTAAATTTCCTCATTTCTTTTCCTACCGGGTTGGCTTTAGGATTACTCAAGGGGAAGCTCAGTCTTCTCTCTTCCAAATGAAGTCCCTGACAGTTTTTCTTCCCTTTCTGTAAAGGAGGTTCTGTCTGTAGAGCCTGTTTGGAAAGTGATATCCTTTTAAACAGTGTATAAAGGCAGTCATTTTAAAACACTGAATTACTGTTTTATTTATTATTTATTTATTTATTTATTTATTTATTTATTTATTATCAATAGTATTCTAGATTCATGAGAACTTTTATAAATAGTAAGAGATCCCAAGAGGGGGAAGACAGTGGAGGGGAGAAGGAAGAAGGAAGCTGGTTATATGTGTGTATGTGAGTGTGCGTGTGTGCGTGTGTGTGTGTGTGTGTGTGTGTGTGTGTGTGTGTGTGTGTGTGTTGAGACAGTCTCATTATAGGGTGTCATGAAGGAGCCTAGCCTGAGGTACCCACAAGACTAGAGATTATGTAGTACAGAGTAGATATGCATGATTCTGAGATGTTATTAGCAATCCTCCTCAATCTCCCTCCTACCTGTTGTAGTCTTCATGTCCATCCATTTTGCCGGAGTCTGCCTGTTCTTTGCTAGTCCACATGACCCTAGAGGTTGTCAGCTGTGTGCAGAATATCTATTTCTTATCAGATTCGGAGGTGTCAGCGTTGAGCACCATTGCTTAATTGTGTCTTGATGATGGATGGTTTCATCCATAAACACTTCCAGTATTACAATGTGAGTAGCATTTCCCTTGAAGCAAAGAGAAAAACAAAGAGTTGAACAGATTTCCCCACACCCACAGCTCATCTAGAAAGTTTAACTGAAAATTCTCCAACTTAACCAAAGTAGCCCGTGACCCTTTTGAAGTTTTGCAGATTTAACAGTTTAGTTTCTTATTCTTTACTTCCCTTCAGTGCCTAAAGAAAGTCACCTCCAGAGAGCAGAAATCACCGTGGACAGAAATAGTAAATGTAGCCGGGCGGCGGTGGCGCACGCCTTTACTCCCAGCACTTGGGAGGCAGAGGCAGGCAGATTTCTGAGTTCGAGTCCAGCCTGGTCTGCAGAGTGAGTTCCAGGACAGCCAAGGATACACAGAGAAACCCTGTCTTAAAAAACCGAAAAAAAAAAAAGAAAAGAAAAAAAAAAGAAATAGTAAATGTTTGAGATATTTAAGAAAACAAAATGGGATACTGAAGCCCAGGCAGAGAAGGAAAAAAGAAGGCGTAGAAGATAGACAAATAGCAGAGATACAAAGAGTGTGTGATCCAGGTCTTCAGTTTCCACCACGTTGCCTCTGCTGGCTCTCTCCCTGCCTGTGGACTATATTGTAACGGAAAGACCAGGTGTGTGATACTTTGTATATGCTTGGCAGAGTGACCACTATTAGTGGCCTGGTTGGAGTAGGCCACTCCAACTGTGGGTGTTGGCTTTAAGACTCTTGTCCTAGCTTCCTGGAAACCAGTATTCTGCTACCAGCCTTCAGATGAAGATGTAGAACTCTCAGCTCCTCCTGCACCATGCCTGCCTGGATGCTGCCATGTTCCTGTCTTTGGTGATAATGGACTGAGCCTCTGAACCTGTAAGCCAGCCCCAGTTAAATGTTGTCATTATAAGAGTTGCCTTGGACATGGTGTCTGTTTACAGCATTAAAACCCTAACTAAGACAAGGTGATACTGTCTTAGTGTTTAAGCCAAGGTTTACTCTCACAGTACCACAGGAACGTGCCCTTCTACAGAGAGGTTCCTGAAGTGAGCCAGTGAAACACAGTCCTAGATATTGGCAACTTTAGGCTTTGTAACAACACACAGAATATCTAAATTAATCTGTGCCATTAGTCTTCCAGCCCCCAAAGCAACTGGATTTGTCTGGTTGCCTGGGGTATTTTGTAGCTTGTTAACAAATTTGCTGTGAAGAGTCATATTTTTGTTGGCTTTGGAAACCAGTAGAAAAATGTTTTTAGTGCAAAAAAATTTTTTTCTGACTAATTTTTCTACCATCTAGGTTGCTAGAAGATGCATTGGGTTTATCTTCTGGGCTGGGAAATAAAGGTTCATTTGTTGTTGTTTTATTTTAAAATTCTTCTTCTGTCTTTGTAAAGCAGCTGGTGTTAATTTCATGGATTACACGAAGATTAATAATGACTTGCTAGGAAGTGGGATTGTTCAGTGGGTGAAGACACTCAATGCTAAACCTAATGACCAGAGTTCAACCTCTAGGTCCTATGTGGCAGACAGAGGGAACCAGCTACTGTAAGTTGTCTCACACACTAAATAAATAAATATTTAATAGTGATTTAATGTTGCTTGTCACTCGAACTTCTGGGTGACTCTCCCTACCGTTGTAGCATCAGAAGTGACTGACAACAAGGGCTTAGCCACTTTGTTTTATCAGACACTTTTAAGAGCTTCCTAAGGTTGCCGGAGCAAAGTACTACAAACAGTATCTTGAGCAAGATGTATTTTCTTAGGGCTCAGGAGTTTAGAAGCCCAAAGGCCAACTTGAGTGCTATATTGTACCTGTAGTCCAGCCACCCAAAATGGCTGAGGCAGGAGGATCACTAGAGACCAAGAGATCAAGGCCAGCCTAGAGAACACAGGAAGACCCTATCTGTCTTATTTACTTTTATCCTTAATCTGAACATAATACTCGATCAAAACACCTTTTTAAAACTGTGAGCTATAAGGATTTTATTTATTTATTTTTTAATTTTTCTCCCCCACCCCCAATCTGCTTTTATACCATTTTAATTACATGCAAGTATTAAGGTCAGTTGTAGGTTGAGGAACTAGCAATACAATAGATGCAAATAGTCAAGGAACAAGCAAGACAATAAACACAAATAGTCAAAGAACAAGCAAGGCAAAAACAAAGTCCTGTGTTCACTGATTCTAAGTAAGAGCTTATCAGGATGACCAAAATATCTGAGCCTACTTCCCTGTTCTAGCCCAAAGTCGTTTTCATGCCAGAAGCCTACTTCTTTGTTCTAGCCAAATATTTAGGTTTCTGCCTGAAATTACCTTGTTCTAGTCTAAGATTTAGATTCCTGCCTGAAATTACTTCATTGTTCTAACCTAATGTCAGAGTCCTGCCTGAAGCCCATTTCCTTGTCCTTGGCCAATGTCAAATTCCTGCCAAGCAGCCCCCAAACCTCTTCACATCTCTCCCTTTTTATTTTGCAAACAATTCTGAGCTTGTCTTAGGTTGGTCTGACAAGAATGCCTTCCTTATCCATTGTGGAATATGCATTCTCAAAAGCAATGCACTTTTGTCTTAGGTTGGTAAGGCTCTGTGCAGAATCTTACCCATCCTTGTTTTGCCAGCCTGTTAATTTAATAACTCTGTCTGGAGGAGGGGGTGGGCATTTTCAGGTTCAAACCGTGTACTTTGCCTGCCAATATGTTGATGTTGTTAAAGACAAGTTTTAACACGATGGGCAGGAATAAAAGTTTTCCTAGGACAAAAAAGGCTATCATGATCAAGCTATATATGCCATTCCTGAATCTTGACCAAAATGGAAATATTGACCTCAGGCCATGGATAATTTTATCAGCAGTATCTGCTGCATCAAAGCTCAGCAGAGCAGCATTCTTTAAATTTATAATCTTACTATGCAAAGTTAAAATATCCAGAGAGGCGTTAGAATTATGCCAAAATGCCCTGCAGGTATCTTTTAGCTTTTTCCTAATTATAATGACTATCATTGTATATTTTAGAAGTAACACAAATACATTGGTATTTGGCATGACACTCAAGATGGCTCCTTACTCTTAAACTCTGAACCTCCTTCCAATAATTTGAATAGGATATAGAGCATCAATCAGTTGTTCCAAATGCCTATCTAAATCCTCTTGTATACTCAACACATTAGTAACATTTTTTTTTGCTAAATAATTAACAAAAGTGGCTGTCTTAACTTCTTGTGTTAAAGTAATTGCAGAAGCAGTGGTGCTAGCAGTTAATGTATCTAAAGCTGTTATGTCAGAAATAATCAAGCCCACTACCCTCTTGCTTCTGCTTAAAGCCTGACTCACTTCTTCCAGTACTTGCAAGTCTTTTTCAGAATACCAAAGTTCAGTAACACTCAGGGCAATAAAAGAAAAGCTGGTTGATAGACCCTGTAGCAGACATGCCAGGTTTCAACACACTAACCTAACACAATTAGAAAGTGTGCAATCAATACAACTTACATTGAATACTGTAGAAGAAACAAAAGTAATTCTAACATGACAAAAGAGCCTTATCACATTCACTAATACTTGTTTGAAATCCAGATCCTGTCCCAACTTTATCTCTTGCTAACATAACATCATAGAGAACTGCAGCTAACTTCCAAATATGTCTCTGAAAATGTCCAGAACCAGCCTTCCAAATGAAGACTGTTATTTCCAATATTGGATTGATTTCTAGACCAGTCCATGATTGAGTCCGAATAACTGGTCACATTTAAGAAGAATACAATAACTGCATCCTGCAGAAAAAAATACAAACATGTCCTCTTCCCCGTATTAAGATACCTGATTGGGATCATGCCATATGCCAGTAAGTGGATCCTTCCTTTTCACCTAGGCATAAGTATGCCTAGTTGTAGGGTGCCATAGACACTAAGCAAAGAGTTCCTTGGCATCCAAATTTTTAAAAATTAAAAATAAATTAAAATAAATTTAAAATAAATTAAAATAAAAAGAACATGATTTAAATCAATTTGTGGTATATGGGGATATAACTCCCCCTTTTTTGTTTTATGAAAATATTGTTTTAAAGTTCCATGGACCTGTTCCATAATACATTGTCTTTGAGGATATGGAGTCCCAGGAATATGGGTAATATTTAATTTTGACAAAAAGTCTCAAATGCTTGACTGTAATAGCCAGTTCCATTATCTGCTTTAATCTGATTTGAAACAGCCAGCATAGGAAAACAATGTAGGCAATAACTAATTACATTTTTGGTTTCTTCTCCTGTTAAAGCAGTTGCAACTAGAAAGCCTGAGATTGTGTCAGTAGTCACATGTACATACTTTAATTGTTCAAAATCAGAAATATGAGTAACATCCATTCACTATAACTGATTAGGTATGAGTCCTCGAGGATTAGCACAATTATGTGGTACAGATAGAAACTGAGGACATTCAGGACAAGTCTTTACAATTTGATGTGCACATTCTCTAGAAATACCAGATTGTTATACAAAGCTATTTTGATGATGGAAAGAATGAAATCGTTTGGCGAACTGTTCCTGTGTAGGCCTCTAATCTGCCTGGTATACATATCTGCTGTGGCATTGCCCTAAGGGGTCCAAGCAATCCAGTATGAGCTCTTAAATGTCCTATAAAGTTAAGGAACAGCGCGTCCTCTCTCGTTCTCTCTCTCTCTCTCTCTCTCTCTCTCTCTCTCTCTGTCTCTCTCTGAGACAGGGTTTTCTGTATAGCCCTGGCTGTCTTGGAACTCACTCTGTAAACCAGGCTGGCCTCGAACTCAGAAATCCGCCTGCCTCTGCCTCCCAAGTGCTGGGATTAAAGGCGTGTGCGACCACCACCCAGCACCAGTGCTGTTCCCTTAAACTGAGTTGTATTGCATAAGAAATTGCAAAATTTTGAGAATTAGCAGTATCTAAAAAAGGAATAGTTTCAAATAATTGTAAACCATGAACTATATATTAGCTATCAGTATACAAATTAAAAGCTTGATTTTTCAGCATTTCTTTTTTTATTGGATATTTTATTTATTACATTTCAGATGTTATCCTCTTTCCCCATTTCCCTCCCCCCCCCCCCCCAAAAAAACCTCCCTTCCCCTTCCCCTTCCTGTGTGTTCGAGTGTGCTCCCACCCACGAACTCACTCCTGCCTCTCTGCCCTCGCATTCCCCCATACTGGGGCATCATCCAGCCTTCACAGGACCAAGGGCCTCCTCTCCCACTGATACCTGACAAGGCCATTCTCCCCTACATATATGGCTGGAGCCATGGATCTCTCCATGTGTGTTCCCAGGCTGGCTGTTTAGACCCTGGGACCTCTGGTTGGTTGATATTGTCGCTCTCCATATTGGACCGCAAACCCCTTCAGCTCCTTCAGTCCACTCTCTAACTTTGGGGACCCTGTGATCAGTTCAATGGTTGGCTTTAAGCATCTGCCTCTGTATATGTCAGACTCCAGCAGAGCCTCTCAGGAGACAGCTATATCAGGATCCTGTCAGCATGTAGCTTTTGGCATCCACATCAGCGTCTGCCTTTGGTGACTGTACATGGGATGGATACACAGGTGGAACAGAACAGAGGGTCTCTGGACAGACTCTCCTTCAGTTTCTGTTCCACACTTTGTCTCCATATTTGCTCCTGTGAGTATTCTGTTACTCCTTCTAAGAAGGACTGAAGCATCCACACTTGGTCTTCCTTCTTTTTGAGTTTCATGTGGTCTGAGAGTTGTGTCTTGGGGATTTTGAGCTTTTGGGTTAATATCCACTTATCAGTGAGTGCATACCTTGTGGGTGCTTTTGTGATTGGGTTACCTCACTCAGGATGATATTTTCTAGTTCTATCCATTTGCCTGAGAATTTCATGAAGTCATTGTTTTTAATAGCTGAATACTACTCCATTGTGTAAATGTACCACATTGTCTGTATCCATTCATCTGTTGAAGGACATCTGGGTTCTTTCCAGCATTGGGCTATTATAAATAAGACTTCTATGAACATAGTGGAGGATGTGTCCTTGTTATACACTGGAGCATCTTTTGGGTATATGCCTAGGAGTGTTATACCTGAGTTCTCAGGTAATATTATGTCTAATTTTCTAAGGAACCGCTAGACTGATTTCCAGAGTTGTTGTACCAGCTTACAATCCCACCAACAATGGAAGATCAAAACACTTTAAAAAGGAGGAAGGACTTATTTTGGTTCATGGTCTTAGAGGGTTTTGTCCGTAATTGCTTGATTTTGTTTGCTTGGGTAGAGTATCATAGCTGTTTGGAGCATATGGAACATGTGTGAGGAGAGAGAGCTGTAACTTCATGCTGGACCATGGGAAGAGATGCAACACAGGAACACACAAGAGCAAAGTAAGACCCTCTAGAATACCCCACGTTGACTGTCTTCATACAACTGGCTCCACCTCCCATCCTCCAATGCCTGTCAATAACCCACCAACGAATGAATCCATCCACTGGGTCAGCCCCCTTGTTATCCAGTCTTCTCTGGAAACATTGCAGACGCAGCCAGAGGTGAACTTTACTCATTTCTCAGTAATAATCAAATTTACTAATTTCTCAATAATCAAATTGTCAAGATACCCAGTGTTCAGCCACACAACCTTAGCAGGGCTGGGTCCTTGTGAGAGCTCTAAGGGAGAATCTGCTTGCTTCTTTCCTTCCTCCTGCTGGTTGGTTGCTGGCAATCTCTCAGGTTCCTACCTAGTTTCCACCTTTACCTTTACTCGGAATTCCCCACTGGAAACTTTTCTTTGTGTCCAAGTTTGAGTCACTTGACTTACAGTCCTTTCTTGCCATAGTCCTGGCATGATCTCATAGACTAGGCTATATGATCTTTGCTAGATAGCAGAATGAATCATGGCCAAAGATCAGATCTTGATTTTTTTTGAGCTTTTTGGAATCTTTATGACTTAACCTATGTGCATGGATGACTTGAAGGCACATGCTGTGTGGGAACAGCTTTGTGTTCTCAGTGTGTGTGTCCACTACAAACAGGCATCACCAAACTCCAGCAACAGAAACTATACTTCACTGAGCAGCCCACTGGATGCTGAAGATGTTCCCCTCTTTTCTGTAGTCCCACCGTCAGAAATCACGAGCAGCAAACTTATTCAGGTCTTGGCTCGAAGAAATGTCACTAGACACGCTTGAGTATAATGAGTCACCAGTCTAACTGTCTGGGGGAGAATTTTGGAAATCCTGATAATCAGACCCCTCTTCTAGATTAAAACCAAATCTCTGGGATGAGACTTCGACATTGGTAACTTAAAATAACTGTCTAGGAAGCTAGGTATAATGGCTCATGAATATAATTGTAACAATTTGTAAGCTAGGGCAGGTTGCTGTGAGTTCGAGGCTAGCTTGGACTACAGAATGAGACCTGTTTCAAAAACAAACCAAAACTCTTCAGTTTGTCTGTGTCTGTCCATGTCTGTTTCAGTATTCACTGTGTAGCCTAGAGTAGCCTCAGACTCGTGGCCATCCTCCTGCCTCAGCCTTCCGAGTGCTATGATTATAGATGTGAGCAACCATGTCTGACTATACAGTTATTTTCAGAACCAGTGCTTGAAGTAACAGCAGTGTCCACGTCACGGTATAGGCTGATCACTGGGAAGACAAGGACGCCTTCGAGACGCCTGAGCACATTGTCATTCGTGACTAAATACACCTCTGGGAACAAAGTTACTGCAATTAGAGAGCAATCACATTTTCTTCACATCTGAGCTAGGGACAAAGCCCAAAAGAAAGAAATGAAGCCAACCCAGGGGACTGTGGCTCCAAGCAACAGGTTTATTGGGTCTAAAGAGGCATAGACCTTTTTAAAAAAGGGGGAATACACGAGGCACAGGTACCTTTCTTGGGATGTCAAGGCATCAATTTAAATTTTCAGTCCTTTATAATACTACTTTTGGTTGCAAGGGACTGAAATCCAAGTCAAACTAGATTCGGGGCAGAGGGAGTGTATTGCCGTCTTCCACGCCCAAGGCTGATGCAGAAGAAAAGGAAGGAAGGAAGGAAGGAAGGAAGGAAGGAAGGAAGGAAGGAAAACATTTTCCTTGGGATTAGAAACAGGCTCACTGATTGCAGATTTTTTTTTTCTCATCTTATTCTCACCTCTCAATTTGTAGCAGCCGTGAGCCACCACAGAAATATAGCTGCCTCATGTTGTCCTGGACTGTTTCATGATTGACTGATGTTATTTCATGGAGCTGCTGGGGTCCCCAGGACAGCCCTGGAACTGCACATGGGGAGATAGGATCCCCTCACCCAGGAATGCTAGGGAGATAAAAACACCTGCTTTCTCCTGTGTCTTCCAGAGAAAAGAAATGAAGTGCTTCTCTTTTCAGGCTTGAATTAAAAACCATTTCTGGGGGTGATAAACGTGTTCCCTAAGTCAAGTAGATGGCCTTCTGTGAAAGTGTAAGGCAAAACCAAGGGACAAAGACCATGAATATCAAAAGTGGTGGCCAGATGATATCAGGATATGCTTTCTCTCTATCTCTCCTTCTGATTGAGGACATTCAGGGGATTGATCCACACTTGCTCACACAAACACCAGTGCACACAGGCTGTATGCTCTCCACACTCTGTCTCTATTACCCAGGCTGTACCTTCACCGGAACATATATAAGACTGTAGCTTTTCTTAGGTTCTCTCTCCTTTAATGAAAGAACCTAGTTTTCACCCCACTTGGGCATCCGAGCTCTTCAGGGAAGGTCATCTGTGGATGCAGAAGATGAAGACAAACTCATGGGTATGACCTCTTTCTTGGAGAGCCCTGTCCTTGAACTTATGAGGACACAGGTCTTTCAGAGCTGATGCTGGCATAAGTGTTCCAAACTTCACAAAGCTGCTTTCCAACATGACTTTGCTTTTCTCTAAAGTTGAGAGCACTCCCGCCCCACCCCATCCCATAGGCATCTCGCTTGCAAGCATGGGGGTTGGGGAGTAAAGTCCAGTGGGACAGGTCATGGAATGTGCTAAGTACTCACTGTGAGAAGCAGATCTACTGAGAGGTCAGGAGCCAGGCTTTCTGGAGCCACATTGGCTGTTTCACTTACCAGGCTTGTGTTCTTGTGTGAGCTGGTTTCCATGTCTGTGTGAAGGGGACAATACGAGTGTCCACTTGGCAGCATTGTTCTGAGGTACTTGATCAGTGCTCCGCACAGAGAGCGTTGGGTAAAGATTAGCTCTACCCCTTCCCTTCTTCCACCCCTCCCCTGATCTTGATTGACAGATTCAGATTGAGTCCTAGGTGTGTATCATAGGGTTTCCGACAGTCAACCACACACAAAGTGCATAAACTTTGAAACAGGTCCCTGGACGCATATTCTCATTCCGCCCCTGTGTATGAGATTCTGGGTGGGTTCTATAACCCTAGATGGGTTAGGCATGGCACTGTGTCCACTTTTCTCAGGGAACTAGAATGATCCTCCAGATTCATATGGAATGAGCAGTCTATGAACACATGTTACTCTGACTCTCTGCCCAAGGGGTAGCACAGGGAAAGCGTGCAAGGCCCCCCTGGGGTCCACTCCAGTCTTGCTTTGCCTCTCTGGCAGTGTCTTGGTAAATGCATGACAATCTTCCCTACACTGAGACTTCCGAATCTCTTATTTTGTCCCTGTCTAGCTCCCAAGTTTTTGCTATTCTGGATTTCAGAAAATAGTTCAGTTGCCAAAATTGGTTGAATGAGCTACTTTTAAAATTAGTCAAGTGATAGAAAGTACTGCTTTGCAGGGTCGTTCCAACAAGTCCCCTTCATGGAAGCATCCCGTAGAATAATGTTCTGACAAGAGCTGAGGACTTAGAAAATTAACCTCAGGAGAACTCTGCTCTCCCCTCCCAGGAAAACACATATATTGCCTAAATCTCCCTCCCAAAACTGGAGGAACAAGAAAAATGAAGGCTGGATTGCTGGCAGGTAATCTCACATCAAGGTATCCAAACATTCCTCAGGTCTTCTGTGAGGTCCCTTTTGGGATGCTGGTTTAGTCCTTTGTGGATGGCCTGGAGCTTTAGCCTTAGCTCCTCAACTTAAGATTGGTTCAGTAGCTCATGTTTATGGATAAGTGAGTAAAACAGTAAAGATCAAAAGCAAAAAATAAAATTGCTATGGGATTCAATATTTCAGAAGCCCGAGCCCAGTAAACGGTAGTGAAGTGTGGTGTTCAGAACGAGAGGCCCCCGCTTATGATAATACGCCTAACAAGGAAATGAGATTGACACAGCACTTCTGTTTCCCTGTCCCCCGAGGTTAGCGATTATGTGGCGCGCATGTTGCTGTTTTTAGCTTCTTTGGTAATTCCTATGGTGAGAGACTCTGCATATTTGTCACGTTGCTCTTCTGTCAGGTGCCAGGGACGATGAGGTAGCAAGAAAATGCGGTCTCCTCTGAGTTATGAACTCCCCCACCCCCATTCCTCACCCATAGCTGCCCAGTGCCTCTTTCCCAGGGCTCAATCCTTTATTTATGTCCTGTTGCCAGGGAATTCCATGAGTCTGTGTAGCAACAATCGGTGCTGGGTGAGATGCAGTCTAAGGGAGGCCTGGACTGATAAAAGGTTTAATGTCATTTGATAACCTCAATGTATTCCCAGGCCTCTCAGGGAGCAGCAGAAGTGAATTCGCTCCAGGGAGATCAGCCTAAGGCTGAGTGGAAAGCAGACCCGTTAGGCTTCTCTATGGCAGAGCAGTGTGGAAGAACCCTCTGCTTTGGTAATTAATTTGGTACTTGGCGACAACTGAACCCAGCTGTATTCGTCAGGGTTTCCCAGAGGAAGAAAACACGAATGCATAGGCCGCTAGGTAGGTAGGCAGATTTGACATGGTTTTATTGGCAGTTTATGATGGAACAGCAGAGGGCTTAGCATGTTTTCTTAAGGAGATTAGAAGATACGTTCTGATCCCCAAAGCCTGCACTGTGCTCAAATCAGTCCACTTAGGGTTTGAGTCACATGCTGGCTTGCTATAGATTCCCAAACCCCTGGCGGCTTGCACGCCTGATCAGTGGCCTGGGAGAGCTCCTATGTATATTCAGGAGCAGGAAGCAGCTTCACGGGAACTTTCTGAAAAATGAGTTTGTCTTAGAAACCTCTCTACAATATTACATTTCCCTGACTTCCAAAGAAAACTTAAGTAGTCTGAGTTTATCGAGTTCATCGAGGAAAGGCAAAAAAAGAACAATACAATTAACAACAAAATTTTAGCTATAGTCGGCGGTGGCGGCGGCGCACGCCTTTAATCCCAGCACTTGGGAGGCAGAGGCAGGCGGATTTCTGAGTTCGAGGCCAACCTGGTCTACAGAGTGAGTTCCAGCACAGCCAGGGCTACACAGAGAAACCCCTGTCTCAAAAAGCCAAAAAAAAAAAAAAAAAAAAAA
>JANHMN010000007.1:7153979-7171895 GCA_030674055.1 Rhabdomys pumilio
CAAAAAAAAAAAAAAAAAAAAAAATGTTAGCCATAATACCACTATCCATGGACGGTGACAGTCAACACTTGGACTTAAATTCACCTTGCTGCTGCTTTTTTTTTTTTTTTTAAGTTCATGTATTCATGTGTTTAGCAAATATGGAATTCTATCATACAGCTTGTCTAAAGTCCCCTCCCCCGTTTTTTCCTTTTCTTTCTAAAAATGAGAGTGGGCCGCTTAGAGGTATGACCAGGGAACTAGCCTTTTTTTTTCTCTCTCTCTCTCAGGTGCCATGGAGCGTTTTATTTACCTTGCCTTGCTTCATCAGGATACCAGCCCAGGAAGCCAGCAGTGGCTGTCCCAGCCCGGACTCCCATGCTCCCTTTGACCCTCTTCCTCTATGGAAATGTCTTTCTCGTTTTTTCTTTATCTTCTCTGCAGACACATCCGGTGTTTTTAGTTTATAACTTCGTGGAGTTTTACCTGAACTTTTTTTTCTTTTTTTTTGTTTTTAGACAAGGCCTTGTTTTATAGCTCAGGCTGGCCTTGCCTATGTCCTGTCAGGCAGGGTATGCTTTACTCTGGGGAAGTGGTATCTGCTTTCTTTCCTGATGATTCAGTCTTAGGAGTCATTAGCCTTCCTTCTGTCCTCTCCTTTATTTCTTCTCCCTTCATGTTCTCACTGTGGCCCCCAAAATTCTGACTGGACTGCAACTGATTTCCGTATATGGTCCAGAATCTGTAGTTCTTATGATCCACATACAACCTGACATTGGGAAGGGACACCTCATTTTCAACCTGTGTTGTCTTGCCCATCTCTGTAGTATATTTAATTGACAGAGATGCCGTGTGTGCATTTTGGGATAATGACCTCTCAGCTTGGCTGTGCAAACTTCACTGGGATGCTCCAGACGAGTTGCTTGGTGTACAGAATGGTTTGGAAGCCCTCTTCTGTCTTGTTTTGCTTTTTTGGAGACAGGGGCTCACTATGTTTCACAGGCTGCCCTGGAACTCAGTATGTTGACCAAACTGGTTTCGAACTCACAGCAATCCTCCTGCCTCTGCCTCCCAAGCACTTGGATTAAAGGCTACAGCCTCTACAGTCTGCTCTCATTTTGGAAGTCTTAATTAATCTTCGTTTTATGGCTGCCATATGGCTTTCTTGCTCAGGACACACCCTACACAACACAAGGACTCTGTCTTTGATCTCTCCCTGTCTCCATTACGCTCCATCCACAGCAGAGCATCTGTTTCTGGAAATGTCAAGGAATGCTTGTCCCTCTCTTGCTGTTCCCTCTGCCTGAGGCTCTCCCTTAGTCTACACCACTCCCTTCAGCCACGCCACTCCCTTCTCAGTCTCAGTTCAAGCATGCCCTGAGGAGAGAGAGGATCATAGTGTCACCTCCTCAGAGAGGCCTCCCTGTAGCAACTAAAATGACCAACTTCCAAGACCTCCTCCCAGATTTCATTGCTTTCTTAAGATCCTTATAAATTCCCTGCCTGTCCTCCCTAGCATGAAAACTCCAGCAAAGCACAGGGTTTTGCTTGCTGCCGCAGCCCAAGCACTTAGAACGGTGCTTTACTTGGTAAATATTTGTCAGATGGATGAATCAGAAACAATTTCCTCAAGGGTCAAAGCACCATGACCGGGGAATCCTTCCTATATAAATACAGATGTCCGCTCACTAATGGAATAGATTGCCTTTTGTAAAGTGGCTATAACATAAAGTCTGTTTGAGTCTTCATTCTCACTGTGGACTTAAATATGCATTTCAGTGGAGAAAAATTTCCTCAGGAGATTAAACAAGGAATGGGAAAGCTTCCAAGCCCTGTGGCATTGCTGGCCACTGTCAGGTCTGCTGCTGCCTGCTGTCCCGGAATTTACTTCTCAGTTCTTGCTCTTTCTTGACACTTGCATCTTCCCTCCCCACCCCCACCCCCCAACTCCACCGTGATGACTCTCACGAGATCTCTGTCTCCAAGAGGTGGTTGTTGTTGTTGTTGTTGTTACTGTTGCTGTTGTTATTATTGTTGTTGTTGCTGCTGCTGCTGCTGTTTCCTGTCCATCTGTCACTCCTCTCTCATTGTACTCTGAACTTCCTGTTCTCCTTCTTCTTGGAGTTAATG
Organism: Rhabdomys pumilio; assembly: GCA_030674055.1. NCBI lineage: Eukaryota > Metazoa > Chordata > Mammalia > Rodentia > Muridae > Rhabdomys > Rhabdomys pumilio. The sequence continues at coordinate 7,156,089 of JANHMN010000007.1, forward strand.
TACGGCATCATCTAAGAGTTGCTGATCATTATCTCACAGATACATATGAAGTCACACCGTTAGACATGCAGATTTCACATCTGTGTCCTTACTGGCCCCACAGCGTCTCTAACAAATATTTCTTGGAGTCCTCCAAGGCAAATTCCGCAGTTGCTGTGCCAGCCATTCTTGTCTTCTGCTTTGGCTCCTCTTGACTGAGATCTGTGACAAAGACCACCCGCATCAGTGGTCATGCACACTGGAGATTGCTCCAGTTTCTATGACAGTATTGCTGCCTTTTGATTCTCCCAAGGCTATGGCTCTCAACCGGTGCCAGGAAGATGTAACATGTAGAGAGAGGACCAGTACCTCTGAGCACTGACAAACATCTCTTGGGTTTTGTCTTTATTTCTTGGGCTTTTGCTATTTTGCTTGTTTATCATCTAGTTGAAACTTTGGAACGACGGTTGGCATAATTTCTGTTATTCCCATTGAAGTTTCAGAAATCTCAAGGGCAGCTTGGCTCAGAGATCAAGCCCAGGATCCATGGGCTTCCTGACCCATGTAGGTCAGGATTTGACTGATCCGGTAAAGGATGCTGGGATGGGAACATGACCCATGCCTTGTTCCAAAGAGTCACTGTTTTATCTTGTGTAGGAGAAACTGTTACCTCAACAAACTAGCCAATAGCCATGATGGGGAGTTGGGGCAATGGCTCAGTGGGTAGAGCGCTTGCTCTGCAAGCATGGAGACCTAAGTTTGAATCCCCAGCACTGACAGAAAAATCTGAGCATGAGTGCATATGACTATAACCTCAGCATTGAGGAATGGATCCCAAGAGTTTACTGGCCAGATAGCCCAGAGGCAAGCTTCCAATGCAGTGAAGACTCTATGTCAAGACAGTAAGGCAAAGAGTGACAGAGGAAGACACCTACGCATATACTACACACACACACACACAATGCTTAGGGTGGTGTCAGCACATGACTCACATGTTTTTCTCACTGGCTTCTTTATTGTGCAGCTTGAACATTTACTTTGTGCTAGAGGATGAGAAGACAACCATGAACCACAAAAGCTTGGCTCCTACCCATCTGGAGCTTGCTTGTGGTCTAGAAGGGGACACAGCTATTAATTAGATGAACATGCATTGGTTCTAGACGGAATAGGAAGAGTAAAGCAAAGTCCAGGCTTCCTGAGGCTGTGTGGGGCGGGGACAGTGGAAGGCTTCTGGGCTGTGAGAAAGGAGACAGAGACTACATTCTGAGGGACTGACAGGAGAGGCTGAGGAGTGGCTATCCAGAGAAGAGTGCTCCAGGTAGAGGAACCACTCAGTATTTAAGATCAAGGCTTCTATAACATGTTAATTGTGAACAGAACAGAGAGCTCCAGCAGAAGCTTCCATTTCAAACATGAATTACAGTGATGTCCAGAAACCCATGTTGGGCCACATTTCTCTGGACCTGTTTCTTACTCTGACAATACTTGTGTTCAGCAAATAAGATTCTCTCAGTTGAATGACTTAGGTTTCTGATTTATCTATGTATCCAAGTATCTCTATCTGTCTGCTGTCTACCTGTCTACCTACACCTCACCTGGGCAGCACAGTAGGGCTGGCCCTGATAGCTAAGTCACAGGTGAGCCAGCCTGAGGGTGTAAGCACAGGAGAAACAGTCCTGCCCTTTGGCTGGGCAAAGTGGGAGAGCTGGCCCTGGTGGTAAAAGGTAGAAGAGAACTGTCTGGCTGACTAACATAGCTACCAACCAGCCCCAGATTCAGGGCTTTAAGATGACCCACCCCCAACATCTACCTCAACTATGAACTGCTGAGCACTTGAAAGGGACGGTCCGGCAGATCCAAAGCTGCAGGACCCCTAGGACACATGGCAACAACAGAGTATCTGAGAGGATCCAGTATTCATGGCGTAGCAGAAGCCAGAGGCCTCGAACCAGACCAATGACTCACTGCCATGAACATTTCCAAGTGAAGATGGTGTGTGCTCGAAGGGTATACTTAGATCTCACTGTCACATGTTGCAGCTTCCATGACGAGATGTTTCTTATGTTTTGTTTAATTATTTTCTTTGAGGGAGGAGGTTGCAAGGTTGAAGGGATGAGGAGATGATGAGTGAGATTCGGGTGCATGATGTGAAACTCACAAAGAATCGGTAAAGAAGTTTTTTTAAATAGTGTAAGTATTGATTGTACGCTCAGCGTATTTCCACAGCGCCTCTTCTGCGCCCCTCCCCCTCCCCTTTAGCCCCCTTTGTTCCCTAGGTAGTTTCACTTCTGTTTTCAAGCCGCATATGCCCACGTGATTTTACATCAGCATAGAGTCTAGAAACCACAAATGAGAGGAAACACCTAGGTGTGTTTTCAAAGTGGACCAGCTTCATGCTGTGACAGACCAGGCCAGCCCACAGAAAGCCACTAAACGTATATGGAAGGGAAATCCAGACGCAAAGGTGGAAGAGAAAGTGTGTAAGCATAGCGGAACTACATTCCCATATGGAGGACTGTCTCTTAGACTTGGGCGTGCAGCTTCATCATAAGCATGAGCATTTGAACCTTTATTAGAAGGGTTTTTTTTTTTTAGTTGTTTTGTTATTGTTTTTGTTATTATTGTTTGATTTGGTTTGTCTTGTTGCCGGGATCTGAACTGAGAGCTCTGAGCAAGCTAAGCGTATGCTCTTGCACTACAGGGGCATCTTCCTTGCTACTCAGTGATCCAACATATGTATTTAACGAGCACTTACTGCTTCATTCAAGGCTGTCAGGGATGGTGGCTCCCCGGGTTGTTAGGCTGTGGTGATTGTCGCTGGCAGGGTCATTCCTTTCCCACCTGCATTCGATCTGGAAAGCTTCAGTTTTGTCTATTTCACATATGGGCTTCTGGATAGATTTTATCTTTAAAAAGGTTCCCTTTAAAATTAATTAAAATTACTCTTTTATGTGATGTTTGTAAAAATAAATAGAAAGTGTTAAGAAACAAATATCCCATAGATTGTGCTCCACTAGGGAAATGTGAAAATCCCCAGCTTTAGCTGTGACATTGCTGTTGGAGACCGCGGAGAGCATTCTCTGCATCACTACAGAGAAAGCAGGGCAAGGTAGGGATAAAGGTTACAGAGAGGATTTCATATCAATTGTGTGCGAATAGAAATTTATCTTATAGGGGAGGTGTTGGCCACACATAGTGACACACAACTGTCATCCCAGCACTTGGGAGGTTGAGGCAGGAGCATCTTGAGTGTGAGGCCAGCATGAGTTACATAATGAGTTAAAGGCCTGGGATACATAGCAGGGATCTTCCTCAGAAGCAAAACAAGAAATAAATCAAAATTGTGTGTGTGTGTGTGTGTGTGTGTGTGTGTGTGTGTGTGTACATGTCTGTGTGTGTATGTGTGTCTGTGTGTATGTATATATATATGTGTGTGTGAGCATGTGCATGCATGTATATGTATGTGTGTATGATGCATATGTGTATTTGTGAATGTGTATATCTGTGTGTATCTGTGTATGTATATGTGTGTGTGTGTGTGTCTGTGTGTCTGTGTGTCTGTGTGCCTGTCTTCGTGGCCTGGTTTCAGGAGGAGTGCAGAGTAGAGGCTTTAAAAAGCATACAAGTTGCAAATAGAACTTGTCCTTTTTGCTTCTTCTCCTTTGCACTATACTAGAAGACGGGGTGGGGTGATGTCTAATGACTGATGTTTTAAACACCAGAATTAGAAATTTTCAAGAATCTAAATGACTCTTAATCTGTCCTGGGAAGGCACCACCCTGTTCTTGTTTGACATTTACTAAATAGCAACAATATTCGAGCTTCACTTTTTCAAATGTGATTTACTTAAAAAGTGACAGCTCCTTTAACACTTGGGGCCTCAGTAGAAAGACTGTGGAGATGCTTAGGGGGCAAAATCCTCGATGCACAATTACTGGGACCAGAGTTGGGATCCCCAGAGCCCAGGAAAATGCTGGGTGGGCATGGCAGTCTGACTGGAATTCAAACTGGGAAGGCTGAGATAGGGGATCCCCGGAGCAAACTGGTTAGCCAGGCTACCCATATTGGAGAGCTTGGGGTTCAGCTGAGGGACTCTGCCTTAGTGAATGTGTTGGAGAGAAAGTAAGGAAAACAACCTTCATTTCACACACACACACACACACACACACACACACACACACACGAAAAAGAATAGAAATGCTTCAGTAGACAAATACATTTGTTCACAGACACTTCCTGCTAGATTTTAAGTCAGACATTTTGCATTTATTTATTTATATCTATTTATTTTTTAGTTTACTTTTATGTTGCTGGAGGTAGAGCCAGAGCCTCACCTGTGAGTTATATTCCTTCTTGCACTACCTCTTTAATCCCAAGCAACTCAAAGCTTGGTATTTTTTTCCTCTCATTCCACAGAGAGCAAAGTTGTGTAATGTTGCAAAGTAAGGGAGTGGCAGAGCTGAGCCTGGAGGTGATCTATCAGCTTCTACCCCATTCTGTGGCTGCTGTAAGGAGCCAGCTCCCAGGATGGGAAGGGTCATTAGTCCAGGAATGACGTCAGTGGAGGTAAGGATCTGCACGGCAGACAGATTCACATGCTGTTTTAGTTAGGGTTTTATTGCTGTGGAGAGATACCGTGACCTCATGACCAACTCTTTTTTTGTTTGTTTTTGTTTTTTTGTTGTTTGTTTTTGTTTTTGTTTTTGTTTTTGTTTTTGTTTTTGTTTTTGTTTTTGTTTCGAGACAGGGTTTCTCTGTGTAGCTCTGGCTGTCCTGGAACTCACTCGGTAGACCAGGCTGGCCTTGAACTCAGAAATCCGCCTGCCTCAGCCTCCCGAGTACTGGGATTAAAGGCGTGTGCCACTACTGCCCGGCTCACATGACCAACTCTTATAAAGGAAAATGTTTAATTGGTGCAGGTTCTAGTTTCAGAGGTTTAGTCCATTATGGCCATGGTGGGACATGGCAGCGTGCAGGCAGACATGGTGCTGGAGAAGGAGCTGAGAGTTCCACATCTTGATCCAAAGGCAGCAGAAGAGACTGTGTGCCACACTGGACACAGCTTGAGCAAAGGAGACCTCAAAGCCTGCCCCCTGCCCCCACAGCAATACGTGTTTTCCAGCAAGGGCACACCTACCCCAACAAAGCCACACCTCTTAATAGTGCCACTCCCTATGGGCCAAGCATTCAAACATATCTGATCAAACCACCACAATGCTCTTTTCTTTTGGCAGATGCTGGGGATTGAACCCAGGGCCTGATACATGCTAGACAAGAGCTTTACCATCGAACCAATAAACTTATCTCTAGTTATGGACATACAGCATCTTTGCCTATGTTCTTTGGATCTTAAAATGTAAAACATAATTTTGATTAAAGGCTATATATAAATGAGAAGGACCCAGACAAGACACAAATAAATATACTTAGGTCCTAATGCAGAAAACAAACACTGATGGAATCTGATGTTCTTCAGTCGCTGAAAACTCAGGCTAAGTTGGGCTGACTCCACTCTGCCCTTGGTTTGTTAAGCATTCTCCCCGACCTCTCCTCCTGTCTCTTCACCTCTCTCTGTTACTCTCCCTTCATCGGAGAAAAAGGTAAGGAGTAACCACCAGCTTCTTTAAGTGGAGCCCGAGGCCAGCAGATGTTTAAAAGACACTGAAAATACAAACATTAAAGCAGTGCCTGGGCAGGAATCGAGCACCAGATAATGATTAAGACCACAAGGTCATGAAAAGCAAACTCCCTTCTAACACAGAGCATAGCTTAAACCTGCCTGATGCTTCTGAAAGAGTTGATTTGTTAGTCCATAGGTAGTACATCCAGGGATAATCACCCGTGTCTAAAGAAAGAGGCCGTGATACCCCCGAATGATTATAATGTCCCTTTAATGTTGTTTTTTGTTTCAGATAGATCCCTTCCTCCCACCTGAGACCTTTACACAGAACCAGTCATTCTGACACACCCTTTGGGTTGGCCTATAGTAAACCTCACCACTCATAATACTAGATTTCTGCCCAGAAGACTTTACATCTACCAGTTTTTGAACATATGATGCACGAAGAAGCACAGAGCAAGCCCAGTTATGCACCTGCCAAGCCAGCGAGACGGCTCAGTAGGTGAAAGTGCTTGTTGCCAAGACTGATGATCTGAGTTTCACCCCCAGAATCCACGTGATGGCTGGAGAGAGCCACTCCTGCCCTCTGACCTTCATATTCCTGTCAATGGTTTCACTGAAGCAATGGGAAGGAAATTAGGACACCTTGTATGAATAACCCTGATTGTGTTATTCGGGGTCCTTTCCAAGCTCTGTTTTAAAATGTGCCTCACATTCCCAAGGTCTCTTCTTTTAGTGTGTGTATGTGTGTGTGTGTGTATGTGTGTGTGCGCGTGCGTGTGTGTCCAGGTACACATGTAAGTGTAGGTGCATGAGAGTGAACATATAGATTCATATGTATGTGTGTGTCCAGGTATACACATAAGTGTAAGTGCATGCACAGGCACACACACACACACACACACACACACACATTCATGAGGCGCTCAGAGGACAAGCTTGGGTGCTGTTCCTTTATTGAGACAGGGTCTCCCTTTGGCTTGAAGCTCACTAAACTAGGAGACTTGTCTTCTTCATCATCAAACCCAGGTTCCTGCTTTTCTTTTCCTCCTCAGGACTGAGACTGTAAACATGTACCACCCTGAGTAGTTGCCTTTTTATCTTTTTGAGTGAGTTCTAGGGATCAAACTCATGTCCTGCCTAGGGGACAGTCAGGTTACTAATGAAGCTGTCTTGTCTTACCAGCTTCCCAAGACCTTTTATTCCTTTCCGTTTTCTGTTTTCTCTTCCCAAAGCCATTTATTGGAAAATGTGTTAGACCTATATTATGTATGACTTTCTATTTAGGACCGGGAGATAAGGCATGGCGACCAATAGTTTCTGCCTAGGGAGTCTAGCTCAGTGGTGGTCATTCTTAAATGTAAAGATCATAGAAGAAAGGAGGTTTTATTTTAGGTACTTTGGGTTTTATATTAGGTGTTAAGTGCTCTACCATGTGGCTATATCTCAAGCTCCCCAGGCTGGCACTGTGTGTTCTTCACAAGATTGTCAATAACTGGATCTATCTAGGTATAGAGATCACAATAACTATATAGAGGTGTATATTACACTCCTGGACCTGCACATCAGAGTGCAGAAGGTGGTTGATGGCATGCGTAGGGATGCATGAAGAGTAGTAGCAGAGGACAGAAGCCCAGACAGACAGACAGACAGACAGACGGCCTCAGAGGATGCTGCAGAGCAACCTGGGAACAGAAGAGAGAAGAGAATCAAGACAATGAAAACTGAGACTAAGGGAGGAAGCACTTTCCGAAGGAGAAATGGATTCTGTTCCTACAGGTTTGGATTTAGCAAAATCTAAATAAAAGGGTACAATAAAGTGCTAAGTAATGGTTATTGAGAACCTTGCTAAGAATATATAATGCCAGGCTAGGGTGCTGAGGGTACACTATATGGTAGAACACTTAACCCAGCACCAGAGAGAGTAAAGAGAATTTAAGAGTAGATTGAGAAAGCTAGCAAGAGAATCTGAGACTCTCAGAATCTGCCTTGAGAATCTGAGAGGGAAGAGCAAATCCGAGTAGGCATTATTGCATTACTTTCATTTGTAAGAGGGGAGATGGTGGGGCATGCACGTGTTGAGGGATCATGGGCTCAGATAGAGGGGAGATGGTGGGGCATGCACGTGTTGAGGGATCATGGGCTCAGATTGTGTTTCCCAGTCCCAGTGCCCGGAGTTTCAGAATGAGACCACCTTTGAAAACAGTTCCTTAGTGTAACTTAGTTGTACTTAGTAACTTAGTCAGTCACAGGGAATGCTCCAAATCTGACAAGACTGGTGGTAGGGTTTGGATATAGTTCAAGTGCGACCTCCAAAGTTTCTTTCTTTCTTCTATTTACTCTTTTAAAAAAAATTCTTTAATCTTTTTTTACAGTTCAGTCTTTATCCCCCTCCCTGTCTACCCTCTGACTGTTCCTCATCCCACACCTTCTCCAAGAGGATGTCTCCGCCAACCACCATCCCCACCCTACCAGACCTCCCCACTCCCTGGGGGCCTCAAGTCTCTCAAGGGTTAGGTGTGTCTTCTGTCACTGAAGCCAGACCAGGCAGTCCTCTGCTGTGTATGTGTTGGGGCCTCATATTGGGTGGTGTATGCTGCCTTGTTGGTGGTCCAGTGTCTGAGAGATATTGGGGGTCCAGTTTAGTTGAGACTGCTGGTCTTCCTATGGGGTCGCCCTCCTCTTCAGCTTCTTCCAGCTTTTTCTGAATCTAACCACAGGGGTCCCTGGTTTCTGACCACTGGTTGCGTGCAAATATCTGCATCTGACTCTGTCAGCTGCTTGTTTGGACTCTCGTAGGGCAGCCATGCTAGGCTCCTGTCTGTAAACACACCATAGCATCAGTAACAGTGTCAGGGCACTGGGCCTCCCCTGAGCTGAATCCCACTTTGGGCCTGTCACTGCACCTTCTTTCCCTCAGGCTCTTCTTCTTTTTTTTTTTTTTTTTTGTTCCTGCAGTTCTTTCAGACAGGAACAATTCTGGGTCAGAGTTTTTGACTGTGGGATGGCAACCCCATCTCTCCACTTGATGTCCTGTCCCCTCCACTGGAGGTGGACTCTACAAGTTCCCCCTCCCCACTACAGAGCACTTCATCCAAGGTCCCTCCCTCTGAGTCCTGAGAGTCTCTCACCTCCCAGGTCTCTGATACATTCTAGAGGGTCCCCTCTACCTCCTACCTCCCAAGATTATCTGTTTCTATTCTTTCTGGCCCTCAGGGCTTCAGTCCTGTTTCCCCCCTCCAATACCTGACCATGTTCTCTTACCCCCACCCCCATCCTCGTTCCTACATATGTCCCTCCCTTCCTCTGCCCCCCATGATTGCTTACTTCTCCATCCCAAGTGGGATTAAGGCATCAATTTCGTCCCAAGTTGTGGAGGTATAGAAGGTGTGGGAACTTTAGGAGGTGAGGCAACTGCCCTTAAACAGACTGACAGACGGACAGATGAATAGAACCTGTTGGAGGATCACTAGGCCTTCTTGAGAGTGAGCCTGAGCTCTGAGTGGTTTTTTTTGGGTTGGTTTTGTGGTGTGGTCTCTTCTTCCACATTGTTTCCTCTTACCTTGCTTTCAGCACCTAGGTGAGGCACCCAGGAAGGGCTTCATCAGAGTTCAGCCAACACCTGCCCAAGCCTTTTGAGCTGTCAGAATTGAGCTAAGAAAACTCAATTTCGCCGGGCGGTGGTGGTGCAAGCCTTTAATCCCAGCATTTGGGAGGCAGAGGCAGGCGGATTTCTGAGTTCGAGGCCAGCCTGGTCTACCAAGTGAGTTCCAGGACAGCCAGGGCTACACAGAGAAACCCTGTCTCGAAAAACAAACAAACAAACAAAAACAAAACAAACAAACAAACAAAAAAAAACCTCATTTACTCATTTTCTTGTAAGGTTCCCATATCTTGAATGTCTTATTAGAGTAGGAAATAGGCTATTGCAATTGGTGTTCCTATAAAAAGGGAAAATCTAGGTATGGTTATACAAACAGCGAGAACACCATGTGAATTAGAGGCAGAACTTCGGATGATGTGACCATAAGCCAAGGATCACCAAAGATTGCCAGAAAGCCACCAGAACCTAGAGGAGAGGCCTGGGCCGGACACTATCCTGACACCTTCAGGGAGAAGAATGTTTTTCAGAATCCTGTTTTTAACTCGAACCCTTAGGACCAAGAGACAATACATCTCTGTGTTCAAGCAACTCTAAGGTACTCATTTACGGCACTTCTTTGTAACATTCCTGGGAAGAAGGGCAGGGAGATTGAATCGGGAGAGACAGAGTGGAGGGGGAGAGTTAGTTCCGGATCTGATTCAGAGACAGTAAAGTATTCTAGTGACCATTGTGCAAAATGAGCTAAGACTGCATGGTAACATTAGGAGGGCTATAGGAGGGCTATAGTCCTGTTTGAATATGAAATATTGCCCGTAGATTCTTATGATAAAAGCCAGAGGTTCCTGGTTGGTAGTGATATTATGGAATGTCCTGGGAACTTTAGGAGGCAAAATCTAGCAGTAAGAAGAAGGTCACTAGAGTCTGGGAGATGTGTCCCTGGGAGTTCTTATCTTCTTCTGGAACTTCCTCTTCTCTCTTGGCGTCCTGATATAAGTAAGCTGCTGTGCTCCTCCTTGTGTTTGCTTCTGTGGCCTGAATAATGAAGCACACTGGGCAATCTCTGCCCTTATCATTTCTGTCAGGGCTTTGTCATCATTAGTGAAAGTCCTGACCGAGGCCACACCCAGATTTTTGGTGGTATGTTTTCCATCTAGAGGTCATTCTATATCCCACCCTCGAGACAACTCTGACTGTGAGCTTTAAAAAAAAAAAAGATCTCTGTTGCATAAGGCCAGTAAAATCTAGTGCCACAAGGCTTAATTCATAATGCTCTCAGAGATAGCCGTTACCGTAAGCGGCACTATAAATCCGGGAGTATTGACGGAAAGTGTTCACACAGATGTTTTCAAATACCTCAGCTTGAGCAGCAAAGTGGGAGCGAGCACGTAACAAATGGCACTCAACAGTAGTTTAACAAATTGATTCCCACTAAAGTGAAAATGAAGAAAGATTCATATCTTGGCTGAATATTAATTCTTATGCTCTTTATAGCGGGCCGAATTAATCTTTTGGGTGAAATTCATAAGACAACCAAATGAACAACACTACACGTAGCAAAAGAAGAGCTTGGAGTTTATTCAACGAGATGAAGCTGTTGCTTGACTCTCGTTCTTCATTCATTCATTCGTTTTTTGGGGGACACCAGTGTATTCCCAGATAATCACCGCCTTATTTACTTTGTAAGTGATCTCTGATGATTATCGTGCTAAAGAGTTACAGAGAATGTTCTAGACAGGAAAGAGGCTCTTTTGTGTGTACGCCTAGAAAAATTGGGTATGAGAAGCCAGAAGGATTAATGGTGATGTGTGAAATGAAGGAGAGAAAGAGACACCACTTGAGCACAAGGCTAAGACCTACCTGCCATCCTGTGTGAAGGCATCCAGGAGAATATATGCAGCAGTCAAAGATCGGAGGACATGAGAGCATCTTCCATCTGAGGGCTCTTAGGGAAGGCAGGGAAGGAGAGTAGGAAGCGTGGGGAATCAAGGAATTGGGTGATCCGGGTAAACATTTCTGCTCTGCTTCATTCCATCGTGTGCTTAACTTACCACGCAGTATTAAACTTCCCCGAGCTTTTCTTTTTTTTCTGAAATTCTCATTACCTAAGGTTGTATATTGGTGATAAGAGATGGCATAGAAGGCAACATATAACAGCATGACCCTGAGGGCTGCTGCTGGCCTATGTGACATATATTGACATATATAGATATAAATCATATAGGTACAAATATAGATATTTGAAATCCATTTTTTTCTGCAAATGATTTTACTTCTGCCTGCCTGATACTTATCGAAACATATTGATAATATGAACAAAATACTTAACTGTCATCTTCAGGAACTTGTGAGAAAAAAAATATCCAGGCCTGTGTTGTCTACACTGTAATACACACAACCTGCAGAGATTTACATGGTATGGAGCATAATGATGACATAATGTCACATTTTCTAGTCTCTTCCTCATTCTGCCTCTCAACTCTCTTCCAGATAAAATGCTGCCTCATAAAGCCTTACCTGGGCAGCCTACATCCTATGTGGAACCGTGAAGACTCCTACTGATGCATCTTTGTGGGAAGTAAAAGTTGTCAAGACAATTCTCTAGTCCCCACAGTACATACTAAGTCCCACAAAGGCAAGGACCACAGCCACTGTAAGTCCTTAGCATGATGCGTGGTACCTCGTAGGTAAAGGGTTGAGCTTTGGATTGACTGGGCCATCTGTTAGACTTTGGTAAGTCAGTTATTATTTTTGAATGTAAGCATCCTCACCTGTATTCCATTAAATGGGTCTCTCAGATTTATAAACTGATTATGAGAAACACTGAGTCATTTCGCTTAGAAAACTGTATGTTTAAATTTAGGTGTTTCCATTTAGGTGGGTGTCTATTAACTCCCTGCTATTGAAGATGAGGAAATTTGCACTCCCCCTCTTCCTTCCACTTTCTCCCACTTCCTGTTTTGACCATGACCATGTCATTATATTTTGGCAAAGTTTGTAACATTCAAACCTATTCCATAGCTCTAATTATCTCAGTTGTTTAATCTTATTTTATTTTTAAAATATTATTTTATGTGAATGTCTTTTGCCTTCATGTATGTCTGTGTATACCACTTGTATATCTGGTGCCCATGGAGTGCAGAAGACGGCATTGGACTCCCTGGAACTGGCATCACAGATGGTTATGAGCTACTGTGTGGGTTCTGGGGATCAAACCTGGGTCTTCTGGAAGAGCCATAAGCGCTTTTAAGTGTTGAACCATCTTTCCAGTCTCTTAGTTACTTAATCTTAGTTTTCTTTTTAAAAAATAATTATTTATTTTATATATATGAGTGCTCTATCTGTATGCACACCTGCCCCCAAAGAGGGAATCAGATCCCATTACAGATGGTTGTGAGCCACCATGTATATCCTGGAAATTAAACTCAGGACCTCTGGAAGAGCAGCCAGTGTTCTTAACCGGGGATCCATCTCTCCAGCCTAATCTTGGTTTTCTGCTTTGTTTGTTTGTTTGGTTTTTTTGAGACAGGGTTTCTCTGTGTAGCCCTGGCTGTCCTGGATCTCACTCTGTATACCAGGCTGGCCTGGAACTCAGAAATCTGCCTGCCTCTGCCTCCCAAGTGCTGGGATTAATGGCGTGCGCCACCACTGCCCGGTTGGTTTTCTATTTATATGAATTCATTTCTCATCGCCAAAGAAACAAACCCCCTTTTGGTAACTTTAAACAGGAAAGGAATTGATCTGAAGGCTGTTCCATAACTCAGAGCGGGGAGGGGCTGAGAATCCAGCTGCAAGGCAGGAGCTAGGGGTGTGGTAGCTAGAAAGAGAAATGTCTCCCTTAGCCTTGGCCTTTAGAGCTGTAAAAGGTGCTGTCTGGGGAAGGTTTAGAGGGTGTAGCTTTCCCAGAGGAAGTATGTCTCTGGGGGAGGTCCTTTAAAGAGCTCGTGACTTCTCAGCTTCCTTTTCCTGTTGCCATCTTTGCCACCCGCTGTTACGCCTCTTCATTGCCGCGCCTCCCCATTATTATGGCGATGGACTCGTCCTGGAGCCATAAGCCACATAAAGCCTTATGTAAGTTTCCTTGGGAAGCTGAGTCAGGCCACAGCACGGTGGGTGGGGGCTGGGGGGGGGAGGGATCCACCCTGCCTACAGGCGACTGCTGGGTGGGGGGAACCCGGGGAGCCATGTGGCGCTTTCTCCACCTGCACACCTTGCCTTCTCTCTTCCCCTGATCTTCCCTTCTTTTCTGTCTTCTCTGGCACTTCTTCAGCCTCTTCCCTTGTGTTGGATGGCTTCTTGTCACTTTGTTCCATTTTGTTTTGCTCCTTGTGAGCAGCCTTTGCAAAGGGTTCCAAAGTAAAACAAATGAGTCCCCGCTACTCTTTTACTGTGTTTGAGAATTCAGCTTTTCCCACTCAGAGTTATTTGAAGACAGTAACACACTTTCCCTCAGCAATTTCTTTTTTACCATAGGAATAGATGGGAAAAGGAAGGGACAGAAGTGGCTGTGTGAAAATAAAATTTGAAAACAGCTTAAAACAGACATGCCCCCTCCAGGGGCAAGGTGACCAAAAGAAAAATAAAAAGGCACGCCCCAGACAAGTCCAAACTAGTCCAAGTGAGTAATGGGCCATCCAGTGTTTACTTCTCTCTCCCTCCCTTTCTGGGAGGTCCGGGATTACTAGCCATCCTGCCAGCTCACACGTAGCCGTCTCTGCAAGTTGCTGATATTTGAAATAACCAATCCTGTGTAACCACGGCAAACTTTCCTGCCTTTCCCTACCCCTTACTATAAAAAGTTCCTTAGCCTACCACTGGGGGTCAAATTGTATTCCTGAGCGAGTGTGCAGTTTGAACGCTGGCTGCTAGCTCTCTTCCCTAATAAACCTCTGCTGATTGCATCCAGGAGTTTGTGGGTGTTCGAGACTTCCCGAGACTTGAGTAAGGGTCTCCCTCATTTGGGAGTCTTCAGCTGTAGCTGTGGAAAAGCGTTAAAACACGCTCTGTTCTGTAATTTAAAAGTTGTTTGTTAATTTACTAATTGTATTATTTTTGGTTTTGGCGAGAAGGGCTTACTATGTAGCCTGGGCTCATCTCAGACTTGTGATCTTCCCATGTCAGCTTGAGTATTGAGATTACAAACATGGACATCAAACTTCACTATTCTGTGTCTGGATTCTGTCAAATGAGCTGTGTGACAGTTTACCCTTCGGGCTAGGGTGGACCACATGCCCATGTCTCAAGGCTCCCTGGATTTAGGATTATTCCATGTCCCTCAACTCTTACCTCCATCCACCCCAGCCTCAATTTACATGAAGGGCCTATCAAAGCAAATGGGCTGTGGATGTCTCCTCACATCTTATACATCTCTTCTTGGAAGCAATTCTTTTTTTTTTCCCATCAGACTTCGCAAAGGAGCCCGACGGGATTTGAACCTGCACAGGAAAAACCGCGCCCGACCTCTAGAGGTGGATGCCCAAGCCGCTGCGCCATGATGGAAGCAATTCTTAATTGCTTCCAGTTCAAAGATGGAGGAGGTACAGATTTCCCTAAGTCATTTATTATTATTATTATTATTATTATTATTATTATTATTATTATTCTTAGAGCAAAATAATTGTCATTCAGAATTTCTGACTTCCTGCTACTGTAGTTGATGGGTCAAGGGTGGTAGTGGATGACCAAGATGGCAGCGAGACAAAGGCATGCTCGGACTTGTGCTTGCTCCTCACTCAGCTCAGCTGGTACAGTGAAGGGTTTTGTTTGTTTGTTTGTTTTGTTTTCTGACTGCTCGACTTTAAGCACTGTGGGTGAGAGACATGTAGGTTTACCATCCTACATATAAACCCTTTATTTGCTTACCCCATTTCCAGACAGATTTTTGTGACTCTTGAGCCAACAGTACTAAGAGATGTCATGCCATAGATGTAGTCTTTCTCGTGAAAAGAGAAGGACTAAACCTGTGTCTGCTCAGGTGCCCTTCTGCATGAATCAGGGATAGGAGACCTGTGACCAGGAGTATAACTTGATGTTTTTTCAAACCTTGTTTTTAATGATGTTCTTAAACTATTTAACCTCCCTTGTAGCCCACCACTCACCAGAGGTAGTGGGAAAGAAAGGATGGGAGTGGGGTGAGAAGGTGGGCCTGTTTAGAAAGATTCTTTGGAATAACTCTTGTTTGTGTTGTCTGGAAACTGACAGTTCAGTTCACAGGTTAAATGCAGGCAGTGGCAGCTAAATACACTTGCAAACACTTCATGGATACACCAGCAGTCCAGTTAGGTCGAGTCAGGTTAGCAACAGTGGTGACATGACCTAGCAGAAGCAGACAGGCCTCAGCCTTGGCTTGAGTCAGTAGGATGGGCCAGGAGGAACACCAGGAGAAGTTCTTGGCTATGCCTCTCTCAGCGAAGCAAAGATCAGCAAAGATACGAGACCACAAGTGTTGGACTGTTAGCTCTATAAGCAAGCCTAGCTCAGCCTCTGTCATTGTCCATCGAGTCCTATTTATAACCTCCAAACATCATGTGTCCTCCATGTGTCTAACCTCAGCACATGCCTCTGTCAGTCCATGGAAACAGCAAGAAACTGCAGCACACCACCAGAA
>JANHMN010000007.1:7171995-7199004 GCA_030674055.1 Rhabdomys pumilio
TGTAAGGTGGACCAATACATGTGTGTTGACAACGAAGAATCCTTTATCACGTGTCCTTTCACGTGCTTGCTTTAGCAAAACATTCTTTCACCTGTGTGTGAAAGCTAAACGTTCCCTCACCAGTCTGCCTTAGTCTTTTCCATTTCTTCCCTGTTTGCCCTAGCAAAACATCAGCCAACTGACTTTCCAAAGAACCCGTAAGTTTCCACGTCACAAGGGCATCCCTCTCCAGGGCTATCATTGGATCTGTGATTATTCTGAGACTAGTGTGATTGTTAATTTTATATGTCAGTTTAGCTAGACTATAGTACCCAGGTGTGAGACACTGGTCTAGATGTCTTTATGAAAGTATGTTTTAGATGTGATTAATGTCTAATCGGTGGAGTGTGTGAAGCAGACGGTGAATGGACCCCATGCACTCAGTTGAAGGCCCTCAGAGCAGAGATCACCGAGGATTCTGCATACAGATGGGTCTCACTCAAGCTGAATTCCCAGCTTTGCTCTCTCCTGGACTTCCAGATTCATTCTGCAAACTTTAAACTTGCTTGACCCTGCAATTTTGTGAGCCAATTCCTTAAACCAATACTCTTCCCCACACCCTCTGTCTGCCTCCCTCCCTGTCTCTGCTCATATACACAATCACACATAACAGACACATTTGCATAGATTTTATTTCTTCTGTTTCTTTACTATAAGTAGAGGGAGGTTTATACCTAAAGTCACTACAGACTATTAATATGTTTCTTAAACGGCCACTGATTCTGCCTGTCACCAGCTCTGTCAGATTCACCAAGGTGGCCTTACCCCAGCCCTCCCCCACCCCCACACACATACGTGCTCTGTGATGTGGACAATTTTGTGTGGCTCAGTTTCTTCATTTGTAAAGTGAGACGGATGCTCAGCTGCATCTTGTAAGAGCACGTGAGAATTAAAGAGATGGTAGAAAAGCCCTTAGCACTGTCTCTGACATGTAACGATGCCTTAGTAAATGCTGCTCTTGTCAGACATCTGGTGACAGCTGCTTCTGCATCACTATGACAAAATACACGGCAGAAACAATTTAAGAGAAGGACATTTTATTTTAGTTCTGAGTTCAGGGAGTTCACTCCAGTACATCAGAGGTGACATGGCTAAGAGGCTTACTTCACAGCATGAGAGCAATGACAGAGACTGCTTACATCCCAGCACACCAGGAAGCAGAGAGTGAGGCAGCAGCTGGCTTATCACCTATAAAGGCTGGCCCAAGTGACCTAAGTCAGTACTAGACCCTGCCTCCTAAAGGTTACAATGTCCCCAGAGAGCCGGGCGGTGGTGGCGCACGCCTTTAATCCCAGCATTTGGGAGGCAGAGGCAGGTGGATTTCTGAGTTCAAGGCCAGCCTGGTCTACCAAGTGAGTTCCAGGACAGCCAGGGCTACACAGAGAAACCCTGTCTCGAAAAAACAAAAACAAACAAACAAACAAACAAACAAACAAAAAACCCAATGTCCCCAGAGAGCCTTAGAAAGGCCTTCAGATTTAATCCGCAATGCCACCTGTCTTAGTTAGGTTCACTGTTGCTGTGATGAAACACCATGACCAAAATCAAAGTTGAGCAGGAAAAGGTTTATTTGGCTTACACTTCCACATTGTAGTCCATCACTGAAGGAAGTCAGGACAGGAACTCAATCAGGACTGTTTCCTAGAGACAGGAGCAGATGCAGAGGCTACTGAGGGGTGCTGCCTCAGCCTGCTTTTCTACAGAACCCAGAAACACCTACCCAGGGGTGACCCCACTCACAATTTACTTGGTTCTTCCACATGAATCACCAATTAGGAAAGCGCCCTACAGGTTTGCCTATAGCTTGATCCTCCAGAGGCGTTGTCTCAAAGGCTCCCTCTTCTCCAGTGACTCTAACTTGAACATAGCTGACATAAAGCTAGCCAGCACATCCACCTATTATTACATGCGAAGCGATCTCAAGGATGGCGTTATACTAAAGCCGTGGTTCTCGATCTGTGGGCCGAGACCTTTTGGGAGTTCAATAACCTGTTCACAGGGGTCGCCTAAGACCATCATAAGACATAAATACCTACAATACATTTCATAACAGTAGCAAAATTACGGTTATGAAGTAGGAATGAAATATTTTATGATGGGGGTGGGATCGCCACAGTAAAAGAAACTATATTAAAGCGTTGTGGATTTTGAAAGGTTGAGAAGCAGTGTACTCGAGGGTGTAATACTTCCATTGGGGGTTATGATATCTTCTCATGGTATCCTCATATTTCTGCAGTGAAATACTCCACGGGGTTGAGTTCAATTAACAGTCTTGCACAAGCTCAGGTTTTCCCACCAACTGCATTGGGGAAACTTGGCTTACAGAGCTTTCTGGGTTTCAGAATTAGGGATTAAGGATCTTAGACCTTATCATATGATGGCGTCCTCGGGATAACTCTGCACAAGTTAGGTTGATGGGTACAGTTGTTTAGACATAATTGCTAAAGAGCTATTCCTTTAGGCAAAACACAGACTGTTATCAGTTACTCCAAGGGACCTCCTGTGGGTTTTGGAGAGTTAAGCCATGATGTCAAGGTGGAGGGCATTCAGCTGTGTCATTTGTCACAGCAGAGGGTGTGTTCCTCTCATTGCATTGAATCTCTCTCAGTTTATGCCCAAGATTCTAGACTGAGGCACCCAGACAGTCAGTGTGCTGGAAGGAATCCAGGGGCCATAGACTCTTGGGGAAATGGGGAAGCTATTATTGTATTCTCATAGCCATTTGATGTGTACTTTTTGAACATGTTCTCTTTGCCAAATATTACAGATTCCATCTGCATAAGCTTTTATTGTTTATCTAATGTTTCATGCGCACTGGTGTTTTTTACAACCCTGAAAGGAAGGTGCAGTAAATATTGTTAGCCTGGTCTGACTGCTGAGGAAGCAAAGTCTTACAGAGGGTAAGAGTCACTTTAAGGCACTGAAGTAGTTGATATGAGACAAAAAGCCAGTTCTCTCTTCTGTGGTACATACGTTAGAGGTTTGTGCTTTGCAAAAACAAGAGTGAATGCATATTTTAAACCCATAACAGTAATCTGTTTTGCAGATCGTGGCCAGACATCAGATGCCATTGAAGTGACTTTAGCAAATGTCTTCTCATAGAGCCTGCTCAGCCTAGGGTAGTTAATCAGATGTTTCATGGGATAAAGGGCTTGCCTGCTGCCCTGCATCTCAATACCTGCATGACCAAGGATTTGTTTTCTTAATGGCTGCAAGGCAGGCTGATGTCCTTCTCTGGGAATTAGCATCCTTGTCCAAAGTCAGCATTGCTGCATAGAGATAGCCCACACCCAGTGTTCGATTAGGGGGGGTGGGAGGTGGAGAGAAAACCCAGTTCCTCTGCCTGGACTGGGGGTAGCTCTGAAGGAAGGAGCATCCCTGCCTCTGACCCTCTTTGGGGCTGGCTGAGTGGACAGTAATTTTGCCACAGTCTCCTTTCACCTCTTTTTACCTGCTGTGAAAACTATATTCAAATCTACCTCTGCACCTCGGAGTCCACTTGTTGGGAACATGGAGGAAGAATGAGGACTCAGAGAGAAGTGGAAAGGTAGTACCTGACAGGCCTTTACTGTATGAGGAGACTCAGCTTTGTGGTCACCTGTCTTTAGTCATTAATAAGCGAATAGAAAATGACCCCCTCTTGAATTTCACTGGGTCTTTTCACTGACTGAGAACATCCGAACATTTGCTATTTCTGTTTATTTACTAATGTCCTCCCTACTTTTAATTTACTTCCAAATTTGAACAGCCAAGTCTGCTTGAACCAATATTGCGACTGAAATTTGTCATAGGTCGAGGCATTTGCTGGAACAGGAAATGGAGAACATTACAGCAGAATGGAGTTCTTTTGGTAATGATGCATGGGGTTGAAATGATGTGAACGGGAAATCATTTAACCATGTAAATTGAACAAAGGAGAATTCCATAATAATGACCCCAGGCCCTAGCATTCCGGAGAATAAAAAGGTGGGCATCAGAATGAGGTCACCCCGGCACATGTGGCATTGGTCTAGTGCGTTGCTTGGGTTTGTCAACCTGGTTTGAGTCTCAGCCAGAGCGTAAGTTAATTTCTCTGCAGTCCTTTTACTCCTTGGAGGGTGAGAAAAAAAATAAAATACCTCACGAGGTGGTTTTTTCTGAGCAAGAGCTATTTCAGGGGAGGAGGATTTTGATAAAAAAGTTGATGACTTAATTTGAATCAGTTTCCAGGTTGGAGCTGTTGTGTTTGTAAAGAAAAGGAAGCGGAGGACAGACTGGCGCTGGTGTCATTATTTCCCCATTCCTGAATGTTTCCTACCAAGCAACTGCTTTGGAAATAACAAAATGATTTCACTATGGAAAAAAAATGCAGAGAAAAGAATCCGGGGCTGTTTGATTGGCTAATAATGAACATAAAGGGCTTCGTGCTTGTTGAATGGCAGATTGAAATCCAGTGTGTATTCATGCAGATCTTATGTGGGTGGTATTGGATTGGGCCACAAATTAGTGCTGGCATTAATGAGATGGAAGCTGTAAAATACGGAGTTCCAATAACCATGATCTCTGATAAGATCCAATTGAAAGCACCCAGACCATTCAGACAAGTTCTGCGTGAGAGCCATGCAATAAACAACAGAGACATTCAGAATGAGGAGGAGACAGGATATGTAACCGACTGAGCTGGAATCAGAAAGATGGTTTAAAACGACATTAATGCACAGCGAGTGACAGACACGGGCTTGCAGAGAATAATGATTTGTAGACACAGACACTATTTAGATGCAATGCAAACCATCAGAGAGGAGGTGTATGCCTCCAGCATGATAGGGAAGTTTGTCCAAATCAGACACTGCTCTGTGTCACTACCGTTCCTGCCGCCATCGACACGAATGCTCCCTCCGTGTGGTGTATGTCGAGATGGATTGATGGTTGTAGTACCCATTTACCTGTGCTATCTGTTTGCTCTCACAGTATTTGATGTGAATAGTAGAATACCTGTGTTCTGTTATTAGCTCATGATCTCCATGACCATAGGAAGTATAGTCCTGTTCCTCATAGGAGGCACCTCCTCTTCCTATTAACTGCTTGTGAATTCTCCTATGTAACTTATTTCACAAAATGCCTCCTTCAAAGCATCTTGAGGACTACAGGGCCAATAGAGCAAGCATGGTTGTGGCAGCGTTAGCTAAGCCTATTAAGATGACTGAACAGAAGATACCACCTAACACGTAAGTTAGTAATCTTAGTACTTAGAAGCCATTTGAAATCTTGAATGACCTTAGTCTGCATAGAGTATCCCAGTCATTGCCCTTGGGTTTCCTACTAAAATAGGCTACATTGGTGAGAACATTTGTCCTTCTTTACTGAACCTGCTGATTTCCCAGGGTTCCATTGGTGGCTTTCAGGATTACCTTCTAGGACTTGTTTCAGGAGAACCGAATGGTACATCTCCTATGGGTCCCATGCTTATCTTTTGTTCATTTCCTGTCCCTCTAAGGAAACCATGGCTCATCGTAACTGTTTCTTATTGTGGTGGTTCTTAATATGAATAGCATCCAGAGACTTGTGTGTTTGAATGCTTGGCCCATAGGGAATGGCATTATCAGGAAGTGTGGCCTTATTGGGGAACGTTGTCACTGTGGAGGCAAGCCTTGAGGCCTCGTGTGCTCAGTCGAGGACTAGTGTGGCATTCACTGCTGCTGCCTGTGGATCAAGCTGTAGAACTCTCAGCTCTTCCTCCAGCACCATGGCTGCCTGTATACCTCCATGCTTCTTGCCATGATGATAATGCATTAAACCTATGAAACAGTAAGACAACTTGAGTTAAATGTTTTCCTTTATTAGAGTTGTCATGGTCATGGTGTCTCTTCACATCAATAGAAACCCTAACTAAGATGCTTAAACCCCCTACTTACTGTTCAAGGCACACAGTGTTGTCTATATTTCTTTGCAGTGTTGTTGCTCTAGGAAATGCGAGAAATTACTCTTTCTCCTGATTTCCACCTTGATTTCCAGTACCTTAATTTTTTATACAGAATATGCTCAGTAAATGTTGAAATAAACGAACCACCTTGCGTGAGAGAAACTATTCTATATTTATACAGGGAATAATAAAACAAAAAGAAGCTATGTTTACAGTCTTAGACTGATAAAAATTTATAGCTGAGAAGACCCATAGAGATTAAGTGGGCCTTTGTACCCTATCCCACTGTTTGCATTGAGGAAGACAGAAATCAGTGGTGAATGGACTTTCCCGGTATGTAATAGTGGGTAGTTTACTAAAGATGAATTCTGAGCTATGGTCAGTGTTTGGCTTCTCACATGTTTTTCTAAAGGATAAAGGCAATAGTCAATATTTTCTGTCAGGCTTCTTATTTGTATTGCTTTATGTCGGCTTCTTCAGTACTGAGAATTTAAGAGATTGTATCAAGGCTGCAAGGCATCCTAAACTGGCTGGCACAGAATCATACTCTAAAGGCCAGAAGGGGTCCTGAGGCCATCATGATCTAAAGTTTAACTCTCCTTCTCTGATGTCCTGACAAGCAGTCATATTGTTGGAACATTCCTTTCTCTGTCTTTAGATGGAGTTGACTCTAGAGATTTGACAAAAGTCTGTTGTCCTGGAGCCTTCATTGCAGAGTCCAAATCCAGCTTTCAGGAGACACTCAGAACAACTGATTCCTGCCTTCTATCTGTCCCCACAAGTTTCCTGTGTGTGATTTGAATAAGAATGGCCCTCATAGGCTCCTGCATTTGAATGCTTGGTCATCAAGGAGTGGCACTATTTGAGAGGGAGTCAGAGGTACAGTCTTGTTGGCTTAGGTGCAGCCCTGTTGGAGGATGGGTGTGACTGGGGCCAGGATTTGAGGTTTCAAAAGCCCAAGCCAGGCCCTGTGTCTTTCTCTTTTTGTTGCCTGTGGATCTGGATGCAGAACTTGTGGCTACTTCTCCAGCACCATGTCTCCCTGCATGCTGCCATGCTTCCTGCCAAGTTGATAATGGACTAAATGTTTGAAACTGTAATGTTTTCCTTTACAAGAGTTGCCATGGTCACGGTGTCTTTTTGGATAGAGTATTGTACGACATCCTGCTCTAGGAGATACAAGAACAGAGTTTGGGCTGCTTCAGGTATTTCTTCCTTCAAGACTTTATGTTCCTTCAAGACTTACGTTGTTCCTAAGCTGAGTTACTAAGACCACGTGGAGACTTGTCCTTCATTGTAAAGGAATGTATGTGATCTGTATGGAGAAAGAGGCTCTAAGCATCACCAGAACTATACCTACTGAAGACTTTCAGCTCCCACCTGACCTAATTGTGGCACCTAAGGGTGTCATGCTATGCTCTTTGGGCACCCAGAATAGAAACTACTTCAACTATTGCCATTGGGTTCGTCTCCATGATGGGTATCTCTGTGCATTCATGACAAAACATCTGACAAGAAGAAAACTCAGGAAGGTTTATTTTGACTTATAGTTCCAGGGGCTATAGTTCATCATGGTGGGTAATGTATATCATGGGGGGTAGGTCACCTCACACTCACAATCAGGAAGCAGAGGTATATGAATGCTGGCCTTCAGCTTGCCTTTTCCTTTTTATTCAGTCAACCCAACCTATCAGTAGTGTTGTTCACATATGTTGTTCTTCCTCGGTTAAAGCTCTCTAGGAACACACTCATGGACACACACAGAGGTGAGTCTCCTTAGTGATTCTAACCTCAGTCAATTTGGCAATGGACATTTAATCATCACAATCAGTATATTCTAAGTGCTTTATACTTGAGGACTGTGAAGGACATACAGACCCTGCTGTGCTTTGACAGGCCATCTGAGTCAGTATTGGCTGACATCTAGTTTCCTTGCATCCAGCTCAAGGGATGAGGGATTCCACAACACCAGGCATAGTTCTCAACTATCTAGAGTACCCTAGAATGGTAAGGCAAAGGGACCAGAAGACCCGCTTTTCACCATGGCTTCCATGACATGGATTTGAGACCTTTCATCACTGCCATGTCTCTCTTTGTCATGTGTGTTACTGACTTAAGCTTTTCCCAAAGTATGGCTCTCAGACCTGAACCCCAGCTGTGGGCTAGTCAGCAAAGGATGTTCACTTGGGCTCTCACAGTGTCTAGATAGACAGACACTGTGCTTCTAAGACAAATGGCAAGGATGCATAGACGTTCTTGAATGTTACATTCTTTGAGAAGGGTAACTTGGCAAACAAAGCTTAGTCTTTGGGCTGTGAGTGCTGGGAATGACAAAGCCAGTGGGCAGGGATGAGCCTGGAGAATGATAAGCAGTGGATATCAGCAAGAGTAGCGATGGAGCTGCAGCAACACAAAGAGTCTGTCTGTTTCCCTGAAAAACTTATCTCCGGCTCTCTGCAGTCAGGACAGCTTCTAGCCAATCCCTATTCCCTTTTTTGTAATTGAGTACAGGGTGCCATACTGACTATTTTTTTAGTGCATAATCTCGTGACATTGAATACATTCACATCACCGCGTGACCATAACCACCATCCAGCTCCAGTATTTTCCAGGAAGAAACTTACCAACATCAAGCAGTAATTCTTGACCTTTTCAGGTCCTAGTTGCCTCCATTCTACTTACAGAGATTTAACTATAGAAAATTCATATATGCACAGGGATGTGTTTGTCCTTTTTTTGGCCTATTTCATTTAGCATGTTATCTTCCAGACTCATCCATGTTACTACACACATCTCCTTGCTCTTAAGGCTGAATCATATCTCCTAGTTTCTATGAGGTATTGTCTTTATCCACCTGCCAGTGGATGCTTGTGTTGTTTCCTTCTTTTTCCTACTGTAAACAATGCTGCCATGTGTGTAAGTACATAAATCTGCTCAGATGCCTGCCTTCTTTTCCTTCAAGTATGTATCCCGAAGTGGGATGGATGAATTTCGAGTTGTGTTTTTATTTTATTTATTTATTTATTTATTTATTTAATTAATTTATTTATTTTGGTTTTTTGAGACAGGGTTTCTCTGTGTAGCCCTGGCTGTCCTGGAACTCACTCTGTAGACCAGGCTGGCCTTGAACTCAGAAATCCGCCTGCCTCTGCCTCCCAGGTGCTGGGATTAAAGGCGTGCGCCACCACCGCCCGGCTTCGAGTTATGTTTTTAATTGTTTGACAAGCTGCCATACAATGCTGATTGTCACAGAAACTGAGTCATCTGATGCTCCTACCAGCAGTGTACAAGGATCTGATTTCCCCGCTTCCTCTGCAACACTCGTTTCTGGCTACTGCTTTGTTAATAACCGTCCTGATGGGTGTGCAGTGCGTCTCATTGACTATCCCTAACGATGAGTTATGGCAAGCATGTCTTCATGTGTTTATTGGCCGTTTGCTCTCCACACTCATTTTTATTATTTAGGAAGAGAGTGCAGCCCTCCCTCGACTCAGACATTCCACAAATTCACCCTTAGAAAGTCACAGTATGAGATAGGAAGTTGTGGTTTTCTTCATGTTTGTTTGTGAAGTATTTATTGATTTTATGTGGATGTGTATTGAGCCTGAATTGTCTGTGCCTCAAGTGTGCATCCAATGCCCAGGGACAACAGAGAATACTGAATCTCCTGGGACTGGAGTTACAGACGGTTGGAAGCTACCACAGGGGTGCTGGAAACCAAACGAAAATCTGCAAGAGCAGCACGTACTCTCAATTGCTGAGCTGTCTTTCCAACCTCACTCGCCTTTATAGACTTAGTCCAGGCGAGTTGACCTTCCCTTCACTCATGACACTGTAGTTTGTGCGTGATCAGAGTAGTCTAGGTCTCCAGTCAACAGGACAGAAACTGCCAACTGGAAGTTTTTCCAGTACTGAAAATACAACTGTGAGATCCAGGGCCTGGAATTCCTGGCACAATAACGTTTTTCCCCCAGATTGCTTTATAATTATTTCTTCAAGTGTCTGCCTCCCGACTAATGTGACATGTGGAGCAAGGCACGGGTCCGAGTCTTCCTTGTCTCCAAAGTGCTTGGCATGATGCCTGATAGCAAATATTTATTGAGCACCATCTGGGTGCCAAAGAACTACTCTAGGAACTGCAGAAACTACAAGGGGAATACTCCTGCTCTTGCCAAGGTGAGCCTGTCTACCAGCCATCATTTTCTAGACTCCTTCCTACTCAAAGGCTGACGTTCTTCACTGCATTCTCTGTGATTAGTAATATGAGGGGAAAAGAATCATTCAGAGAGAAAATATGAACTGTCAGATGAGAATGAAATTATAAGTGGTAAGAGGAGAATTAAATTAAGACCAGTAAGCATCATGGATTTATAAAAACAAGTCATGTCAGACAAACTTAATTGCTTTTCCTGATAGAATTACTAAATTAGGGGATGGCGGGGTACAATATCCCGAGAGCAGTTTCCTTCAACGACCAGGTAATGAATATTATTTTTTGAAGTTAGCAGAGCCTTTTGAAATAGAATCTGTTGGAATTGGACAAAATGAATTCGAATTGGCTTTGATGTGAGTCTGGATGGCTGACTTGACAACAGATTGAAGAGGAGAAAACTTAAGCATCCACAAGCAACCTGGCTCCACGGGCGAACAGCTACTGCCTGATGCAAGTTGTGAGTCTTTATTCAGAGGGATTTATCATGAATAGAGTCAAAGGATGGTGGGAAGGGGCACAATGAAAAGACACAGAGAAAAAATCATAGCGTCTGAGGGACATCATTGCACTAGTGCAGAAACAAGCTGTTTCTGTTATCACTGTGGTAGCATGAGCCCTGGAATGAGAAGCCCCAATAGTGTGCATAGATCTCCAAACCTTTGATATTCAAAGTGCAATTTTCAGACAGAAGGAGTTTGGAGAAATATTTAGGTGCTTGTTGGACATGCAGAATCTTAGGGTTAGAAAGATGGGTTGGCTGGTAAAGTGGTTACTTGTCAGGACTGGGGACCTGAGTTCGGACCCCAGAATTCATATAGCAAAAGTAAAGAAACCAGGTGTAGTGTAGTAAAAAAGCCACTTGTATGCCAGTGCTGGGTTGGCAGAGGCAGGAGAATCCCTGGGGCTCACTAGTCAGCCAACCTCACCAGCTTGGCAAGAGACCTGTGTCAGAAGATACAGGAGGGTGGCTCCTGAATGATTTGACTGGAGGTTGATCTCTGGCCTCTGCATCCACATGTGTGTGTACTCACAAGAAAACACACACACACACACACACACACACACACACACACACACACACACTGAAATGCAGAATTTCAGATCCTACCCCAGTGAACTGAACTGATTCTGCATTTGAGCATCACCCCCTTCCCCCCCTCGCCCCAATACCCAATGATTCATATGGACTCTCTAAAGCTTGGGAAACCCTACTCAGGGGGTTATTAGACTAGCCTGTGTGGCTCAGTTTTTATACCCTCCTCTTCTCCGTTGAGTATGTTTTGTGCTGATAACCCAGGATTCAGCTCCAGTTTTGCGATTCCAGTGTTTCCCCTTGGTTGTTTTCCAGTCAAGCATTCTTGGTGAAACTCCTTAGCTGCACCAGGTTCTGCTGTCTTTGTTTGTGAGGAGACGTACCTCGCATGCTCCCCACCCAGTGTTCTTGCGTGTGGAGTATTCACATCCTCTCCTTGTACCCTTTGGCTCTCTTCAAACTGCAGCAATCTCACCGCACGTGCACACTCCAAGTGTTACCGCCGTTACCTAAAATTCATATTCTAGCGAGTAGCAGAGCTGCACGTGGTGCTTCTTCATACGTGCGTGTTCAAAAACCGTGGTTGTAGGGAATACCTCTAGGCAAAGAATTTAGTATTAAATTCTCTAATAATTTAAAGTAAATTAAGCAGTTTACTCTAGGTCACCCACAAGGGGGAAGAATGGCTTGGGATGTTTTCTTGCTTCTTGTAGGTTTCTCCGGAAGTCCTTTTTGGGAACACAAAGCCATGTTAGAGGCACACTAAAGACCACTGGAAGGGGCAGCTTCTCCCTGCAAGCATTGGCTATTGTTTGAAAAATGCGCAGCAGTGGACGAAATTCAAGACCAATGGCTCAATGGCTGTTTGATTACGATCTGGAAATCTGACATGTGTGACAGGAATGTATTACTTCTGTACATGTGGTGCTAGAAATCTTTCTGCCTGCTTTTTGTATGTGCCCACATACATACAGCATAAAGTCTACCGCCACCTTAGCCATTTTTAAGCATATGGCTCAGTGGCCGTAAGTACAGTTACACCCTAAGTACATTACATAAATAGGGAACAGGAATAAACAAATGTGAAAAAAAAAAAAAAAAAAACCTAAGAAGACGCAGGTGCCCCTTTCCCTCTGCCTTACTCTCATAGGTCAACCATATTCATTAATGATTCTAATCTCTATGAGTTTTTCTATTGTAGGCACCTGGTAAAAGTGGAATCACACAGCACTTATTCCTCAAAGACCTCCTATCTTAGCTTTCTGAATCAGGAAGCCACATAACCCACAGGATAGTATCTGTTAAAGTGAATCGTTTTTCATCTGATTTAAAGAGAAGTATGATTAATCCTTGGCCTAGTTGAACCTGTAGAATCAGAGACTAGTAGACAAGGAAGAGGTGCAGACAGATCATCGTCTGCTTCAGGCTCCTGACTTTTACGCCTGCTCTCTACGGTTCAGTGCTAGACCAGCATCCAGATAGAGCAGGAATGGTAGATGAGGTATTCCCTTCCGATGCTGGCATACTCGTGGATTCTGAAATCCAAGGTCTTGAGCCCAATGTGGGGCACTAAAGCAGTGTTCCACTCACGCTTTCTTATTTTTATTTCCTACAAATGTTGCAGAATATTGGAGGAAAATATAGAATCAACACAAGACCCCAAACTAAGTCACAAAAATGGCAAATATGGCAGACACCCTTGCGTGGCCATTCAATGCCTACACCTGAACACAGTGTAAGGACTAAGCCTTTTTGATCTAACGAAGATGGTCAAGTTTCATGAGTTTTGTCTCTGCATTAAGTGGAAGATGCTACTAAAGAAACAATCCTGGAGGCATGGAGACGCTTCTTCCTGGACTTAGAAATTTGGATCCTACTTTGAAAGCCTTCAGGTGTCTGAGACATGTGGATTTTGAGTCATGTACACTGCCTGCCCCTCCTCGGCACACATTCAGCTTCTGTTACTACTTGTTCAAGGGTGGTAAAGGGGTCTAAGTTCCTTTGACCACAGAAAGAAATAGGTACATTTGTTGAGAATGTATGTATCCCAAGTTCATGTAAAAACCCATGTATCATGGAACATGTATGTCTTCAGAAGCCAGCAGATAACTTTGTTTAGTGTTTGTAACCTCAGATGTACCAGACCAGCCTGGACCCATCTTCTTTGGTCTTATGGTTTGTGCTTCCATCTGAATAACATTGGCAATATTTCTTTTAGAAGAATGTGGTAGGGTTGTTTTCTTTTTTAATTTCAAATAACACCACTCCTTGAACTGGGAACAAACAATTCACTTGCATCTCAGCTCTGCATTTATTTGTAATTTTCACATAAATCAACTTATATGAAAATGTATTCATAATTTGAGCTTTCTCTATGGCGATAAAATGTTTCTGCTTCTGCGGTAGAAAATAGCTTATTATGCAAACAACATCGGCACTCTTACATTATGCATGGGATTTACCTGGAGAGCATCACAAAAGCTTTAGAGAAAAAAAGCCGAAAAGGGCGGAGGGGGGTTCATTTACTGCACCATTTCCCTACAATAATTAGGTACAAATGAACTAATATTTGTATTTAGCAACTTATTTAATATTGCTTTGGTTGATTCAGTAAAACAATGGTGGAAAAGGAAAAAAAAAACAAACAAAAAAACCAAAAACACCAA
The DNA here is from genome assembly GCA_030674055.1 of Rhabdomys pumilio. Taxonomy (NCBI): domain Eukaryota; kingdom Metazoa; phylum Chordata; class Mammalia; order Rodentia; family Muridae; genus Rhabdomys; species Rhabdomys pumilio. Next base: position 7,185,849 of record JANHMN010000007.1, read on the forward strand.
GGAATGTCTCCTGACAAATGGTGCCTTTCAGGACGTCAGCCCAGTGAAAAATGAGATCCTCTGGTTTCAGACTCAGGCTAGTGGCGGTGAGTAATTAGTGACCAACTCATCTGAAGTCGTGCACTTGATCTAATTTGGGATATTGGGAGTTCACACTGATTTGCCTTTAAAAAGAATGTCATTATCAAATAAGGTGATTGCTTGGGATTGATTGGGAGGGCTCCGACTTGGGTGTGCTGCTCATTTGATACTTAGAGAGGACACAGTGAACGGGGATTTCTAACTCTGCGCGCGATGGAGACACCATACCACAGAGAAATATGGTCCCTTTTTAATAGTCTCCAAACAGGAGACACTTGAGGTCCAAATGGTTTTTGTTTGTTTGTTTGTTTTTGTTTTTTCCTGAGACATGTAATCCTGGCTGTCCTGGAATGCACCAGGAAGACCTTGAACTCACAAAGGTCTTCCTGCCTCTGTTTCCCCAGTGCTGAGATTAAAAGTGTGCACCACCACCACACCTGGATGTGTCTTATCTTTTTTTTTTTTTTTTTTTGAGTGTAGAGTGTGAGCATGGTTTGAGACAGGGTCCAAGGTCTCATATAGCGTAGGCTAGCCTTGAACTCCTGTCTTTACCTACCAAGTTCTAGGATTACAGTCATGCACTGCCATGCTCAGCTGCTTTTTCTGTGCTTAGAACACAAATTCTTTTGAGTTCCTTCATTGTGCCCAGCTTGTAGATAGACAGGACAATATGGCCCTTGTTCTTACATCATCTCCATTCTGAGTAGGGAAGTAGGGCAAGCAATGTGTAGCACAAATAAGAAAGATAACGGGAGTAAGAATGATAAAAATTATGAAGAGAAAGTAAAAGAAGTGTGATTTCAGAGGCTATATCTGAAAGTACAGAGTGTACTCTCCGACTCGTGGCTTAACTCTGAGCTGTTAACTGATGTGTACACAGTTTCACGACTTTAAATTCCGTACCCATGTGCATGTGCCGCTCCTTGGGCCATTGCAAAGGGCCAACCACCGAGGAGGCCATTCCAATGGTACTTTCTAGTGGTTCCTAATTCTCCTTTGCAAGGTTTGTGGCTGATGTTTTGGACACTTCTCAGAGGGCAGTCCTGCTGTGGGGTTCTGCTCACCTTTGCTTAGGGCTTCAGGTCATTCCAGGGGACACAAAGCAGAAAGCAGTGACCTAGCAAGGTGTGGTAGTTGCCCTACTAGCTGTGTCCCCAGTGGCTGCTTGGCTTTGGTTGTGTATGTCTGTCAGCACCAGCTTCTTGCTATGTTTAAAAGGTATGTAACAGTAATACGCCATGTCCGTTATACTTTTGTAAGTGTTATGAAGTAAGGTGAAAATTCTTATATTATTTAAATATTTCAGGGAGGAAATGGAGAATTTCCTTCATTTGTTTCCCAAAGGTAGGATGGTTATATACTGATGTCACTTATAAATATGGATGCAAAAAGTATAATGTGGCTGGGTGTGATAGCATATGAGTTTTTAACTTTAAATTTTTTTTATTTTAGCTCTTACATCCTGACTGCAGTTTCCTCCTCCCAGTCTCTTCCCCCACCTCTCCTCTCCCTGACCCCATCCACACTCCTCTTCTTTTCTCTTCAGAAAAGGACAGGCCTCCCATGGATATCAACTAGCATGGCATATCTAGTTGCAGTAAGACTAGGCACCTCCTCTCCTATTAAGTCTGGACAAGGCGAGCCAGCAAGAGGAAAAGGGTCCCAAAGGCAGGCAAAGGTGTCAGTGACAGCCCCTGCTCCTCTCTTAGGAGTCTCACAAGAAGACCGGGCCACACAGCTGTAACATATGGGCAGCACACACTTTTAATCCCAGCACTTGGGAGGCAGAAGTAGAGGATCTCTGAGAGCTGAACCAGCCTGGTCTGAATACTGTGTTCCATGTCAGCCTGGCTACATAATAGATCTCTCTCTCTCTCTCTCTCTCTCTCTCTCTCCATGCAAGTATTAGTCCACTAAATCCAGCCCTGCGTAAAATGAACACATCATGAGTACGCAGTATTAGTTATGTAAGCCAAGGCATCTAAGATCTGAAAAACTACATGGTTATTACTATAAAATTTTGTTTTAGTTTGATTTTTTTAAAGGTTTCTTTCTTTCTTCCTTCCTTCCTTCCTTCCTTCCTTCCTTCCTTCCTTCCTTCCTTCCTTTCTTTCTTTCATACATATGAGTATACCACCATTGTTCTCTTCAGACACACCAGAAGAGGGCACCAGACCCCATTACAGATAGTTGTGAGCCACCATGTGGTTTCTGGGAATTGAACTCAGGACCGCTGGAAGAACAGTCAATGCTGTTAACCTCTGAGCCATCTCTCCAGCCCTTCTTTTGATTTTTAACACAGGGTCTTTCTGTAGGCCAGGCTGGCCTCCAACTTGACATGTCCTCCTGCCTTAGCTCCAAATGCTCAGACAGCATGAGTGCTATCATGTTTGCCCGAAACCACCGTCAACAAGTAAACAAAGAGAGGAAAAAAGTTATAGAATTAATAAATTAATCCTATCAGTTTTTATAATTGAATAGCCATTTTTGATAAAGCTGTAAGTAAAAGCTCAGAGTTTTACGTAAGCGTGAAAACTTATCAAATTTTCTTAAGCAAATATAAAGGATCTAACAGTGAAGTCACTTTGTTTAAAATCAGGGAGAACGCTGGGTGGTGGTGGCGCACGCCTTTAATCCCAGCACTTGGGAGGCAGAGGCAGGCGGATTTCTGAGTTTGAGGCCAGCCTGGTCTACAGAGTGAGTTTCAGGACAGCCAGGGCTACACAGAGAAACCTGTCTCGAAAAACCAAAAATAAATAAATAAATAAATAAATAAATAAATAAATAAATAAAATCAGGGAGAAAGAGTGGTTCCCTTGTCTGACCAAATTGTTTACATTCACTGGCTAATGAGATGAGAAAAAGCAAATAGGAGATAAACACACCATAAGAGAGACAGTTTTTTTTGTTTGCAGATGTTTACCAAGCACAAAGAGACTATTCCATAAACTGTTCGGATATATGATAATGGAAAAAAAATCTGTAGCTTTTGTTTTTAAAATGGTAAATGGTTTATTATGATTGTGTGTGCATGCATGACGAGTGTGGGGGCACACCTCATGGTGTGGGCAGCTCTGTGGGGTTGTGCTTTTCCTTCCTGCAGGTATGTGTGCCAAGTGTGTGCCAAGTGCATATACCCACTGAGCAGTCTTGCTGGCCAAGTTTTCTTTTCTTTTCTCTTTTCTTTTCTTTAAATAGTATTAGCAAGCTAGAAATGAGCTTTGGGAAAGAAACACAACTTATAATCGCAGCAAAGATTAAAGTATTTATCAGTAATTTCACAAGATTTGTATCTTAGAAAAGTCACATTGGATAAAGAGAGATGGAACTCACTGGCACAGAATATTGAATATTGAAAAACTTTTTTTGGTCACTCAAAGTTTATATTAAATTGCATTCAGATTTTTTTTTAAATCTACTTTGTCTGTAGAAACAACACAAGGAGCCCAGCCCCCTGCAGAAGTGGGTCATGGGATCATATGGATCTTTATGTTCTCACCGTGGAAACAGTGGCCTCCACTATGCAGCCTGCACAGAAGCCTCAGCACCTTTGGGAGTCTGAGTTAGAGCTGAAACTGAGCCGGGCCCAGGGCCAGAGCAAGAGCTGGAGCCAGAGAGAGAGCCTTGGCTTGGGCTTGGCCTCTGGTCACCAGAGCCTGCAACTTTTATCAGTATGGGCATGGGCGTGCTCCCCACATATAGATTAGATTATGTCAGCCAGTCAAAGAAGCAGGTGGCGGAGTTACTAGGGTCTTGGGCCCAGGCTATTTACAAGGCCTTGGTGCCCTTGGTACATGCGGCTGTGGTTGGACTGTATCTTCTTTAGGCCCTCTTGTTGAGCTTCTCAGAAAAACATATGTTCTTCAGGAACTTGAGGCTTACCTCCTTAAGAGATTCATATCTGTATGGTTAGGTTTGTGTGTGTGTGTGTGTGTGTGTGTGTGTGTGTGTGTGTGTGTGTGTGTGTGTGTGTGTTTTGATGCTGCATCTATATCACTATTCAGGATTCATGTATGTGATGTGGCTCATGGACTTGGCCATGTCTGTACTAAAACATTGAGGACCAGAAGAAGATTACGTTCACCGTCTTCATGGAGGTTTGTTTTTGTCGAGGTAGAACTTCAAGTTCAAGTGGAACAATAGGTCTGTTTAAACGGCCAAGGAAAGTACGTAAAAGAATAACTTACGAGATACTGATGGTATTGTTAGAACTGTAAGTATTTTGCTGTTGATGTCAAGAAACAGAAATAGTTCAGAGGGACAGAGTAGATGCTCTGGACAAAAGCCCTGGTGTTCATGAGACTTGCTGTGCATCCAAAATGTCACCACACTCTACTGAAGGAGCAGATGTCTTAATAAGTGATGCTTGCAAGGTTGGTTATCCGTGTGGAAGAAAACAAAATGTATACCCTCTACTTCATCACGAAGCCCAAATGGATTAAAGAGAGTGATAAATATGTCGATATCTATTAAGATGAATAATGTACTTTAGTCTCCACCCTGCCTAGTGAGCACAACTCTACCCAATAGAAACAAAGCATCCATCTATGAGAACATGTGCAGTGTGATATTTATTATAGCATCGCTTTTATTGACAAATGACCAAAAGGGCTAGAAACGGCCTCGCTGTTCATCAACAGAATTATTGAATAGGAAGATCCATACATTGGAATTTTATGCCGCCATTTAAAAGAGTGAGTTCCAGCCGCACCTGTCTGCTCTCTGTGTGTGAGGTAATTAAAGGGAAAGGAAGGTACTGAATTATGTGAGGAGGGTGGTCCCGGTTTTAATATCAGTATTTTATATGCACAGGGAAAGGTCTGAACACATGGATCCAGGCTGTTGATGTCATGTTCCTCTGGGGAAAGGTTGAGAGTGGAGGTAGTGAAGAGGGAGAAGGTGACTTCATGTGTTGATGGATTGTGTCGTTTGTCCCAGTGAGCCCGTGATTCATTAAAATTAAAACTCAGTAAGAACATTAAAATGACCAAGTGATACAACGAACACAGTGACGCATATCCTGTCTCGCTGGCCTCTTCCCTCGTCTCTGCCTGATTTTTATTCATTTGCCAATAACTTAAAACTAAAACCAAAAATTAACAAAGCCTTTTCTAGTTAGATAATAGCTTTCAGACACTTGCGGAACTAAGAATGCCCAAGAATCCTCAAAGCCCAGATTCTCAACTCCCAAAGTTTTGTTTAAGACTCACGTTACCAGTGTTTAAAAAAAAAAAATCAGGCAGTGAGGACAGTTTCCAAAGCTTAGATTACAAAGCTCTGTGGCTGTCAAGTAGCCTGCTCCCCAAGAAGGTATTGACAGACCCTGGCCTTGTAGCTCCCAATGTCAGACTCCGGCTTTCACATCTTTTGATTTAGAACCTGATGCTTTTCTTACCCAGATTCTCAATTGGGCTTGCTCTAAAGGGAAGGGATTTCCCTTACCAATATCTTTGAGACTTTTCTAGGCTATAGTAGTAAGCCACAAGTTATCATAAGGTCCTGAGAACATTCCACTTTTAAACCACTTTGGTTTCCAAGCCACCGAGTAAACAGCAACCTGCCTCTGCAGCCCGTGACCACTTAGCTAGATCTGGCATGGTGCCAGATGTCAAACCGATCTCAAGTTTCGCCTGTCTCATCTTACATGATACTGCCATTCAAGCAAACTTCAGGATGGCTTTCACTCCAGTGAGAGCAGGAGCCTCTGGGTGTAACCCTAGTCTTCTTCCTAGGTGTCTGATGTGGGGCAGGTGCTAGAGGAGAGGCAAGCTGGGAGAATGGTCAAGTGCGCTCTCTCTCTCTCTCTCTCTCTCTCTCTCTCTCTCTCTCTCTTCCTCCTTCCTTCCCTCCCTCCCTCCCTCTCTCTTTCACATGTACACGCACATGCACACGCACACGCACGCGCACACACACACACACACACACACACACACACACACACACGAATATGAGAGGACCTGTAGCCAATGCCTTTGTTTGTATGTTTGCAAGGCTTAGAATTGTCTAGATACTGGTCACAAGCCTTTTGTGAACGCCTCTCTTTCTCTCTTTCACATGCACATGCACAAGTGCACACACACATACACACACACACACACACACACACACACACACACACACACACACGAATATGAGAGGACCTGTAGCCCATGCCTTTGTTTGTATATGTTTGCAAGGCTTAGAATTGTCTAGATACTGGTCACAAGCCTTTTGTGATGCTTGCGACCTGTGGACCAATGCCAACAACTGAATGGCTGAGCTAGCTGAGGCCCCTGGAGAATGGGTCACTGTGTTGCTGATGTATCTTTAAGCACAGGCACTTGTAATAATAGAAGGAATGAAATCGGAGTCAGAGAACACATTGACTTGAGTCCTTTGCTAGAGGAAAAGGGTTGTGACTTGAACTTCTCTGTCTGTATCCTGATGTTAAGTGTGGCTCAGATGTAAATTGTAAATTAAATAAGAGTGTCTGAGAGAATGTGTCCTGAGCTCTAGTGCTCAATGAACAAAGTAAAAATGATTTCAGTCAAGAGAGTTAATTTCACTCTGGGGACGAGTTTATATTTTCCCTGCCTAAGTATGCTTGGAATTCAGTCCTGAGGGTCAAATATTGACATTTACAAGATGACTTCTTATCCTATAAAGCAATGAGAATGAATAACTAGCTGAGTGGTACCATATAACAAAACGCACAAACACAATGTTAGCACGCTCTATGAATCTATTTCCACACAGCTCACTACAGGTAAGGCTTATCAGTGGTGTTACATGTCAGCAAAGGGGTTGCCCCTGGAGACAAGGAATGTTAGGGAAAAGCATGAGGAAGTGGGTGACCATATTCAATTTCTCCTAGGCGCTGGGTATCTGAGCACTGGGTATCAATTTCTCCTAGGCGCTGGGTATCTGAGCACTGGGTATCAATTTCTCCTAGGCGCTGGGTATCTGAGCACTGTCAGGTTTTGAAAATCTCATTAACCTTCAAGCAGAATAGCTATGCCTGACCAATATGTGTCAATAGATACTAAGTAAGGCTGGATATGGTGGCTTAGGCTTGTGATCTCAGCATCCTGGAGGCAGAGACAAGAGGGTTGCAATGAGTTTGAGGCCAGCCTGGGCTACATGGTAAGTGCCAGATCAGCCACAGCTACATGCCAAGACCCTGTATCAAATTAACAAGTTTTTGAAATGGATAAACATCTTGATTCTTCTGCACTGTCTTTACTTGACTTCCATTTTTCCTCTTCCATCCCCTTTCCCCCCTCCGAGGAGATCGTTAATAAGGGTTTTGATTGATTACTATTAAATTGTTGTGAATTCTTGACTACTTAGAGTGAATTCACCTATTACGGCCTTTTCTCCCTGATATTTTACTGAGCAGCAGTCTCATAGAGAGAGCAGGTGCAGACAGCGTGAAATAAATGGTAGGCATTAGGAAACGAAGGCCCATTAGCCTCACACAGCGATAGGTGCTGCAGTTGCAACAGAAGTCAGCCCTCCCCATCTTCACAAAGGTGCTCGGGGGCCCAGTCATCCGACCAGATGCTCAATCTCTGTCCAGAATAGTTTGTTCCGTTATTCTCTTTAAAGGCTGGACTTTGAATTAAGAAACCTCTATGATCTCCAAACCTTTGATTGCTGAGAATTCAGGGACAAGATTCATAAATAGCAAAGCTGGAACTCCTAGGCATGGGTAGGTGACAAGGACATCCTTTCTGAACAAGCAAGACCTTCAGCCTCCTGAGGCTGAGTGAGGCCACAGCTTCCTGTTGTCTGGGAACAGGGACTCAGCAGGGACCTCACTAGCAGAAAGGCACGTGAGGTTCCATCTGCCTGGTTGTCCTCTCAGTCAGAACATCTTCCTAGGTCAACTCTGAGTTTGTTAAAGACTCTCATAGTTTGGACTGGGGAAAGAGATGGCTCAAAGTGTAAAAGTGTTTGTTGTGGGTCCTGAATTTAGTCTCTAGAACACACAGACACACACACACACACACACACACACACACACACACACACACACGGGGAGGGAGGGTTCTATATACCTTTTTGTTTTTTGCAAGTACCTTAGTTCAGCCCTGCTTCTTTGTGGTAATTGACTGAGAGACCATCTCTTGGATAGATCCCCCTCTTGCCTCTGAATTTTGTGATGGGCGCCACATTTTGTATCCCGGCTCTGTGAGGGATGGAATGGGATCTGTGCTTACCTTCCTCTGAGAAGACTCAACCGTGGGATGTTTCCCTGGTAGGCTCGTACTCACTTTCCCTACGCGCCTTGATCTGTTTTGTGTTTCCATGTGAGATTATTTGAGATTGGATAACTTACACAGACTATAGATTGACTACAGTTCTGGAGTCCAGGAGCATGGCTCTCGTGCCTGAAGATGGTGGTCGAGCTGCATCTCCTCAAAGCTACAGTCTAAGGACAAGAGAGTGAAGGAGCTCGGAGAAGCTGCTTTTGGGACAATCTACTCTGGAGATTAGCTAGCCCAGCTTTCACACTGATGACCTCAGTCCGTTTACAAGGCCAGAGCTCCTTTCTCACAACCTAACCACCCTTTCCAAAGCCCATTGTCTCAAAACATGGGGAGCTAAGTTTCCAACACGAAAGCTTTGGGGATCACATTTAAACTACAACCTTGTGTATCAGTGATGGTTAGCTGGTACCAAACAAGCTGAAAGAGAGAATTAAAAAAAAGAGTGAATTATTTTATAAAAAGTGTATATTTCAGTTTGAACATCAACTTCTTTCTAGAAACGACCACTAGCCTTCCTTTCTAAAGTGACATTATCATTTTTCTAGCATTATCCCTGCGTTCTTCGATACTGTGAAATTATCTTGTTCATTCCTGTAGGTGTGGGCTCTTTAATTCTCGACTCTGGCATCACAGTCATCTCTGCAGAGGGATCCTCACCTCTCTTGCACAGTTGACATTTGAATGTGAACAGGGCATGGCCCCATGGGGAGATTTAATATTTTGGAAGAAGAAGTCATCATACTTTATTACTTGAAGAAAATTTAAGTGGCTCCCATTTGGATCATAATAAATGAAATTTAAAATTCTTTTGATTAGTGAGGTATACCTAACCCTGGCAGAGTAATTACTTTTCTTATTGCTGTGGACCAAAGACCTGAAAAGAAGCATCTTAAGGAAGGGTTTTGGTTCAGCTCATGGTGTGAGGGAACGGTTCATGAGAAAGCACTGCAGCAGGAACAACTCCGGAGTGCTTGTGTTAGGTCGAGTGGAAGCGATTGGTTACATTGTGTCCACAGTCAGAAACGAGAGAGACCAGATCTAGTGTCAACCAACTTTCTTCTTGTTCCTTTCTTCGCCCAGTCTGAGAGCCCAGTGTCCAGAATGGCGTCGCCTGCCTTCAGAGTGAGACTTCTCTGTTGAGCTAGTCTAGACACACTCTCACAGACATGCCCAGAGATACTTTCGTGGTGATTCCAAAGCCAGGCATGTTGACAATGAAGATCAACCATCTCAAGGCCACTCCTTATACACTTTTAACCATAACAACTGGTAACTTCGTCTTACAAACCCCAGCTGCCCAAACTATATATGTAGGGTACACATATGAGTTAGTTACACTATGGGGCTAATGTAGACACTCTCGGGATAATCATAGCTCAGGGGCCTATGATGAAAATTCTTTCATATTCTGGCTTCCGGCTCCTGATTCTGGAGAGAATGCGGCTTTTAGGAGTTAAGTAGGCCTCACGGAGGCCTAGAAAAAGCTGAGCTCTTACATTAATACATAACCAAAATTTAAAGTCATATTTCAGCAACAAGAACTAGTAAATAATGCATTGCTTCATGAAGATTTGCTTAGTTTATTTACTTACATTATTTATAGGTCATGTTGGGAATAGACTTGGTCTGCCCAGCTTTGCTCGCAGTAACATTCCATAAATATAACCGAGAGCCATAAAGTAGCATTGATTCAGAAGTGAGCTCATAGCTCCGCGTAACATCAAACATAAAAACCGTGTTACAATGATAAATACTAAATCTTTAAAATATCTTTAAAATATCATCGGCTTTTTTACTGCCATCACTTATGCAGTCTGACTTTCAAGATCTTTACATTCTGTGTTGTGCTTTTTTTAATGTGTGAGTGATATCCTGAAATGTTTGGTCTAGGGCCTGTATAAAATAGACGCTTTGGATTTTGGTGTGCAAAAAACGAACAATGTGATTCTAGTTAAAGAGAACAACCTAAGTTGTTCATGAAAAATCTCGAAAGAGAGTAACTGATAACATCCCTGGACTCTCTGGATAAGCATGGTCCGAGTGAGGGAGAGTTAACAGAAAAGCCTTTCATTGTTCAGATCACAGGCTTGTTCTCCTCTTCTTGCTGAGTGCTAGGATTACAGGCAGAGCTCACCATTCCTGATTTAGCTGGTGCTGTGGATTGAACCCAGGGCTTTGCGCCTGCCAGGCAGATGCTCTACCAGTTAAGCTGTGTCACCAGACCCAACGTGACTATCTGAAAGCGTGCGTGAGTGTGAGTGTTGGTGAGTGTGAGTGTGAGTGTTGAACAACGGATTTGGATTTTCATATCCTACTGTAAAGGCACAGGCCAGGCTGTGTTTTCAGTCTAGAGAGAGATGGAAATGGGTGGAGGAATTGCCAGAGGGAGACTGAAACCCGGGGTGGAGAAATTGCAAGCTGACTGCGGGAGGGAAACTGAGGTTTTCCATAGCCCCAGACAGAGCCAGTCGGAGTGTGCACTGGTATTCTTCCTGCATGTGTGTCTGTGGGAGGGTGTTGGATCCCCTGGAATACAGTTACAGTCATTCGTGAGCTGCCGCGTGGTTGCTGAGAATTGAACCCAGTTCTTCTGGAAGAGCAGTCAGTGCTCTTAACTGCTGAGCCATCTCTCCAGCCCCATGACTGATATTTTCAGAGTACAGATGCCTTGTTTGGTAAAATGTTCCCCAGTTTACATTTATCTGATTGCTTCCAGTTACACATTTACCCAAGACCACTAGTATAGTCCCATTGTGTCTTTTCTGGTTCCACACCATAGGGACTGCGCAGTGTCAATCTGAAACTTTCACGTTAAATGTTAGCAAGGTATAATGGTACGTACGTATGAGTATGCCATGAGAAAAAGCATTACTTTGTGCGTTGACCTAAAACACTAATTAAAAATTTTGTTTAATAGTTTTATTTTTTATTGTTCATCTATGGGCTATTTCTTAGTCAGAGAAGCCTTGGCAAACTGTATCCTCAGAAACAAAAGCCACAGCCCTGCCTCCGTTTCTCAGAAAGCAATTACAGATTTCTCTCTCTAGTTCTTATCATGAAAGAATACTGCTGATGTGCCTGGACGTTTAAATATTGCAGGGCCTTCTCTGTGATGCCGTGTAATCAGGAGGATTCAATTGTGCTGGAAGTCTGCGAGCGCTAATTAATCATCCTTCCCCAAGTACAGCCGCTTACGGATTCAGAACACAGAGAGCGCCACTGGATGGCTTTATAGCTGGCGATGCCAGAGGATGTGGCCAGGTCTTCTGCTTCCCCTTCCACAGGAGGACTGTCCCCACCCTCAAAGTGCTGCCTTGCCGTTCTCAGCCCTTACTGGAAACTCGGATAGCAGGCCTGCCAGAGGAAGGCCCAGTTGTGAGTTTACTGACACAGCTGTGTGACCACATATACGCAGCTCTGCTTGGACAGGCTGGGTGCACATAAGAAGGCCAAGGCTGTAGCTGGTTTCTGCTTCCCAGAATGGCCCTGCTTTCTGAGTCATGTGTCCTATGACTTCCCTGTTCCCTCAGTGTTATGATCCCAGGAAAGAGAGCCAATGAGAAGCAGTGAGAAAGTACAGGTAGTAACACTCTGCCCTGGAGGTTTTGAGTAAGAACTTGAGGATGCTCTTGCTATTCCGTTTTCATGCTGATTTTCCAAGTTGAACCAAGAAGGAATGCAGATGGGGAGCCTGCTTAAAGCATGATGTAGGAGCTGCCATACGGACTGAGTCACATCTTGTTAATGAATCCTAAAGTTTACCAGGGATGTTAACTTACACTTTTCATCTGGAAAGTTCCATCGAAGAGAAAAACATCTGCAAGCCTTGACAATATATCTAGACAGTTATTAAGCTGGTTTGTCTTGTACTGTTTTCTTGTGTGTGCTTGTGCGTGTGCGTGTGCGTGTGCGTGTGCGTGTGTGTGTGCATAGACACATGCGTGTGTTCATGGAGGCCTGAGGTTGACATAGGCTGCTTTCCCTGTGTCTCTGCCTTTATGTTTTGATGCAGGCTCTCCCACTGAACCTGAGGCTCACCAACCCTACTTGACTGGCTGGCCAGTGAGCCCCAGGATCCTGTGTTTCCAGCCTCCCCAGGGCTGAGATTACAGTCACATGCTCTCACACCAGGTTTTTATGTGGGACCTGGGGATCAAAGTCATGTCCCTGTGCTGCATGAAAAGCACGCCACTGACCGAGAGCTCTCTCTCCAGCCTTTCACTTTTTCCTCCTCTTAAAAAATTTAAACAAAATTTACTTGTTAACCTGTGCAGAAAAGCATAAAGCTACTCACACTTAAGAAATTATGTGATGCTCTGATGTGTGTATTATGTGATGTCCAAGCTGAATAAGAGCTATGTATCTCCTTTAGCGCTGGTCATTTATTGGTGATGAAAGTATTCAGAATCTTTACGCCACCATCCTAGCCGTGCTCCTTGCACTAGCCTGTGAGATCTTCTTACTGTGACTCACTATAACTCTGAGCCCAGCAGTTCACTTTCCCCAATCCTACATTTTTTTTTTATATTCCACATATGAGTGACATCAGGTAGTATTTTTCTTCCTATGCCTGGCTTATTCTGCTTAACATAATGCTCTCCAGCTCCGTCCATGATATGGTGAAGGACAGGATCGTGGTGTTTCTCATGGCTGAATTGTGTCCCATTGTGCACAGTCTCTTTAACCACTCATTTGCTAATGGACACCTGGGTTGATTCTATTTTGCAGTGAACACAGGTGTGAAGATGTCTCTTTAACACACTAATACTGATTTTTCTTCCTTTGGGGATACACACACACACACACACACACACACACACACA
>JANHMN010000007.1:7214201-7284620 GCA_030674055.1 Rhabdomys pumilio
GGAGGGGGTCAGACATGTGGCACACATTTCCTGCAGTCCTATTAATAATTCAACAGATTTTTTCAACTGATGTAGAAATTGTTATTGCAAAATTATTCAAAATTTGTTACATTTCTATAATATGAGTGAGGACAGCGAAATAATCGCGTGACTTTTATCGAAGACAAAGTTGGTCCTATTCAAACATAGATTTCTGATACAGATGCCCGTTCTTTGAAGAATACTAATGTTTCCACATCGCATGCTGAGTTTTTATCAGTGGGAAAGTTCCATTGTCAAGACATTTCCCAAAGACTTGAAAATCAAAACAATGCCCACTGCAATTTTCCATGCTGCTTTTTTCGAAACTGAAGGGGCAGAATATTGCTCCGTGAGAACCTTTGCATTTTAATCAGAATAAAAGGAAACAATAAAGATGTGAGATATCTAATTACAAAGATAAAGGGCTATCAGGGGCGAGTCACTAATGTTAACGTCTCACTGTGATGTGGCTTTAGTGAAGTAACTAAAGTGTACAGGGGTCAAATCACCCACCTTCAGAAGGAAGACATAGAGACGCCATTAGCAATTGTGATGTATTTGATTTTAAAAAAATAAAATTTATTACAGGGACCATAAAAGGAATGATCCAAAGGAAACATGGAATACTTTCTTGCATATTTTTTTTCTGTTATAGTGGGGACATTTTTAAATGATGCCATGGCCACCTTAAATTATTACCTGAATATCCAGGGAATGCATAGCAGCCACAAGTCCTAAGCTCTCTAAAAATATTTCATTGAAAAACAATTATTACACCTGGTATGATGTGTTCATCCAGCCGTTCTTGCTAACAACTTCTGGGGATTACTAAAGACTCTTCTTGAGATTTTCACTTGATCATCCAGATGGGTAACTCAAATTTTCCAACAGATGTTTGTGAAAGAAAAGAAAAGAAGAACACACTCCAACTTCATAAGTTGACTTACGCAAATAGGCACAAGAATGGGAAGCCCTGCTCTCTGCCTCAGCAGGAACAATGAAAAAAATTAAAAGAACACCACGGAAGTTACGCTTACCCCACTGTCATTTTCTTGGGCAGAATTTTATATTTCTTTACACACCTGTTTTATTGTACATCAATAAAAGGTGATAGCTTCATGTATAGTTCACAGAATTTAATATTTCTAATTTTTGAGAATCAAAATGTAAACTCACAAATTGAATCCGTCATTGCCAGAACATGAATTTGGATCTGATGCATCTGGGAACACGGCCACCACATGAGTTTTCTGGACCACAGAGTGTGCTGTGGGACAAAAATGAAGCAAGAAAGAGTCACAGTGGGAAAAAAGGAAAGAAAAACATGCGTGTCTGACCTGAGGATTACTGGGGACTTTTCTGTCCAGAAAAAAACCCTCATGGGTATAAGAAGATTCGTGATAAAGTAGTAATTGCTGACTTTAGTCAAACTCTGAGTACTTGGTTCGGAAACTCCTGAGCACAGGGGAAGAACCATCAGGTATTGTGAAAGCTATTGGTCACTTCCGTCATTGCCCGTGCGCCTGGAATTTCACAATCAGAGCCTAGGAAGCTGCATTGTGAATCCTGCTGCAGAAATTCACACATTGAGAGCGGCCGACTGGCTGGGCGGTATCAAGAGCATAAGGCTGTCATGTCTGAATTGAGCATCGACAGAAAGTGGAGAAACAGCACAATGTGCATGCATTATCTAGGCACCCGTGTTGGGATCATTTGTGTGAGGCCCACGTTTGGCATGAAGGAAAGAGCAGAGTCTGATGCATCTGATGGTTGGTGTTTTGGAACAACCAAAGGTTACTAGCTGGGAGAGTAGAAAACACTTCTGTTTTCTGAGGAGAAAGTTAGGATATGGTTTATTCATTCATCTGGCAAAAAACGTTATTGAGGTGTTTATTATACGCCTGGCAACTGTTGGGTTATAAAACATACACTTGTATCCTTTATTCTAGGCAAAAAAAGAAAATTGACTTTCTATGAGTAAAAGACATCAATGTGCACTACCACTATTAAACAGTATATACAGGGTGTCAAGTAACGTAGCTAGGCTTTGGGTTAAAATGTGTTTTGCATTGTTCATGTGATACTGATTGATTGCACATATTTCTCTTAACATTTGCATTATTCCCCATTTTTGGTATATTTATTTATGGACTATTCCTTGATAGTTTCATATACACATATAGTGTAGTTTGGACATATTCATGCCCCACCTTCCTTCACTCATTTTCTCTCCCTGTCATTGCCTCGTTCTTCCCAACAAATCATCTGTTTTCACATCTTTTTGTCCATGTATTTATTTATTAATTAACTTTTTATTGATTCTTTGTCACTTTCACACCATGCTCCCCAATTCCAATCATCTCCCCATCCCTCCATATCTGTTCTTGCAACCTCCCCCCAAAGAAAACAGACAAACAAACACACACACAAACACACAAACACAAACATCTCTCAGTGGAAACTGAGGTGTGTCACAGTGCATCATGCGGAATAAATACTTTTGCCCAAACAGCTCTTCTTACAAATGATCATTGCAGGGAGTCATCGGTCTGGTTCGAGGCCTCTGGCTTCTGCTACACCATCAGTACCGGATCCTCACTGGGACTCCTCTCAGATACAAGGCCCTGGTGAAGATGCTGCAGCTTTGGTTCTGGAGGCCGGCCGCTTCATATGCTCCAGGAGTTCATCGATGAGGTACATGTTGGAGTGGGCCTGTGTGGTAGCTGAGTTGGTCTGCCTGAAATTTCCTGTACTCATGCCCTTGGGCCAGCTTACCAGTGCCCCTTCCACCAGGGCCAGCTCTTCTGTGCTGCCCCGGTGAGGTGAGGTGCAGGACCGCTCTAGTGCTGCAGCCAGGGAGAGGTGGGGATAGGTCTTCTGCTTTCATGCCCTCTGGGCCCACTCTCCCACACTGCCCAGGCTAGGGGTGGGGCCAGCAGTTGGGGAGGAGTTGGGGAGGAGGCATCTCTTCCTAGATACCACAGCACTGCAAGGGCAGCAAGGGACAGCACCCTCCCGGGGTTTGGCCAGTCCTTCCCCGAGTGCTGAACTAGTGAGTGATGTGTTCTGCACATGGCTCCAGGCAGCAGACCAGACCAGGAACCCTCCAGGTCTTTGGTGGTGACAGATCCCTTCTGCTGCAGGGCCACAGACCCAGACATGGCCCTCAGGGGAATCACAGGCCAGGAGCTCACTATGGCTTCCGCTGGCATAGCTGGCTTCTCATACCAGGCTCTCCTTACTACCCCTGAGTCTCCAGTTCTGCCTCCCTTCATTGTGCACACATCTCTCTGTTTCTTTTTCTCTTCCATCTCTCCACCACTGACTCACTCATCTTAGTGTCTCCACCACTGACTCACTCATCTTAGTGGCGCTTGGGGCCTCTGGGTGTCTGGGGTTGTCCCAGGAATGCTCTGCCCACCCAAGCCATGTGGCACCAGGCTGGGGCCATTCTGTTTACTTCATAATCTCCAAATTTTGATCGCATAAATTAAAGAAAATTTAGACCGCTATACATTACCCACTAAATTAAACCTGGCTGACAAAATTATGTTGGTCTGACATATACAGCCTAGAAGGATTCAACTTGGAGGAAAATAGAAAGAACTGTCATAAAATTCCACTTGTTTTCAGGGGTGACCATTTGGTATTTGATAACCAATTGGTGTGATCTTCTCTGGGGAGGAGTTAAAGGTCTTTCTAGGAGTCCATAGGTGTTTAAAACGTAATTCTGATGTACTGAATTCTGGGTGTTGATGACGTCACAGATGCAGCAGGAAAATATTCAGATAGTTTTCTCCTTCTATTTGCTTTTCAGGACTAACATTGAAAAAAACCCAAAACCAAACAAACAAAAAACCAAGAAAAACAAAACAAAACAAAAACCCCCAAAACAAAACAACAACAATGAAAAACCCCAGAAGTTTCCAAGCACTTCCCATAGTAGTTGCCATATAATGGGTATTCGTTAGATATTTATAGGTAGAGAGAAGCAAACTGAGTCTTTTGAGTTAGCACCCGAGTCCTAAGGTGTTAGGAGAGGATCCGGCTTGTGGAACTCGAAGCTTACACAATACTGAGGGTGGTGTCATTTTAACAAAGAAATTAAGCTACACCCATAAAGTCTCCAACATGACTGCTAAACAGCTGAGTAAAAGCAATAGATAAGCCATTGTGGGTGGGAGAGAGGTGGGAGCACAGTAGGCCTACACAAAGATCTATCTGGTAGACCTCAGCCCTACACAAAAGTCTACAGGGAGCGTTGAGAGCAGGAGAAATAGTCTTCCCCAGAGACGAGCGCACCAACTGGCTATAATTTCAGATGGTCATCCCTGAAAATACGCATACAAGTAACATTATGCAGACTGAGCGGGCTGTGTATTTAGGAATATCCATATGTGTATATAACAACATTAATGAAAAAGGAGGTCATGAATTTGAGATAAAGGATGGTTTTAAGGGAGGAAAAGGAAGAGAAAAATTACATAAATTATAACCTCCCAAAGTGAAACAAAAATGAATCTGTAAAAGAAAAAAAAAAAAGCAAATTAAAAACCTGGCCTCTACATGGTGGCATATGCCTTTAATTCCAGTACTTCAGAGATGGAAGTGGGCAGATCTCTGAGTTTGAGGCCGGCTAGGGCTACATAGTGAGATATTGTCTCAAAAAAAAAATCATGTATATAAAGTTAAACATTCAGGATGATATAAGTGAAGTAACCCAGACACAAAAGAACACACATGGTATGTTCTCACTGATAAGTGGATATTAGCCCCAAAGCTCAGAATACCCAAAATACAACCCACAAACCATATAAGAGTTTAAGAAAGAGGAAGACTAAAATGTGGATGTTTCAATTCTCCATAGAGGGGGGAACAAAATAATCACAGGAGCTAGAGGGAGGGAGGGACCTGAGGGTGAGAAAGGAGTGGGGAGAGGAAAAAAAGGGGGGCAGGATCAGGTATTGGGAGAGACAGGAGAGAAGTACAGAGGGTCAGGAAATTGAATAGAAACATGTAGCAGTGGGGGATGGGGAACTGTAGTCACTAGAAAGTCTCAGACTCCAGCCAAGTGAGAGGCTCCCAGGAGCCAATGGCGATGACTTTAGCTAAAATACCCACCAAAGGGGAGACACAACCTGTAGAGACCACCTCCAGTAGATAGACACAGTCCACAGTTGAGGGAAGGGGCCACCTACCCATCTCAAAATTGTTAACACAGAAATGTTCCTGTCCAAAGGAAAGACAGAGATAAAAATGAAGGAAAGGCCATCTTGAGTCTGCCCCATCCAGGGATCCATCCTATCTGCAGATACCAAACTCTGACACTATTGCTGATGCCAAGAAGCACTTGCTGACAGGAGCTTGGTATGGCTGCTGTGCCCTGAGAGGTTCTACCAGTACCTGACCAATACAGATGTGGATGCTTACAGCCAACCATCAGACTGAGCCCAGAGACCACAGTGGAAGAACTAGGGGAAGGCCTGAAGGAGCTGAAGGGTCTTGCAACCCAATAGGAAGAACAATATCAACTAACCAGACCACCCAGAGCTCCCAGAGACTAAACAGTGAACCAAAGAGTACATATGGAAGGATCCATGGCTCCAGACACATATGTAGCAGAGGATGGCCTTATCTGACATCAGTGGGAGGGGAGGTCCTTGGTACTGTAGAGACTGGATGCCCCAGCATAGGGGAATGCTAGAATGGTGAGGCAGGAGTGGGTGGAGGAGCACCCTTATAGAGGCAGAAGGGAGGAGGGAAAGGGGAGAGAGGATGAGGGAGTTGTGGAGGGATAACTGGGAAGGGAGATATCATTTGAAATGTAAATGAATAAAATGTTTAATAAAAAATAAAGTTAAACATTATAGTTAGAAAAGCAAATATTAGAATGATAAAAACAAATCACTATAGATTCTATCTCTTGTTTTTTTTTGGAGTATAATGGACAAGTATACACATTTGTTGTGCACAACATGATATTTTGGTAGATGTGTGACACTGAATTGATTACCACAAATCAGATAGTTAAGTATCTACCACACGGCACAGTTGTGTGTGTGTTGTGTATAACAGTTAATAGAACAATTGTAGGGTTTTTTTTTTTTGGATTATGATTTTAAGTTTAGAATATTTCATTTTGCCATATATAGAGTGTGCAAAAAAAAGAGGAATACAAATGCACTTAAAAGTCCATTACGTTATATTGGATTGCATAATTTTGTAACAGAGTTATCATATTGCACATAGTGACACTGAGTTTGTCATGAGGAATTCTTGGTTCCTCAGGCAGTTTGCTGTGCTGGTGAATTTCCATTGCATTTTCTCTGAAGTTAGCAGACATCTTTAGGACAAGATGTAGGAAACATGTTAAGACATGATCCAGTATACACTGGGATGCATAAAATATGTTACTTCATATACATGTCCGCTTGTTTGTTTATATCCTACACACAGGAATTCTGTAAGTTTTATTTAATGGTCTTCCCTCGAAAAAAAATTAAATGTACGTTGTTTTAATAAGTTTTGTACTTTCTGGTTTTTTTTTAAGATTTATTTATTTTATATATGTGAGTACATTGTTGCTGTCTTCAGATACACCAGAAAAGGGCATCGGATTCCATTACAGATGGTTGTGAGCCACCATGTGGTTGCTGGGAATTGAACTCAAGACCTCTGGAAGAACAGTCAGTGCTCTTAACCACTGAGCCACTTCTCCAGCCCTTAAATGTACTTTGTATTGGTTGTATTAGTGCAATCATGTCTATTTTATCACTGGCTTGAAGCTGATGCATTGGTGTGTCTAGTTTGATTACCCACGGCTAAAACCTGAACTAGCTATTTAAACTGAACTATTTGATATTTTACGAGAATTTTCCACAGACTAGCTTCTGCCTTTGGGAAGTTTAAATCTGTTTAAAAAGTTACCAATGCTGGGTGCTATAGGGCATGCTCACAGCCGGGTTTTGCCCTTCCTTCATCCAGGACTTTCTTGTTCTAATTCTAGGTGAGTTAGCACATCGGAGGATCATAGATGACTCAGCAGCTTTTAAATTTCCCGTCTGTATTATTTATCACTCCTGTCACACTTAACAAAATGCTGACAAGAAGAAGGAATGGAGGAAGGGAGGGGGGGAGGGAAGGAAGGAAGGAAGGAAGGAAGGAAGGAAGAAGGGAGGGAAGAAGGGAGGGAGGGAGGAGGGAGGGAGGGATGGAGGAAGGGATGGAGGGACAAAAGGAGGAGGGAGGGAAGGACTGAGGAAGGGAGGGAGAGAGGGAGGAAGTACTTATTACCCATCATAGTTTGAGGGTGAGGTCCATCATGCAGGGAAAGCAGGACAGTAGGACCATAGTGTAATCATGTTGGATCCTTCCCATCTTATATAACCTAATTTAGAAGGTTACTAAGCCCAGAAGTTGTCTCCTCAGTGACTCTAGATACTGTTAAGTTGACAATCACTACTAACCACCACACCCTCTATTCAGGCCAAGCACCAGTGTCTGAGTTTTCAGAGTTCCACTATACATGCCTGTGTATGGTACCAACTGCTATGAGAAATTCCGTTCTTCAGACCGACTCTAACCAAGAGAACCTCACTAATTAAGACTTGGCACCCAATGTTGACACTGCAACAACTGGTACCCAGTATCCTTAAAGTCTTTTGTGTTGCTTTTCAGTGAGGAGAAAACAGGGCTCAAATGGGCAGTTAGAGGTAGAAGCAGGCCTGGTACCCGGGGTCATAGTTATGTTCTTGATACAGAAGTGAGTAATCATATGAGGCTGTAGGAGGTTTCTCTGGAGCAATTGTGATGCCCTGAACAGCTGCCAATCTCACCAATTCTCTTCCTACAAAGGCTGGGTACCACCTCCCTATTCCTACAGTTTCTGGCCCCAGTTCTTTTCCTTCCAGAATGTGTAACCTGGGCTTTGTAACAATAACATACTCTGCCCAGAAACTCTACAAGCTCACCCCAAACTCTACATACAACCACTGTGGGTGAACCCCAAGTCCTCCATTCTCATGCATGCTGAAGTCAAATCATCCTTTCTCTCTCTCTCTTTTTAAATTTAATATGCCTGGTTTATTTATTTATTTTTTATTGGATATTTTATTTACATTTCAGATGCCATCCTCTTTCCCCATTTCCCCTCCCTAGAAAACCCCTATCCTGTGCCCCCTTTTCCATTTTGCTTTTATACAATTTTTTTAAATGTTACTCAAAGACTTTATAAGTATGGTAATGCTCAATCAGAAGTGTAACCTAATACCCAACCTAGATATGTAAACTATCTTTGACTGGTGTAGACACGTGAACTTCTGCCTCCACGCCCCCTCTCTCTTTCTCTTTCTCTCATCACCTTGCTTCTCAGCTACTTCATCTTCTCCTCTCCTTACTCCATCTTTTCCTCTTGGTGCTCCTTTCCCCTTAGCTCCTCCTACATATCACCTTTCCTGTTAAAATAAAACTTTTCTCTCAAAATACAACTAGAGCATAATTATTCCTATTTGTACCAGTGAGGTACAAGATAGTCTTAATACCCAGTCCATCCTTTTGTTGACTAACCAGAACCTCTGTCGTCTTTCTTGACTAAAACACTTGGTTTTGAACCTGGCTTTTTTCTTGGCTTTAGAATGAATGTCAGCTGAAAACCATCCACTCAGATCTTTTCTCTCAAAGTAAATAGCCAGGATTGGCTATGCATCCTTTCTCTCTTTAAAGCATGAAGACCTCCAAGGGAGCTTGTCACTCAAGCAAAGGCATTGTCCTGTCCTTCTCCTCATTGGGCACTTGAGGTTGCAGGATCCCTTAAGTTATTCTGGGCATATGGGTTATGATCAGTCAGAACTGCTGAGGACACAAAGAGCAAATGAAACTGCTTGGCAGATGGGCAGGTCAGCCAAGTGGCCTAGAAGACACTTCAGCTAGTGTGCACCAGGGCTCCAGTATTCATGCCCCATCACTCAGGCTGAGGCAGGCTTTTGGTGACATTGTGGGCTGTCCTGTTCCTGTAAGTACCCTTCACCCATACTCCTGTAACCGACCTCCATAAACCCATTGGTTCACCAAATTGGACTTTAGTGGTTTCCTTACTTTGGTCTGTTGTCAGTTCCCTCTCTGGGGTAGGTAGACATTTGATCAGGTCTCCCAGATAGTGTAACACCCAGAGGGTCCGTCATAGACAGAGAGCAGCTCTAAACAGTAGATACCTCAGACTTACTTCTTTTGATTATTTTGATCATTTAGGCCTCCACAGAGTTGACCACACCCATCTGGCCTGGCGGCTCATTTGTTTCTAGTGTGTGGGCTTGTGTATCTTACCTTCCCAGTCCTTGGAGGGACTTGTAAACCAACACAGTGGATTCACGAGGATTATTGCTAGTAAGATGGCTCCCCTGAAAGCAGAAGCCTCTTAGTTTTCCAGTCTTTTCCTCATTCTTTGTAGCTTTCCCTACTGCTCGTAGCAGGGAAGAAAAAGCATCATATTGCTTATTGGTTTTTCATCTTATGTTCTCTTAAGGCTTTCTCTCTCTCTCTCTCATCTAGTCAATAATTCATCCTTGAAATGGCTCCTCATCCATCATTTCGTCTTGAAAGCCTTTCCCGGCACTCCGAAATCTGGATAGGACCCATTCTTCACTTTCCCCGACACCATGGCCTTACTTTACAGTGACAGTTAGCACTCTGCCTGCCGGCTCACATGAGCACCCAGGAGCTGCAGTGTCTCGAGGAGAGGGGCTCCGCCTTTTATTTTGTATTTCAGTGCATAGAACCCAGTAAACACACATGTTTGTCAAATGAATAAATGAGACTTATTGACTTTTCTTGGCTTAAAAGTATTCCAGACCCTGGTGATCTGAAACCTTCGTCACATTCTGCACAAAATGATCGAATATCGATCTCTTGCCATTGCTTCAAGTTTAGAAGAAGAAACTATGCTATGGGGGCTGTAAGACAACGAAACAGATTCACAGATTCGGTAAGTCAGACATAAATAGCAGCCTTATTACTTTGTAAGCATCCTTCGCAACAAAAAACTTGAAATACCTGAACGCATGCGCCAAATGAACGCATGCGCCAAGTGAATGCATGCGCCAAGTGAACGCATGCGCCAAGTGAACGCATGCGCCAAGTGAACGCATGCACCAAGAGTCCTAACTTCATGTGTGAACATAAAGCTGTTAGCATCAACTAAAAATGTTGGGATGAAAAAGGGTCACTGTAGGAGTTTTTAATGCATATGCTTAAATAATTTGTTATTATTTTGGAAGCACAGGGGTCAAAACTAACTTCCTTTACATGTTAGGTAAGTACTCTACCGTGGAGGTATTCCCTAGTCTAGAAATTATATTTGTTTTTACTTACGTTATTACGTCATTGGTTTGTTCCTGTTTCTCAACCTTCAAGTTTATGTCAATAGACATTGTTGACACAAACTTACCATTATATTAAGACTATGCAGTTTATTCAATTCATGGTTTATTAAATGCTTTCTATTCTAATAGAGTCATGGGAATCGGTATTTGTGCTTCACATATTTTTTTTTTCGTTTTGTTTTCTATCCATTTGTTCTTTAGCCAACACATACTGCAAAGCTTTTGGTTGCAAAGCATTGTGGTTCATATGGCATGCTGACTAGCACAGGGAGTGGGTATCGAAAGGTCAGTATGATCCTAGTGTCATAGAAATTATAATTTTGCTAGGTTAAGATACAAGGCATCACATGTTTGATAAGTAACATGTTAATAGTAACATAGACAATGATACAAGGGATAGCTTGACTTTCAGGTTTCATCCCCACAGGAAGCTGATGATAGGAATAAGGAGTGCTCCATCTTTGGTGGATGAAGCTTTGTTGGCAGCTGGGCCTCAAAAAGCTTTAAAGTTCCTGGACCCAGAGAGCTGGCAGCATGCTGCTTTCTCCTGTGGCCATTGTGGTTCTCAGGATGTAAGGAAAAACTGGGGGTATTTTACCCCCACCTTTCTTGTTATTGAGGGAGTGGGCAGAGGAAAGCAGGGAACTGAATTGAGACCCCCTCTCTGATTTGGGGACTTTGCACTGTGGATCCATATTCCCCCCAACCCCCGAATACTTTACATTACACACCCAGCCAATCAAAGTCTGCCTGGTTCTAAAGATGCAAGCAGTCTTTTTCATCATGAGTTTGGCCCTGGGCCAGAGTCTGGCTCAGCGTGTGGCACTTAGCAATTCAGGAGAGGTTGGCTCCTGTCTATGGGGAAGACTCACCAGACTTAGTTCTCCTGCCTCTGGGGGACTCAGATGTGTCATGGGACAAACCTGCTGCTCCTGCTCCTAAGATGCCATTTCCAACTCTGCTGGGAACTGATCCTGCCTCAGGGGCCCTACCATTCTTGCTTCCTCACCCACCACATCTGCAGTGTCCATTCCTGTTGGCTACGGGCTTGCTCATTTCCTTTGTTATCCCTATAACAAAGCTGAACCAGGAGTCAAATCTTCTAAGAACTCACTGACCCAGACCCAATTTGGTGAACCACTAACCACCTCACCCAGAGAGTGTAGTAAAAGTATAAAAGGAACCACAAGATTCCTTAGCCTGAGTGCAGAAGTCCACTCAATTATCAGGGCAAAGATTGGCGGTTGGGAGTGTACTCTTCATGCACTGCTATCTGGTGACACACTTGACTTAGGAGGTCCTCAATGTGAGAAGGACACCCCTGCGTCTGGCCAGGCCACCATTGCCCGCTCTGGAGCTCAAGGGGAGCAGAATGGCATATATTAAAGAGTTAATCACGGAAGACTAATGGTTAGGGTCAGTGGTAGCCATAGAAATGAATAACATGCCTTCGAAGTACAGAGAGTAATGAGCAAAACCCCAGCAGGAAAGTCTGAGGTCAAACCTATCCATAGTCCTAGAGGCTCCTGGGCACTGTGGAGGAAATGGGGAGCCCCAGGGCTTCTTACACTCACAGACAGGAAGGAGACCAGAGAAGGAACTAGTCAATGGGTGGCCATGGTGGTTATTGGGCCCATCCAAATACTGTGTTAGAGAAGTGATTGAAAGCATGGATTCCTACTAGAATACATTTTTTTTGGGGGGGGGTTGGTCCTTAGAGATGGAAGAACTGGGGTAAAACTTCCCCCAAGAAAACCACTCCCACTGTAACAATACACAAGCACACGGCAGCCCAACTCAAGATGAGGTCTGAGAGCCTCCTTCTATCTTGATGGAAAAGCCATCACTGGGAAGGGCTGGGGCTGCTTCAGAGCATCATCACCAAATCACTCCCCGGAGGCACTCCCCTATCCTTCTCGGAGAAAAGTGGGATTTAAAGCATCACTGAAGCAGGTTTGCAAACCAGGCTAGATTGTTTGATAACAAAAAGAACTGGCAAGTTACAAAGTCTGCCCAAGACGTCATTGAGGAATGGGGAGAGGGCTGGGTGGGGCCCAGCTGGAAGTACAGGTGGGAAAATAGAAAATGATTTTATATTTACACCACTGCTGAGAGCTGCTAACAAAATGTAGCTTCATACTCCCCCTGATTCACAAAAGAAGGTGGGAGCTAAGTCTGGAACCCCTCTTCTGCCTAAGCACTGGACCTGGCAAGAACACTATTGCCTTCCACATAATTTCATTATCTACTTCAAAACAGAAGATTTAGGAGCAGAACGACTCCTGGGTGGACTTTGTTCTCAGCTGTATTTATCAGCTTCCAGCTACTTAATAAAATGTTGGCAGTGTTGAGTGTCACTATCCCTGGAGAGATGTGTATAAATGTCTCCTCACTCCAGAGAGGGAACCAAGGACAGATCAAAGTAAATGTAGCACCAAAGTCCAATTAGGTGAACTAGGGAATTTTCATTGAAGTTAGTAGTAGGAATATGGGTGCGGGCTTAATTACAGGAAGAAGGATGACTCAAAGGCACCTGGTATAGCAGGAGCCTAGCCAAGGGAGATGGCTCCTGAATGCTAGACACCTGCAGGTTACTGCATGGCTTTCAGACTGCTCAAGAGGCCAGAGAATGTATCTTTCAGGCAGCTCAGTTGGTCTGAACCTCTTTCAGGCAACTAGTCTATCTCTGTGTTGGTGTATCTGGTCAGTTTTAGGGACTTCCTGGAGCTTCTGAGTTGTTGACTATCTGAGTCTTAGGAACCTTTCCATCAGAATTTCCTGAGTCTTTAGAAGTTACCCCATCTTAAGGAGCTTTGTAGAAAGTTGTTATACAACAGGAAATTAGCTCATAAGAAAAAAGCTTACTTGACTTGATTCAGGAAGTTCACACCCAAAATTGGGCAACTTCTTTCCCTGGGCCTCTGGCAGTGGTATAATAGTGGGACACCATGGTGGAGCAAACCACTCATATTATGAATGAGGAAGTAGAGACAGGCTAGGCTACACAAGTTTCCTTTGGGGGCATGTACCCAGTGACCTAAGGACTTCCCACTGGGTCTCTTGAAGGTCCCACTGTCTTCTAATAACTCTCCACAGGGACCAAGTGTTAAAGACTTCTGACAGACATTATCCATTTTCAAACATCATGACACTAACTCCTTCAGGTTCCAAAGAACCATCTACAAGTTAATGTGTATCTCTTTTGTTCATTTATTCTTTTTCTGTGGAGACAGGGAGAATTGATTGCCCTTTTATTGATGAAAACTTAAAAGCCACAAATGAGTCCCGCAAAGTCACAGAAGTAGTAAAATCCATAGGTCTGAGTGCAGACTTGCCGTGTCATGTCCGATATCCTTGACTCTTGCTTTTGAGAACATCTTTCTCTTCTTCAACTAATTAGCCATACCAGCTCTCTGTGCCAGCTCTCCAGTTGATCTAAGGTATTGGTGGCTGATGGATCTGATAGATGTTTTGCCCCAACCCATTTATTCTTCTAAGTCACTATTTACCCTCTAAAATTGCCTCCATCCCTCTCCCATGTCTTTCTTTCATATGAAGAGAGTAGTCAAACTTCAACTATTTTGCCATTAATTGGCAGTTCAAGGTATTTGATTCTTGTGTTTATGCATGTGTATATATATATATATATATATATATATATATATATATATATACATATATATTCTATTAGCTTGTCAACTGCTGTATTTAGTTTGCAGACTAGATTCCTTGATCCTTACAGAGAAACAGGAGATTCGAACCTTCTTCTGCACTGCTCCTAAGGACAGTAGCCATTCCGGCTGCATGGCTGGTGACCTCGGGGTTCTCTGCCAGCCTGGAACGTTGGTTCAGGTTACTACTCTTAAGAAAACCTGCTTGTCATTCTGGCCTCCCACCTGGCAGGCCCTGTGTCATTGCTTTATTAAGCCTTGTGTATTTAATCATTGTGATAACTTAATATGGAAGATTTTATTGTCTCGACTTTTCAGAGAAGAAGACTAAGGCCCGAGGGATTAAATCACATTCATTTTGTAAAGTAGCGGGAACTTTTATGTCGTTTCCTTTCCTCATAGCATATTTTTATCTATGCAACTACTATTTATTTATTGATTATGTATGTGTAAATAATAATAAGTGATTTAATATAAAATGAGCTAATATGGCTATAACTTGACCTTACCTGTGTTTGTTGACTTTTATGTTATAGGAGGAAGGGTTTTGTTCCATTGTGTATGTCCGCGCATATCTAGGTCACAAGTGGGGGAAGGGTTTTCTTCCATTGTGTATGTCTGTGCGTATCCAGGTCACAAGTGGACATCAAGCATCTTCTTCTATCACGTGTTACTCTAATTTATGAGATAATGTATCTTACTGAACCTGGAGTTTTCTAACCTGGCTAGACTTGCATGCCAGCTAGCCTGTTTCTGCCTCCTCAGTCCTGAGATTAAGGGTCCATGCCACTGAACTCTGCCTTTTTTACGTGGATGTTGGGCACAGAATCAGAAAGCATACTTGTGAGGCAAGTGCTTTGCTGTTGGATCCATCTCCCAGTCTTATGAAGAAAGAACCACTAGTTATGGTTTCTGTTTGTCTTGGCTTGTCAGAGAATTAAATCAACCTACGATACATCAACAAGAAAGAAGCATACACATTTATTTGTTTTTATTTTGTGTGCATTGGTGTTTTACCTGCATATGTGTCTGGGTGAGGTTGTCGGATCCCCTGGAACTGGGTTTGCAGACAGTTGTGAACTGCCATGTGGTTGCTGGGAACTGAACCCAGGTCATTTGGAAGAACAGCCAATGTTCTTAACTACTGAGCCATCTCTCCAGCCCCTGCATTTACTTAATGTGAGTGTTACGTGACATGGGAGGCTTCTAAGGAAACGAAAACCCAAAAAATGTCATAAAATCTGTCATTTTGGGGTGTGTGTGTGTGTGTGTAGAGATGGCTCAGCAGTTAAAAGCACTGGCTGTTCTTTCAGAGGATCTGGGTTCAAGTCCTAGCACCTACACAGAAGTTCACAGCTGCCTGTAATTCCAGTTCCAGGGGAATCTGACATCCTCACACAGACATACATGGAAGCAGAACACCAATGTACATTTAAAAACAAAAAATCCCTCGCTATTTTGTATTGGACTGAGTGAAGAAAGACATTGTGAAACAACAGAGCTATTACGGTGGCCAAGGGAAGTTGTTTTAACAAGCTCTGGACAGAGTGCCTGACTCACCTTCTTCGATGAAGAAGTAAATGATACTTTCCTTTGGTGTAGGGGGATGATTTCTGTATAAGAGATTTAGCTCTAGCTTCCAGGGAGGCAGAGAGGAGGGACAGAAGACGCTGCTTCAGTCTGGTGTGTGTAAGTTCCATCAGCTCAAGGTAATCCTTAGGCCTAAATGGAACATTCTGGAGCAACATCTTCCACCCTCCAGTGTTTATGTGGGCAACTCCTGAAGGAGCATCTTTTCCTGAATTCAAAGATCAAACTCCTGAGTAAATGTGATACATTCCCTAATCAAGACAAGTAGATGTAGACTCTGGTCACGTGTCCTACTCGCCACTCCCAGGTGTGGGTCTGCTGACGTCCAGGGCTGCAAACACAAGCTCTTGTCCTCATATGAAAAGCTGCTTATTCTCACACATTTTACCAAAACAACATGGCATGGTCGTAAGGGAGACAATGGACATTTGCCCCGAAGAAGCAAGATAACCTTGGAATAAACGGATGTGTATATCGATGGAGCAATTTGAGCATGTATTGATTCCTAGTAGCCAGTATCTGGATTCTTAGCTCAGAATGGGTGATGGGGGTTACTTGTAAATAAAGCTAGAGAATTCCCCCCACCCTAAGCCACCCTCAAGGGAGCCTGCTCATCTTTGTTTATAAGTCACGGCTGGCAAATAATACAGTCTAGTTTATTGCTTTGTGGCTATTGATTTCAGGCATGACTAACAGAGTTCAGAACCTCTGCATGACCACAGAGACAGGCCTGATTTAAGGACAAGCATGAGTTCCCATTGAGGAATAATAATATAAAACAAATTCTCAGGGCACAAAGGGTGCCTGTTTGAGAGGAAATACATTGATTTTTTTAAGGGGAAGGGGTGGCTGTTGTTTGAATGTTTTTATTTCATATAAACTCAATCAGATGCAGAAACCGAAGGCAGGAATCCCTATGAAGGTTCTTGGACTGTGGCTTTTCAGTCATCAACAGTTGCACTATACATTTTGTTTTCAAAACAGCCTCCCAGAGTCTTCTCTTTCTTCTTCATCACTGTCATGTCACGAGGAGAACAAAATCACATTTCAGACTGCATAAGAACAGAATGAGCCGGAGCCACCATTGGTAGATGCCAGGAAAAACGGACACCTAGCAATGTTGTAGCATATGCACATACATCACAGCATGTAGCATGTTCATGCCCACATGCACACACAAACGCATATATGAACGTTCACACCCACATATGTACACCCCACCCACATAAGCACTTACTAAAAAGAAGAACATGGCTTCAGTGATGCCTCTCTGCCTAAGGCTACTGCCCCCGAGGCCCCCCCCCCTGCACTGCACTTCTCTAGACTGAGAAGGTACCACGCCATGCTCAGTGAAGCCCTGCAGGACGAACAATACTTATATTTTCCTCTGCATTTGCTCATGATTTGAAAATGAGCTGGAGAGGCTTGCCTGGCTAAGCTGTGTCTGGTCTGTGTCTACTTCTAGCTGTGTCTGTGTCTAGCTTCATCACTTCTTAAGAATGGGCTTTCCAACGTTTGCCATGGTCGCCCGTTTTCCCTGGTATGTTCTTGGCAGATGTCATCATTCTGGAATACGCTCCTGAGAATGATAATGGATGGTGCAGAACAACAGAAGGTGGAAACAGGATCCCTTTTGGAGAATGTCTGCCATCTGATCGTGGGGCGTGGTTTCCTCTCACCTATATTTATATTTAACCTAAACATACAGATGCGATATCATGGGTTTCTGACTGCGATAGGGACTACTGGGTTAAAAAAAAAAAAAAAGAGATAAGTTACTGCAATGATGTGGCAGTAGCTGTGTCGTCAGATAACAAGGGATACGTGTGCTTTCAGGAGGGATGGGTGTTGGATGAAGGTGTTCCAAGGAGGACAGGGCAGATGCTGCCTAAGAAAACCTGTCACAGAAGGCTGCCCCAGAGGGAATGGGAAACAAGGAACACGCTAATTCCCCAGACACAGGGGCAGAGAGAAAAACATGTGCAGATCTGACAATGCAGCCCGAATCCTGGATCCAGGGAACAAAGATGGATGATGAAGAGGATGAGGACAAAGAAAAGAGGCCTTCTCTTGGGCTTAATTAAGAAATGTGTGGACCCTGGGGGAAGCCTTATAAGCGTGAGCATCACATTTGGAGTTTATAGAAAACATTCTAGTGACACAGCAGGGAAGGGGCCTGAGGACAAAGAGGTACTGGAGGTGACAGGAGCAGTGATGGGGTTCTGAGTCACAACAGAGGAGGCTCGGAAAGTCTGTGGGTGAGCAGTACTGTTTGTTTGTTTATTTGTTTGTTTGTTTATTTATTTATTTATTATGTGTGTATGTTTTTCAAGACACACATAAAAAAATGTATGTTTCTCTGTGTAGCCCTGGCAGTCCTGGAACTAGCTCTCCATCTGCCTCTGCCTCTTGAGCTCCTTGATCAAAGGCGTGCCACTATTGCCCAAAAAGTGAGCTGTGCTTTTGGTAGTACTATCATGCAACCCCATAGGAAGAACAACAATATCAACCAACCAGACTTCCCCCCCCCCCCGAAAGCTCCCAGGGACTAAACCACTAACCAAGGAGTACACATGGAGGGACCCATGGCTCCAGCTGCATATGTAGCAGAGGATGGGCTTGTCAGGCATCAATGGGAGGAGAGGCCCTTGTCCTGTGAAGGCTCGATGCCCCAGTGTAGGGGAATGCCAAGGTGGGGAGGCGGGAGTGGATGGGTGGGTGGGAGAGCACCTTCATACAAGAAGGGGGAGAGAGGGTGTGATGGGGGTTTCTGGAGGGGAAACTGGGAAAGGAGATAACATTTGAAATGAAAATAAAGAAAATATCCAATTAAAAAAAAAAAAAGAAATCAAAATCATTTTGTATCCTTTTCATGTAGTGTCTACCAAAGCCAACACAGTTCCTGGCGGACATCTAACACATAATAAATGGCTAGATCCATGATTTAGCTCATCTAGGGGTCTAGCGAAACCACAAATAGGTGAATGAGTTAATGAACTTCATACCTTGTTTCTCAGTAGGCTCTCATGGTTATTGTGCTAGTCCATCTTCCATTGTTACAAGAGTCCCAGAGTCTGGGTGATTTATAAAGATTACAAACATATTTTGGCTCATGCTCTGGATCCTCAGACGGTACAAAGCCGGCACCAGCATCTACTCAGCTTCTGGTGAAGTTGCCCACTGCTGGGTACTGGCTGTGTGTGGAAGAGAAAACTCAAAGGTTGGCCTTATTGTATAGTAACCTGCTCTTGGGGTGGCTGAGTCAATCCTTTAAGAGAAGCACTAATTCACCCTAACCACCGAGTATGCACCCCGAAACACTGCCACAATGACGTCACTCCAACATGAACGTTGGAGGGGGCTGTCATATTCAAATTTTAACAATCCCTAAGCATTAAGCCTTCTCTTAAACTTTTTCCCCACCAGTGTCCCTTTTATACAGACAGCAAAAGTCTCACCTGAAATCTGCCAGTATCCTGATTCTACAGGCTCCACTGTCTAGCCTAACATCCCACCTAAAGCCAGAGTCTTGAAGTAGGTTCGCCCGACTTCTCCGGGACCTGTCCTGAGCTCAGCTAAGCCTCAGCCTCTCACCGTCTTCAATCGTTTCTTCCTCTGCCTGATGGAGATAATGGTCCTTATTTATCCACCTCACACAGATGTTGGACAGATTGATTAGTTAATGTTCAAAAATTGCCTTGAAGATGAAAAGTACCGATTAGTATCATTATGTTGTCTAAGAGACATTCCCCTGACTGTGAAAGGGAGCCGTAGCCTGGCCACTGACATTTAATTTGAATGCTCTGCCGCTCACAGGTGGAATATTTATTTACCAATAAGGAAAACCTTCTCCGCATACAGCAGCTCCTTGAATTCCATTCATCTGTTTTCTTTCTAAAGATGTGACCAAATTACTATGATGGCATGGAAACAGGACAACATGGTTAAGACTCATGTCTAGGTTGGATGTCAGTCTCTTTCTGTCATCCAGATGACACCTCACATGCTGCCGACACCAATCTGAAACAGTGCACGGAATACGGGATGGTGCGTGTGTAATTATTTCTCCCAGAAGACTTTGAACTTATAGCCTTTAATCTTATCCGAGGGTGAATATGGTTTCTCAAGGACATTTTTTTTTTAAATTATGTATCTGTATGAAGGTGTCATGTCAGAAAGTTCAGTATTGAAAACAAAGAAAAACAACAAAAGCCAAGCAAACAATTTTGAATTCTCGTTTTAAAGCACAGAGCTTGATGTACCTGATGGGGGGAAGAAAGTTTCTAGAAAAGTCTGATCTACACTTCAGTATGGTGGAAAAAGTCCTTCCTTTGAAGTGAGTCAGGGTACAACTGATGCTGCTTAGAGCTTGGTATTCCAAGCTTGATTTGTGGCTGGCTTTCTTTAAACTTGGGCTTTTAGCATGATTTATGCCTAAACTTTTAGAGTGGAATTTATGAACTGCATTAAGTGCTAGAGAAAAAGCATAAAATAAGCCATCTGAGGGTCTGGAGCAGCGGAGTGCTGTGTGCAAATGGGATGAATGGGAATAACGGACTAATAGATGCATCGGAGGAAAACAAATGGGTTTCCTGACATCAAGAAACAGCAGCTTTGGGGGATCCTGTAATTAGCTCCTAATTGGCTGGATGAGACAGTGTTGCTGAAGATGTATGAAGTCAAAGACGAAGTATCATTTCAAAACGAGGCAAGTTTGGCAGAGATGAACAAGACAATGGAGGTGGCTTGGACCCAAGTTCAGAGAAGTTGCATCTTAGGACTCGCCCAGCAGGTGGCAGGAGTGTTGCTTATCGCCTCTGCACCGAGGCCACCCTCCTAAAGTGGCCCGTGAGTTATTTGGATGGATGAATTTGGCCAGCAGGCTCTCCATGGCTCTCTTTTCAGAGATGACCAGTGACCAGTGTGTGATGAGACTAGCCCTGATAACCCATCAGGTCCTCAAATTTTGTTTCTCTTTTTAATCCCTGTCTATTTCTCAAATCTCTTTTGGGAGGTATGGGGTTCCTGACGTGATGTCATTGCCCATCCCCCTTTCCCCACTCCCGTGTGTTTCCCATTTACTGGGTAACAGCTGCCCTGTAGCTTAAAGCTCTGTTTTCTCTTTTTATCCGGAAGCATTTAACAGACTAAGCAAGGGAATGAGAAGGTGCCCGGCTAGAATTGTAAAGTTTAGCTTTCTCCACAATCCTAATTAACAGGTGTATTATTTAGAATACATCTATTCTACATCTAGATGCAAGTCGGAAGCTCGCGAAGCGTTCGTGGTGGTTTTGCAGCAGTGTTCGTTGCAGGCATCTTTCTCTGTCCACATGCCCCGGGGCTGCCGCCATGTCCATGAATTCGTGCCGCACGTCAGGACGTCAGGAAAGACTTGCCACCAGCACTTTAAAGAAGGCTTAGTGGTGCAGAACCTAGTGACGTTTTCCAAGCTGAGTGGGAATAGCTAGAGGAACTGAAGGAAGGAGAGGCATGGTGGGTGAGAAGGAGGCCCTTGAAAACAGCAATTCTATAAGTAGGTCTCAACTCCTTTGGGGTCGCATACCAGATACACTGCATAATAAAGTTACATTACTATTAATAAAAGTAGCAAAACTACAGCTACGAAGTAGCAACAAAATGATTTTATGGTTGGGAACCACAACACGAGGAACGGCATCAAACGGTTGAAGCCGTAGGAAGGTTTCGAACCAATGCTCCAATGAGGGCTGAAGACAAGGAACGAGATACTTTTGGAAGTTAACGGTAGAGCGAGTTCAAATGCAGAGCTTCTGGAGGCTGCCTTTCCAAGTGAGAGAACCCAAGGACCGTGGCTGTGATTCTGCCTGGCTGAGCCGGAGGCAGTCTTGCATCTCGGAGCAGCACATTTGGCCGTAGGGGAACACGAAGTGGAAGAAGTCACCAGGGGATGAAAAGGGGTGCCACTATGACTAAGTAGATGACACAGTTGAAGACAGAACGTGAGTTCGTAATGGCCACTCTCAGCTCAGAGGTAAAGTCCAACACCAGATATCTGCCCTCTGCCACTCCTGGCCGCATCTAGCCTTGCAGAAGCTGACTGAGATCATGTCTGCGCCCCCTGGGGGAACCGGGGCTCACCACAGGGATTAAATGACAAAGTAAAGCTTGTGTGTGTTCGTGGATGCAGATCGAATGGAGATCTGTTCTACCAAATTTTACTGAACGTTGCTCTTGCCTGGACCCCAGCGCTGCTCATTTCACTATGCCAGGAACATGTAGCATTGTCAGATTTATTATCTAGATTCCGCATATAATTATAAAAAGTCCGCGGTTCCGAACCGCTTGATTTAAGGCTTGTTATACTCTCCCCTCATTTCTATTCAACTTAATAAGATTTTATCAGTACGATTTTAAGGCAGATCACTAAGAATCTTCCTTGGAATATTTCAGTATGTTTTTAGAAGACACTATTAAGTAAAAATATGAATGAAGATATGATGGCATCCAGATAAAGGTTTACCACACACTCAGCCACTAAACACTAATACTTATTTACTTCTTTCTTTTTTATTTTTCTTTTTGGTGGTGCTGGGCCTTCCTTGTCAGGCCAGCACAGAGCTCTGACATACGGATTCCACATCCATTTGGGGTGAAATTGTCACCACCTCTTCAGCACCACATTCAGCACCAAATACAAATTCAAATTTTATTTATTTGTGGTGCTGGGGATGCAAGTCTGAACTAGGCACACTAGAGGCGAGCAGACTACCACCCCTGAGAGGTACTCTCGGCACAAAGAACACTTATATCCAGATTTTCCAGACCGCCCCTCACTGTACAAACTAATGATGCAAAAAAAAATTTTTTTTCTTACTCCTCAGTTAAGAAATCACAGGACTCGGGCTGAAGAGATGGCTCAGTGGTTAGGAGCACTGACCCAGGTCCAATTCTCAGCACCCACATGGCAGTTCACAACTGTCTGAACTTCTGTTTCAGGGGATCTGACTCCCTCACACATGCAGGAAAACCACTAATCTACTGCTGCTGCTGCTGCTGCTACTGCTACTACCACCTAAAAATCATAGGACCCCTAGTGGGTCTGAATTGTTGAAGCCCTGAGAAGAATAGATGGGCCATCGGCTGTGGCCAGAGTGTCGTAGGGTAAGGGCAATGAGGCCATTTTATGGAAATGTATCCATCTTCCCAGTAAAAATGCTTCTTACCATTACAGACCAGAGGCCTTTTCCTGGCTAAATTCCAAGCATTTTCTCAACGGCTAATACTCACTAACCCTCAGCTTGACATTACCTTCGTTTTATCAGCATATCTGGCTTCCGGTCAGAATTATAAGCCACATGCGTAAAAGGGGGGACTGAAAATGATTCAAAGCTTTGTAGATTCTGAGAAGCTCAGCTCATCTGTAAGCAGGCGCAATACAGGCAAACGTCCGCTAGAGGGCGGTCTCAGACTGCATGATCCCCTGCAGTTCTCTAGAACAAGCGGAGACTGCATAGGAGCAAACCTCAGCAGACAGAGCAGCATGAATGTGGATGCAAATTCCACATTAGCAAACAGCATCTCTTTGTTGTTGTTTTGTCTCCCTCCCCCCACCCCCTTCTGGATTGGCTTCGTTGAAAATCTTGTACATGTGGTAAAGAGAAATATGGAAGATTTCCTTTCGTTTCCTTTGCGAGTGAGCAATGAACCCTCACTTACCTCTAAGGGAATTTGTAGTGTTGTATTTATAATTATCGAGAGAGGGAGGGAAATTAAAAACTTCGACTGCTTAGCTCTTCCACAGTTGGTCTGTGGGCCCGAGGGACACTCCAGGAACTCCGTGTTCTGGCTTAGCTCTGTGGAAACCCTCAGGAATGGCCATTTGACCTCTCGCTGGGCCACCGGAGGAAATCAGCTTTGGTTAGATCAGATGAGCCATAATTGGCTTTGGACTCGTTAGCACACACTCCGGGCGAACATTCCTTGGTGTTTTGAAAGGCCCGTGTTTTACTTGGATCGGCTCAGTGTACAGGGGAGTCAGTCACAGCTTGGGTGGCTGGGTGGATTAGCATTTTGTTTCCCAAGATCTGCTCTGCTTCTGGGTCTCCCCAATTGACACGGTGCTGGCTCAACCCCCAACTCCCATCCTGAGGTCAGAGAGGGATATGTCTGTTGGCCTGCAAGGGTGGTTTGTAAAGATAGTGGGGTCTGGGTGAGTTGAGAGGTTTTCAGGCCTTAGGTTCTGGGGCCATGAGTTTGCATTTGCTGGAACGAGAAGAATGCAAAAGTGAATAGATTTCAACACCAGGAGTGGTGTAACTTTGTCTTCTGCCTCTGAGTCATGACCCTGCCCAATCGTTTTCCAACAATCAGAATGATCCTTTTAAAATGTACCTCAGCTGCAAAGTTTGAAGAGAGTTGGGGGTGGTGTATGGCAGAAGCTGGAGAGACATAGGAGGATATGGGAGAAGTTGGCGAGTCAAAATACATTGTATCCATTTATGAAATTCTCAAGGAATAAATACATAAAAATGAAATTAAAAATGTATCTCAGATCACGACATTTTCTGCTTCATGATTTTCAGCCGCTCTGTGTGACTTTCATGTAAAAGTCCCACAGGTCCCAACTCCCTGGCACATACAATTTACAAGGCTTGTTAAAAATTTGCTCTATAACTTTAGCCCTTGATCCGGAGTAATCACAGATCTCCACAGACCTGTTGTCTCAATGAAGCATCATGTTGTCTGTTCCAACTGAAACACAGGCCACATACACATTGTCTAGCCTGGCTAATGGGTTTTGAACTTTAGGTCCCAGCTTACAGGAGTCTTCCTCCAAGAACCTTTGTCTGATTCAAAGACTGGGTGACATGTCCCTTCTTATGCTATCTTTGTATTGTTAGTCCTGTAGACACAGGACTGTCCACAGTAGCTGAAAGAGTTTCCACAGAATGCCTGAGAGGATGATCTGTCTACCTCACTCAGCCTCGGGACCAATATCTGGAGCCTACTAAGTGACACTAAATTTGAGGTTCTTTAGTGCCAAGTAGCAAACCGATACCTGACCTAACTCGTAAACAAAAGGGAAATCTGATTTAAGAGTGTTTTGTATTAAGTAGCCAGGTGCCAATCAATCACGGGAGCTGAGCCTCTGCCAATCACAGTCTGCCAACTGTCAGGCCACGCCCAGAGGGAGCAGATGCCCACCTATAACTAGGCGCGCTGCTTCAACACCCCACCTCTGATGTTCTTATCTATACATATTTCCCACCCATTTTGCAAATGGGAGCTCTCTGAAGCTCTTCTGATTTGTGCAGTTACTTCTTTGCTGAAGTAAACTGTTAAATTTAGTTTTTCTCTGGGGCTGGGGCTGGAGAGATAGCTCAGTTGGTAAGGTGCTTGCTTTGCAATCATGAGGATTAGAGATTGGTCCCTGAAATCCGAGTTAGAACCGAAACCATAACCAAACCAAACTGTGAGTGGTGGTACGCACTCTTAATCCTATCACTAGGGAGACAGAGATCAGCCGATCCCTGAGACTCTCCGGCCAGCCAGCCTAGCTAACTTGGTGAGTTTCAAGACAGTAAGAGAATCTCAATCTTTCTCTCTCTCTCTCTCTCTCTCTCTCTCTCTCTCTCTCTCTCTCTCTCTCTCTCTCTCTCAGATGATGTCCAAGGAACAACACCTGAGGTTGTCCTCTTGCCTATACCACACACACGAGCGTGCATCCACACACAGCCACGTGCTGACAGCTTTTCTTGGTACACTTTTTTTTGCCCACGTCAATATAACTTTATATTGCTCACCTGGCTCATTTCTCCTCATTAGATTTAGAATGACTTAATTTTTCTAGAGGTCTCCTGTGTGGGTAAAGTGAGTGAATGCCCATTACAGGACATTCCTAAAGGATTCTCCGCAATTGTTTAAGGGGAAGCTTCAACAGTTTGTCTCCTAAATCTCTGCATCCCTCACTTCCAAATCCTTGTCTCCCTGTTTCCACCAATCCTGGACTGTTGGGTATGATCCTTACCTGCTCTTGAGGCATTCTGAACCTTTACAAAGGAGTGCCCTGCCTCACTGTGTAAGCAAAAAAGTTCAACTTCATACTGTCAGTGGCGGACCTTAGTAACATTTTGGAAGCCATTTATAATAAGGTGGGCTGGGTGCTTACTGCAAGAGAATGCAGTGAGCTTTATTGGGCTTTCAAAGAACTTGGTTTGAGTTCTACACCTAGAGTTTCCAAGGGATGCTTCTGAGAGGCACTGGCCATTCTGGTAAAGGTAAGGGCCTTGACGTCCGTCCGTCCGTCCGTCCGTCGGTCTGTCTGTCTTGGTAAAGGATAGATATCTATCCTATTATCACTGGTAAAGGAGCATATTCATCTGAAAATCAGTAATGAAGAGAAGCG
Source organism: Rhabdomys pumilio (assembly GCA_030674055.1). Taxonomy (NCBI): domain Eukaryota; kingdom Metazoa; phylum Chordata; class Mammalia; order Rodentia; family Muridae; genus Rhabdomys; species Rhabdomys pumilio. Next base: position 7,240,244 of record JANHMN010000007.1, read on the forward strand.
ATGCCTCCAGAGACCTGCAGGGGGAGCTATTCAGCAGTCTCACTTCCTAGGAGCCCAGTACTTTGGAGTTTTGTTTCTTTCTGCAGCTGTTTCTTTTCTCTCCAGTTCCTTCTGCTTTCTGGGCAATGTCCAGTAGCCTTCTCTCACTGTGATGCTGATGGTGCCTGTGACTTCTGCTTACTTTGTGGGATCAACATCCGCCACAGTCTGGCTCTGCCCTCTAACGTCGTTGGATTGTATTAATGAAAGTGTCTGATTAGTTCTCGACCTTCAGCAAAGACCGTTTAGGGATCTGGCCCAACAATTTCCCCAAAGTGCTTCGAAATACACTTTTCCCCCCCTCTCAGAAAGGTTGCAGAACGAAGCAGACAGTAACGGGTTATGGCTTGGACACTCAAATTGGCGAACAGAAGAGAGAGATTTCCACCTTTTAGAATGTGGGAGAGTATTTGTTTCCTCCTTGGGGCTTGAACAGGTGCTTTCCTCACATTAAGACAGGGACATCCCAGCAGAATTCCAAAATGAAGGAGTTAGCACTCAACTTAAAAATGTAAAATACGGTCTTAAGTTCCATAAAGAAACAGGGGCCTGGAGAGGCCAGGCTTTGTAGAGAGAAAATGGGCCTTTGTGTACGATAAAGGGCACCTCTCCATTTCAAGAGCAGAGGGATGCGTTTGAATTTGCGATCTGGACTGAGAAGCTGGTTGCAGACCTCAAGGGCAGAGGCTTGGGGTGTGCTGAGTGGTCTCCTGTAGTTCCTGGGAGCAGGGACAGAGGTGAGGCCTGAGAAGAATGAGAGAAGGTACTGAGCTGCACATCCTGGCTCCCCTCCTAGCCGAGGATGGAAGATGCCGGGAGAGAGACAACGCCCACACTGGTGCGTGGACTCCTGCGTTAGCACGCCCTATTGCTTCTTTCTGAGGGATTACTTGGAAAACTGCCAGCCCCGTAGAGAAGGCCCTAGTTTAACACTGAATTAGAGTTTCACAGGGCCCCAGTCAGGGTACTTGGAAAGTATCCGAGTGAGTTATCCAGGTGACGGACCTGCGAAGCCAGGGCAAGCGTCCAGGGTATCTTCGAGACTCTGAGCGTTGGAGTAGAAGAAAAAAGAAGACTCTCGGGTCAGAATAAACCTCTAGCAGTTACAAGATACAATAATCCAGTGTAGTCAGCTGTTAAGCAGTAAGAACACACGCTGGACCAAAAGTTCGTAGCCACCATAAGGACTGGGAACATCCCTTCACTTCCGAGTTGGGGTAGGGACTTTTAGAGAAGAGAAATAGCCTTAGGAACAAAGTGGTTGTCCTTCTGAGCCATTTTGGAATATCTGTGGCAACACTTCTCCCTACATGAGTTCTCCACGGTATTCTACGAAGTGAGCTCTTCACACTGGAGTGTAGGGTTCTGAGAGCTACTTGTGTGTCTTTTCCAGCACCTCTAGCAGGGAGCCTTGGAATTTCAGTTAGTTACATATCATTCAGAGGAGACTGAGATAGACCACAAGGTCCATTTTCAATGAGAAGAGGTGGGGTTATTACGGAGACCAGGCTGTGCTGTGTTTTAAATGACTCTGTACAGTGGAGCACATCACCTCTATAAAATGAGTGTGTCCGTTCTGAATGGGAGCACTAAGGCAGAGTGACTCCACGCCTTATTTATGCAAGCAAAGAGCCATATACACCAGAGCACAAGCCACAAGGCAAAGACCAGTCAGTAACATGTATACAAACAAAATGTTACCACTTGTGAGTTTACTAAATTAAGTCAGGAACACAGAGATATCACATCGGCAAGAGGAAGCACCTAGCCTGTGAACCGTGGAGGTCACTATGTCTTGAGTAACAGAAGACTCATCCAGCTGAGCCTTGCCTGGTGTTTGCTCTAACAAACTGGTTGTTGTTCTGAGCCACTTTGGAATATCTGTGACAACACTTCTCCCTACACGAACGAGTTCTCCACAGTGTTCTATGTGAGCTCTTCACACTGGAGTGTAGGGTTCTGAGAGCTACTTGTCTGCCTTTTCCAGCAGCCAGGATAAGGTCAAGTCTAATTGCTAACACCTGTATTTCTAGAATGTGACTTCAGTCTTATACAAAATATGAGCTTAATAATTAATTTCTTAAAAACGGTGAATAGGGTGATTGCATGTACGATTCCTTCACCACAGGTACTTGCTCGTCCTGATTGAATCATAATTGTTATTATTATTATTATTTTGTTTTGAGACAGAGCTTGTCTGTGTAACTCTGTCCTGGAACTCTGTAAATCAGGCTGGCCTTGAACTCAGATTTGCCTGCCTCTGCCTCCAAGTGCTGGGATTAAAGGTGGGTGCCACCACCTCCGGCTTACTCTCTTTCAGTCGTATAATCTAAAGGATAATTTATATGGAAACTCTGAGGGGCGCTCATGGGACCAAGGGGGAACCCTGAGTATATCCATAATGCCCCGTAGAGCTTGGAGTTGCTTCTGTATGGAGAAGAAAACTGAAGTTTTAGATTAGAAACTTTAAAGATTTACTGTTCTTACCCCTTTTGCCATTATATTTTGATTACATGCTCTAAAATTAGATGTTGAAAAAGCTAATGCATATTAATCTTTGATTGATTTGATTACCTGTCCTAATTATACTTTGATCACTTTTGATAAATATATTGGCTCATATTTTGTTTGCTTCACTATATTCTTTGTGTAACCATGCTTTGATAATATCTGATTACATCTCAATATTTGATTGCTCTGAGTAGTTCTTATTCTAACCATTGCAAAGTGGGATCATATTAGCTCTGATGTACCTGACTTGTGGCAATGAACGAAAGGTTCTGCAATAAAACAAGCCTGAGTTGAATGTTTCTCAGTAGTCAACACCTTGTGACAGTGAGTAGATCCCATGACCTCTCTGGTCTTTAGGTTTCCTTACCTCTAAAACAGAGATAATAATAAACGCTACTTAGTGGGAGCAAGGTGGGTTAAATAAGACATTATGTAGGCTAGCCTGGTGGGCTTTAATTACCATTTTAGATAATTCTAACGCGTAGATGGCCTTCCCTATTCCTACCTCAAATCTATTTGCATGAGCTGATAAAGGGTCTTTGTTTCAGAGTGGGGGGGTCCAGAGAAAATAGAGTTTCGGGGTAGGATGACTACCCGGTGACTGGAAGAAGAAAGAAGAGAAAGATGTAGGCACAGTCTGTGGTACACACTGTCTCCCCAGTCAGGCCTTGATCTCTAGTTGGTGTTCTCTGTAAAGAAGGACCTGACTTGAAAGACTGACTATACAGAAATCCACTCATGGACACTGGGCTTCAGTGTCATGGCATGAGAGTGCTTACTCATTTGCAGAGAGAGGTGTGAGTCACAGAGAAGGCTTGTCAGAGAGAGCACCGTGTATATGCTGCCTTCTGATCCAGCAGAAGCAGAGGCGCAGAGAGAATCCCCAGTGTGTGTGTGTGTGTGTGTGTGTGTGTGTGTGTGTGTGTGTGTGTGGTGGATTTTACAAGATTCTAGGCACCAGAACAGAAGTCGTAGGAGCCAGGAAGGTGTCCCACCCTCATGCTACGGCCTGCCTGGCATTTTTGAGTGGTGTGGAAGATGTCTGACCAGCACTCTAATGCAGTTTTGAGACACTGGTGTGCATGTGACCATGACGGGAGGAGGTGAGTGCAGAAAGGGCTTAACTATTGTCATGTTTAGAAATAATGGAGTACTTAGTTCCAGAGACTTTTGTGCAATGCTTTGCGTATATTGTCACTGCAGTTGTCGCCACACACAGCCATAACACTAGAACTTTTATTGTCCCTGTATCAGAAGCATAGGAGGAGTAAGATATTGCTTTCAGCATGCTACTGAGTAGCTCGTAATACAGTAGGATTTGAATCTAGAAGGTTGGGTGCCAGAGCTATGGAATTAGAGGCAACAGCTGTTGCCTGAGCCTGCCATGCTAGAACCCACTGAAATGGCTACCTGAAGGTGTTAATTTGGCCCATCTCTTCCCTCTGCCTAGGCCCCAGACAGTGGTTCTCAACCTGTCGGTTGTAACCCCTTGGAGATTGCATATCAGATACTTATATTATGGTTCATTACAGTAGCAAAATTACAGTTATGAAGTAGTAATGAAAATAATTTTATGGTTGGAGTCACCACAACATGAAGAACTGTATTAAAGGGTCACGGCATCAGGAAGGTTGAGGACCACTGTTAAAGGACTCTGAGTTTGGGATATGTACCCATTGGCTCAGGCCACTTCCTGGCTCAGAACCCCAATGAGACTATGTTTCATGTTCCAGGTGACTGGCCTAGCAGCCCCCTTGTTTAGTCAAGAGTTTTAGAGATGAAGACATGGAAACCTTCTCAAGCAGAACGGTGCTCTCTGGGGCTCCTATAAGAGCCTGTCTTTGTCTCCGACCCAGCCTACATTCACAGACCATACAGCAATAGAGGGGTCTGTCTTCTCCCCAGTGGGGGACCCGGGAGTGTTAATGGGCTGCTGGCATTAGGCCACTGGAGAAGCTGTCCACCCACTGGCCTCATTGGCCACTCTCCAGATGATCCCACGAGTCCTGGGAACATGTAGAGCAACAACCAGATACAGATAGGAATGCCATTAGGGTGACCCCGATTTGGAGAGGGCTGTTCAAGGTCGCCACGGGCATTATCACACCTTAGCCAAACACATCAGCTCACCCCCAGTTCCAGCGAGGAGAGACACTATCCGACTCTCATTCGTGACTCTATTTGACAGTGTCTTAAGTACAGTGATATAATTTCTGATAGTGTAATTTATATGTGTAGATTTTTCACATTTAAAATGTTCATTTCCCCATTGTGTTTGAAGTTAAGGTTTAGTCATGTGTGGATTTTTTTTTATATGGTAGTAAATATGGTAAGGTGTTAACAAGACTGTGGTTGATACCATTATGAGTTATTTGAACTTTTCTACACTTCTCAGTATGTGTTGCGCTTGCAATAAAAAAGGAAGTGTATTTTGTGGGAGTCTCCCCTTCAGTCCAGTGTTCTCTTTCAGTATCATTCCATGAAGTACACATCCTGTGTAACCTTTATTCTATGAAACGCATGTCAGTTGAGACTTCTGTTGGATCTGGCGCATATCTATTCAGAGAATCATCCTCAGGTTTTGCTCCTAACTTTCTTTATGACAGATCAACCCTGCTAAGGAGACAGATGAGGCTCAGCACAGGCCTGGGCAAACTTCTCATCTGAGACTTGGTGCTAATGAGTTTGGCCTGGAAATCTGTGGGCAAGCTTTACCAAATTCAGAATGTCTCAGTCTTCTCATTGGCAAACCTTGGGCTCTGTGGCGCCAAGGGCTCTTCTCCTTTGTGTGTCTGTGAATCCTCAGTGTCTTATGGAGCGATTGACCTACTGAGCTCTTGGGTCCACTGTGACCGACTTGCAGATCCTGGTGGCTCCATGGAAGTGTGAGAACAGCTCTTCCTGGTGCTTGAACCCATGAAAAGAAGATAGGTAGCCTAAGCCCGGTAGGGCTTTCCCTAAAGTGGTGTGTGGCACCCTCTGAAGGCAGTGAAGGGATTGGTAGGATAAAAGGAGAAGGGACAGCCTAGGATTTATGGGCAGATGTGTAGAGGTGGAAACAAACCCACTACATGAAGATGATGAATGGGAGACAAAGAATCAAAAGCCACAGAGGAAACCTGAAATGGCTCTCCAGCTGGTGGAGAGTGTGTCTTGAGCGTCGATTTCCCAGTCCCCGTGCCTCGCAGTAGCAATTCAATAGCAGCCACCATCTATTCAGTGACAGTTCACTCAGACATTTTGTTTTTCTTTAATTTCGCTGGAAGCTTAAAGTAAATATTGATATTTTTTAAGATGTAAAACCAGTCACTCAACTACAGTGCATTTCCACAAAGCCAAACAGTTTGGTGCCCTGGCCTCGCAGAGATCTCTCTAATTGGATAAAAGGATGAGGCCTGTGCTTTTTCATGTGCCTGATTAATTATTGCTCTGCACCCCTGGAAAACAGACATGGTCTGTAAGTGGTATCTGTTGTTTAATCGAGGACAGATGTTTTGGGGGGGGAGCCTTTTAAAAAGGCCGAGAGAGTTACCGACTCTCTCGGGTGAATCATTGCACTGTACATTTTAAGAGTAGCAAGCCAGCAAAAAGCAATTTTTATTAATGCTCAGAGTAGAACCAGCAGAGCTGTGGTTTATCCTAAATCTCCCAGCATAGAGAAGCAGAATCAAGATCATGGGAATGAATGGTACCATCATCCATCCACCCAGTGGTCCAGGCTAAACATCCAACATTACCCAATGCCTTTCTGCCTCCACTTCTGTCCTGGTCAATGGTCTAAAGCCTTAGGAGAGCAAAATGACAAGCCATACATCCCTTAAGTAGCAGAAGAAAATAAACAAAAGGAAAGTTTCTATTTGAGATACCCCTAATGCTGCCCACACACCACTGACTATGTGACATCACATGGTCAAACTCCATGTCAAGGAGGAAGAATTGGAGACAGTCCTCCAATAAGAGCAGAAATGGAAGGAAGTATAGCTGTTTTCGAAAACAATCACATGAGTGGTCACAACGTCCAGATCATTGCCTTCCATGTCCATAATCTGTTTTTAGATTATGAATGCTAAGCCACATATTTTAGCATTTGACTATAGCATCAATTCCTGCAAAGGTCTGATCTCACTGTCTAACAAACTGCTTAGACCAGTATTAGCTGTTGTTGCTCACATCAGACTGAGAAGCTGGTGACTATGCCAGAGGGTGCAGTGGCTGTGACCATGATGCCCAGTACAGGCCTTTGGGTTTGGTAGCGTGACTCCCCTCCGTGGGGCTCACATCCTCCTCATCTGATGGGCCATCTAGAGCATGCTCTTCTCATGACCTAGTAAAGATGCAAGCTAGGAAGAGAACATAGACGGAGCATCTCCCATCCTAGGCTCAGAACTGGCCTCCTTCTGCTTCTCCCTTTGTGCTGCTTGGCAAGGCAAGTCACATGACTAGTCCTGAGGCCAAGGTCAGTGTGATGAAGCCTCGTGTTATGACTTGAATATGAAATGTCCTCCAAGGCTCACATTTTGAGTGTTTGGTCCCCAGCCAGTGGCACTGTTTCTGGGAGATAAATTGGGAGGTGAGGTTGGAGAAAGTACGTCACTGGGGGGTGTCTCTGAGTGTTGTCTTGGGTCCCCAGTCTTCTTCTTTCTCTATCTCCTGCTTGTCAACAAGGAAAGGGAATATCACGTGTTCCTCCTGCCCTGATGTGACCGGGGACTGAACTCTCTAAAACCGTGAGCCTAGATGAATAACCTTCCCATAAGGTGTTTTCTTTAGGTCTGTGTCACAACCCTGCAAAATTTGACTGGTCACCACAACAAAGATGTGGGTGCAGTGAGGGATGATCAATTGAGGAATCAACTGGGAATCCTGCCCCACCTATAAATAGAAAGCCTTCCTGTGCACCGCCATAAATTTAACAACTCAAACTGATCCAAACTGAACAGTGTCTTCCCGGACCATTTCTGACCTTGTCTTTTTGCTACTTTAGATCACCAATTAGAACAAAAGCAGAAGTTGTCTCATTTTTGTGCATTCAGAGCCCAAATGTGCCTGACACCAGACAACTTGGCAAATAAAGGAAGCAGATAGCTTTCCAGAGTGGGTCTGTAGAGACCTGGAATTAAGTGTTGATTTGATATGGTGACTGGCCATTTTCATCATTATGTCTTCGTAAGAAAAATAAAAGCTTACCTTTTGTTTTTGAATTTCCTGATAGCAAAGCGTCGCTTCCCATTTGTAAGATATCACGAGTCAAAAAAAAAATAGCAATAAAGAAAAAATAATGGAGCCAAAGGGAGATTGCTGAGGGAAGAGCTGGTGAGATGCTGGTGGGATGAGTTCTCAGGGTACTCTATTTTTCACAAGCTACTCCTTTAAAGGGGATGAGTGAGGGAGTTTTAAGTGGCTGTCCCCAGAGCACTCAGCCTGTCACTATGTTGCTGAATGAGAGCCAAGCCTCAGCTGGAGAGAGGCAGTGGGAGAGGCCAGCCGCCTGGTGCAATCTTCTCCGCTGGCTGTGTGACAACCCTGGTGAACCACATGGGACAGTCTGAACCCATTCACACCTCCCTTCTGTCTGTGCTCATTCTGGCTGCTGATAACAGAGACCACCTCTCTCATTTACAGCTTGCTTCTCTGTTCCACTGTCTTGGGGCTGCACTTGATTTTAAGATTCCAAAAAATTGGATGGCTCCCTCCATCTGGACATTCATGGTTTGTAAACCCTCCTGCATCTTCCTCTTCCCTCCTACACCTTCCCCTCCCACCAACATCCTTCCCTTCCCCCGGTCCCCTCCCACACATCCACACCCTCCCCTTCCCATCTGACCGTTAGTCCCTTTCCCTCCTTTACTCATACCGTCTCTCCCCATTCTCCCCTACTCCTTTTTTTTTCTTCTCTTTCCTTACAATGGACAGATTGTTTATGTTATCACATTTATATGTGTACATCTTAAACCCAGAGGTGATGGAATTTGGAGGTGGGTCTTTGGGAGCTGATTAATTCATAGTTAGGAAAGGGAGAAGATAACCTTAAGCCTAACCCTAACCCTAACCCTAACCCTAACCCTAACCCTAACCCTAACCCTAACCCTAACCCTAACCCTAACCCTAACCCTAACCTAACCTAACCCTAACCCTAACCCTAACCTAACCTAACCCTAACCCTAACCCTTACCCTAACCCTAACCCTAGCCCTAACCCTAACCTAACCCTAACCTAACCCTAACCCAAACCCTAATTCTAACCCTAACCCCAGCCCTGAGTATGCAGCAAGAAGAAGTGAGCCCTTGTCAGAATCAACTGGCAGCTATGATGTTGAACTTTTTAGTATCTAAGACTATGAGAAGTTAATATTGGCTGTTTTGAGGCTGTCCAGCTTCTGAGTTTCTGTTATAAAGGCTCGAATGAGTGAATACAGGCTTTTCTGCAAATGCCATACTTTTTCTGACATGGTGGTCTGACATCCCCTGAAACTCTGAAGGGGGAAAAGGCCATTCCTTTTTGTGTCTATAGAATATGTTGTCACAGTGATGAGAAAGGCAACTCGTAGCTAGATTAATATATATCAGAGCTGTCTTCCTTTCTTTAAACAAAGGAGCCCAGGGTGTTAAAATGTCTTCTGTCTTCAACCTTATAGACAATAGCTTCATCTGGCAATTAGCAGCCACAATATCTGCCTCCCAGGGTTTATAGCAGAAAAACATGAATGAGAGTGTCCATCATACCTTCCGTTGCCGTGTCTTTCACGTATTCACTCACAGTTGCAGAAGGGAGGGAGAGATTTACAACCAAATCTCCTGAGTCACCCAACCATGAGGGAATCTTCTGATTTTTTTTATTCAAAGTGAGTCTGTACATCATCCCGTCATCCCCGTGGCATCTATTTAACCTTTGTGTTGTGCCTTAGGGACCTGCTTTTAGGATAGAGTTTGGTCCACGGGAGTCTCACTCCTTGTATGTCCCATCTTTCTCTCCATGGAATCACTTTTTTGACAACATCTTCATTTCTATCTACCACCAGAGCATTTTCTGTTCCAAGAATACAGAGATCTTTGTGGGTTCATTGGTGTGGGGGGCTTAAATTGTGTGTCTGAGCCCCTGGAGCTGTTTCCCGTTTCGTCAGTTAGAAGATCTCCCTCTTCTGAGCCCCCCTCTCCCCTCTCCGGCCCTTCCTTTTCCTCTCTTATTACGGAATCCTATTCTGAAAGAAGATAGATGCAGAAATACTTCTCCATTTGGGACCTAAAAACAACTTATTTCGGCAGAAGGATAGGAGGGAGATTTCATTGGAATGTTTCCCATTTTCTTTAACAGAAGTCTTAGCAATAAAAAAGATCTAGATGCTGAGAGCTGTTTCTTTTCTTCAAGTGTTTGTATTTGCTCTTGAGGGAGGAACCCTGCATCTTGGGCTCAGTGGACCCCCGTTTCTGGACCAGCCCATAGAACAGGTAAACTTGTCTTTGCTAGAAGACCTTTGCCCTTGAAAACCTTGACTTGGTGATGGATGTTGTCATTAAAAGTCCACAGCTGTGCAGAGGCCCTCCTGACTGAATTATTGAGGCTCTATGTTGCTAGTTAGGTGGCTTTGAGTGACCCTATGACCTTCCCTTACTCCTACAAACAACCTCGCCCAAGCTCCATATGCCAGAAATCTAGATGCACTATTTAGAAATTTCCTCTTTTCCAGCTTCTAGAGGGTTCTAATTTGTGGTTTTTCAAGTAATTTGGCCCCCAAGCAAGCATTATAGACTGGCTGACTCTCTTGGGCATTTGCTTCCTATAAATCCAGCTGTGCTTAGGTGAGTTTCAACGTGGATGGGAGAGAAGGTTTGTTTAGTTATGCTGAGCTGTAGGCACTAAATTGGGCCGTATTGTCACTTCTTTCTGGTAACATAAACAAGCCCACGGACTGCTCAGCCCTTGTCAGTGGCTGTAATCGGTCAAGTCTGCATGCCGAGCCATAACTCAGAAGGAAAAAGTCTGATAACTTAGTCTGAGTTCCACCTTTCATGAGCCATCAGTTCATACATCACCCACGACATAAAAAGGGCTTCATTCCCACAGAGTTAGCCCCAGAAGGTCTGTCCTGGTGTTAAGTTCTTAAAGACAGCATCTGTGCTAAGGACATCAGTCTCCGGAATTTTACACAGTGCCAGTGATGCTACTAAATCAGCCTTGTGAGAGAATTCCCAGGGTTCCTCCTGTTTATTTAGGCCAGAGTGAATATTCAGGAAAGTAATATTTTCAGGTTGATCATTTATTGCCAGATCCCAGATATAATAGAATTCAGGATACACCTTGACTACCAGTCAACAGGACTCTGAGGGTATAGGTCCACCTGCCTGCCAGTTAGAAGATAAACTATTCCAGACAGACTCAGTGAGTATCTATTTGTCGATAGTTGTAGTATCAAAACCAAGCAGGAAAGAGTGTTGCAGTGTTCTTAGGCTTCTGAAGCTTACACTGTATGAAGAGGATGGGTCAAGCAAACTATGGAAGAAATGGCTGGGATTCTAGAATGAAGTCACCAAGACGGCCGTTATTTGTACATTTCTAAAAGTTATTTTAGGTGAATGTGAAGGATAGGAAGTAGCTAATTGGACCAGCCAGCAAAGGAAGCCCAGGTATCCTAGCATTGTTGAAGGGTATTCGCTCTTGTAGTCTCCACACACTAGCTTAGTAGAAATCTGAATGTTTGTCTTACATAAAATAATGCTTGAAACCGGAGGGCAGTGCTTGTTTTGAGATCCCAAGAATTATCCTAGGGGACTGGAACAGCTTTATTATAGAAGAGCTGTACCTCCTTGCTAGGACCTGAGGGGTGTGTACCTCTGAGAATAGTGACCCCAGATTACCCTCTGCCTGGGGGATTCAAAGAATGAACTTTGTGGAGGCACAGCCTCCCAGTCGAGAATTTACTTCCTGGTTGTGAATGAGTCACCAGGGAGGGTTGGTTTTCCTTGAAGAAGCCAGATGTGTTGTTTAGCACTGATTCCCAACTTAGGGGGACCTAGGGCGCCCTCATGTCATTTGTTAGATGTCAGAATGACCTCATCCTCCAAAGTGTTGAGGTATGTGGGCTTGTTTCAAATGCTTAACTGTGCATAAAATTAACTTCACTTTGAGGAGTTTTGAGAAATTGATGAAATCTCAGATGCTGTAAAATTGTTATTAGGTGTTGAGTATTATAAGGGTCCATTTAGGACTGCTGTAATGAGAAAAGGTGTAAGTCTTTTCTTTTTGCTTGCGAGCCTACTCTTTAATGACTGAGCCATCTCTGCAGCCCTTTGTAGTTTCTTAAGATGTCCAAGTTGTTCAGGAAGGAAAGCAGTCGTCTTAGACAAGGAAAAGCCTAAAAACCAATGGAATGTGAAACTCACATCTGTAATCTGCTTTGGCTGATTTGACTGTCGTTTTTTGAGAAATCTGGTTCCTTTGTTTACCTCTTGTGGTTGTGTGAATGAGAAACAGCTCATACAGGCTCAGGTGTTTGAACCCTTGGTCCCAGTTGGTGGCACTGTTTGGGGAGGCTTAGGACATGTGGCTTTGCTGGATGTGGCCTTTGAGAATATACAGCCTTGTCATAATCCAGTTCTCTGTGTGTTTCATGCTGTGGTGGAAGATGTGGTCTCTCACTTCTTCCTGGTCTGATTCCCTGCTACGTTGTTCTCTTCACCATGAAGGACTCTCACCCCTCTGGAACCATAAGCCATAATAAACTTCCGTAAGTTGATTATATCCTTGGTGTGTTATCACAGCAACAGGAAAGGAATAATGCATCACTACTGTGTGCAAAGGTGATGCCCAGATGAGTTGCCCTGTGCTGGAGGGAAAGGCTGCATGGGAGCACACACTCCTTCTCTGGATCTGAAGATGCTCACAGTCCCTCACCTTCTCTGTCCTGAAGTCTGGCCCAACACATCTGTAAAATGCTCAGTGAACAGTTCACATATTCACTGTCATGGGCTGATTTCCTAATCCTTTGCAATTGGGGTGTTATCTAGGAATCTTTGTGATGGTAAGGAGGTTATGTCCTAATCTGATATGATGGAGTCTTTATACAAAGGGGGGACTGGACCGAGAAGCAGACACAAAGAGAAGACGACATGATAAGGGGAAGCACCATCTGTATACAGTTCTCAAGATGCTGGAAGTCATCGGGGTTCTAGCTCCATCACAAAACAGATTCTTTCTCTCAGCCCTCAGAAGGAACTAACCCTGCCCAACGCCTTGATGCTGAACTTCTAACCTCCGGAGAAATGAGATAATACATTTCTGTTTTAACTCACTCAGTACTTCATTATGGCAGCTATAGGAAACTCACACACTCACCACACGTTGTCTCAATGTATATATCACAGACATGGACTTAATATCAGATAAGTTCCCTCCAGTCTTCCTTTATCTTTGGCTCACAGGGGGCTACTGCTCAAAGTCTCTGTAATTTCTATCATGGTCTATCATAATCACGACCCCAATTTCTCTGAGACAAACATTTTATTAAATAGATTTAGTCTATCGTTTTGTTTAATTCTAAAAAAGGTAGGTATTCATATGTTCATCGTAAAGTAGACTAAACTGAAATCGCCCAATGTGACCTGGGTCTTAAGTACTATTCTGGAAGGTTCGGCATCCTGCACTGGGGCACTGAAGGATTCAATGCTATACCATGCTAAAATAGAGATTCTCCTTATGGGAAAGCAGTCTTAGGAGGTAGCTGTCGGGTTCTGTGGACCCTGACTGAGGGGTTATTCAGAATGGAATGCTAAGTATACTATTTATGGGGAAGGAATATTAGGGATAGGGTCTTAAGAATCTGTGCCAAGATAAAGCCACGCGTTTGGGACAATGTATTCCGAGTCTCACATACTGACTTGCTCGAAAATCTTTGAAGCATATTTATCAGACAACTGTTGAATTGACAGGTTTCCTGGGTCATTTTGCTACTTACCGTATTATTCAGTTTAAACTTGTGTGGAGGGGTGCTGCGCTTCTCACGTCAACGGGAGTCGGCTTTAAAATCATTTCCCAGCTCAGTGAAGTGATGTATAAGTAGTGAAGCTACTGAGTACATATTGGCAAGGGGGACACTGAGGGAAAATGGGCAAATAAGAAGGTTTAAACCCTCAGTAGAGACAGGGATGTTTTACAAATTAAAAAGAGAGGTGATTCCATTGAAACAAAGTAACCAATTTCTTCAGCGACTCCTCTCAACCCTCCCTCCATAAACACTCACTTAGTTCAAGGGATAGGGTTGTAAATGGATACAGAGTAAGAGCTTCTTCCCTAAAAAAATTAAAAACCCTGTAACTAAGATTCTTGGAGAAAATTATAATCATTAAGTTAGTGATACAGGGATTAGTCACACAGCTCCTTAATTGATAATCAAAGGAGACCAATTTTTTAAATCTTCTTGGTTTACAGATTTTTTTTTCTGAGACATTCTGCTAATCAGACTTCAACTGGATGCAACTGCCAGAGAATCTCACTGTAACCTGAAAGTGACATGCGGGGGATTTGTGAGGAGGTCACGTCATTGAAAGTGCACTGGACTCTCACCTTCCCAATAAAGATAAATACATAAACTAGACTGCATCCAGTCTCACGTGCTCTGGTTAAAAACGTGTGTGAGTATAAATACAAATTCTATGCTTCCCTCTCCTCATTATCTTTGAGTTTTAAGACACTGGAAGCCTCCCAGTCTCAGTGAATGAGTGGCAGCTTAAAGAAAGTCAATTTTGTGTATTCTTACATTACCATAAGTGTGGTGATTTCTTTGGAATGTCTGGAGAGATGTTTTTAAATTTGAAAACTTTTAAATTGACTCATAAGGAGCATTCTATCCTTAACTGCTATAAAGAGTTGGGGGAATGGATATAAAGTTAATGGAGTAACTGCCTAGCGTTTCCAATCAAAATACCCATGATAACTTTAGATAGTATTTGACCCTCGTCGTGTGTCTGAAAATGACTGCCCCAAAGGTATTCTGCTGACATGCTGCTTTCTCTCTGCCTTGTCCCAAGCTTAATGGATGTCTTCCTAAGCTTGCTTGTACTTTATGTTTCCATATGCTGGGATAAGAACTAACTTCTGTGTTATAGCTTAAAAGACAAGGAACTGTGAGCACATGGGTAATTCTTGCTATTTAATTGGGGGAGAAAAAAGGCTTTTCTCAAATATATTTTTTTTAAAAAAATCATAGAATTTGAAAGTTCTCAATTCTAGAGACTTCATCTTGTAAATGCTTTGCTGAGGACTGATACAGCCTTCCCAGTTCATGGGAAGCAGTGGGTGATGGGAAAGAGAAGAGGAGTCAGGATGCAGAACAGCCTGGGGTTTACGCTATAAGAGGTCCTCCTATTCACAGATAAGCTCCAGAGAAATCTGGAATGTTAGCACACAGGGTTGGTCCTTCAAGGGAAGGAATGCTATACCTGTTTTCTGCTCAGAAGGGTGGGAGTGGAATGTATCCCTAGCCTGGTGACCTTTGCACTGTGCGGCTGGAGATCACACTGGATTCTCCCTAAGAACCTTATCGCAAGCTTGTTTTTCTAGGTCAGGCTATAGAATGTATCTTTATGGAAGGTGTTCCGTGTACGTCACAAAGAATCTCAATGAAGTTACCTCTGATCTTTATGTAGTTTACTTTGTTTCTTCAAGAGTTTGTTGTGCACACAGGAGTGAAGTAATTAGCACCAGAACCGTTTTCACCAAATCGTATTGGCTATAAATTTGTCTAAAATAAACTACTCCGGGTCAGATACCCAGAGTTTGAACCAACACCAGCTACTTGGTTGTGTTGAACTGAAATGCCTTCTTGTCTCTTGAGGATCATCAGTTTGCTGGCCATGATGGTCACAGAGGCCCTGGCATTATACTATCTGTTCTCATCTTGGAGGTTTTTCTGGGAAGCTGATGATGGTGCTATTTACCCAGGCAGAAAGAGGTGGTGGTATTGGTGGTGGTGGTGGCGGTGGTAGAGGAGGAGGAGGAGGAAGAAGAGAATGAGGAGGAAGAAGAGGAGGAATAGGAGGATGAGGAGGAAGATGAGGAAGAAGAGGAAGAGGAGGAGGAGGAGAAGGAGGAAGAGGAATCTTTAAATATCACACACATACATCTATCTCATTTCTTCCTGAGGGTAGGTTGGGCCTCCTTCCTTAAGCACCACAGCAATAAGAATTCATGAGTTCCTGTCAAAGAAGTAGTCATGAGACTGGCCCAGTACTTTGCTCAGTGAAGTGGTGCTCAGAGCAAAGCAGCCTGGGCCCTACAGTGATCCCACACCCTCTAGTAGCTATTAGCCCATCATCCATTACCGGGCACACGCTTGTCTTGGGTAGCTGTAGTAGGTCTCACTATTGGCTCACTTGTGGTCTTTTAGGTTTTAGTGAAGACTAGAATTTTGATTCTGGCCTTCCAAGCATAAACCATATAGCAGTACATTCTCAGGCAAGATCAAGACCAAACAACTATTTGGTATCTTCTTGATAATGAGGACAGGGGAGAAGGAGGGCCAAATACCTTTCCTCAGGAAGTGTGTCTGTGTTTAAGAAATCTGCACAGGTGTATCAATAGGGGTTAAAACTTGCTGCCCATCCTTCTTCACCGCTGAGCCCCCACACACACCACGAAAACGATCAAGCTACGAGAGATAATACCAACATCCATTATTAGGACCATCTTTGTCCAAATTTTAGTTAAAAATGCCTTTTTTATACATACTTCTTTTCAGCCTCAAAAATCCCTCAGGTTTGCAAGGCAATAAAGAAGTGGTAGACTCTTCTGAAAGTAGCACTGATTCCTTGTGTCATGTCTCTGGTCTTCTGCAGTTTCCAGGCAGAAGGCAGGAGCTTGAGTACCGAAGCACTAGCTCCACACTTGGAGACAGGGGCCTACTCACCTCTACAAGGTGGTGATGAGAATAGACATCCCCTGTAGTCGTTCCATGGACCAAGTGAGGTTTGGGGTGAGAAAATATTTGCAACTGGAAAGTGTTGAACAAAAGCTACTTGCTATTCAGGGCCAGCTTGCAGATGTGAAATGACTCTATAAACTTAAAATCCATGGGCTTTCTCCACTTCACCTGTGGGATTACTAACTTCTGGTAGCTACTGTAAAGTGTGCCCAAGCCTAGAAATAATCTCATCATCACCTATCATGGAAACAGTGGGAGGGCACTCAGGCACTTCAGGACACATTTGTCCTGACTTTTCTGGGCTTCGTGTTAAGTTGAAGCTTGCTGTCAAAACGCCCGTGCTTGCCCAAACTGTTTTTCTTCACTCTCTTCAGTACCTAAAAAGGATCATATAGTCCTAATTAGGCCTACAGAGGCCTACAAAAAAACTTGTTTCCAAGAGCTTTGGATTTATGGACTGCACACTGTAGGCTACTGTGTGCTTTAATATATGCAGAGAGACAATTAAGATAACTTCAGTTATAGTTTTAGGAAAGAGTCCGGGCAGCATTTAACTGAACATATAGCCTTTCTCTGTCAAAAACTGAAAGTGAAATGACATTTTTGGAGTCAGCTTGCTCTGTTAAAAGCAACCAACCGTCTGAAAACACTCAATGGCTTTAACTAAAGTTATGTGAAGTTTTGTGACCCTCAGGAGAGGAACAAAAGTTTGGAAGAAAGTTTAGCTGCCAAACTGCAGAAGCAGACGGTCCCCAAGGACACAAGTTCAGTGGCCTACAATGTGTGAAAAAAACGGCCCAACTTCACTGAACAACAACAACAAAAATGTCAGTTACGATCACAAGGAGATGCCACTGAGAGATGGAAATGCATGCTAACACTGTGTGCCATCCAGGTTCTGTGAACATGGGCGCTCTACGTTCTGTGGTGCAGGCTGCAATTGGTACAATCTTTTGAAACAGGGATTTGGCCAGATCTAAAGTGAAACTTCTAACACCATCACTCTGCTTCTAGAAACTCGTTCCAGGAAATTTATCATAGCATAAAAAGTATGAACAGTAGGGCTGGAGTGGTGGCTCAGCAGGTAAAGGCCCTGCCAACAAGGCTAATGACTTGAATTTGATTCCTGGAACCCAAACTGTAGAAGGAGAGAACTGACTCTGTAAAGCTGTCCTCTGACCTCTGCATGGACGTGAGCCATGTACCCCTACACCGCAACATGCAAAATAAATAAATGAATCAATGTAATAATTTTTAATGTATGAATATAAATATCTATTGTGATATTATTTGTTATAAGGAAATAAAACACATCCAAATGTTCAACAATAGGGGAATAGTTAAATAAAGTGGACTCCAACTGAATAATATATATTCAGTCTTTAAATTTTATTATTTTGAAACTTACTTAATGCTTACTTAGGATTCTATTGTGATAAACACTGGAGCCAAAAACTACTTGGGGAGGAAAGGGTTTAGTCAGTTTTACAACCCTTGGGTCATACTCTGTGACTGAGGGAAGTCAGGGAAGGAACTCAATGCAGAAACCTAAAGACAGGAACTGAAACAGAAGCCATGGCGATCTACTGTTTACTGGCTTGCTCCATATGGCTTGCTTTGCCTACTTTCTTGTATAACCCAGGAACACCTGCTTAGGGTTTGTAACACTCAAAGTGGGCTGTACTCACCCACAATAGCCATTAATTAAGAAAATACATAACAGATGTCCCCATAGGCCAATCTTACGGAGGTGTTTTCTCAAATGAAAGTCATTCTTCCCAAATGACTCACACTGACATAAAATTAACCAATACTATTACCCTGTTGTCGAGAGAAAGAGAGGGGGGCATGGAGGCAGATGTTCACGTGTCTCCACCAGTCAAAGACAGTTTATATATCTAGGTTGGACATTGGGTTACACTTCTGATTGAGCATTACCAAACTTATAAAGCCTTTGACTGACATTTTTAAAAAATGGTATAAAAGCAAAAAGGAAAAGGGGGCATGGGATAGGGGTTTTCTCTAGGGAGGGGAAATGGGGAAAGGGGATGGCATCTGAAATGTAATAAAATATAAAAAGTAAAATATAAAAAAAACTATTACCCTCTTGTCAACATGACACACAAGCATATCACTTACTCAGCCATAACCTTTCCTTTCTTGTTTGTCCCTAAGATCTCATACTAACACGCATAAAACATTCCAAGTTTTAAAAGTCCCAGTCTTAAAAATTCAAACATTCTCAAAAGTTCAGTCCAGTGAAAACGTCTAATGTTGCTTTCACAGTTCAAAGCATCTCTGAAACATCCAGTCTCTCGAAAGTATCCAAAGTCTTTCTAAAATTCTCAAGTCTCTCTGAAAGTTCAAAGTCTCTCAACTGTGTGCTCCCATAAAATGAAAAAAGGTAAGTACATTTTTATTCCAAGAGGGAAGAATTAGGGAGTCATCACCAATACACTTAACAATTTGGATAATATAATTCTGTTGCCAATTACAATAAAGGACAGTGTAAAACAGCACACAGTGTGGAATGCCTATCTGGGAAATGTGTTGATATAAAGAGATTGAAAGAAAATACGAGAAAATGTTGCCAGTGTTTTCTTTTCATATTGAGGATATTAACTACTTATAGTCTCTTTAAATACTTTATATGCTTTCCAAATTAAACATAATTAATATATAAACTGTATAAACCATTATCATTAACCATTTTGCTTTCTAGAGTTTTAGTTACCCAAGGTCCACAGTACTCCAAAAATTATTAAGTAGAAAATTACAGAAATAAGGAATTCATAAATTTTAAGTAATTTTATTATAATATATTGTTGTGAATATTTTTATCTACTGTATTTGCTTTCTTCTGTCTAATTTAGAAAAGTATCATATATAATACACACACACACACACACACACACACACACACACACAGAGTGAAAAAGGCATAGATAAGATTCAGTACTGTTTGTAGTTTCCACTAGGAGTCTTTGAATGTAAGTCTCACAGACAAGAGAGGACTCATATATGCCGTTCTTAACAATCAACAAAAACATAATATAAAAGGAGTAAATATCTGGTGGTGTTTTCTTACATTTTTATTTCTTTGATAAAATTCCCTGACAAAAAGCAAGCTAGGAAAAAACTCGGGGTTTTTTTTTTTTTTTTTTTTTTTTTTGGTTAACAGTTCCAGAATGGATATAGTCTTATCATGGAGAAGGTCTGATGTAGCAGGACCAGGAGATTGGCTTGAATCTGACAGATCAACATTTCAGACACATAGAAGAAACAGAGAAAGAAAGAGACCAAGAAATGGGGCCAGGCTGTAAAACCTGGAAACTAGCCCCCAGTGATGGGCCTCCTGCAGCCAAGCTCTACTTCCTACAGATTCCATAACCCCACCCCCAACAGCACAGCAGCTGGTTACCAAGTGTTCCAAAACATGAGCCTATGGGGGACATAGGTCACAACAGGTATCCCCTCTAAACTTTCAGCAGAGTAAACCATTGAAAATGGAGCCTCCACCTGCCCAACAAGGAGGGGCAGGCCGTGCAAACCTTCACTCATTTCCCTTAGAGAAATCCCATCTGGAGCAGGACACATGTATACATGGGCTCCTCAATTCTGTCATCTGTCAAAATCCTGAGTAAGCATAACAAGACATAAAAAGAAGTATGGAGAGTCTCTGAATGCCTCTGGTCTCGATTGGGTTTTCCCTTCCCTCCATCTTTGACTCTATTGACGTTATCTTTACAGTCTGCTCAACTGATAGTTTGAGAATGAAGATGCAAAGGTTGAGATTCCTAAAACTTTGTCAAGAAAGTGAATTAAAGTGGCCTGGGGAAGGCATGGGTGAAATCTGTTTTTATTTGGGTTCACAGAGAAAGTGCCGGTAGGGCATAGATATCCTAGCATCTGGAGATAGAGGCAGGGTTATGTTGAGTTTGAAGCCAGTTTGAGCTACACAGAGAATTCCAGGTCAGTCTTGGCTATATAGAGATACTCTGCCTCAAACAAATGATGGAATTATGGATTTCCAGGTTTACTTGCAAACTCAGGAGAATAGATGTTTCTATTTTCTCTGATAAGAAGTGTTCTTTTCCCTTTAGACCAAGTAGAACCACTACCACCTCCACCACCACCACCTCCACCACCACCACCACCACCACCACCACCACCACCACCACCACCACCACTACCACCAAGGCTGCAACTCAGAATGTGAGATCAAGAAGAGAGAGTTAGCTGGGGGATGGGAATGTAGTTCAGTCTGCAGAATGCTTGTCCAGCATACACAAAACCCTGGGTTTGATCCCCAGCATCTCACAAGCACAGTGGAGGTGGAGGACTCTAATTCCAGTGCTGAGTTCTGCACAGCCATGCAAGGGACGGTGTGACACGGTTCCCACCCTGGAGCAGAGCCAGCAGGATGTGGGCCTCCATGTGCATTGATAGTTGCTGTGGTGTAAGGTTTGTTGGTATAATAATGTACATAATTTATTTCGTGTTCCTCCTTTGGGGAATGCTCTCCTTGTTAAGGTTAATGACTCCATGATATGATAATTAGAAACAGCAAGAGTCCAGGAGTCAAGGATGTGTCTATGTACCTCAGCAAAATGGTAAATGCTACAATCTTCAGGATAGCCCTTAAAGCTGTGGGAAAGAACTCTGAAAACATGAATTCAGACATACATAATTTCTCAACTGTGCAAAATATAATGAGGCAATATAAATTACATGAGCAGCTTCAAAGACCTAAAAGAACAAAGGCAGTTGCACTCATAGGCCAGCTTGTCAGAAAGATACAAAGGCAGGTAGATTCCTGAGTTCAAGGTCAGCCTGGGACAGAGCTAGTTTAGGCTCAGATGTAGTGGGAGTGGTGATCTCTGAGCTGGATCCCCCTCAGCTAGCTTATTATCTGTGCTTGCAAAGGTAAGCCAATCTCTGAATTCATTCATAATGTTAAAAAACAAAACAAACAAACAAACAACAGCGACAAAACTGTGCTTGCTGTCTTCTCCTAGGAGTTTAAGGGCTAGGGTCATAAAATGCTGATAATCAAAAGGGAAACGGGGGATAATTGAACTGACATGTAAATAAAAGACTGGGCTTCAGTCTGCAAGAGCTGAGCTACCTGGTGATCTTCAGAAAGCTGTCCGCAGCAGTACATAGTCTGTCAGCTTGCACCCACAGTTTGACTTTGAGTCGTTTCTTTTGCTGCTCCCGAACACCCCTTCCTTAGAACCTCTCTCCAAGCCAAGGCTGGTCCTTGGCATTCCAGCACTCAGGAGCTAGAGGTAGAAAAAATGAGAAGTTCAAGATTATCTCCAGCTTCTCAGCTTACATGGCTAGTCTGAGGACAGCCTGGGCTTCATGCGACCCTGTCCAGACCACCCTCCCCCCCAAAAAAACAAAAAAACAAAAAAGAAAGAAAAAAGTTGACAACTCTTGTGCAGGATAGGACTAAAGTGCCACTGGAAGATAGGTATTAGCAGAGATAACAGCTGGTTGGCCTGAAGTAAAATTCAAAGGTTGATCTTTGAATATTGCAGGATGAGCAATAATCACCCGAGAAAGCAAGCAAAGACTCTTAAGGCTGAAATTGGATTGAAATGTGCACTCTGAGATGTGTATCGCAATTGCCTTGGACCTGGTTTGCACATAGCCATGTCGATGACTGCCTATGAGAGATCCCTGTGTCCTTGTGGAGTTTGGATCGTGAAAGTATTAGAGAAATATTAGGATAGCAGAGTTTACCCTAGGGACTTAGGAATACCATCCCTCACAGGTCACTGGGTCATATCAGACCAAATGGAGGATGGAGAATTGAGAAGATCACAAAGACAGAGAAAAGCAAAGTGGTTAAATCCAATTTCAGGTGTTAAAATATGAGTTTTGTAATTTCTTATCTTTTGGCACCAGACATATGTGAATACTTTCTTGCTGAGATCCAAAGACCTTATTCAACACTGTCTTACGTCATCCTGTTTTAAATCTGAGACCTACTGCGCTCCCTCTGCACCCCCCTCCACAGGTTGGTGGTGATGTTCTCAAATGCAGATCAAGAAATGAGTGAGCCTGACAAGGGGGAAACAAGATACAAGTGGAAATCACACGCGCATGCTTCATGTGGGAAAAACTCAAAGCACGCCTGCAAGATATAAAAATAAACTTGGACACATGGAAAGGTGTCTGTCCTCCTGGATAGGAGGAGAACATCAGAAGGCTTTTTCTTATAGTAGGGGTTACATAGAAAAATAAAAAAGCATATATATATATATACATATACATATATATATATGTATATATATATATATGATTAGAAAATAATTGAAACAAACCAACTGTAAAGCTTCTTGAATATAATATAAAGCTTTTGTAATTAAGAAAGTACCAGACTGGCACAGAGAATAGACAGACAGAATCAAACACAAAATCCTAGAATAAATGCTTGTGGGGATTTAGTTCATGATCAAGGTGCTTTCTCCAAGGTAACATTGGCTAGGTCACAAAAGAACCAGCTTCTTTTCGATTTTATTTACTGTTTTTGTGTACATTTGTGAGTGGTGTGTGCGCGTGTGCTCGTGTGGGCACGCACGCAAATATAGGCAGTATTCTCTAAAACAAATATAAGGAGACACCTTCTAAATAAAACTTAACAACTGAATGCAACAAGAAGACTGATCATTGGACTAAAACTCAGAACATATTTACATAGAAAATAATATACAACAACAAAAACAGGGTAAATTCTTAAAGCAACTGGACACTGGGGAAACCGGGAAGAACCTTTCCAACCCACCACTGTGAGGGGACCAATACTCACATGTAAGACACTGTGGGTGCGGGAGGTGACTTATCATCTGCCTTCGTTCTAGAGAGATCACTGCAATGAGCCTGCTGTTGGGACCATGTGATTTAACATTTCTAGGTAACATTGTTGTAAGTTTTTCAGCTATCCTGTTCTTTCCACTCCCCAGCTGGGCTTGATTTATAAGTGTTCTCCCAGTTCTCATTCTGAGCCTGGCTGTGCACCTGGTGTTTTCCCGGGGCCAGCAGCAAGACTGGTTTGCTCGACTCTCATTTCACTGAGGGTTCTCAGTGAGGCCTGCCCCAGTGTGGGCGGTCAGAGGCTCAGGGAAAACGGTGGTCCAAGGGGAGCAGTTAGCAGAAACAAATACACCCAGGATACCCTGAGCAGATTAGCCTTGGAGAGCCAGGTGTTACAGACACACAGGGCCCTTTATGGCATCCCAACAAGAATGGATAGGTTTTTCAAAGTAGGGGGTAAAATAAATATATATTTTTTTGTTACAGATAGCCAAACCAAATCGCCCTACCCCACCCCTCTTTCCCCATCTTGGTTGTTGGAGGAACCACAGATCGGCAGACACAGGGTAAGTTACATTGTCTTCACTTTCATTAAAGTGAATGGAGAGCAGAAAGTAATGATGTTTTGGAGGTAGAAAAGGTGCCAGGAAATTAAGGGGAGTGGTTTGAAACCTCACCCAGCCGCTCGCCGCCCTGATTCCACCCCACTGTTGATGGCAGGCACTTTCCCCCCACTGCATCTTATAGGTCTTGAGTCTCCATTCTGAACTATACTGACTTACAGTTGCCTTGTGAGTTGAAAGCACCCTAGTGGCAGAGGGCACCCTACTTTTTGAAAATAATTCCCCATCATTTACTGTAATTACACGCCACGGGGTAGCTGGTACCCAATATCATTGTCCCCATTTTGTAGGTTAGAGCAAGATTGAGGAAGGTGGTGAGAGCCCAGTGGAGGATTGTGGGTAAGAAGTGAGGGCGCTTGGATGTTAACTGGATTAGATATCTTGAGTAAGTCAGTTCTAGGAAATTCTCAAGTCTCCATGCAGCTTTCTTTAAGTGAGACGTCTGCAGAAGATGGTCCTTGAGGGCCTTCCCAGTGTAACTATTATAGGATTTTACCACTGGCCAGCACCACGAGGAATTAGTCAGTGAGTGAGAAACCGCTGCTCTGCAGAATTCTACCCTCCCTCTACCCCACACGGTGCGGAACCAAGGACTCACTTGGGATGGGACGAGATCCCATCTGTACTCGCAGATGGCAGGGACCAGCATTCCTGTTTGATGGCAAGACGTTTTTAAAGTTCATTTTATGTCTTGTAAATTTCAATTCCTCCTGTGTATTTTCCTCATTAACATTTTTCCAAGTTTATTCAAGTACGATTTACAGAATTTCACTCATTATGATCCTACAATTTACTCCTGTTAGAAAAATCTATAGAGCTGCAGCCATCAGCACACTATAGCTTTTTCTTCAAAAAGTTCCTTTAGGACTGGGGTGTGGCTCCGTTGGCAGGGGGCTTGCCCAGCATACAGGAAGCCCCTACGTCCATATCCAGTACCGCATTAATGTAGTGTGGAACACACATGTAAGCCCAGATAGAAGAAGTGGTGACTGCAGTTTTCTCCTCCCTTGTATAACCCCTGACAGTGTCTGGAACAAAGTAAGCAGTGCTTTAATTAAAAATGACAGCTCAAGCCAGGTGTGTACAGAGGTGTGCACAGAATCTCTTGAGAGAGAAACCACTCTGGCCTACCTGGAGAGTTTCAGGACAGGCAGAATTACATGGTGAGACTCTGACAATAAACAAACAAACAAACAAACAAACAAACTCAAGCTACCAAAACATGTGGGAAGTTTCAGAATTTTGTGAGGACTGTTCAATGTAGGTAAAGAAGAATGAATCAGAGGGGTGTGGCTACTAGCAGGGGCACGGTAAAGTACAGCTGTTGCTATTAGTGACTGTCAAGTCATTTCTGCTTCCAAAGCTCAGGTTCGGCTTCTGGCTCTTGCATGAAGGGGTTGATGCAGAGAAGGGCAGGCGTGCATCTGGAGCCAGCCCCTTCTCTACCTTGTGCCAACCGATTGAGTTCTGCAGGATTCAGAGGCTCCCTACTTTTCTGAGGGTCCCTACTAATGAGGCTGCCAGAAGAAGTATCAGGTTAGAATTACGCTGTAATTGCAATTTTTAAAAAAGCTGAATTTGTTCCCAAATACATAGAGTTTAGTTAGAAGTGCCACCAAGTGCCTGTTGGAGTGCAAAATTCTATGGAGAGAAAGAGCAAAGAACTTAACTCCCCCTCAATTGGACAATGAGCAGTTTCAAAGAAGGGTGAGCATATGCACGTACAATGAGCAGTTTCAAAGAAGGGTGAGGGAGAGAGAGAGAGAGAGAGAGAGAGAGAGAGAGAGAGAGAGAGAGAGAGATATTTGGAAAACAAAGCATCATTTTCAGACCCCACTAGGAGAATGGTTTGTGTGGGAAATATACCATAAAATCAAACCCAAAATTCCCCAGGTAACAAGAAAAAAAGTGTGTGTGGGGGCTCGTGTGTTAAACAGCCCCAAGAGGGCTGAGCACTTCTGTTAGAGAGGCCACTCACTCTTTTGGCCCAAGCTTCTCCCCCACCCCCGTTTCGTTAACTTTGCACTCTCTCTACCACATTTATTCTCCGAGGATTTGTAGATCTTTGTTTCTTTAAGCTCAAGCGGAGACAAACATTCTTTTCTTTTTCCTTCCTTCACTCAGCAGAATTTTATAAAACAGACCCCCCTCAAAACCAGGAGGAAAGCAGGGGCGAAGAGGGATGGAGGAGGGGTATCAGAAGGCTCTGCTGCTCAGTGTACAGGACTCTGATTTCAAGGCTGGTTGGTGAATCCTGATCCTGCTTGCCCTGATGCTGCTGGCAAGTTTTGGAGTCCAGCTCTTCCCTCTCTCTCTCTCTCTCTCTCTCCCTCCCTCCCTCCTGGGCTCGGCAGCCTTACACATCGCCTCTCTACCTTCTGATTGGTCCACCTCGTTGCCTTGCTCCATCAGTAACAGAGCAAAGGCAGACACATGACTTTTAGAATCCCTAATTCTATGGGGCCTTCAGCCAAATGCCATTTAGCGCCTAGATATTTACAGCTTTCCGTGAGCATGAAGAACTGATGCTGCGAAGACCTGGCAACGTGCAGTCTGTGTTTACGCCTTGTGGGGAGACGGTCTAGCTCACCAGTGGTGGTGAGAGAACATTTGGAGCCACGATTGTTACACACAGAATGGGATTTCCTTTCTCCATTACATGGCCTCTGTTTTGACTCCTCCCTGTCTCTAAAGATAAATGTCTCTTTGAGAGATTAAAAAGTTTAGTGCTTTTTTTTAGTGAAATGATACGTCGAAGTTAAAGTAAATGGCTGTCAATATTAGAATACTAAGAACAACAAAACAAACAATCCCCCCCCACAAAAAAAAAAAAACCTTACCTTGCCTTGAAGAAAACACTAGTGGTTCTCCTAATAATATACATACAACTTTCAAACTTCAGCATCGCCTAAAACCTTATTAGAAATGCAGATGTTCAGCTGGGTGTGGTGATACAAACTTTAACCCTGGAATATAGCGCTCAGGAGGCCAGTGGAGGTAGATCTCTGAGTTTGAGGACAGCCTGGTCTACACAGTGATCTCCAGACTATTTAGTTCTACACAGGGAGATTCTGTTTCCAAAATGCAAAGCAAACAAATGAAAATAAAGTGAGGGTTCTTGGGGATCCTCTATGAATTACTAAGCCTGAAACTGGAGAGTCACAAGATTGCATTTTAAGAAGCCCACCTATGCTCTGAGCTATTGGGTTAGGTATTGTGTCTGTTCTTCTCTTATTTGTTAGACACAGTCTCACTGTGTAACCCTGGCTGGCCTGGAGAGAGGGAGAGAGAGAAAGAGAGAGAGAGAGAGAGAGAGAGAGAGAGAGAGAGAGAGAGAGGCAGAGACAGAGAGACAGAGAGACAGAGAGACGCACAGAGAGAGACAGAGAAAGAAAGAGAGGGGGAGAGAATATTTATCGTTTACTTAGGAGCCTACTTCCTGAGATAAGGACATGAATCAATCATGAGGGCTCCTCTCTCACGCCCTAATCACCCCTTAAAGGTCCCACCTCTCTACAACATTGTCTCTGCAATTAAGTTTTCAATGTGAACAATAGGGACACATTTAGATCATAGCAATTATGGAAGCGGTGAACTAATGATATTGGAACCAAGAGCGTGAAGAAACTTTGGCCATAAGAACATCACCCTGGACTTCTTTCAGCTTTTTTAGAAGGTAGAAAATAAGTGACCTTCTTTTAAGACACTGCGAAAGCTGGTATTCTAGACAGCTGAGTGCAGCCCCGATGCCTTTTCACATGTACTGTACTCTGAAAAATAGAAGAAGCTAAAAGCCTATATTTGCAACACATGGCAAAGATGGTGTGTTGGTGTCCAGGATGAAGGTGACCCCCCAAAAAGGGGCTGGAAATGGAAAAAGAGCAGAGAACAGAGGAAGGCATAGTCAGACAAGACAGACAAGAAGTGCCATTCTTCGATGAGCAGCCAAGGTGAGCCCTCTGTGAACTGATAAGCTGGCTTCACGAAGATGAGGGTTATTTTTTGTAATCCTCTGGGCTCTGTGCATGTCACTTGCCAATAAGACTTTCCTCTCAATAACAGAGCACATGTATACATAACTAAGGAACCACATGTCTTTTATATCTGGATTTGACTGTGCAAACATTTCTATGCTCAGAATTGTGAGAGACGTAAAGTCTCTGCCTTGGAAAAACTTAAGATGTTTCCTTAAGGAAAACACGTGCTCAGTAAGATGAAAGTTACTGTCTGTTGCAGATGCCCAGTGATTTGGCCTCAAGAGTACGGAGCATTTATTTTTCTCTTTATGGAATAAGGCCAGTGTTGCGTCTTACTAAGGGTGGCACAATGCCTCCAAGGTTTTCTGATATGAGTTATGGGTCATTTTATAAGAGCTGTCAATAAAAATGGTGAGCTTTGAGTTCTGTGTATTGGACACATGATTTATTTTGAGATCATGCCAATTCCCTTCACTGAGGAAATTAACCAGGGGCTACTTCATTCTGTCCCTGTAAAGGTTCCTTGGGCAGCTTCCTCTGGACATAATCTTAGAAGCAGGCTTCCTTAGAGTGCCCCATGAGCAGACTTTGGCATCAAGCAGAGAGGACTTTTCAGAACATCCTGGACCAAGAGACCCCTCTGGAGAGGACATTTATTTATTTGCCAGGTGTTTACTGTGCACTCAGTATGATTCCAGGGCCTGTAGCCAATCTACGCAAGAGTTAGTTCCAACTCCTGGTGCTCACTATTGTGATGGGGGATGGATTGAAAGAGTATAGAAAACAGAAGATAAAGCCAGGGAACTGAAAGCAAGGAGGCTATAGGAAAATGTGATGTGTGTTGACATGGAGGTTCCATTGGTAAAGTGCTTATTTTGCAAACATGAGAAGCTCGCTTTCCAACCCTCAGAAACTCATATAAAAAAAGCTGGCCATGGTGGTGCTTGAAATTCGAGAACTAGAGATGTGGACATGGCAGATCCTTGGGTCACAACTGGCCAGCCAGCCTCTCCGAATCACCAGCCTCAGAGCAGCTAGTAAGAGACCTTGTCTCAAAAGACAAGGCAGACTAATTGAAGATTGGAACATGGAAGGAATGGACAAAAGGGACTTGGGGCAGCAGGAGGGAGGAAAGGGACGGGAATGGTGACATTATTATATGTTAATTTAAAAGGTACTATAAAAAAAAGCCATTTAAAATCCCTGCAAAGTGGTGAGCAACCGAGGAACTCTGTTCTCCACATGCAGGACCCCCCCCCCCACACACACACACTCAGTTGTGATATGAGCCATGGGGGAACAAAGAAAACAAGGCTGGGAGGCCTGGGCCTTCTCTGGCTGTCAGGAAAATCTCTCAGGAAAGATGCCAAGAAGCTGGAAGCCAGCAGAGGTTTCTTGTGGGACAGACAATGTACTTCAGGGCTGGGAAGGACTTGGTGAGTCTGAGGAAGGGGATGGAGGATGACAGGGAGACAGTGATTAGAGTGTGCTTTTACCTCAGAGTGGCTTTCACCTTCAACACCTGAAGGGTTAGTGTGGTGGCTTGAATATGCTAAGCCCAGGGAGTGGCACTATGAGGAGGTGTGGCCTTGTTGGAGGAAGTGTGACCTTGTTGGAGGAAGTGTGTCACTGTGGGATTTAAGATCCTTCTCCTGCTGCCTGGAAGCCACTCTTCTCCTAGTGGATTTCAGATGAAGATGTAGAACTCTCAGTTCCTCCTGCATCATGTCTGGATGCTGCCATGCTCCCGCCTTGATGATAATGGACTGAACCTCCAACAATGTAAGCCAGCCCCAATTAAATGTTGTCCTTATAAGAGATGCCTTGGTCAGGGTGTCTTTTCACAGCAGTAAAACCCTAACTGAGACAATTAGCCACTGGTTTCTCCTGGAGAATGGCTTCTACCATCCTTAAAATACCCAAGGACTGGGAGTTGGGAAAACTTCTCTCTCACTCTCTGTACCTCTGGCCTAGGTTGCACTAATTAAGTGTCACTAATACATGGTCAAGGGCACAGACAGAATGAGAAAGAAGCTTGGGTGTAAGAGAGGATGCAGACAAGAATACCGTGTCTTCCCCACCTTAGAGACATCACAAGGCACAGCCATTAGAAGGCAGAAGTGAAGTTGTAAATCTTACTTGATTATTTTACTTTCTTAAAGGTCAATTCGTAAAGTGAGCAATTAAAATGTTCAAATTAAAAAAGCCAAGGTAAATCACAATTATGAGTCAGCTCTTAATTTATTTAGAGTTTTTTTTCTTCCTCCCTGGGGGGGGGGGGGATTACATTTCATATCAATTCCATTGCAGTTTCAGCATCTAGACTGCCACAGATAGGAGGTTGAGGAGGTCTCACCACATGACTGTCCTCTCAGTTAGAGTCCTGAAAAGATCACGTGTGGGACAATCTAACCACTCCTGTGGGTCTCCATTTACAGAGCAGGTTTCACACTGATTACAACAGTAGAAGACATTTCATGAAAGGACATCTTCTCTTGAACACAGGCAACAGGTTAACCGTGTGATCTGGAGTGCTTGTGAATAAGCAATACAGGTCCTGGCTGAAGGTGACGATGGGTGAGCTCAGATTTCTCAGGCAGTTGGGCAGCTGGGGTGGAGAAGGAGTTTCACCCAAGGTCCAGAAGGGAAGAGAGCTGATACTTTCTCCTCTCATCCAATCTTCTCCAGCTATGCACCAACCAGATGCACACATAGGAAGGACATTACAAGCTTTCTCATTCCATACCCAACCTCCCCAGTGGTCACTGTCATTGCGTGGCTGGACTCCCAAGGAGTATGTGATCCATGAGAATCAAAGCTCCCTCAGACTTCCCAAACTCACCTGTAACTGCGAGCTTTTCCACCCATGTTTCAGTTCCCTCAAAAGTGACTTGAAGGCTTATTATTTATTAAATGCAGAGGCCATAACCTAGGCTGGTTCCTACTAGCTTGTAACTTATTTAACTTGTTTTTACTATTCTATGTCTGCCACATGGCTAGTTACCTCTCCTTAGTTTCATGGTCCAACTTCCTCTGAGTCCTGGTGGGGAATCTTCCTGTGCTTAATTCTTTCCCAGAGTCAGTCTCTCTGTGGTCTCTGTCTGTCTCTCTGTCTGTCTCTGTCTCTGTCTCTGTCTCTGTCTCTGTCTCTCTCTGTCTCTCTCTGTCTCTCTCTCTCTCTCTCTCTCTCTCTCTCTCTCTCTTTCTCTCTCTCCCTCTGCCAGATGTCCAATAGGCCTTTTATTAACAGATGATGCTTCCACATAGTACACAAGAGATTATTCCTACATCCACCTTTGTATGTCATTAAACAGCACCAAGCTAGAGTCTGGCTCCCTCCAGAATCCTGTTACTTAGGGCATTTCAAGATTGCTTCAACTGAATTTCCAAGTGACCTTTAATTAAGCCAAATTCTCAAAAGCTGCTGCCTTCCTTTATGCTGTCCTAACTAGACCACTTTAATTAAATTTTTTGCCATCTTATTATATGTTCTCTGAGAGTCAGATTTAATTTGATTCATTAAAACAATGTGACAATGGGTGAAATTTTTATCTGTTTCATTAAGATGGTTTGTCTGTTAGATAGTTCACTCTGAAGTGAGCAAGGGGGGTTGTCTCCTTCACTCTCTCCTTTCAAGCATGGCTTGTGTTGTGTTTTACAAAAAGCACAAGAATTAATATGATATAAAAAGAAAGAAAGAAAAGCAGGAAGGAAGGAAAGAAGGAAGAAAGAATGTAAGTCTCACTTTATACCAGAATTGGTTCCAAATGGATAATAAATTTAAATGTACACCTTGAAATTATAAAACTTTCAAAAGAAAAGGTAAGAAAAAAAAACTTTGTGACCTTATGCTACCCAGAGTTTTTAGGTACGATTCCAAAAACAAGAGCCATAAGAAGACAAAAAAAAAAAAAAAAAGGATAGGCAATCTTTACCCTCCTTCCTGCCCTCTGTTTCCAATTCCTCACTCTCATCTCTAGCTCTTTTCCATTTGTAGGACCCTGTCCTTCCTCTTTGCCTCCATTCCCCGGAGGCTCTGAAAATCCCCTCAACGAAACATCCTTCCTCCTTCACCCCATCCCTTTATGTCAGCTGCCAATACTTAAGGACATTCACTACTAGGACCCAGCAGGCTATGCAGCCTGGGAATCAGATCAGAGTCTTGCTTGGGCATCGTCAGAGATGCTCCAATTTGTAGTATATGGGAACAAATATGCAGACACAACAGGACAATGTGCAGATAGCGAGAGATCTCGGAACACTCCATCTTAAATGAGATGTCTTCATCAAATCCCTCTCCTCAGGGCTCAGGGATCTCAGTGGAAGAGGAGGCAGAACAATTGTAAGAGCCAGTAGTGATGGGAAGATACCAAGAACATAAGGATTGATGCACATGTGAGCGAATAGAGCCCAGGGTAGCATGCACAGGTCCAAGCAGGCTGGGGTCCCAGCGCTGGGAGGGAAAGTGGACACAAGCCCCCATCCCTAACCAGAAGCTACCTTCAATTGAAAACTGCTCACAGAGGAAAAATCTGTTTTCTCCAACAGAGTGTCACTGGGTATACAAGCCACACTTAAGGGAAGTCCCAATGCCCAGCAGTGGACAGGCAACACAAATGAACTCAAAGGCGTTTTTGGAGATCTTTGGTTTCTGTTTTTGTTTTTAATCTCATCTGACTTTGTTTTGTTTGGGTTTTCTTTGTTTTTTTTTTTTGTTTTTTGCTTATATATTCTAGTTTCCAGTTTTGTATTTCATGGAATTTCTGTGTGTGCAAATGTGCGTATTGTCATATCTATTTGTGTTTCCTATGCTTTTTTCCTTTGGCTCTTTCTGTTTTCCTGTTCTGGCTTGTTTGTTTTTACTTTATTGCTTTTTCTAGGTGCAGGTTTATTTGCTAATGAGAAGGGGGTGGACTTGGGTGAGTAGGGAGGTGAGGGAGGTGCAGAAGATCTGGGAGGAGCTGGAAGAAGGGAACCATAACCAGAATGGAATGTATAAAAGAAAAGGTATTTTCAGTCAAAAACTAGAGAGAAAATTGATAAATTGGACCTTGTCAAAACAGAAAAATAAGGTTTCTTCTGTGCAAAACACATCGCTACCAGGACAAAAGGACAACCCACATATCTTTAGAAAGTATTTGAGGAGGACGGATATGACAAAGGACTGGTATTCATGAGTCTCAAAGTTTTCAAAACTCCATAATAAAAAAGGCAACTTGGTTTAAAAAATGTGTGACAAGTTGTAACACTTCATCAAAAGAGATCTTTGTAGAGTAGATAACAGATATGAAAATATGATCACCGCTATTCATCACTAGAGAGAGGGAAGCCAAAAACCAGAATAAAACATTGTGATTTCTGCCTTGGAATGACAGAAAGAGAGAGAAAAAAGAAGGAAGGAAGGAGGGAGGGAGGGAGAGAGAGAGAGAAAGAGAGAGGGAGGGAGGGAGGGAGGGAGGGAGAGAGAGAGAGAGAGAGAGAGAGAGAGAGAGAGAGAGAGAACCATAAGAGGCACAATCAGTAGACCAAGCCACTGCGGGTGAAGCTAACCACCTTCTGGAGCGCCCACGTATTTCTGAAGGAGTTTAAAAGGCTATTCTCTGGAGAAAGTCTGACAGCAACTGTTAAGGAAAGAGACATGGTGTTAAGATCTATTCTAAACTGTATAGTCACTGGCTGGCAGAGGAAGGGAGGTAGGCCCTACCTAGAAGTAAAACTTTGACAGGACTTATTGACTGGTTGGCTCTTCATCTAAGAAAAGGGATATGGCTTCCAGGAAGGGATGCACAGTAGCTATTCCTTTGTGTGATGGAAGGAAATCAGAGCTAATTGGTTAGGCTTGGTCACATGATGGCTCCAAACAGAGTCTCTTTGAAGCAGTACACTGTTGGAACTTCTACCCTCTGCTGTACAAAGAGCTTGCTCCCAGTGCCTTCTGTGGGTCACTGTGTGTCCTAGAACGGAGATTTATAGAGCCAACCCTGAAGTCTAGTCGGACACAGTTCCTCCCAGAAAACACCTGCTGAGCTGCAAATCCATGGGAGACGGAGAATTATGAGTTAGTTGTTCTAAGCTGCTGAAATATTGGCACGTTTGTTTTGTAGACCATTACTTAAGGATGATAATTTAAGAAGACCAAGCACTAAGAGAATGAGATGATTAGCAAGGCAATAAAGATCTGGGAAGGAAAGGACGGAGCAAACTCACAAGGCAAGGGGTATGCACCTTTGTTTTGACTGGTTGGGATTGTCCAGCAAGTCTTTTCCTTTAAAGCTCTGTTCTGTTGAGCTGTCAGAGCTTTGGAAGTTGAAATGGTTTGTGACTTTCATTGTCACTGTGTCATCCAGGCCCGCCATAGAACTTGACACACCATAGACATGTATGGAATAAATAGAGATATGTGAGGTGCTGGTGGGCTAGTAAGAGGACCGTGTCAAAAGCAAAACAAACAAACAAACAAACAAGCAAACAACCCCGTCAATGCTAACCCGGGTGAAACAACCGTGTTAGAGACAAGGAACAACCATTCCTTATGTGACGATGCTTGAAAGACTGGGACCCTTGGCGTGGCAAAGGATCAGAGAGTGGGGGCAACTAAGAGGACTTAAAGACAGTCAAAGAGAAGGAAAGAGACATGAGGAAAGGCAGGGGAGGGGAAGGGTTCCGAGGAGAGAGAGAGAGATCAAAGAGTAATGCAATTGGAGGAAACAAATCTACACCTTCTCTTGAAGGGAAGTCAGGGGTGGGGGGGCATATTGAGAGAGGCTTCTACCACGTGTGAAATTTCTATTACCATCAAACAGAAAACGCAGAGAGCTATTTGAAATGGAATACAGAAACTAATGAGCTGTAGGCACAGGTCTCTGTTGATTTAAGATGAAAATATAACAGAGCACAAACTAGCGTCTAGCATCATTGCCAAGAAAATGTTGTATGAAACTAGAATGAGCAAACATCATCTTAGAAATAGAAAAACTACAGTGTCACCTCTCAAAGATACTTTTCTTTTTCATTTTCCTTTGGAAACAAGAAAAGCATATACAGGGAGAGAAGAATTCATCTATACTGGCTTACCCAGTCATTGATTCACACCACCACCACCAACAGTCTTTACAAATACTAGTGGGGTACTCAGAACCCCTACATGAACTGAACTTAGATAATGAGTTGATAAGCAGAAATAAGAATAAAAAAGAGCTTTAGGCTCTATTTTGGATAACCACAGTTTTCTCAGCCAAATGAAGTAATTAACCAGAGAGTGATTACAGAGTTTGGGGGATTCATTTATTTGATAGGGCACAAGGAGACAAGACTCACTAGGTTTTGTGATAGATGCTAGAGAAACCAAGGAACTGATACGAACTGTCTTGGTGAGCTGCTGACTGGAGATATACAACCAGAAGACTCTGGGAAAGACTGTTGAAATAACAGTGAGGAATTCTGTAGGGTAATAAATACTGCAGGGAGTTAGAAATAGCTATAGTTTAAAGTTCAATTGTAATGCAATTATTAGTAACTTAATAGAAATAGGGAAGGAAACAAAACAGTCGCCCCTTAGAAAGGATGGACCAGGGGGCCCCAGAGAGTAATAGAAAACGCCATTTGTTTTTTTGTTTCTTATCATTATAAATGATGGACTATCAAAGCAACAGCAAGCCCATTAATCAAGACTGTAAACAATTAAAATCTTTTTGCAGATCCGGGAAAGCATCAGAATTATCAGGACAGTGCCAGAAAGAGGGACATAAATTTCAGCCAGCCCCTTGGATCTGGGAAGTGTTTAGGCTACCCAGCCAAAAAGTCAGAGAGCAAAAAAGTCTAAACTAAGCTGATAACGACTGATCATTAATTAGAACTGAAGCCAACTATCTCAGTCTAGAGAAATATCTTGGCTACTCAGCTAAGAGCCAGAAAGCCAAAGGTCCAAGTTGGGTTCATGATAATTAATCATAACAAAGCCACTGCCCAGAAAGCCCCTGTTAGTGAAGGGGCGCCTTTGAGATGAAGCAGCCCAGAAACAGCTGGAGGGACAGTTTGGGGTAAAATGAATGGAAGATGGAGATTCGTTTTAGCTTTGTTTAGATATCCAAACCTGGACTCAATCACACGCAAGGTCTGACACTGGAAGATGCACTGAGCATCTCAGTGTTTTGAGCAGAATGCAAGGATTTGTGTTTAATGAGAATACAGTTATTGAATAGCATTTGAACCAAAGGTGTAAGTTGATCGAGAGTAAGGGAACAGTAATGTAGATCCTTTAAATAAAAGATGTCCAGAGGGGAGGAAGATTTGAATGATCTCTGAAGCCATTTTTCATCAAGCGTGATATGAAAATGACAGTGAGTGGCTATGGGGAGTGTCTATATACAGGTAATTTAGAGAATTCAAGGACTGGATGGCATTTTTAAGCTCATGCATACTGATATACACATTCATTTCTGCATCTGTAAGAAAGCATTTCCCCATCTAATCAGAGAAGGCACTAAACGCTTTTTTATGCACACATCCATTTTCCTTTTCACAGTGCCATATTTCATGAATTCTAGACTGTATACTATTTTCACATTTCAATATTTTTTGAAGTCTGAATATATCATGGTACCATTAGAAGCAGATTTCCTTCTCTCCCTACCTCTCCCTGCCCCACCTTCCTTTTGAGAACAAAGTCTTGCTGCCAAAGCTGACCTCAAACTTCTGGTTCAAGTGATCCCCCTGCCTCACACTCCCAAGTATCTGAAGCTATAGAGTGCATGACTGTACCTTGTTGAAGTAGTTGCATCATTGCTACCTGGAGTAAGGGCATCTCACACACTGTGCTCACGTATTCAGTAGTTATTGCATGTTGTACTAAGAGCTCAGAGCACGCTGCAGTGTAGATCACAGTATGATGGAGTCAATGTCAAAAGGCAAGTTAGCACTCTGCAGGGAAGGGACTGGTGAGAATGAAGAATGCAGATGTCAGGCTCAGTTGGAATCATGTTTTCTTACAGCAAAGAGAGACTGAGCATACAACTCAGCATATTGCAGGGACTCTGATCCATCACAGCCCGCAGATCTGTTCCACAGCAGACTCCAAGCGACAAAGGATGCTGACCTTCGTCTCACGGAGTTTGAAGTGCAGAAAGCTGAGGGTAGGCCCGAGAGCTACCGAGACACACATACAGCTAAGCAGTTCCAACAAAGGTTAGCATGTGTCCATACAGAAGAAACAGACTGTTCTGGCAGTGCTCTGAGCTCTGTGCATATAGTGGGATTTGTGAGCTTGTCAACACATCAAGCGTGGAGCAATCTGCTGTCGAGGAACCGAGAGAAGGTGTCCAGCTGACCTTGGCTCCTTTCCCTAAGGCTCTAAGCCTAATTCGTGCTAATGACTTATTAAGTATTACAGCAACGTAGAGTAAAGAGCCTCCATACTTCAAACATCCCAGATAAAAATGTTGAGGCTTGGGCTTGTAAAAGGGCCAGAGGATAAAGATGCTTGCCTTGTAAGCCTGGCATCCTGGGATTGATTCATAGAACTCACATAAACCTGGAAGGAGAGAATCAACCTCATAAAGTTATCCTCCATAACTCACCATGGTGCGTGTGTCCACATACACAAAAATGTATACAAAAATGTACACAAAATAATGAAAAATAATAAAACCTTAACATTGTTAAGGTTCTGCCACAGTGAGTATCCTACCAAAGTCTGAAATGCTAGCAAGTACAGAAGCAAGACTTGCATGACGTCCATGTGATGTCAGGGTTCACAGATTTAACTTGTTGGGAGCTTTAGCAGAAAGCAGCTATCCACATGCTAGTCACGCCTCCAAGGCTTACGTCATATCCACGTGCCTACAAGGGGCATGGCAAAAGTGTATACATTCCCCAGATTTTCCTTCAATAAAAGAGACTTGAGACTGGAAAAAAAAAAAAAAGAGAGAGACTTGAGACTGGATCAGAACCTCTGTCTTGTTTCCATTCCTAGCGTCTCTTCCCCTTATCCCCATTCTCTTTCCCTCTAGACCCTGACCGGAAGACTGGAGCAAGCTGCAACATTTTTTGTTAAGTCTTTTGTCTCAAGCCAGGTAGAGCGGAGCCGGTTGCAACATAAACTAGACTTAGTGCAGCCATGTTGCCTCTTCCAAGAGGCCAGTCTTTGGAGAAGAACAAATATTGGTGATTCACTCAGAGTAGGAAGAGAGGAAATGGAAGACAACAGAGAACACTGACTTTAAGCAATAGGAGAGCTATAGATAACGATGACTCTCTGCCTTGAACTTGATGCCTTCTATGACTGAGGGTGTTCCTTCCATGAAGTCAACTTTGTGAATGATAGGAATGGTTTCCAAGCCCACTCCCTTTATGTCCTGGTTATAAGCCTCAGAAATCTGAAAGAGCAATCTACTCAGTCCCTGGAGTTCAGTGATGTAAAATAAAATCTGTACCAACGTTGCTAACAGCAAAAGATGCTTGTTTTATTTCTGGAAAATCCATTACAATCCCCATTGTCTTAACTGTTCAAACAAGGAATCATGCAAGCAAGCACTATAGATTCAAATCTGAACTCTGATTTTCTGTGGTTATGTGTGTGTGTGTGTGTGTGTGTTTAGAGAGTCACATAATTTAAAAACTGTATATCATAATCACCAGGGTAAACTCTGAACATGTGTGATATTTCACAAATACCACGCTGATATATTTAGGGCATGTTTACATATTTTAAAACACATTAGGGTAATTTCCAAAGAAAAAAATGTGGTTTTTGTCCAAAACCATGTGAATGATAATTTTGAATGCATAAGTACATTTTTGGTTAAATGGAACATCACCATCACGTAATATATTACTGAAGATATACACAGATGCTGTTGATGCTTGTGTTTTGTGTAAATTGCTTTTTAGTTGAGAAGAAATGTATACATGAAGTTTAAACTTGCTATTTTTTAAACATATTTTAGTTTACATGGTTTGTTTATACTTCATAGAGAGTAAATATGGAAACACATTAGAAACTAGGATGTTGTATCAAGCTTTCTGATAATTAAAGTTCAAGTCCTTGACCTTGTTAACTTTTAGAAACTCAAAGTATTTAGGAAGAGGGAATATCTTGTCTGCTCCCCGAACACCGTGTTTAGCTGTGAACTTTGTCCAGTGTTCCCTGACTCGTTACTGACTCATTCCTTAGATCATGACACCTCTCAGCTTGTGGCCTCATCCAGTTCTGCCGATATCATTTCTTGTGGCTTCTGTGACATTTTACCACAAACTGGTGGTTTAAACCAACAAAAATGTTTGGCTACAATTCTCAAGGCCAGAAATCTAAAGTCAGTTTCACTGGTTGAATCAATGGTCCCCTTTCTGGAGGCTTAGGGGATGTCTTAGTGTTCTATTGCCAAGAAGAGACACAGTGACCATGGCAACTCTTATAAAAGAAAGCATTTGATTGGGACTTGCTTATAGCTTCAGAAGGTGAACCCATTATCATCATGGCGGGAAGCAGACAGACATGGCAATGGAGCAGTAAAGCTTTGAGCTTTCTATCCAGGTACAGAGAGAAGGAGGGAGGGAGAGTGAGAGGGGGTGGCATTTGAGAAAGAGTGAAGCAGACAGAGAGGGTGTGTGTGTGTGTGTGTGTGTGTGTGTGTGTGTGTGTGTGTTTCATTCTCATTCAAACTGACAGGCTAGAGTCCACTCCCTGTGTTTTCCAGATTCTCATGGCTGCACCACCCTTGATATGTGGTTGCTTCACTCCAGTCTCCATCTCCATGGTCACAGTCCCTCTTCAGCATCTGTCTGAATGACTCCCTTGCGTCTCTCATTAGAGATTTCATCAGATGACCCAAGGCCTTCTGCATGTAAGGACCCTGTCTATGCACTGGATGTTTGTGTCTTCATAGGTTGAAGTTTAACTCACCTCTGTGAAGGTATTTGGAGGTGAGGAAGTTGGGAAATAATTAGGATTAGGAAAGACCTTCTGGGGGTGTTGAGGTTTGCTCTTTTTGCTACGTACTGTACTGGCCCTCAAGGCCTGATTGCCCTCAGGGATGAAAGAATCCTCACATAGATCCAAGTGATGCTATGTGATCTTGTCCCTAAAGTTATCCCTGATCGGTGAGTAAAGATGCCTACAGGCTATAGCTGGGCAGAAGAGAGATAGGCAGAGTTTTGGTTCCTGGGCTTGGGGTGGGAAGAGGGCTGTGAGGAAAGAAGAAATGGAGAAAGAAGAAGGCACCATGGGGTAGGAATCTTGAAAGCATGGCCATGAGGGCTGGCCAATTAGAGTTAAGAGTGGCCCAGATAAAAACATGGCAAGTTATAATTCAGGGTTATTGATTGGAAGTAGAAATTAATAGCTTAGAGGGTAGATACCAGCTCAGCTCTAGTGCTGATTAAGGCTTATTATAATTATAAAACTTGTGTGTCTTTTATCTGGGAACTGATCAAAGGTGGGGTAGGAACCCCCGATTAAGATTTAAATATTTACTACAACATGGAGGGAATGATCCCCTTAACATAAAGAGAAAGAACAGAATATTTGAGATTTCTTTCTGTTATTTGAAGATACATCAAGTAGGCGTTATCTACAAACCAGGAAAAAAAAAAAAAAAAGGTCCTGCCAGGCACTGTGTTTTCTAGTGACATCTTGGACTTCCTGACTCCCAGACCATGAGAAATAAATATTGTTATGTAATCTACCCAGTCTAAGGTATTTTGTAACAGTAGCCCACCCCAACTAAGACAATCCCTAAATCTACAAAATCCTTTATCCATGTGTGCTGTCCTAATTCATTTTAATTGTCAATCTGATGCAGCTTAGACGCATCTGAGAGGACAATTTCTTGCCTGGCAGGCTGATATTGTGGCCTGCAGGGTTGACAGCTGGGCAAGGCCCTTTATAACTTTTCTTCCCCAGTAGTCACATAGCACTTTCTGAGACTATGGATGCTGAGGCAAGAGGAAGCTCCCAGCGCTGAGATGAATTCTACATGAAGTAGTATTTTATATGGATCACTGACATAAAATATCACAGGTCAAACCATTTTAACTCATGAATGTGTAAGATCATAAAAGCCCGGGGACAGAGACTAGGAAGAAAATAATTACGCGTCGGAAGTAGATGAGCTTGGTCTTAAGCACTTTTCATCTAAACGCATCTTGTCCTCTTCTCTTCGGAACGTGAAAATATCTGCTACGACAACATTTGTACAATCAACATTTACAGAGAATTTCATTTCCCACATACATTCCAAGTGTTTGACACATATGAGCCCACTTACGTCTCACCATAAACATATGGCAAGTTCTCTTAAATGGAAACTGGGCACAGGGACCTAAGGAGACTTGCTCAAGGCCACACAGTAAATGGCAGAGCTAGTGCCCAGTTCAGGTGCTCCTGACCCTGCACTCTTTCGTTTCTCTCTCTCTCTTCCTCTTCCTCTTCCTCTTCCTCTTCCTCTTCCTCTTCCTCTTCCTCTTCCTCTTCCCTTCCCTTCCCTTCCCTTCCCTTCCCTTCCCTTCCCTTCCCTTCCCTTCCCTTCCCTTCCCTTTCTCTTCTTTTGTTTTTGTTTTTGCTTTTCTAGTTTTTCTAGTTTTCTAGTTAGGGTCCCTCTGATTGGTCCTAGATGTCCTGGAACTTGCTCTGTACTGGCCTTGAACTCACAGAAATCCACCTGCCTCTGCTTCCAGAGTGCTGGGATTAAAGGTGTGCACCACCACCACCACCACCCACTTGGACTGTACTACATTCATCTAAGAACGTGAAAAGGAGACGGAGAGATGGTGTTCACGGATGAGGAACTGCCTTATTTCCAGGGCTATGGACGCAGGTTGGCCTGGATGACGGGGAACCTAACCATTCAGTTCTCTCCACACTGCAATTCTGTCAGTAGTTCTTCTATATTTATCTAGCTAGGTTAAACAAGATGAGTGAAAATAAAGTTCTGCTGTTTGTGCTGTAGAATACACTCTCAGAAACAGATACATTTTAAATTGCTTGTTATACATGGCCTTCTATGTGTTGGTTTAATTGTGGGTTCTCTTTTAACACCCTCTTTGAAGCATGAAAGTGGTGTGTGTGTGTGTGTGTGTGTGTGTGTGTGTGTGTATGTGTGCATACACATTCACATGCACATGCGTATACCACATAAATGTACACATAGCGTGTGGGGGGGGGGCACGGGCATATTTGTATTGACTGCTCATCACCTTGCATATTGAGACAGAGTCTGCCTCTTGAATGTGGAGCTTCCTGATTTGGATAGTCTTGCTGGCCAGTGTGACTGGGGATTTCTTTTCTTCCTCTTGAGCTCTGGGATTACAGACAGACTCCATGTCTGACCAGCATTTATGTAACTGCTGAGGTTTGACATTCAGTTCTGGCTTGCCCTTCGTTAGCTGGGCATGGTGGTACAAGCCTGCAGTCCTACCGTTCTGGAGGTGTTGGCTAGAGAGTCAGGAGATCAAGGTTGCCTTCAGCTACAGAGCTAGTTCAAGGTCATCCTAGATTACATGCCGCACTGTCTCTAAATGAATAAATAGATTAATGGATAAACACGAGGCTGGAGAGATGGCTCAGTGGATAAGAGCATTAGCCTGAGAACCTAAGTTCAGATCTCAGGTCCACATGCTAGGTACGATGTGCATTCGTAACCCCAGGTCTATGGGTTGGTGGTGAGGTAGAGACAGGAGGATTGCTGGGGTTGGTTGGTGGCCAGCTTAGCTTCAGGTTTGCTGAGAGACCCTGTCTCAAATGAATAAGGCTAAATGTGACAGAGCAGGACATCAGTCATTCTCTGTTAGTCAGCTCACAAGCTTGGATACCCACACATAAGTATTCAAACAGTATGCATATCACACATGTACACATACATATAAACAGTAAACGTACACACATATACACTCACACACATACACACACTCACAAAATTTACTTACTAAATATTGGTTTACTGATTTAATAATTCTTGTATGATTTCACATGCTAGGTCTTGGTTTCTGTGCTGGAGAGGGCACATTGAGTAAACAGATTATCAAACCTTACATTACTCCCTAGAGCAAAAGCCAGATGAGGCCAAGCATAAACTAGACTCCCTGACACTGCCTGGGGAAAGCTCTTGGTTAACTAAAGGGAGTATGTGTAGAAAAGGAAATACTGAAGGACTGACCCGTGAGTGTGATCAGTAAGGACTAGGCAGTAAGGCTAGGAATGGTACTGCACGGGACGGGACGCCAAACCGATGGCTTTGTGGGGAGGCAACCAGGAGAGAGAAGTGACAATTGTGGGGGGGAAAAAGTGTTCAGCCAGAGGGAGCTGGCCTGCAGAAGGGAAGGGGGAGGGTCCTAGTGACAGGAACTGGTAGATTTAACACCCTGGGGGCTATCTGTGGCTTGTTGGTTTTAGTGTGTATTTGGGCTGGAGTTGGAGACACAGAAAGGAATTCAAGTAAGACTTAGAACATC
Organism: Rhabdomys pumilio; assembly: GCA_030674055.1. Classification (NCBI taxonomy): domain Eukaryota; kingdom Metazoa; phylum Chordata; class Mammalia; order Rodentia; family Muridae; genus Rhabdomys; species Rhabdomys pumilio. The sequence continues at coordinate 7,283,575 of JANHMN010000007.1, forward strand.
AATTATAAACTATTATAAGAAACTCTGCCTTGGGCAGCAGCAGCGTGGAGCTGTTAGGGAATGAGGCTCACAGGAAAGATTTTTTTTTTTCTTTAATTCAATGGGAGATGTATTTTAAGTTGTTTCTATTTTTTGTTCATTACTAAACTTTTGACCTAAATAAATCATCTTGCTGATATCTAATGAGTCTAAAGGAGTTCTTGTGTTTGTTTTAACCCGCAGTATCTTTGTGGATAGATTTACAAATGTTTACTGAAATAAGTAACAGGAAGTACACAGGTCTCTAAAATAAAGAATTATAGCCAATGACGATGATTTGGTAAAATACTGACGGGTGGGAATAAAGCATAAATGTCAGTCTTCTTGCGTTAAATCGTGATTGGCTTTCACCACCATCTTTGAATTGTAACCACACTACAGTAATCTCTCAAAAGGAAGTGAGTTCTAGTAAGATGGGATGAAAGAAAACCTCACCACCCTCCATGAAAGAGACTAGCAGTACCCACAAACTCGCCAACAGGTGGCGCTACGCTGTTTCCAGATGCGTGCATACAGAGACATTGTCAACGTGACTTGACTTTCAATTTGTACTTTCAAGTGCTGGTGGCAGACCCATACTTTGCTACTTCCAAGCTTATAGTTGGTTTGTTAAATTTCGTACTTGAGTTTTATAGTATGTTTCTATGTATTTACTTACACAGATACCTAAATCCTTAAGAGATGGAAGTGAGACCCACCTGCAGCGAAGGAAGAAATAGCCTCGGGTTCTTGTAATTGAAATGTTTGCAGATAGTAGGCAGAGACGCACCTGGGAGAGCCTGGGGATGACTATGATCAAGAAACATTGTATGGAATTCTCTTTATATTTATATCTCTATCTCTGTATCGTATACCATATATATCATCTATCGCTATTTCTATATCATCTATACCTCTTCATCAACAACTGTATCATCTATATCTATCTCTCTGTATCTATCATCTATCTATCATCTATCTATCTATCTATCTATCTATCTATCTATCTATCTATCTATCATTTTCTA
>JANHMN010000007.1:7284630-7295282 GCA_030674055.1 Rhabdomys pumilio
ATCTATCTATCTATCTATCTATCTATCTATCTATCTATCATTTTCTACTTACATCTATCTATCTATCTATCTATCTATCTATCTATCTATCTATCTATCTATGTAACTGTATCTATCTATTTATCTATCATTTATCTATCCATCCACTGGGAAGCCAGGTTTCTCATTCATCCTCTCAGAGAATCACTTCCCGTCACCGTTGTCTTACATGCCCTGTAGCACTGGCATGGCATTTGAGTGAGTAAATGTGTCACTCTGCACTTTCAGGGTGTTCAGATGGCAGGGAACAAGGGCTGACCTAAGCACAGTGTGTTAAAACCGCAGTTGAAGGAATAAACACACCACGCACTGTGGGCGGCACATGCCAAGGCAGAATACTCCCTGGGGTGTCACCGGCAAACAGTGCTCTCGCTATCACCATGTGACTCTCGTTTTTTGTATGATTTTTGGTGGTTATTTTCATAGTTCTCTGTGTCCATTACTTCACTGCAGGCCAGAGGTGTGGAGATGTGTGCTTTAAGAACATCCCTGTGAGGGAGTTCACAGCCTAGCAGCTCCTGTGAGCACCAAGAGTCTTTGACAGCAGCATGCAAAACTTGGTGTTGATCTGGAGGACAGTGGCTGAAGTCATGTTTGGTTTTCTTCCTGATCATCGAAAATTCAAATTTTTACCATGAATCTCTAGCGTGTCAATACACTCTGGGATAAATACAGTTGAGTAAATGGGTGCTAGTGTGAAGACTGAGCTTTGCTACGGGAAAGCAAAGACACCTAAAGTTCCCTGGAGCCGGATGGCTGAGGTTCCAGGAAGATCCCACAGGGCTAGCCTGTGGACCTCTTTGGCTAGTCAGTAAGATTCCAAGATTCTGATGTGTCTGATATAACAAATTCCTTGTCATTGCGGTTGGTAGTGAGTGGTTCAAAGCGGGTATTACTTGTGAACTTCAAAATATATACCTGGAAAGCACTGGATACTTAGACGGCACATTTGACAGTCTCTCGAGTTCATGCTTTCTATTTTTTTTTTCTGGTTTTGGTTTTTGAGACAAGGACTCACATTGTAACCCACATTGTCCTTCAGCTTGTGATAGCCTCACCTCCAATTCCGAAGAGCTGGAATTGCAGGCTTTCATTATTTTATCGTCTCTAGCTGAGTGAGTATCCTCACTGATTGCCTCACAGGTTTCTTCTGGTTTTGTTGTTTCTTGTTTTGTGATGCTATGGATCAAACTCAAGGCCAGTAGTCTTCTGAGTAAGCTTTCTACTATTGCATTGTACCCTGGGCCTTTCCTTTCTTCTTTAATTAGTTGTCCATTCCGGGACTTAGTCAGGAGCCTGTGCTCTGTGTCTGTGTAACTCACCCACTGACTCAGTTGCTGCCTGGAGGATGACACTCCTGGGCTTCTTTCCTGAATGGCTGACTTCTCTGTCTGCTGTCTGAATCTCTCTTCTGGAATGATCCATTGGTATTACCAGTGCAGTCTATGTACCTGAGTGTATTGGCACATGGCTGTAATCTCAGTATCAGGAAGCTGAGGCATGAGAAAAATAAAGTTCGAGACCACACTGGACTACATAGTGACACCCTTCTTCACAAACAAACAAACAAACAAAGAAAAACAACCTCACAACAATCAAATGTAATACATGGGGAAAACATACTTCACTATTCTCTCTCCAAACCCGTTTCTTCAACACAGAAGAAACTGTTTCTTCGCTCACTGCCTCTTTCTCCATCTTCCAAGCCAGCAGCAGAACACCTGGTAATGTCTCTGACCTCTATTGCTAACATCATCCATATCCCTGACAATGTTGTTCCCTTCCATAAGGATGCCGTGGCTGCAGTGGGCTGACCCATGTAGTCTAGGATAGCCACCCTTCCTTCAAGATCCTGGACTTGTCTGGATCTGCAAGTTCATTTGTCATGCAAAGAAACATGTGCACAGGTTCTGGGATTTGAAAATAGTTATCTTGGAGGCCTCTTAGTCTGTATAGTACATATCGATAACTATATAGTACATATTGGGACTAGAGTCCTGGATTGTGTTATGACTTCCTTCCATTTTAAGACACAATCATCAAATATGCAAGTAGCTATAAAATATTACTCAATTTTGCTTAGTTTACAACTTAATCAAACTGAGAAATATACTATGTAGTCTTCAGTTTCTGTATCTGTGTCTGCATGTGTGTGCACACAGGCGTGTGTGAGCGGGTGCATGCATGTGGATGTTCACGTGTGTGGAGGCACACAGTCGACGCTGGCAGTCTTCACAGATTACTCTTCACTTTGTTCCATGAGGCAGGAACTCTTGGTGAATGTGAAGCTCACCAATTCCAACTTATCTGGTTAGCCAGCTTGCTCTGCAGAGCCTCTATATCTGCCTCCTAAGCCTTGGGATGATAGGCAGGTGCCATGCCTACACGGCTTTTACATGCATTGTGGGGATCTGAATAGACACGCTATAAATAAATGAGTGAGTGAATGAATGAATGAATAAATGTAAATAAAATGTTATTATTATTATTATTACTGTGTATGCGTTGTATGTATGTGTCACAGTGCACTTGGAGGTCACAGGAGAGGGGCTCTTTAAGGGGGCCTTTCAGTTCTCTTCCTTCACCTTTGCGTGAGTCTCCAAGATTCAGCTCAGGTTGCCAGGCAAGTACTCTTACCTGCTGAGCCATCTTGCTGGCCCTTACTCAACTTTTGATTTGAATTTTTCTAATTCCTTTTAAGAGTGAGCATGGTTTTTGTTTGTTTGTTTGTTTGTTTTGTTACGGTCTTTGTCCCTTTATTAATCCTCTTTTGGTATTTTTCCACTTGGAGGACTTTATATATTCAGCAGGTTAAAGCTCCATTGGCTAGTTACTTTGTGAATAAAATTCTGTTTTAACTTTCCTTGTAGTGTTTGAGTAAAGACAAGGGTCAGATAGTTGAGCCACACACAGAGAGACAGACAGACAGACAGACAGACAGACAGACAGACACACACACACACACACACACACACACACACACACACACGAAAGAGAGAGACAGATAGACAGACATACACACAAACATACACAAGTTGCAGGTCTTACACACACACACACACACACACACACACACACACGCAAATGTGCACAAATCGCAGGTCTTATTCAGTATTAACATCGACCGGTAGATTAAAGGATAAAGTAGTTTTGGGGTGCAGACCCCGTCTTGCCGTGTTTGATGTGCTGTGGAGCACATTTTGATAGAAGCATTTGAAACACAGTGTGTGAGATTCATGTTGGTTTCTACATCTACATACCCCAAGTCCATAACCTTATTTGTTTACTGTGATTTCAAAAGACCAAATATCCTGCTAAGAGCATCCCATAGATAAGAACCATTCCATTCATAAGCTTCACTCATTTGTTTGCCAAAATGCCTGTGAGTAGCATGCTTGCCAGCCTGGGCTGCTTTTTTTTCTTTACTGCTCTTTATCCCCTGGCAGGAGAAAATGAATTACAGATCCGCTTTCCAACTATGTATTTTCTAGTGCTCTTGATTCATATGTGTGGTGGAAGGCACCAATCCAACACAATTTTTTCAATGTGGTAACCGTTACCCACAACCAAGTAACATTCATTGAATTTTATGAGAACATTTTTTGAACAGATTGTAATTTATTTGATAGCATTAGAAATCTGTAATATTTTAAGGCTTATTTTTATGAACTAGTATGTGGTCAGGGTTTAAAATATTTAGTCTGTTTTAGGGACGTTTGGAATACATTTAAAAATAACCAGTCATTTCTTTTTTAGCTGGCAAGTAAAATTTTGTTCAGTGACAGTGTGCAACGTGATTTGAAATATACACATGTTAGAAATTCCGTCAAGCTAAACACGGACATTTCTTACCGTCTTTGGTTTCCCCTCTCTTCCTCATTTTTCTTTGCTCCTATCTCACTCTTCTTGGTCTCTGACTCCGACATGGGCTCTTCTCCATCTGCACCTGCGCCTTTCTCCCCAGGCTTCGTCATCCCTGAAGTGGAAGTTCCTTGGCACCTGGGAAACCTAAGTATCTATGTTCCGGGACCCCGCCCCGCGATGGAGACAGGCAGCTCCTTACAGGTACAGAGAATTAAGCCCACCTGTCCCACTGTGGGTGACGGGTGTGGTCCCCATTCTTAAATAATATAGCTTCAGTGGTTCCATCTCTTTACACTGCTGGTTCCTTTCCCTCAGTGTCCTGGAGCTTTTGTCCACTCTCCTTGGATTTCTGTGTTGGAAGGAGTGGGCTAAGTCTAATAGTCATTTTTGGTCGGCCAACAGATTCGTTCTACTCTGCCCACTTTTGAGATCCTTTAAAACTCTTTCCTTGGAGTTCTGTATAGGAAACTAGTAGGTGTACAGATAGGGATTTCTGTATAGCATCTTTGTTTGATACACATGCTTTTTGTATGTGTAGGCTATGTCCTCCATCATTTCCCCCAGAACCTTCAGTCTTCGTGTCTTTAAATAGGGCCTCTCCATTACTTATGATTTTTATTTCTGAAATGTAAAAGACGTTCACGTAATAATGTAGTCCGTCCTCAGTAGCTCAGAAACTTCTGCTCATGTTACTGCCTCACATCTCGTTGCCATATTATAAAATTTATTTTAAAATCCATTTTCCAGTTCACTGTTTCTCTCTTAATTTTGGGCTAATCTGCTTAGCATTGAAAAAAAAATTTCACATCTCAATAATTATAATTTTGATCATTCTATTTAATTGTTCTTGCTTGTAAATTTGAAAGCATTTTTTCTCTTCTTGCTTACTCTTTTTCATCCTTTAAAAAAGAAAGATGTGTGGGCTTTGTGTTAGTTTTTTAGTTCTCTGTGCTGTGTATTTTCATAGTCAAAAGTCTTCAGTGTTAGTGGGAGACCTAACATTATATTTGTGTCTGATAACCCACGTTTGCCTTTTAAAAAGTCCCTAGTGACTTCATGTTTTCTTATGAGTTCATACCAGTATTTCTAAGGGGATCTACACTTAAGCTTCTTCTGTTTACCAGGGCCATAATAACTTTCTGCTAGTCCTCCTGGCCCATTGTGAGTTCACATCCATCTTTCTCTACTTGTAGCTGACCCACGGACCAGCGTCACTTAGACGGGACTCACCATGTGGAACTAAGTGCTGTGATGATAATGCTTAGCTTTTCTTTCCTTCCTCTGGGAGTGGCCACACTCTCAGTGTCTCAGTCACACACATGGAGTTCTGTTTCCATGGGTACTTGTTTTTATACACGGTCTGCTAGCTCAAGACAGAAGACCTTGAAGTTGCAGGACACTATATAAAACAAAGACCTGTACTTCCTCTTTCATGAAGTGACCATCGCTCCCTCTTTCTCGGATGCAGTTCCTTGTGACGTGTGTTCTCTCAGCCTTCACTTAGGGATACAATGACCTTTACAAACACGTCGGTCTTATCATGGAATGGAATTCCCCCAGTGAACACCATCCAATGGCTTCCTGTGACCTTCTGGATGGCATGAAAGTCTCCAACATGGTGCACACAAGCAATGTCTCCATGTTGTCCCAGAGTTCCTGATCCTATGCCCTTTGCATGATGTTTGCTGTCCTCTTCAAGAAGAAGAGTAAAAGTCTCTTCATTGGAGAGTGTCCTTACTTGTGCACAATGACTCTGCCAGTCAGTTTTCAGACTATAGCGTTTAGAGAGATTTGAGTACCACACATGTGAACTGAAATGAGCAACCCTCCAAGCTGATTTAAATACACTCAATAGCTAATCTGTTTCTGAGAAAGTCATTTTTAATTGCAGGAATGACTAGCCAAGGATGAAATTTTAATTAAGTTGTGATCCTTGAAATCCGAGATTTTTAATTAAAAAGTGAAACTACGTAATGCTATTTTCTCCATCACTCAAACACTTAGACTGTAAGGCAGGTTAGGGCAACAGTCGGCCTGCAGAGATGCCTAAATCTTTAGCTTATTCCAACTACATTAAAAAAAAAACCTCATGAGCTCTGGGGAGACTTGGGCTGGCTGAGGAAATATTAATCAGCATATTAAATTGGAAAATATTTTGGGTCCACTGGGCAACACCAAAAACCAAAACAAAGCAAAACATCATTTGCTGAAAAAAAGTCTATGGACTTGAACTTTTCATATTTCATAAATAAAGCAGTCACGTGGTGAAGTCGCTGTCCATTATTCTCATTGTGCAGCAGTTTCATCCTGAACAGACAGCTTTATGGTGGCTGGGTGGACTTAGAATCTGAAGCCTTCGTGAGAGTGTGATTGACGATTTTCTAGGTGTGATGTTGGGTAGATGCACCTAGATTCCAAGTCTTCCATTGGTGACAGATGATCAACTAAACACGTCAACACAAGGCCAGCACACACCACAGCGTCAAACGTAGAGTGACATCTTAAAAATAACTTGAAAGATTTTCCCCAACAATTAAAATAACGGTAAATTAACTATCATTTTGTGAACTGTGTATTTAGGAACATCTTATAATATTTATTCTTAAATTTATTTATTTACTTATTTATCGTGTGTGAGTGTGTGTGTTTGTGTGTGTGTAAGCCCATGTGTGTCATGATGCATGTGCAGAGGTCAGAGGAAAACTCATGGGAGTTGGTTCTTCTACCGTGTGGGGCCACAGGATCAAATTCAAATTGTCAGGCTTGGTGGCAAGGGCCTTTACCTGCTGAGCCATCTCACCTGTGAAGGGACATCTGATTTTATTACTTAAATTGTTGGCCAGTCTTATGACAACTTGACACACAAACTAGAGTTATCAAAAAGAAGGAAACCCTTGAGAAAATTCTTCCCTAAGATCCTGCTGTAAGGTATTTTCTTGAGTGATTGATAGGGGACGGTCCAACTCATTGTGGGTAGAACCATTCCTGGGCTGATAGCCCTGTACAAGAAAGCAAGCTGAGCAAGCCATGGTGAGCAGTCAGTAAGCAGCACCCATCCATGGCCTCTGCATCAGCTCCTGCCCTCTTTGGGTTCATGTTCTGACTCCCTTAGATGATGAACAGCAATGTGGAAGTGAAAGATGAATAACCCCCACTCATGCCCACACCCAAAATTTGTTTTTTTGGTTTTTTTTTTTTTTTTTTTTTTTTTTTTTTTTTTGGTCCTGGTGTTCCATCACTGCCATAGAAACCCTAAAAAGATACTCAATAAATCTTTCATTTAGACAGGGTATTGTCATGTTGCCCAAGCAGGCTTTGAATTTAAGATCATTTTACCTGTACCTCCCAAGTGCCGGGATCACACCATGTGCCACCATAGGCAACTATGTTTTCCTTTAAAATCCCTCAAAGAGAATTCAACTGGATACAAGTTAAAAAGCGATCACAGCATCCCTTGTAGTGAATCAAAACGCCCAATGTTCACTAATTACAGCCGTTTTATGTGAAGCTCCTCTTAAAAAGAGTATTGCTTGTGTGAACAGCTTATTTTTCTTTCTTGTAATGAAATCTCCGAGGTCTAGCTCTACCTAAAAGTTAGAGCATTTTCATTCCATTAACTTAAATTATGTAATGTGAAAATGAGTGATGGCTGGTGTAACGCTGGTGAGAAATTATATTTCGCACATTGGTTTATTACGTTAGCATTTTCTTGGGGCAATAAAAATAGTGTTATACAGAAATCAGTTCTATCTAAACCCACACAGACTGCCATAAATGACTCTTGCAAATCCCACAGTCTGAGTGACGGTGACAGATCCCACAGAAGGAGATTTTACTAGCAAAGCCAGGCTATCCCAGACCTACTGAGCGAGAGAGAAGGACTTGTTTGGCATAAGCTGTAGATTCCAGATAGCAGATTTAAAATAGCCAACCCTGAATGTCCTCAACTGTTTGGCTTGGAACATTCTCTAATTGCATCATAACCTTTTTTTTTCCCCTAAAGCAGGTCATATACGCATCATGACCAAGCGTATGAATGACTCATGGCGCATACCTCTGTGGCCTGGCTGCTAAAGAATCAGATATAGACCTGGGTGTTTGAAGCACTCCCTCCATGAAGCATGCGTTCAGTTTCTCTCTCAGGGAATTGCTAAAGAGCATGATATGATAATTATAATTTCAATATTTTGTTACAGATCAGCCAGGACACAGGTGTCAGTAGACTGGCCAGACTCTCTTCTTCTCTTGTCAGTTTGGTAAGGTCTGGTCCTGTGTCCAGAGGCTCCCCATACTCTGTCCCGTCATCTAGCATTTATCAAGGAAAGAAGGCCAGAGGATTTGTGGGGGGACAACAGAGAACCGGGATTTCTTTGTGTCACTGGAATGTGTTTTGCAAATCAGGAAGAATGTTGTTCAAAACAGCCAGGTTACACGTTCAGTGTTGTTGGGATGTGTGACACTATTTCTCCTCTAAACACTACCAAGCAATGGTGCTGTATGCGACGCAGAGTGCTGCAGTTGGTCCCCTGGCTTTCATCACCAGTGGGCAGGGAGGAGAGGGAAAGTAATGTTTCTCAGTGTTGGAAAGTGATCTCTGGGCTGGTGAGATGGTTCAGATTGTATGTGCCTGAAACCCTGAGTTCGATTCCTGGAACCCACATGGTGGAAGGAGACAGCTGATTGAGTATGGCCTCTGACCTCCACATGCACACTGTGACACACATGTAAGCATGCACCCACAGTAAATACATGCAAAAATAAATTAACAGAGATTTACCAAGTCTACCCTGACACCTGTCTTGTGTCTTTCGCATGTAAAAAAAAAAATTGGGTTTTGCATTTTTAAGTGTTTGGGGGGAAAAGTAATATTTTGTGACAAGTGAAAGTTGCATGCAATCCAAATCTGAGCATTGTAAATTAAATTTTACTGGAAGGCATCCATACGCATTTACTTCTGTACCTACAGCCGCTCCCATGATACATCAGAGCAGGAAGGTGGGGACAGAGAACATGTGAACCTAGAATTGTTTCCTATCTGGCCTCAGTACAGACAATCCTTGTTGACCACTGGTTTAAGAGAATAAATTTTTTTAAGGCTTTAATCAGAAATTTATTATTTGGACTTAGAAATACAGGTCTTCCATATTTACTAAGACCCAAATAGCTCTTAAAAGAAGTAATGAGCTGGGCAGTGGCGGCACACGCCTTTAATCCCAGCACTTGGGAGGCAGAGGCAGGCAGATTTCTGAGTTCGAGGCCAGCCTGGTCTACATGAGTTCCAGGACAGCCAAGGCTATACAAAGAAACCCTGTCTAAAAAAAAGAAAAAAAAAAGGAAATAATGAAGGAGTGTCCTCAATTTTTCATTATGGAAATAACAAACATGTATGTACATAAGTGCATTTGCATATAAAGGTATAAAGGCATTAAATGTTTTAAATACATACCGCATGCACCACCACGTGCAATGATAGTTATGAGGACAACTTATTCGTTTAAATGATAGCATTTGTTAACTGATGTCAAAGACATGCTCCAATACATTTTAACAATTCATTTCAATTGTTGGGTATATGATGTGTACGTGTATATAGGCGTGTCTGTTTGCATGTGAGAGTATGCACGCCATGATGAAGATGTGCAGGTGAGAGGACAACCTTGAGTGCTGCTGCTCACCTTCTACCTTGTATTTTATTTTATTTTATTTTATTTTATTTTATTTTATTTTACTGCTGCACATGCCAGGCTAGTTGGCCTGGGGTTGCCTGAGAGTCTCCTGTCTCTACCTTCCATCTTGCACAGAAGCCGTGAGACTACAGATGTGTATCATGTCAGGCTCTACATGGGTACTGGAGATTTGAAGTCATATCTCTGTGATTGCTTGACACTCACCCTACCCACTGAGCTACCTCCTTACTTCCATACATTCTAGTTGTGGTCACTTTGCCCAAGTCAACCAATGACAGAGTTTATTTTAATGTGTTCAGGACGTATTAAGACTGGACAGAAAGGGTCCATACCACCCACATTTTGACTACTAATTTTTTAAAATAAAGTTCATTTTATCAGTCTATATTCTGATATGATGATAACGTCTCTAAGGCTAGAAAAGTTATAAAGAAATGAGATTCATTTTTGGTTTGTGGTTCTGGACATAGGTCAAGATCCTGTGCCTAACAGTGGTTTTGTTTTGTTTTGTTTTGTTTTGCTTTGTTTTCATAGCCCCTTTGTAACACAGGGGATCTCATGGAAAAGACAAGAAATGTAGTGTGTGAGTGTGACCCATCAAATGTAATATGTGTGCACATGCCATACATGTATGTACGTGTATGTATGTGTATCTTCTGGCTTCTTTTCCTATTTTTATAAAGCTACTAAGATTTGGTGGCTGGATTTGAGAGATGGCTCAACAGTTAAGAGCACTGACTGCTCTTCTAGAGGTCCTGAGTTCATTCCCAGCAGCCAACCCTCTTCTGGCATGCAGCTGTACATGGACATGCAGCATAGTACTCATCAATCAATCAATCAATTGATCAATCAATAAATAAGATTAAAGAAAAAACAGTTGGGCAGTGGTTGTGCAAGCTTTTAATCTCAGTATTTGGGAGGCAGAGGCAGGTGAATCTCTTTGAGTTTGAGGCCAGCCTGGTCTACAGAGTAAGCTCCAGGAAAGCAAAGGCTACACAGAGAAATCCTGTCTTGAAAACCAAACCAAACCAAACCAAACCAAACCAAACCAAACCAAACCAA
>JANHMN010000007.1:7295292-7408395 GCA_030674055.1 Rhabdomys pumilio
AAACCAAACCAAACCAAACCAAACCAAACCAAACCAAACCAAACCAAACCAAACCAAACCAAACCAAACCAAACCCAACCCAACCCAACCCAACCCAGAGAGAGAGAGAGAAAGAAAGAGAGAGGGAGGGAAAGAGAGAGAGAGAGAGAGGAAAGAGAAAGAGAATAAAAGGGATAAAGGTACTGGGGTTGATTGGCCTCTGGTGGTCTACCCCACTGATCTTGTCTAATCCATCTCATCTTCCCAAAGGCCCCGTATCTAAACTTCACAGTCAGGTTAAGTCTCCCCCTCCCCCGTTAGTTACTGCACAATGGCGATTGAATTTCAGCACAAACTCTTATCATTGACATACTCAACTACACCCAGATTCAGGAGGCATTTGTACATTTGGAGATAACGCCAGCACTGGCCAGCCACAGGCCTCTTCAGTGGGTTTCTCCCAGAAACCAGGTGGGACCCATGATTGACAGCCACTCTCCGGATCTGAAGAAAAAAAACGTGTATTCCAGGCTCTCCTGCCAAGGTGAGCTAAACTACATTCTACCAGTTAGGTTTGAGGGAATGACCAGGAACCCAGACATCCTGCCAGAGGTGAACTTGGAGTCAGCAGAACAAATAGTTCCAAGGTAGCAGTCTTTCCATGAGAAGAGTCTGGCAATTCTTAATATGAGCCTAAACACTTCTCAACCAAACAGACATGCTTACCAAGGGCAAGTAACAGTTATGGAAACTGGGTCTTATCTGAGAGCCCAAGTGCTGATTCTGGACTTCTTTACCCTATTCAATATTGTGATGCAGTCTTGCTTGACTCAGTGATAGAAACATTTTGATCAGCTCCATGCATTAAGAAGAGGTGTTTATATCACTACTAAGAACACACATGATTATAACACCCGACATAACAATGCCATGAACTCACTTTTACCTTCACCATGTGTGGCATACATGCCACCTAATCATTTTGTATCCCTTTACAAACACTATTCATGTCTCAGTACATTGATTTTATGACATGCTGGTTGCTCTGTGACCTACCACATGAAGACAAAGGTGAACAAAACCTTTGTCCCCTTCTGATGTGGCTCAAGGCAGTGTTCTTTCCTGTCTCTCTTTTGCTACTCACTGGTCCCGAGTTGCAAGAGTGGTCATGTATGAATGCTCTCTCCATGGCATTTGTTGTGGTAGTCAAAGCGTCTTCACTTGTGTGTGGTAAAAATCCAACCCCAACTGGCTTACGCCAAAATAAAAGTATTGTCTCATGTATTGGGAATAGCAGAGTTGTGATCTCCTTCTCTCACCTCTGGGACTCCTTATGCTTGGTTAGAACTATCTTATTCTTGGTTAGAATAATGTTCTCGATAGCCCTAGGCATGCATCCCCATATTACAAAGGTCAAAGACCTGTTTCCCTTGTTGTTCATATCTCAAATCTCATGAAAGCATTCTCGGTGACCATGCCTGAGTCCTGTGCTCAACCTTGCCTGATCTGCTCACAAATATCAAGCAGGCAAGGGATTCTGACAACTTCGGTGTAATCTCAGGCCCATTGGCCAGGAGTGGGGCACTGTGATTAATGGTCCCTACACCTGGAATGAGAAACGAAAGTTGTTCCTGTAAGAGGGGACACATTTGTTTAGAACAGGAGGAAAAAGCAAAAGTTATAGATTGAAGGTAGAGGATAGGTTATATATATATTTGTATAATATATATATACATATACATACACACACACACACACACACACACACATATATATATATATATATATATATAATTTTCTATCAATAAATTAAGTTTAATGTCAGATATCCTGACACTTTACAGCGTCTTAGAAATCTAAGTGGAGGCACATGGCAGATGAGGGATTGCTGCATCATTGGGTTTTGATAGCCTCAACTGAAACAGCATAGCTGGTAACTCCATCTTTTGTAGCTAGTTTAGTCCCGGATGGAGTAGAGAAGCCACATCGGATGCCACGCGTGGCATCTCCTTTGCCTTTGACTATACTGAAGCCCAGGTACAATGAAGAAGTGTAACTTTAAGAGTGCTTAGAGATGAACGGTTGAACAACGTGGAGGGCAGAGCCTACGGAACGGAGGGACTCCGTGGAATATGAATGAGTGCTGACATGAGACACGGCCTGGTCGCTGATGAAAACAGCAGTATTGATCCACTTGCTGGTTCCTTATTCCATAACGGATTGTGTCTATTATATGCCAATTATTTGGCTAAGTCTTTCAAATAACTCCCAGGAGGTGTGTGCGAGCCAGGGTCAGGTGCAGAGGAAGCAGCTGGCTACAAGGGTGGAAGTCAGGACTTCCTCACTGGCCCCTTACGGTACAGAGCTGAACAAACACAGAGTGGTTGAGAAGGGAACTTTTTTTTTCTTAATTGTGCTTTTGCTACCAATGGGATCACAACTCCTAGAAGGATTCTATGTGATTTATAAATTTTACAATGACTCAAGGGTCCTATGGAGGATGGTAAAGTCGAGGAGGGGAATAAGTAGACAGAAATGAGAACTCTCTGCTTTCTCTCTCCTCCAGGAACCCTTTTCCTAAGAAAGAACACGTGGCCGCTGAGGAACACCTTAGCACTTTTCCATGGCCGGTTCACTTTTTCTGCTGCTCTCAACTCCGCTGAAAGCTAGCCAACTCCTCCTGGAGCCTCAGGAACTCGCTGGCCTCTCTTCAGTCTGCAAGCACTCAGAAGAATATGCCCCCTGCTGAGAAAGGGTGGCGCTGGGGGAGAATCCATCTACTGTCAGGGAAGTTTCAATTAAATATGGATGCCAATTAATTTAATTTATATTTCTTCATGAAAAATGTCATTTTATTATACATACCCTGGAAGGATGCCAGGAGACCGGGTTAATAAATCACATGTCTACTAACATAATATGGAATCACAGACTAATCAGATACTTAAGTACCCACCTGTACTTGGGCCTGTACCCTGCAGAAATCCAGTTGACATAAAGTCTGTGAGCAGGGCCTCTCCCTGTTTTTACTTTTATCCACCTGTCTCCTAGCTTTGGGCGTGTCCCTTGAGAATAACTTGCAATGTGAACAGTCAGTGGCTCTTGCAAGGGGTTATGAATGGGTCCATTTAACAAAGAAGGGGATGAAAGATGGGAACTGTAAATATTCAAAGGAAGCATGGAATAGGCCTATTCTGGTCCCGCAGGAAGCTTGCTATGGTGATTGCAGTGTAGACTCAGGCCAGCCGATGATGGGGGATAGTGCCCACCATTTATAGAGGTCCAGCCCCATACCAGGCTATGAGTTTTACTCTGGATCTTAGCAGCCCTTCTTCAAGGTAGGCATTTTTCTTTATTTGTTTTCCCTTAAAAACTTTTATATGAGCAGTTAGTTCCTCTGCATTTACCCTCTCCCTTCCCCCACCTAGTCTTCCTATGCTTCCCCATAGATTCATGATCTTTTCTTTAGTTATTATTGTTACATGTTAGCAATCTGTATATTTTCTTTAATTATTGTTGTTACATGTTAACAATGTGTGTCACCAGCGGTGGTGGCCCACACCTTTAATCCCAGCACTTGGGAGGCAGAGGCAGGCGGATTTCTGAGTTTGAGGCCAGCCTGGTCTACAGAGTGAGTTCCAGGATAGCCAGGGCTACATAGAGAAACCCTGTCTTGAAAAACCAAAAAAAAAAAAAAAAAAAAAAAAAAAAAAAAAAAAAAAAAAAAACCAACCAACCAACCAACCAACCAAAAAAAACCCAATGTGTGTCATGTGTATATTTGACCTACTGAGTAGATTTAGTTTTGGTGGTTTGCCCTGTCTCAAGCTGACCACTTGGGATTAGGCAACCTAAGTGGGGGGCTCATCCATGGAGGAAACTTCTTCTTTCAGTAGCCTTTGACCACCTGTAGCTCTTCATCTAGGGGCTTCTATATTGACACATTGACTTGTGCTGTCATTATGCTGGTCTTGTTCGGGTGATTCTATTGTTGAGAGTTCATGAATTCATTTTCCACGTCATAGGGGGCACTAGCTAACAGTAGATGGTCTGAGCCTCTGGCTCTTACAATCTTTCTGGCCCATCTGCTGCACTGTTCTAAGGTTGGGGACTGTTTTTAGAGACTTGCCTTTAGAAGGTAAAGGGAAGTAAGCTGAAATTGATCTCACTCAAGGTCAGGAGAGACACACACACCTAAGCTTAGCCTTGACAGATTCACAGTGGTCTTGGACAATGGTCATCACTGCCTCCATGGAGGGTGAGCTAACTGGTGACTTTCCATATCTGAAGGTGCTGTGACAACGGACAGTTCAACAAAACCACGAAGCATTGATGGCATTACCTATGCCATGGAATTCCACCCCGTTCTTTTCTGGCTTCTTCATGGTCACAAAGACCTGCCACTCAGCTGTTGCAAGCAGTCATGTACTGGGTGCAGCCAGGCATTCATTCAGCACTTAGTAGACACCTGCTGTGTGCTACCCACTCCCCTATGTTCCAGCATACAGTAATGAAGGCAATACACGAACAGAGACGACAGATGCCCCACGTGGAATCACAGTGTGGAGTAAGGGAAAGAAGTGTGTGGCAGGGTAAGAAGAGACAATGGTGCCACTGGCCCCTGTCATCCTTTACTCCCTGTCCTTGAGTCTGTCTTACCCAATGAGGACTGCTCCTGCATGTGTTTGTACAAAATTGATCAGTTTTACCTGGAGTTCTTCATAGCCAGGAAGTGGTTTCTGTGGCTGACAATTGGAGAAAATGTCTGACTGAGATCCAAGGCCCAGAGAGTGGCCCAGAAAGGAGATGGGATTTAGCTGAACATGAGGTTTGGTTCCTTCACTTTACCTGAGTCTGAGTACAAGGACAGAGGACAGAAGGAGGGCTTTAGAAAACAGTCCTCGGTGCAGCGGCTGCAGCGCCATCACCCACAAGCTCCTTAACATGCAGACTCTGCCTCTGTACAAGCTCAGAGCCCAGATCTGTGTTTCCACAAGGTCCCCAGGAATTTCACTCACACTCTGCTTCGAGAGCATTGTGTCTAATCCCTTCTTTTTATAAATGACAAGACCTAGGCTGCCAGGTATTCTGGGCAGGTGGAAGAACATGTTTAATCAATCCATCATGAGAAATTGATTATACAATTCCTCCTTGAGGACCAGTTTCCAGGGTCTGAGAGTAGTTAATACTTTTATTTCTTGGGAACTTTATATACTTTAGTGTTAAGTATTGAGATCCTTCAACTCTCAAAAAATAAATATCTTTCAACTAACTCAGGGTTACAGTGGCCTGGGATAAGATTTATAGTGAGTGACCCAAGAAAATAATTTCATTAGGTCACCAGGAAGTGATAACACATCACTCCAGAAAAGGATGTAAGGATGTGAGGGAGAATGAAGAAACCATTGTTTGTTGTTTTGCTAAAACCTTTTGTTATTCTTTAGTCATGATTTTAGGGAATGATAATTTAAAAACAGAAAGTTCTGGATAATATGCATTTTGGGATTTAAAGGGTTTAGCAAACTGGTCACATACCAAACAAGTTCCAAGATGGCGTAGGTCTTCACACCGCCACACCTAATTTTTACTTTACAACTTTGTTTCCTGGTCCAATGCAAATGGTTTGTGAGAACTTCCCTAGTCACAGCCTGACTTTTAAAAGTGTCCCTTTGGAGTTTCTCTCTCTTTAGCATATTTTACTTCTCAGCCCTTCTCTCTCTCTCTCTCTCTCTCTCTCTCTCTCTCCACTTACTTTATATTCAAAAGAATATAAAAGAGAGAGACGCAAGCAGAACAAGGATTGGTAAAGGAGGCTACAGTACTGATTTGTGATTTATGGGGCTGGTAGTAGAACTCAAGGGCCTGCGTTCTATCAATAGTGACGTCAGAGAAAGTGTGCGATTTTTATTTCTGCATAAAGCAGAATTGTGATTCTGCCATATAGGGTTCCTTTACTCAGCTGAGATTATCAGCATGCTGCCATCCCATCTTCTCCGGGGTTTTCCTTTTTTTCCTCTCCCTCTCCTTCCCCTCATCCCCTTTCTGGTGTTTATTAAAGAAAATCCCAGACATCATATCCTGTAGCTCCTTTCCATAGAAATTTCCTGAAGACCACAAGAGAGAATAGGCCGGGAAAGTGATTTCTTAAGATTGTGTTATTCACAAAATGAGGCCTTTTTGTTACTGAGACAGGGGGAAATGTAATGTTTCTAAAACCAGTACATGATACCACGGGTCATGAGTTTTGGTCATCTTTCTCCAGGACACTTCCCAAAGGTTTTGGGGAGGGAGTCTCTGGAGAGTTTTAAATCTTTACTAGGAAAATAAAGACAAAATTCTTGAAATTACAGATGTTTGTAAACCTACAAAGAGGCAAATATCTCTCTAAGAGCATTGTTTATGAGGTTAAAAGCTATCAATGTGTAACGTTTGAGGGAATCTTTTAGCACAACCGCCCCTCACCTCTCCATCCCTGTTCTAGCCCGAGGGACTGCTTATTGTAACCTGAAAACAGTTTGGATCTAGGACTCGGAGAGAAAAGCACGGTGCACAGTTGTTTTAATGTTCGCACGTATCAGATTTATGGAGTATCAACTTATTTAGAAGTTTGGTTATTTTCCATTAGCAAATATCGTCCAACTAAATTTGAGCAGAACACCCTCTGAATAAGTCAAATAGACAAAGGCTCTAAATGAGGAAATTAATTATAGCCAGTGTCCCAGGGAAAAGAACCCCACCGTGGCACTGAGAAATGTAATTAATGGGAGGGAAGTGCCAACAAATCACTCCTTAAAATATTAACGCTATCAAAGAACAGCTGGATAAGGAGGAAACTTGACCCTTGGGGGACTGATGGAGGGGCCGTGGCTGCTGTACAGTTTCACACAGTTGTGATGTAATGAAATTCCTCAAATCGTAACTTTTAAAAAAAGATATTAAGTAGTGTGGTCCTGGAAAAGTTATTAAGAGTTAGTGTGTCTTTGAGTTTGATTATTTTATTATGATCCGTGTAGCTCTCATTCGCTGTGGTTTTAAATCTCTTTCCCTTTATTTTCCTGAAAACAAACTCAAACCACCCTGCTGCCCCCAAACTAGAGAAAGAAAACACACACACACACACACACACACACACACACACACACACACACCATTAAAGCCCGGTGACAGTATTTTTTCTATATACATAAAAATCCATTACCTATGAAATTTCTACTAAAACACTTTTTCCCCCATATACTTCAATTAAATTCTTGGTTAAGGAAAACACACCCGTTATTTGTTTGCCTAAATGTAATTTGGCTTTACTCAACAGTTTGATAACTTATTATTGCCCCCCCCCCAAACATGCAGGTATAATTTTACACCATCCTATTCAACACGTGGCGTGTTGGGTATTTACTTTTATAATTAAATAATAATCTTAATATTTAAGATATGAAGCTAAAAGTGGTTCTTTACCGGGAATGGAATTTAATTTAGATACTTAAAAATAAACCGTTTTATTCCGTATTAAAGTTTTTCTAGAAGCCTCTGGGACCGCGGGGAAACTGCGGGTGTAATAAATACTTCTGACCGCGTACGCTTGTGCTGGCGGTGCTCTGACAAGTTCTTCCATTTGTTTCACGAGAGTTGCTAACATATAAATCGGGTGACAGGGTGTTCAAAGTGTTTGGCAAACCGTGCGGCTAAGACGAACGTCCTCACACGTATCGAACCAATAAACCCGGAGAGGAAACACAGGTTGCAATAAAAATAAAGCCTTGAGGTTAGCCCAGGTTTCACGTAACTCTGGCTTCATGAGGCTCTTCCCTCGACTGGAGGAGCTTTGCCCTGCAAACAGCCCACAGGGGACACATCATTTAAATAAATGTGTTTCTTTGCCCGAACAGAAGTTCAGATAGACTCGATTATCATTAATTCTGCTCTTTTATTTCCTTTGCGGGCGCGAACACTGAAACCCTGGCCTTTGAAGTGTTGCTGACCCGGGTCCTCCCCGGCGCCGGCTCAGCGGTGCGGGAAGGAGGCGCCTGAGCGTGAACTCCTGGAAGCTGCAAAGGAAGGGGTGGGGGGGGGCGAGGTGCAAATGTTGGTGACCCTAAAAATCAGGTTGTTGGAATGGAACGAATCCTCAGACTCGGAGGCACAGGGACAAACTGGGTCTGTGCAGAAGCCGACAGGACAGTTGGAGAACTCCAGCCGCCGCGCTCGTTTTATAAAAAGTGAGAGCCGTGGAGCTTAAGCGCTGCAGCGAGTCCCCTCGCGAGCTGGCATGCGTGGACGGAGGCGGGACGGTAGCCTTCCTCATCCTTCTGCAGGTTTTCCCCCGGCTGTGTGACAGCTAGGTGGCGGGCTCGGGCTGGTCCCCTCGGGGTCACCGCCAAGGCCCGGGGGAGTGCCGTGGGTGGGGGCGGAGGGGAGACGCGCGTGAACCTGCGGGCGTCCGTGACCGCACCGCGGTGCGCCCGCTGTGATTAGCTCGCGCGGCGACCCCGGAGGGCGGACTCTCCTCACCCTCGTGTCTCCTCCTCCCTCTGCCTTTTTAAGGGACGCCCTCCAGGCAGAGCTGTCAGCCACCCCAGGCCCTCTGCACTTGGCCACGACTGGGCTGTCTCCCGCCTGCGTGACAGTCAGGGGCGGGAGCGGAATTAGCCACTGGTCCCCGGGACCTGCACTTAGAGAGCTAAGCTGAGCTCCCGGCTCTGCCCGGTACCCGGCGACAACCCACGATCCGGACGCTGCCCGGCCTTGGGGTTGGTTGTCCGTGGCTCGACGGCCCGCGGGCAAAGCGGGGTGGGAGGCGGCCCGGGCCGGGTGCTCCTAGCGGGATGAGCCGGGCTAAGGGCGGCCGCTGCTTCAGTCGCAGCCTCCGCGGTGGCCTCCCGCGAGCCCTGGTCCCCTCGCCCTCCCGCACCATGCTGTCCTCCGGCCACCGGAGCCCGCAGAGCAGCCCACGTCTCCTACCCAGGCGCTGCTAACCCACGAGAGCGCGTTCTTGACCGGGAGGTCAACTGGCCGCGTGGTGCCTCGGGGGAGGCGGAACCGTGGTCCCCGGAGCCTCGGCTCCGCCCTCCGACTCTTCAGCTGCCACCGGGCGCGGGGCGGCGATGGGGGCGCTGCTGGCGCTCTGTCTGCTGGTGGGCTTGCTGCGCTGGGGCCCGGCGGGCGCGCAGCAGCCTGGGGAATATTGCCACGGCTGGGTGGACGCGCAGGGCAACTATCACGAGGGGTTCCAGTGCCCCGAGGACTTCGACACGCAGGACGCCACCATTTGCTGCGGCTCGTGTGCGCTGCGCTACTGCTGCGCTGCAGCCGACGCCAGGTTGGAGCAGGGCGGCTGCACCAACGACCGCGGAGAGCTGGAGCATCCTGGCATCACCGCGCGTAAGTGCGGTATCCCTGGGCGGACAAGGCTCGCCCTCCCGACACAGGTCGGGCCTTACGAGCTCAGACCGCAAAGTGAACCCCGCTAGGTCTGGGGATCGAGGAAAAAGTGGGTGATCGTATTTCAGGGGTCCTATCGCTTGGCAGTTTGGATCTCAGCTGCACGTGGTCCCCACGGTTCGGCACTAGGGAAAGTTTGCAAGGGCTCGCAGGAACTGCAGGGCTGGCGGGCACCTGGTGCTTCTGGGGAAGACAGCTGGAGCTAGGTTGGGTTTCCTGGGCGCTCTGGTCAAATGGGGAAGCTCCGGAAGAGCCGGTGCCAGGGAACGCGACTCTGATCAAGAGCCCAAATACAGTTCCGCAGGCTGATTTTTCAACTCCTTATTTTCTTTTGTCCAGTAGTAGCATTTCGTCACTCTTCCAACTTCCTTTCAATTCCCTGCATCCAATTACCCTCCCTAGCCCAACCCCTATTGTCACGCTTTTCAGAAACACCCAAGTCTTCGAGGTGAGGATTTAAAATTCAGGGTCACAGGGCTTCCTCAAGGGCCCCTATTCTCACGTCGGAAAACACGGGTCAAATTTCCGCTCACTTGTCCACTTGCTCACTTAAGAGGTGAATAAATCAGGTCCCCAGCTGAGGAAATTTACACCTTGAAAAAAAGTTTTCCACTTGAGTTGGAACATCAGGGAAAGCCTTTACAGCTCAAGGCGATGGTTTTACTGCCAGGAAACTCGAGAAGCCTGCGGAGCTGAGAGCCTGTGACTCCCTGGACTGGGAGGAAGCAGCGCAAGGGGCCTGCACACTAAGATTCCCAGAAAGGCAGGGGGAGAGAAGCAAGAGCAGTCATTTGAGTCCCATTCTGCAAATGACAACCCAGAGAAGCGGGATAAGCATCTCGGTGTTTTCCTTTGGAATTTAATTTTGGGGAGGGTGTTAAAAAGCCCAGTCCTGAGGATCTGAGAGGTTGTTTCTAGACAACACAGTGGAAAGCGGGAAGCTCTAGGCTATCACAGCCTGTTAGAAAACCAAACTTCTCTTCTCCTCTAGGCAGGGCTAAGCCTGCCTCCTGGGTGGGGAGGGGGTTGTCCAAAAAAGAGACAGGAGGATAGGAGCACTTTCCCCACTTACTGAGTCTGAGATCAGGCCAAACCAGATGGATAGTGGCTTTGTCTCCTGCCAGCAGTTTAACCTCTAGTGACTTAACTATACCGGGCCTCTTCTCGAATTTAAAATGGGCCTATTGCCATCAAAGAGTCAGTTTATTGATGAAACTAGCATACAAATGTTTGGCTCAGCGCACAAGGAGGACAGGCTAACTTCACCTGGCCTTGTACACACCACTGGTACTCACATGGGGGACATAAGGGACGCTGAAGAACTCACAGTTAGCAGCCCATGGGTACTGTTACTCCGTTACTACCTGTTACTCCCTGGCTGAGTCTTTGGAAAAGACATGTATCTATACCTGGCTAAGAGGGAGTTTCTATCTCACAAGGCCTCTGTGATAAATGTCAAATCTGATACAGAAAACCAGGCTCAAGGGCCTGAGTAAACCCAGGAGTCTTGTCTGCTGCCCCTAAGCTGGAGACTGCATCTCAGTGTGGCTCTTTTACACAGGGGAGAGACCAAGACAGCTGCCCTGATACCTCTGGAAAAGAAAGTCTTATTTCTATCTGCCTTTTAGAGAGGGGGGCAAACAAGAGTTTGCTCTGTCTTGGGAATGTGCTTAGAAAAAGAGTCTGGGTCACCAATACTGAGAACTCCATGTTGTTCTTTCTGTGGGTGGGAGTATAGACACTGAGGTATGACATCTGGAGTCAGGACTGGTGATTTGTGAGATGGTGGGAGACACAGTAAATTGGGGCTCACCGTGGATTGCTTTCCCCTGCTCTTTCTAGAGCTGTATAACACCCTGGGGCTTCATTCAACAGGCCTGGTTCTCATTGCTTAGTCTGGAAATGTTTGGACTGGAGATGGATTGTCAGTCTAGGAGATGGGTTAGGCCTTTAAGTGTCCCACCGTGATCAAACTCCTAAAACCTAGATTTAAATGCACATGCATGGTGACCCTCCCAAGCCCACCCTCTCCCTTCAGTGCATGAAGAGGACGATAGGCTTTCGGACTTCCAGATGTTCAGTATGATGGCTAATTGCTAACAGAGGCTACAGAACCCGTTTGCTTCCTCCCTGCCAGGATTAGGAAGAGCATTCCATCACCATGGTTTGTACTTTGGAGGTTGCCAGTCGCATGCTCTAAAAAAAACGGAACTGACAGCGGTAGCTATAATGAGCCTCTGCCTCCTGTCTCTTAAAACGCTAAAGCAGAGGCTAGGGTTTGAGTGACCTTTACCCTGCATCTGTGTATGTCTGCTTTTGCCTTTCAGAGCCTGTCTACGTCCCCTTCCTGATCGTCGGCTCCATCTTCATCGCCTTCATCATCTTGGGCTCCTTAGTGGCTATCTATTGTTGCACCTGTTTGAGACCCAAGGAGCCTTCCCAGCAGCCGATCCGCTTCTCACTCCGAAGCTATCAGACAGAGACCTTACCCATGATTCTCACCTCCACCAGTCTCAGAGCAGCTTCTAGGCAGTCCAGCACGGCCACCAGCTCCAGCTCCACAGGAGGATCAGTCCGAAGGTTCTCCTTTGCCAGGGCTGAGCCAAGCTGCTTGGTACCCTCATCACCTCCACCTTATACCACTGGCCACACCATACACCTAACCCAACCATCCGGTTTCCTGGTGTCACCCCAGTATTTTGCATACCCTCTCCAGCAGGAGCCCCCATTACCTGGGAAGAGCTGTCCAGATTTCAGTTCCAGCTGACAGGCAGTGGTTGTGATACAGCGAAATGGCAGCCAGACGGAGTGTTGCTGTCTTGGCCAAGCCATGCTCACTTCTGAGGAAATTTGTGGTAACCCATCATGCTCATGGAGAAAAGGTCCAGAAAGGTTCGGCACTTTCTGGTCTTGAGGTCCTTGGCTACAATTACAGGAGACCTAGCAACCATGGTGAACAGGACAACGTATTCACCTTTTGTTCAAATATTCATCAGCTTGACGTTCAGTTTGCAAGTTGAAAGAAAATATTTTACTGGACAATTCAGCTATACTTTGTAGAAAAGTGCCCTGTGTTCCTTTTCCTGTGTTGAATTATAGTACAAATATATACATTAAATAAGGAAGGACATATACTTAACTGTAACTATAAAAGTTCACTTAAAAATTAACTGTTAAGTAAGCTTGAAGGGCCGGTGAACTACCTATTTATAATTTTTGGAGCCACCTAACCATAAGTAATATTAGTACGATGAGAACATTTACTTCTTAAATTAATAACAAATTTTGTTTAAAATATGAGTTTTCTTTTTCCAAAATACAAGGTTTCAGTAACCACATGGGAAGCCTAAAATTTTAAATATAGACTCAGACATTTGTTGTAACACAGATTCTGGGTAAAAATCACCTCCCCCACCAACCTGAGGGAATATTTATTGCAGACTTTTTGTTCAGCAATATTAGGGTTTAAACGGAAGTTGGACAATTGGGTCTTAAAACATTTATTTGTATAAAGAATTATATATAAAAGTGAAGATTCGTAATTTAATTTACTTACCACATTGACAGTACTAATTATTTAGAAGTCACACCGTAACTTTGCTCAAAGTTGGGGTGGGGGACATTAGTGTCAGCAGTCAGTATTCCACATTTTATGTGCCACTGTGTTTGATGTCTGGTTACAACAGATAAGGACCAGGCTAGAAAAACAAATGTTTATCTGGTTTCCTGAACTCTATTTGAAGTTTTCGAATCAGTATTTTTTATTTTATACTCTTAGTGACAATTCTTTTGCTATCTATTAAGAGGATATATTTTTATCCCACACCCCATCTTTTAAAATTAAGGTAAAACTGGCATCCTCGGGACTTTGGAAAGCAGCAGAGGTCTGTTTTTATAGAGTCCTTAGAAAACAGTCTCTTTGTGGTCCTCACATGTCACTTGGCCTGTAGAGTTTGACCACCCGGATATTTTTTCATAGAATGTTCTGGGTTTTTGTTATACATAGAAGATGTGACATTACTAGTCCTACCCTACTGTGAGCTCAGTCCTGCCCTACTCTGGGCTCAGGCCAACCCTCCTCAGGCAATACACCCACCTGTCACCAATTTCTTTCCTGTTCATCCACGTGCTCCATCTCCTTCACTACCGCCATTGGTGCACTTGGCGAGTCTAGCTTATGGGAATTTGTTCCGTCAGGTCAGGTATCACCTTCAGTAGTCATGTCCCCAGTCAACAGAGGTAGAATCCTGCCCTAGGAGGGTTAATTGGCTTCCTTGCTTTCCAGTTGAGGGTCAGAGAAAACCAGTTGGAAGGCGTTACTCCTTTGCCAGGAAGTTAGAGGGGTGCCAACTCCGAGTCCTTTCTCCCACATGCAAATTTGGTCTTTCTCCCAAGTATTCAAGATTACACGCAAAAACAGCTAAAGAGACAGCAGGATGTAAAGAACAAATGTTTGAGACTGTGCTCAAACCCACACAACTGGATCATCATCCTGGCTGCAGTAGCTCTGTGCCATTTCTTTGACAGTTTTAAGCTAACTTCCGCCGAGTTCTCTGTTTTAACTAACACAAGCCAAGCGCAGTGCTGAGCAGTTGTGTATTAACTCACCCAATCCTCCAAACAACTCAGAGGTATTATACTTGCCATCTTAAGATTCGGAAATGAGAAAGAGACGAAAGTGTTCAACTTTCTGTAGCAAGTTAATATTGGAGTTGGTGTGTAGAGAATGATTTAAACGCCAGGATGATACCTGCTTTAAAACGTATTTAGTTTGTTTTTGAGATAGGGTGCCCCTACATAGCAAGGCTGGTCTAGAACTCATGATCTTGCCGCCTCAGCACCCCTCCTCTTGCACAAACATATTGGGGTTATGGCTGTGTGATGTCACACCCTGCTTTAATGTGCTTATTCTTGGCCCTACTAAGAGCAACGAATGTTTCTTATTTTGTAATCTTTATAATTGTCAAAAAAATGAATTACAGACAATATATCTGTAATTAAAATAAACCCATTCGGTTTGCTAATGAGAGGGAGAGAGGGGGTGAGGACAAGAACAAGAGCCAGAGGGAGCAAGACTGAGAGAGTAGGAGGGGGAGAGGAGAGAAGGGAGAGAGAGAGAGAGAGAGAGAGAGAGAGAGAGAGAGAGAGAGAGAGAATGGAAGCTTCAGCAGACTATTAAGGACTCACAGAGAAGTGACTGAGCCAATTTTGCCCTTTCATGCCCAGTTCCACAGTGTCTGCTAGCGTACAGAAATGCCCCATCCCGTGCTAAGCAAGATTCTAGTTTGTCAGTGGCTATACTTTCTGTTTCCTGCTGCTTTGGAGAACAGAATGCATTCTTTAGGCACACTGGTGCTGAGTGATTCATGGAGTACTCACACCTAGACTTCCCTGCTGCTGTGGGATTCGCCAACCAATCAGCTGACCATATAGTATTTAAAACTAGGATGGTGTTGTGTATGTAATTTATTGTCAAGTGGCATTCAGTGACATTGAGTCAAATCATATACCCATGTACTTGGTGACACAAAATGTATCTTTGTACAAGCCTTCTCTTTGGAAGCTAAGTGGCTGCTAATACTATTTGTGATCTTAACATAATAAAGCCATCCCATGGTAAGTTTTAGACATGTCTCTTTCAACAAGCCTGTGAGTCACATTCCTTACATTTGGGTCTGGCCCTGTGTGAGGTTCCATTGAAAACTCCAAGTGGAATTAAATGCAGTTCCTATCCCAAAAGCCTCTACTCTCCATTACTGGCTGGGACAAGGCAACTAGGCCTTGAGATGGGATGTTGCAGGTGCTTTAGAAAAAGAAGTTCTGTATTGACCAGGAACGTAGCTCAGTGGATAAATGTACTTGTACAAGTCTGAGAGGCATGAGTTTGGGTCCTTAGCATCCACATAAATGCTGAATGAGTATGGCAGCCACTTTGTATTTCCAACTTCCCTATGAAGTTGAAGACAGGGGATCTCTGGCAAGCTGGCTAGCTAGACTAGCTAAATCAGTGAGCTCTAGGTTCAACTGAGGAACCCTGCCTCAATGAATAAAATAGAGGGCCATCAAAGAGACTCCTGATAATAATCCTCGGGCTTCCACATACACAGTCCACATACAAGTGTGGCACCCCCTGCAAACACACACATACACATGTACAAACATCACACATACACAGGCAAAAAGAAAAACAAATGGAGAATTGATATCATTCCTTCTCCCAGGGAGCTCACAGTCGGGTAGAAGAAGATGAGTCTATAGTCTAGTCTTTAGGACGCTTCATAACTGTGGTCTTAACAGTGATGCAGGATGCATGGAAAGAGGTACAGACTCATACTGAGGGCCTGCTGTGGGGTGTGAGCTGGGAAAACCATGTAGTGGGTTTGAGTGAGGAACACTGACGGGAGTGGGGGCAGTAGAGAAGAGTAACGGTATTAAGAGGCAAGATCTGTGAAGGTAAAAGAGTCAGGAGCACCCAGGGTCAGACTAGAACTCTTAAACAGCATCCTCGCAAGTTAAGTTATTAAGGAAGTGAAGTGCTAACATATACTACATACCTGGCTATTTAAAAATTGCATTAGACAATTCAATAGTAATGACATTATTCTGACTGTTTTTCTTTCAATTGCTAGCTACCCAGTTTGTACTTGGAGGCAAATACCAATCGTTACTATTTCATATTTTCCAAACATATTAAATGCAAGTGGCAGCCCTGAAATATTTTATGAGAGACTGTGAACTGCTCATATCATCTTTATTTTTGGACAATTAAACATGGGGGATCAGTCATGTCATTTGAAATCTCTGAGGACATGCTCACTGTGTCCCACTACCACAAAACACAGTGGCAAGTTAATCTGGCTGAGAATCTTATTGTTTTCACAAAGAATTAGAGTCTCAGCATCCTCAAATTACGATGGTTGCGAAAACTATAATTCTACATTTTGAAAACGTGGTCATTCCTATGATTAGATTTACCAATCATCACTCATTTCTCAAGACATTTCTACACTACCTTGCTGAGTTTCCAGTCAGTCCTCCCTCTGACGTAGGACTGTCCTAGGCTTGTCTTACAGATGGAGAAATCACAGTAGAAGGATAAACAGCATGTCCCAGGACGACAAACAGGATAGGAGAGATAACACTTGTGTCCTGGGAGGTCAGCTTCGCAACTCTATGTTCTTTATGACATTAGCCTAGAAGGACCACGTTTCTTAGGAAAACAACCCAAAATATTTCTCAGAAAATCCACTGGGGAAAGTGACTAGTTGCACTGTGTCTTACATAGCCTATAGCATCACAGGTCCTGATAGATATGAAGCTCATGCTATATCATGAGAGCATGGAAAGAAACATTAGATGACGCACGTTTCCCACTTTACATGTAAGAAATGGAAGACACCAAGTCTGACTTTTGAGCTTTTATGTCTGGTTCATTTTCTGGCTCTTGCTTAGAAGAGTCTTTTGACCAATTGCTTCACCTCTTGCTTTTTTCGTTTGTAAGATGGGCATGTTAATAGTAGCTTGTTGCTCTGAGCTGTCTGGAGAAGAACCATTCTCTCAGATCGGCTGCACTCTAATGGGGAGGGATCTGGGTAAAAATTAATGGTATGTATAGAAATTAATGATAAGGAGAGTAAAAGTACCGTAGAGTAAAAATGAAAGGCCACTTGCTGTGGGACAGCATGTACCTTTGACTGGGGATGGAGAACAGAAAACGATGTCTTGATGAATCATTGGCCTCTTGAGAAATGGCCAAATTCCCATTGTTGTCCATTATTGCTCCAGCGTCTGGAGTGCTATGGTTGCCGTTAGTCAGTTTTCCAGCACTGTCACAAAATAGCTGAGGCTGAACTTTAGAATATAAAAAGGTTTATTTGGGCTCAGTTTTGGAGGTTCTGTTCGCTTTGGGCTCATGACAAGGCAGCATATCTGAGCAGGAACATGTAGGAAGCAAAGCTTCATCCTTCGTGAGTATCGGGGAAGAGCAGGATTGAGGAAGGGTCAGGGTTACCCTCCTTGAGGGCCTGTCTCCAAACATCTTCCACTAGGCTCCACCTCCCAGTACTACCATCTGTGGACTGAGCCTTTAACACATGGGCCCAAACCACTGCCTGGGCTCTGCATTCATTTTATCATAAGCTTTAGGAAAACAAATCTAACAGAGTAATTTTGCTTTAAAATCGATTATTCATTCCAAAGTCTACTGATTATATTTTGAATTGTCCAAATGGATAGACTGTTTGCTCTTATTTTTCTGCCTGCTTATTCCCTCTCTCTCTCTCTCTCTCTCTCTCTCTCTCTCTCTCTCTCTCTCTCTCTTTTCTTTTTGTTTTGTTTTCTGAGACAGGGTTTCTCTGTGTATCCCTGGCTGTCCTGGAACTCACTCTGTAGACCAGGCTGGCCTCAAACTCAGAAATCCGCCTGCCTCTGCCTCCCAAGTGCTGGGATTAAAGGCATGCGCCACCACCGGGCCGCATACCTATCTATCTTTCTTTCTTTCTTTCTTTCTTCCTTTCTTTCTTTCTCTTTTTTTCTTCCTTCCTTTTTTCCTCCCTCTTTCTTCCTTTCTCTCTCTCTTCTTCCTTCCTTCCTTCCTTCCTTCCTTCCTTCCTTCCTTCCTTCCTTCCTTCCTTCTTTCTGTGTGTATGGAGCTGCATCAGGTGAATTTGAACCCACAGGAAAAAAATTCCCTAAACTGAAATAACTAAAAGGCTTCCTAAAATATATACAGTTACAACCGGAATCTGACACACTACACTAAGCCGGTATCAATTTACTTTTTAAATTTCATGTATGTTTAGGGAAAATATGAATTTATAAGCATGCTAAGTTATTTAAGGGAGCAAAGTGTTAACACATATTACTACATACCTAGTTATTTAGAAATTTCAATGAAATGTCCATTATTAGTGAGATTTTCTGACAGAGTTTTTCTTGCAATTGCTAGCTACTCACTTTGTACTTAATAAAGATCAAACGTTATAAAATATTTCACATTTTCCAACATTTTTTTATAAGCTTACTTGTGAAATTATTTAAATTCAAATTATCCAGATTTGAAAGGCTTTTTTTTTTTTTTCATTAAACTGGGGTGGCTGTGTTACAGCAACGGTAGCTTTAGGTTAAAGATGCTGTAAGCATGAGAAAACAGACTTTAAATGGGGATGACATACTGAATTATGAGGGTGTATTTCAAGTTTGCTGTTGCCTATAGCAACAGTAGAAGGCATCCTAAGTCAAGGTGTCAGCATCAACACACATGTAACCCCCACCCTTTTAAAGGGGAATGGCAGTTAGTGTGTAAATTGTAATAGAACTCAGAGGTAACTTCTCCATAAACTGTTTTACTAGGGCTTTGCATGAAGATCGACCACCAGGTGCCTCAGGAAGTCTGGGAAGGACAGGGGCTCCCAACAGCTAAATAGACATGGTGTTATCAAATCAGATCTTTTCAGTATATCATGTTCAGTATCCGTGTATTAAGAACTTCGATTCTAGCAGTTTACCAAATGCATCTTCATTGGGTGAGCTTTTATTAAAAGATGCTTGTTTCTGAAAAAAAAAAAAAAAAAAGACACTTATTCCACGTTTCCATATACTTTTGGCCCATTTATTATTTTATGGTTACTTCCTTCAAATGTTGGCTAAACTTGGCCACCTCTCCCTCTCTCTTTAAAGTGGGTTTAGAAAACCTATGAAAATTCATACAACACAAAAGCACAGAGACCTTTAGTGAGCTGTTTACTGACAAGCTGGTTTAAAATGCAGATACCTGTGAGACATTTCTAGACAATAAAACTGAAATATAGTAACTTTCCAAAAAAAATATTTGCATTAATTATATAAACTACTCTCCTATCAAATTAGGACTAGTATTCTATCTCATTTAGTTGAATTAAATTGATTTAAATATAGCTGTAAATGTTATGAAGCTATCAGATGGATACAGCATCCCAGACTATAGTTACAGTGGGTTTGTGCCTTTATAAAGCAACATAATTTCTAAAAGTAGCAATCAAAACCTCAGCCAGTTCCTTTATATAATGGTAAAGTTTATTTTATTTTTTTTTAGTAACAATTAGAGGACAAAAATGTTTAAAATTTGCAGTTTAAAACATGCACATTCACAAAAGGCGGATGACACGGGACAGTGCATAGAAATGGAGTTTACTCAACATTTGTAACTATTTATAAAACACAGTGCATCAAACATCAAGATACACAAACCTGAGAGAACCACTTTAAGCACAGATTCGACGCTTATCCACGCATGCAGCGTCACGATCTTTACAGCCGTTTCGGCAGGAATGGCGTCACGATCTTTACAGCCGTTTCGGCAGGAATGGCTTTTCCATGGAGCTGAATGTCTATTTTCTTCTTTTTAAAGCAAACTGCAGCCTTTCACAGCTGCCATCCAAGGCTGCCGTCTACTTTAACTTCATACACTCGAAAAGGTGAGAAATGAGCCCGAGGAGGCTACAAACGGGGCACTCGCTGCATTTATGGCTTCTAGTCTACGACTGGGAATCTCATCTCCACCGGAGGAGCGTACTTACCAACAGAAAGCTGCTGCTAATTCAAAGTGAGCGCACAGGCCAGTCCACCTTTCTTCCTAGTTAAGGAAGATTTATTTGCTGAGAAGTTTCATGAACTTTCTAAAGAAGAGTTCTTTGAAGCTAAACAGAAGATTCAATTAAATAATAATAATAATGATAAAAAGATTCAGCTGAATTTGTTGGAACTTGTAAAACAACCCATTTATTTCTTTAAAAAATAAGTTGTGTGGAGGACTGATGAACTTGTCCACTGACTATTCAGTTCTACTTAGGTCATGGTAAAGTTTCATAAGACAGAAATAAATATAAGGATTTACACAAAAGCCATGCATTTGTCTGAATCACCTTAAATATTAATTCATGCAAACCATAAACCTATCCAAAAAAAAAAAAAACCAAACCCAAAACAAACACACGTACACACACACACCAAAAACCTCAACCACCTGCTTTTCTACAGAAAGTAAATCAATACGAAACACGAAAGGCGTTTATTTCCTTTTCTTAAGATTTACCTTACATTCCATTTTAATAACTGTTGAAGGTTAATTAAAACACAGCAAAGTATAACTAAGTTTCACAAGTATTTTATTTTAATGTGAGAAAAATCAGACTACGGTATGTTTAAGAAACAGTCCGGAAATACTCATCATTACAAAGCATTTATGAGGCACGGACCACACGGTGCTATTGTAAGCAACGGACAGAAGGAATTCTATATACTTGCTCACCATGGTGTGAATGAGTGGGGCATTTCTTTGATAAATTTTGTAGCTTAATTATCAGACTAATGATTCGTTTCATGATGCAAGTTTTAAGACCAGGAACCATCAAAAAACCAAGTGTATGATGAATAGCTTTATAATAGTTATACACTGATTAAAAAGGATACCACCCATTGCTTTCTGTCTAGCATTTGTTTTCTGAAAGGTCATTTTTCAAACATAGGTTATGAGTGTGGCACTGAGTACAGAACAAATTAACCTACTGTGAATGTCACATCAGCTATCTGGGACTCTGAATTGAAAAATTAAAATACATCATTAAATGCTGAGACAACATGCTGATTATTTCCAGGAGCCATTTTACCTGTTGGGAAGGAAAAGGACTCACTGACTGTCTTTAATGACAACACAATCCATGGCTCTCTTATTTGGCAGTATCCCTTCACCTGTCTGGGTGAGAGAGAGCTATGCAGTAAGTTCTCCTGGCCGCTGATGCTGTTTCCCAGGGAACACTGAGTGAAGTACCAGCCAAGAGGCACATTTACCATGTTAAATGTCCTAGGTTCCCGAGAGCATTGCTTTCCTGCTAATACCTTCATGAACAGAGCATCTTTCAGGTGTGAGACAGCAGTGAGTTGTTAGGTGTGTATATCTAATACACAGAGAAAGTCTGTGCTCCACATTGATGTGTGATATCCCAGGGACCCAACATGAACGATTCACCTCCCAGATTTTCAATGCTAGAATAATGAGAATTTTCTGCCATAAACAGTCTTTTCTGGATTGTAAACATTACAAAGCAATCATGTCAGCATTTACCAGAGTCCCCTATAGGGGACTTTTAAATGGGAGTTATACGTTATTTATTTCAGAAAACACAGGCTTAAAGTCATTTTGACTGCAGCCATTCAAATCCATGGTAAAAACCATGTGCCTTTTCCCCAGCTGACAAAGGTTAGAAACTGGAGAGGATTAAGTCTCTATAAACTCGCTGCAATAGCAAGTCTCTATTTCAAGTTTTACTCAAATGGCCACTCCATGTGCTCTCCCCAACTTAAGAACAGAGAGACCAAGTTAATGCCCGGCATCCAGGGACAAAAGGCATAAAGAGTCTCATTTTCAGGGTATGATGTATACTGATTAACCATGAGTATGCTCAGGTGGAAGAGATCCATCAAAATAACTCATGATTCAATAGAAAAAGATGACATTTGATTTCCAGGCGGAGGTCAGAAGATTCCATTCTCATTTACAATGTTTTGATGTGAGGAATCCAGAGACAGATACCTCTGATGGCTAGGGCAAAGGAAAGCAAGTCTTTTTTGGATAACCACTTATTTTTGGGGGGGTATGACCTCAATTGCCACCACTAGGAGGCTGAGGAGAACCCACTCTCCAGATTCAGCTGGTAGATGGCTAAGTCTACAGCCTCACAACCTGGGAGATCAGCTTAGATTCTAGGTGTGTGGTTCTGCTAGATGTTTTGGTTCCTGTGTCCGCTGATCTGAGCTCCAAACGGGATGGTTTGAGATGCGAGCTATGTCCACTCTGCTCCCTTTAGAATTACGTGAATTTTTAGAACCTCTTATTTGCAGGGAATGTGGAAACACATTGGTAACTAGCTACAGATTTAGAGAAGAGACATGAAATCTAGTTTTAAATTCAGACCAAGAAAAGGGGAGTGGGCAATGAAATGATTTAACGGGCTAATATGGAGAAACCCGCCCCCCACCCCCAAGCCAGTCCTTGCACACATTTAAAGGTCTATTTTGCTGGTAACCCACATAAAGGCAAACAGGCTTTTGAATAGAAGGCAGAAGAATTTGTTTCAATCTCCAAAGTGTATCTGAAAACTAGAACTTCCCCCTCTCTTTTTTTTTTTTAATCTTTTAAGATGAAAAAAATACCATAAAAACTGTAGAAAACTGGGTGTGGTTTTTAAATATAGCCCCTTCACCATTTACTGTTGGTAGCAAAATAGGTATTTTTCTCCCCCCAGGAGATTTCATAGAGATGCCAAACTAATCAGAGCGAACACATATTTGAAAACATATCAGTGAACCCTACTGGTGATAAGTATTCATTGACTATAAGGTGTTAGGATTGAGCAAAATAGGTATTTCCTTAAAATGGGGGAAATATGCTACCTATCTGTCTCGTGCCGCTAAGCAGTACGTGACTCGTTTTGGGAGTTGTCGGCCGAGTGAACTGTGAAATAATTTTCAGGCTTAAGCATACGGGTAGTCGCCATGAGACCAACTGTGCTACATATATCATCTCCAGTGGGAGCGCACAGGGAAGAACAAACAGCACAGGACAAAAGCTGAGCCTATGTACATGACAAAAAGCCCATGCAGTATCTCACGGATTATCCCAAAGGTCTTTGGAAATCCCACATAAATATGTAAGGGTAATTTTCTTAGGACGGGTGGGGGAAGACAAAACGGCGTCACTGTCACTCAATATACAGCAGAAGCCAGATTTTTTTTTTTTAAGGGACATCTAAAGGAGCCTAAAGTTTATCATAAATGACAGACAGTACAATTAAAACAGAAAAAGTCAGCCTCGTAACAACAATCACACGCACACACGTTCCCTCCTACGGGAACTAATAAAAACCACAAACAACAGAGAAGCAGTTGTAAGGCCCAAGGTGCGACATCACAGATTTTAGTAGCAAATGCCTGGAAATGCTCAAATTTTTAAGTCACGCTCATGTTTGAAGAGTCAAGCATGCAGATCGTACAGAGGTACTGTGAAAAAAACTTTCTTTTAAATTTCTGGGCAGATGACTACTGAATGAGAAACGCACACACTGAATGTCTTTGGCAAACACTTAGCAAGACACTCTTTGACACAAACACGTATTAATGCCTTGTCTAGAAACGTAGACTGGCTGGCTTATGTCAGCATATCCTGAACTCTAAGTCTGGATATTGAGGGTACTTCCCTTAACATCATTTCTGAGTTGTTGTTGTTTCTTTTAAACGGTTGATTGACTGGTGGTTGAGCCAATGAACGATAGTTTCAGCCCCAGAGGGACAGTTTGTGAACACTGACCTGCCCCCATTTCGAGAAAGCACTCTGGCAAGATATAAAGTAATTTCCACCATTGGTTTACAAAGCCTTAGCAGGTACTTGAGGACATCCGAGGACGATGGTATTACAGTAGTCACATAGCGCCACGTCCTTGAAATTCATCTGTGAGATGAGCTCAGATCCACTTTTTCTCCCCATGGACCAGACTGGAATTGGTCAGCAGGTTGCAGTGATGACCTTAGACTGTGACAGTTCTCCTCAGAGACACAGTGGGGGGGCTGGTGGCCTAGGCCTGCCAATCACCACTCATCAGGCCTCTGTTTCGTGGTATCATAGGCTCTAATCACTTCAGACTGTGAGACGATGCCATTTTCATCTTGAGAGAAAGCATAGCCATCTGTAAGCAACAAAAGAGCAGAAATTGGTTAATGAATTCACTGGAAATTACTGTCGGTTACGGTGTACCACCATCTGCTGGGAGGGCTGGTACATCCTTCCCACCTTCAGAAGCCAGGGGCACTCATGTTTAACATTTGGAAGACACAAGTTCAGCAGCAAAAAAAAAAGAGTGGAAGGGCCAGAGGCTGCCAGTGTGGATCCTCTAAACTCTGCTTCCCATTACACTAGGCTGAAGCTGTCGAATCTCCCTTTGACCTCAGAGCCACATAGTAAGTCCACTCCCTTCACGTTTGCTTCCTCGTGACTGAAGGGCTCAGGGTCTGAACTTGGCATTGGGTACATTTTTAGGCTGGTGCCAAGTGAGTGAGAAGGCTGGAGTAGATGAACAGAGGGATGTATTAATGAGCTTGATTATTAATTATTCTACCACATAAGCATACAGATGAAAATACCACCCTATACTCTATAAATAGATACATGACCATTTGTTATTCTCTCTATAAAGAGATACATGACCATTGTTGTTCTCTATAAATAGATATATGATCATTGTTGTTCTCTGTAAGATACATGATCATTTGTTGTTCTTTATAAATAGATATATGATCATTTGTTAATTAATGGCACTGAGGAGGGAAGAAAGAGGAACACACAGAAATTGCCAGTGATGGGAAAAGAGGCCTGTTTTCTTTATGCTACATTCTCTTTGCCTCCCAGCACACACACACACACACACACACACACACACACACACACACACACACATCATTGATGCTTTATATAGTCAGAGGGGGTATGGGTATAGGAGATGACCCCTAGGGAAAAGGCCCCTTGATATATAAAGTCCAAAAGCACTAAACATGGGTATATATAAAGGAAAATAAAACACATGGAAACACAAAATAAAAGATATATTACTGACACCAATAAATTTACTATAGGGCTACATATGTTATGTTCTCTTTCAGGTCCTTGAAATGTTAAGAGGGTGAGATACCTAATAACTTCTTCCAACTCTAAATATGCATAAATATTTTTGAAGGGTAAAATATATGTTTCTTTGCATTGCATGAGAGCTGAAAAGACTCTGGTAGAATTATTCAAGTAGAAAAGATAACAACACAGGCAGCTTTTAAGAGTTAAGATTTATCTCACTGTTTCTTTCTAAGATTTAAGGCTCCAAGGAATGTAAGGACAGCAGCATTTTAATGTTCGTTATTAACTGGGAGAGAGTGTAGCCCACGGGTTTGTTAACCAACCATTTGTTTTTACATATCAGGCTGCAAAAATTTTAAATCATGAATTTGAAATAGTTAAATATGGTGCAAATTGAACACATGGCTCTGCTGCGTGCCGGGATCCAGCATGCAAAAAGAGCACAGCAAGTTCATTGAATCAAAATTTCAGTACTCACGAAGCAGGTTCTGCTGTAAGGACTCAGAGCGGTATAGATTCACATGGTTCTTCTTAAAGACATTCTTGAGCAGCTGTGCCCTCTCCGTGAGGCTGTGGAGTAAGTACAAAAGTATGAGACACACTGTCAGCTCAGGAAGCCCGCTCTCCTCAGGACTGCCAGCCGAGCTAGACAGAACAAAAGCCGGAGAATCCGCAGTACGGACTTCTTTTTTTCTTTTTGTTTAAATTCTGTTTCTCTAGATAGCGAATGAGATCGTAAGTGTTGAGAAACTTTTGAAGCCATCTCCGCATGATAATCTAGGAAAAATAAGGTTTCTGTACCCAGCACCATCATATCTAAATCAAACAGATACAGAATCTGCTTAACACAAGTAGTAAATCACCAAATCACCTCCAAATCTTGATCGACTCACGGTATGTATTGTGAATACAGGACTTTTAGAGTTTCAAAGCAGCTATCTTAGCCATCGTGTACCTTGCTCACATTCTGACATACTCTGATATGAAATGACAGTTTTAGTTATGCTAAGGAAATGAAAAAAAATACAGAGGGCAAAAAATCTTAATCCCTTTTAATCAGAAAAATTCCATCACCAGCCCAATATGGTTTAAGTATGTCAATTTCATTTTAAAACACAATTTATTTATTTATTTATTTATTTATTTATTTATAGAAAATAATTATGCTAGGTAAAGTAACGAGAAAAGAAGAATCCATAGCCTGGCCTCCACAGAGAGGTCCGCAGAATTAACCACCCTTTCCTCTGCTGCATGCAGTGCAGTGACTCATAACAAGAATGCAAACATTTGTTGGATAGAAGAATCTAAGCAGTTCAGACACATCTCACAGGCCTTCTCCATCTTACTAACTATGCCCTTTCTCTAGTGGCTGATTTATTCAAAGTTCTCTGATAGCAAAGAACAGTCAGCATAGGTGGAATGGAGGTGTCTGTCCGCTGAAGTGAATGGCCCACGCAAGTGTGTTTTAACAACTGAAAGAGCATCAGCTAAAAAAAAAAAAAAAAATCTCCCATCTTGTTCTTTTTCCTCACCATAGAAGTTTTAGTTAAACTGCTATAAATCATGCTAGTTCTGTGTTTTGCCATCTTCTTTTGAAAGCCAGAAATGGAATTATCTTTATCATATACACATACATAAAAAAAAAAAAAAAAAGATCTTCCCCATTGTAGAAATGAATTACACAGACATTTAGGCAAAAAATTGAAGGGAACTGTTTAGAAATGTTGACATTTGTATTAATCTCTCTCACATAGTTTCTGAAGCCCAGGGATGCTAACTAGGACTTACAAGACATACTTTATTGTCACTGGGAATTAGCTCCATTTAAAAAAGAAAATGAATTCGTGCAAAAGTCTAGTGTCAATGCCGTTAGTTATAAACCATTTCTGCCACACACAAAGGGAAAAGGGTCATCTCCAATGAGGTAGTTTCTCTTTCCTTCTTCTCTTTTTAAATGAGCTATACTACAAGCTTTGAGATACTAAGGACACTAGCACGGGTGACTCCTTTGGGGAGT
Source organism: Rhabdomys pumilio (assembly GCA_030674055.1). NCBI lineage: Eukaryota > Metazoa > Chordata > Mammalia > Rodentia > Muridae > Rhabdomys > Rhabdomys pumilio. The sequence goes on from JANHMN010000007.1 coordinate 7,322,385, forward strand.
CTGGGAGTTTGGGCATTAAGCATAGGGTAATCTGAGGATCTCAGCAGTGTACTATGGACAGGGTGTCTGGCAGACTCTGGTGTTTAAGCTGAAATCCTTATAGAAGGCTGGCAGAGAGCAAAGGAATATTCTGGTAGCTTCTTTCCCAAATTCTTTTTCTAGGTTTCAGGGTGGCCTTCCAATACTTGAAGAAGTCTAGGGATGGACTTTGTCCTCTACAGTTGAGCAACTGAAATACAAAGTATGCTGCTTTTTTTCATCTGTCTATCTATCTATCTATCATCTATCTATCTATCTATCTATCTATCTATCTATCTATCTATCTATCAATATCTATCAATCAGCACTGAGACCTTCTTGGGAAAGTAGCACATCCATCAGGAAAGAGCATAAACCTTGAAGTCTGTTTTGACTCAATTCTGAGTTTGCTGTTTGTTAGCTGGGTCACAGGAGACAAACCTTCCTTGGCCATCTCACTTATAATGGAAGGACAATACATAACTCTCTGGCACACAGGGACGGCTTAGCCACTTGTCAGCAAAGTGATTGACACTTAGGAAGCAGTAAAAAAGTGCTGGTCCCTCCTACCCCTGTCCTCAGATACCAGGAGTTTTATTAGAAAAGGTACTTTGTAAAGTTTGGGGTTTTTCAATGCCTCGGTTTGTACTTAACCTTGGCTTGGCGCAAGAGAGCTACAGCTGCACATGGGCTTTCTAATACCCTAATTCTACCTCATGCTGAGAAAACAACTACGTTTTTGTTGCCTCGTTCTTTCCTTGGTGAGTCTGCGTTTTCTGCCTGTGTTCTTTCTCATGTGGCAGAGTCCCCACTCTGGAGTATAAATGCCATCTGCAGCAGGGTGCTTCATAGATTAGAAGTGATAGTGAGCTGGGTTTCTCTGTCTCTATTCTACCCTTAGGAAATCATTTATCATTTCAAAATTGATACACTTTTATATCACCCATGTTTATGGGGACTAAGAGTACTACTGGGTCCCACTATAATATGTGGATAACATTTTAAATAAGTATAGTAAAAGTTTAGGGTTTTTGCTGTTGGACAGCTTTAATCAGCGAGACAGAAGAGAGAAAGAAGGAACAAGATCTAGCCGCCCGCTAAAACCACATCTATAACAATTCTTAGGGAGCAGTTACACTCAGTCTAGTAGGGTCTTTCATTTACATACCAAGATATGCAAATTCCAAGTCTGTTTAATGCAATCACACAGTAAGTATCATTTAAACATTGTTGCTTTATTTCTAACTCACGATGGCCATGTAACTTGGGTACTTGCTGGAAGTGAATGAAAAGATACCGTGTTTAAGTATAGTATTTCTCCTAGAAACACTGAAATATGTTACTGTTGGTAAAAACTCATACCAAAGAACGTGTTATTTTAAAGGAATTTTGGTCACTTTTGAAGGATAGTCAAGTGGCATTTATTGGTTCGGTGAGCTGGTTAGTTTTTTACCAACTTGACATAAATCTAGACATACACAAGAAGAGGGGCTCTCAACTGAGGAACCGTGTTTCCACGAGGCTGGCCTGTCGGCAACTCTGTGGGGACATTTTCTTGATTGCTAATTAATATGGGCGGGCTTAACCTACTGTGGGTGGGCTCAGCCTACTGGGGGCGGGCTTAGCCTACTGTGGGTGGGCTCAGCCTGTTGTGGGCGGGCTCAGCCTACTGGGGGCAGGCTCAGCCTACTGGGGGCGGGCTCAGCCTACTGAGGGCTATGGGCCTGAGCTGGTGTCATGGCACCCTGAGCTAGTGGGCCTTGACCCTGTAAAAAAAAGTAGCTGACTACAGAAAAGAAACTAGTGAGTAACATTCCTCCATGGTTTCTGCCTTCAGTTCCAGCCCTGGCTTCCCCAGATGACGGTAACCTGTAAGCTGAGATAAACCCTTTCCTCTACAAGTAAACACACATCTGGGTCATGAATGGGTTAATCTCACAGCACAGTGAGATAGCAGTGCTCTTGAAAGAATGAACCACAACCCTAATGGGCCTAATCTTTGCCTGGGAGGAAGGAATTCTCCATCCCCTTTCACCGTAGTGATGGGTACTCTGTAGAAAAGCTTTTTTTTTTCAATATTGCAAAAATTAGTGTGCGCATATGTACATGTGTGTTGTGTTGTCTTTTTGGCGAATGTTATTCACTAGTATAGTTGTGTACACATGTGGATGAACATCTGGAGGGGTGGATGATGTGTCTGTTTTGATCATCCTTTACTTTTAATTTTTGAGACAGGATCTGTCAGTCAACCAGAAGCTCACCGACTGGCAAGTGTCTTGCTCAACAGATGGGCTTTGGGGATCTGCCAGTTTCTGGCCTCACAGTGCTAAGTTTACAGGCATGCTCTGCCATGCCTGGCTTTTTATGTAGGTTCAATAGATCTGAACCCAGGCGCTAAAGATTCCATGGAACTATACTGGCAATCCATCTTAGCTCCAGAACAGCTTTTCTATATGCTTCTTTACTTCCCATAGAGTATGTCCTACCATACTGACATAAATACCAGAGCAAAAACTGGGGCATAGAATTTTGTTAGTGCTAGGACGATTCCAAAATTACTTTCCATTAGGAAACAATACTAAGAAGCTGGGAGCAAGCCTCAGCATGTTCCTCCATGACCAAATCATCTGCCGTCCTCATTCCCTAGTCTCTTCTCTCTGGGACAAACAGTGAGAGTTAGTGAGGTAACTGCATGTGAATTCAAAAGCCAGAGGCCAGAGCTGGAAGACAGCTCAGCAGGGAAAAGCATTTACTGTGCAAGCATTAGGACCGGAATCAGGTCTCCAGCGCCATGTAAAAGCTGGGTGTGCTCACCCAGGCCTGCAACCTCTGCAGGGTTGGAGGGGTGGAGGCGGAGAATTGTCGGGGCTTACTAAAGTCAGCCTACTTCCAAATTTAGTGAAAGACACTGTAAAGATTAAGGTGGGAAGTGAGTATGTGTGATGTGTATCTTATGATGTACAGGTAACTAACGATAATGAGACTCACGGTTTGATACTCAGCTGTGGGCATTAGCCAGCTCTGCTGTTTGATGAATGTCACCATGCTAACCTGCAAAGGGTCTAGGTGAGCAGGGCAGCTTTCCTGTCCTGTTGCAGTCTCCTACAGATCCCTCTGCTTTGCCCCTCCTTGAGCTGCTTTTCGGCAGGAAGCCGCCATGCTCTCCTTGATCACCAGTGAGCAGTGAGAATGCAGGTTTGTGCCGGACCAGGGTTTGGCTTGTAGTATTTAGTCAATTTAACTAACTCATTGCCGGAGGAAAGCTGAAGAGATATTTAAAAAGGTTGGAAAAACTTCAGTGGAAAAATATCTGAAGTCTCTTTTAACAGAGTGGTTCTATGGGGGGTGGGGGGGTATGATCCATCTCTTTCTGGTTTATATTTACCCACTGATTTTTCAAACTTTATTTTTTATGTCCTGTGTTTTGTCTGCATGTATAGATTTGCACAACACGCATGCTTGGTGTCGGTGGAAGTCAAAAGGGGGTGACAGAGCCCCTGGAATTGGATTTATTGATGCCTGTGAGATGCCATGTGGGTGCTGGGTACCCAGAGCAGGTCCTGTGCAAGGGTAACAAGTGCTCTTAACCCCTAAGCCCTCTTTCCAGCCCCCACTGATCTACTTTTTATTTAGTGGAAGGGGCTACACACATTGCAGACTCATAGGATGGTTAGGATCTGGAGACCATCATTTCTACCCTAGCTGATCATGTCAGTAACAGGTAAATGACAAGGAGGGGCTAATGCAGGCATTGGCAACATAATTGCAAAGGTAAATATACTTGAAGGATAGAAACTGTATCATCAGTGCCTTTCTCTTCTAATTCTTACTCTACAGCCTTATTTAGTTTCATTCCCTAGAAAGTCTCCTTACCTTTTGTCTCACTGAAAGATAGAAAACAAAGACAGAAGGAATGTAGGTCCCAGGTCACAGAAAAGGTGCTTTGGTATGATGAACCCTGTGAGGCAGAATCATACTTTGGAGCAGGACCTCTTCAATCAACTGGTCTAGGCTCAAGGCTGACAATTTTAGGGACCTAATCTCTCCAAGTCCCTGTGTTCTTATCTGGAGAGGACCCGTTTACATTGCATTGGGTTCTGTGGGTCCCGTGTATTCAGACCACAAGTGAGGAGCCTGGATGACCGGGTGTACTGGAGATATGCTAGGGCCATTACATTCAAAACAGCCCCACAGCAGTGTTTCAAGGGCTGCTCTGAACTAAGGAGAGGCAGTAAGGATTGGAGGCCAGAGCCTTAGCTTCAGCTCCCCGTCGGACATCTATCTCAGTCTGTCAGACTGAATAAAAATGCTGAAGCAAGACTAAGGTGACATATTGCTTGATTTAAAAAAAAAAATGTTTCCTATGAATTTTAGACAAAACCATTAGGCTGGTTAGTAGGACAAGAGAAAAATAAAATGAATCCCAGCCCTATCTGCATAGTTATATTTTTATTCTAGATTGCTTTTAGTTGATTTTCTTTAAACAATGTTTTGTGTACTTAATGGATTTATCTGCCATCTAGCCTTGTGATTTTGGAGGATGTAGTGGTAAGAAAAAAACCCTGGATAGTGAAACTCACTCTTTGGATGACCTGGATCTAGGCTGGTTCCTAAGAATACACCATACTGAAAATGCAAACCATAATTCTGATTACGGACCTTCAAAAATTATTAATACTGTTTCGAAATAAAAATTCTCATCCTTTTAAAATTTTGTTATTTAACACTAAGCTACATATTTTATAGTCTTTGTTTCAAGTTCTTTAGTTTGTTTTTAGAGACGAGGTCTTAATAGGTAACTGAGGTTGGCCTGAAATTTCTCATGCAGCTGAGGCTGGCCTCAAACTTATGATTACTTGTCTCAGTCACCTAAGAGCTGTCACTAAAGGTCAATGTTTCCTTGTTTCCATTGTTTCACTTTAAAGTAGGCATGTGAGTCTTATTTTATTGATAAAAAAAATTGAGGCTCGGTTCATTAAGAACTTGTCTAAGACAACTCACTATTTAATGATAGATCTGTCTTGAATCCATACCTCTCTGATTCCAAAATCTGTCAATAATACCACAAGTCCCAAGTCAGATGATAAATGCCAGTTTTACAGCTTATTTCCCACCACCAGTAAGAACACAATGTAAAATTCTTTTTTGAAAGAACACATTCCATTTGCCTTTTACCTTTTCCCAAGTACGACTGCTCCTGGGTCTTGAGATTTTGCCTCGAGCTCCTGAACTTCATCCACTAAGGTTTTAAAGGCCGTCCTCTTGATGCTGTGGGGAGAAAAGGATTTGCATGGAAATTCTCCTAGGAAGACAAGGATGTGGACATGTGGCTTACTGTCCCGCACTTGGCAAGCATGGCCTTAACAAGGGACAAGCAGAGCTTTCACCAATCTTAAAAAGCTAAGACACTTCTATTTAGCAATATAGGGACAATAGTCTTAACAAATAATTGAGATTTATAATACTAAAATAGTTACTAAATAAACATATCATTACCTTTAATAACTATATTACAAGCTAGCATTATTTAAAAAACATAACTATTAAGAAAAATTGCAAAGCTTTTGTTGCCTTTATATTTTATGTACATTTAGAACCAGGAAAGCAAGGAATTTCTTTTCATAACTCCTCAAGAACATGTTTGGAGGTAAAATCTTTTCCTTTCTATTTTGAGGTCTTGTAAGTGATTTTTAAAGAACAGATTATTTTCTGATGTAATTTTCTCCAATCCAACCGAGGCACCTCTCCTTGACATCACCTGAATACCCACTTTATTTCTCTCTTTGCTTTTTACACTAATTTAGTCTTCGCATTCTTGAATCATGCCTTCCTTCTTTAAAATCAGTAAACGTCACTGGCACAGATTTTGCACAGTTTACACACTTGGGAACCATATACTCCCAGGGGTGACATGTGTGCATGTTTTTGTGTATTTAGCCAAAGGTCACATACTCACACTTTGTATAGCACATCCAGAAGCAAGGACGCCACAGGGATGGAGAGCAAGCCCACCCAGAAGACTCCAGAGCTGAAGAGCATGGCTGCCTGTGGACATCATCAAAGACAGCTGACATTTCTGCACAGTTAAGATATATACCCATCACACTTAGCCTCTTAGCTTAATCTAAGTAAGGTAGCTTAAATATCATTTTATAAGGGGAAAGACAATACTCTGAAGTCAAACTCTTAAGACATTTGTAATTAAAAACCATATTTGTCATGACATGCCTTTATACATCTTTTTCCTCTCAAGTAGTTGATGGAGAAGGTTTAATCATGCATCAAATCTTTTCATATATATATATATATATATATATATATATATATATATATATACATATATATATATATATACACACACAAACACACACACACACACATATATATACACATATATATGTATATATAGATTAAAAAAATTATTGTGCTTAATGACATGAAATGTAAATTTTGACCTTTTCCAATAGAACATCATTATCAATTTTTCTGAAGAAATCAAATATACTCTTAATTTAAATGAAATCAAATGGCATATAAGGTAATTCATATTTAGAAACAGAATTTACCAATTCTAGCACATGACAATTATACTCATCACACTGCAAGCCATTAAAAATCATCCAGACATATCGTGACAATGGTGCAATCAAATTAAGATATCTATGAAAACAACTTGATTATTTTGGGTGCGTGGATAGACATAATCTTATTTTGGCTCAATGATTTACATAAATTTTTATCAGTGTACATCAACCCAAATATCTAGTATGTGAAACTCAAATAAAGGTATACTAAAATTAAGTTTAATTATCCCATCATATTAAATCTTAAATTGTGTATCAGAGCCTGTCATACCATAAACAAAAATTGTTCTGAGTTTTAAAAAAGTAATACATTCTATTAGTTGTGATTAAAATAAAATATCGTTACAAAGTTAGATTACACAGAGTTAAAAAAAGAACTGGTTTGCACAATAAAAGATACATTTTGGTTTCAGTTCTGTGAGTTGATTTGCTTCTCAAGGGTAAGCCTACAGTACCCATTTCGTCTGTCAATATACTATTTATTACAATACAAAGTTGTCAACTAACACACACACTTATATCTTGCTACAAATCATACAGGAAGGGTTGGGGTTTTTTAAAACTTGAATTCAGGAGTAAAATTGATTTAACATTTAGTTCTGGACACAGTAACAATTATGCACAGTCCTAGTCAGTCAGTCCTCATCATATAGGAAGATAACTAATTTTAAATTATGACTCGGGCCCTCTTTTCATTTTGACTCTCAAAGGGGTACCAAGAACGACTCCATTTTTTCCTACATGAATACAGGCTACTGATATAAACTGTCACTCACGAATGCTAAGATTTCCCCCTCTGACATATGGGACTGATATCTCTGACCATTTAAAATAAAAATATGCCATCATTAAAAAAGTTTCAGAAAATAAAATCTGTTGCATGGGTTCGGGAGAAAAGCATCCATATTCTAGACATCAACTCGTGAAAAATATGCCCATAAAAGTCACTTTACTTAATAAGCAAAACATGATTTGGGACACCTTTGTTGACATCCTCAATAGTGAAAACCAACAATAACTATGTAACAGGAAATGTCTATCACCTCACAGGCCTTTGTTTCCATTCAAGGACACTTTCTAGGAAGGTAACAGCTATTAGAAAACAAAAAACAAAACAAAACAAAACAAAAAAACCCTAAACAAAACAAAACCTCTTTCATATCTTTTTCTTTCTGGGGAAAAGGGAAAAGTAAGATGAGATGCTAAGTCATATAACTGAAAACACGTTTTCCTGGCTTACTTTTTAATGTATTTTAATGTTGAGGGCAAGAGAAGAAAGACTTCTTCTTGCCTTTGGCCACCGTGTATTAACCTCCAGTTAAAGTCTCTGCAGACAAGAAAAACTTGGATCCAGCAGGCTGCTAATTCTGACCATTGTCATGCTAATGACAGAGGGGGGTAACTACAGCCCACTATTCAGCTACTGGCCTTTGGCTTTACAAATGAACAAGAATTGAAGGGGGGAAAACTTTTTTCTGAGTCATATCTGAAAGCCTGTCAGATTTTTTTTTCCTTTTGCAGCGTTAATCCAAACCTAAAAGATTTAAAGCCGACGTCCCCATTTAAGACAGAGAGTCTCTTTGTATTTTTTTGGATGAAGAGGAGGGGAAAAAAAAATGAAATCCCACAGAGGTATTTCCTTCCTTTCTGAATGAGAAAGCTCCCCTCTCTCTGTGGAAGCCAGTTTGTCTCTAACTTTTCACATTTCCCCACTTGCAGGCAGGTCAGCTGGGAAAAGGCAAGCCCTGTACAGACAATGGTGCTTATGGGAGCGTCTGTCTGGGGTTGGTCTAGGGCTCCCCCTTAGAGCAGTTTGTAAATGGTCCTGAACGTGGGAGATTGGGGGGCAGTGCCAAGTGTCCCTTGTCCTCTTCCAGGTCTTGTGAAACCAAATGGAATTTGCCACAAAGGCGGAGAGGCTTGAGAAGGGGGTCTAAGTGCTTAGGGCCTTGTGGTTGGTACACTGCAGGCCTGCCTGTGCCCTGCCCGGGGAACAAGCAACCACTTGTCTCTACAGAGGCCCTAGGATCCAGGTGGGAGCCCTAGGGCTTCAAAATAAACCAGGGCTAACTCTAATGGAACATACAATCCAGGCAGGGGAAACGCTCACATTTTTACATAAACTTGCAGAAGAGTACTTGAAAAAACATCAGCTTTATTGTGCTACTAGCCCAATGGAGATGCAGTCCCAGGCCCAGTTACAGTCTTGTTCCCTGACCCACAGTGGAGGAACACCAGCATTTCCACACCAGAAAGATGGTCTTCACAATCATCTTGCCCAAGTTCAACCTTACAGACCGGACAGAACTCAAATTTGCTGCCTGCAGATAAACCTTTGGCTGCACAGGTCTTGCCTGTCTCAGACTTTGCCACTGGAAAGGTTGGGAAGGCACGCTCTGACTCTATTACACACAGATGACTCTCAAAAGAAAAACATTTCTGAGAGCCCTTGTACCCCAACCAGAGCAGGGGTGCCCCACAGCCTTTGACTTGGTCTGCCAGTGCCCATAACAGCCACCAAGACTCCACGGAGAGTAACTTTTCAGTCTGCCTCCTCAGCTATCAAGTGGGCTTAAGAACTAAACCCCACAGGGCAACAAGGCTGCATTCATTATTATTGATGTGTTCTTCTATCTTTACCTTAATTTTTGGAATTCTTGAGTGGACTCGCATCTCCTGTTCTTTCTAGAGATCTGTCCCATGAGCTTTAAGGAAGGGAAGTTTTCTCTTATCAAGTTAATTACAAATCAGCCCATAAATTCTATGGTTTTGGTTGCTTTATACATATAGACGCTTGTCTTATGTAATATTTTCCAATGCCAACATACAGTATGAGTCAACATAAATTGATCATTAATAAAGTCTCAGGCTTATAGATTTGCTAACAGGAGGGGGCTTGGTGAAGCACACCAGTCTTATATAAATTTTCTCACAAGAAATGGAGAAAATAGAAATTATTATATGTTAATTTGATAGGGAGATTATTAAGAAAACAATGCTATAAAACTTGGTGGCTTTCTTTTCTTTTCTCTCTCTCTTTTTTTTTCCTTTTCTTTTTTTAAAGAGAAGTTTTTTTTGCTATGTAGCCCAGTCTGGCTTTGAACTTGAAAATGAACTATCTGCTTCCGCCTCCTGAGGGCGAGGTTTATAGACACATGGTACCATGCCTGGTTTAAAGCTTGGGCGGACAGTTTCTTCTTTCCTTCCTCCTTCCCTCTCTTTCTTTGTTCTTTTGTCTCATCCCTTTTTGTGTGAGAGAAAATAATACAAATCCAAAGGTGCTACAAGTTAATGTTGTAACAACCGACAATGTAAAAACTTCCAAGAAACAGGCCTGGGGAATAGTCCTCAGTGGACAGACCACTCATGTACTGTGTGGGAGGCCTGGGTTCAATCCACGGCACTCCAAGAAAATCAAAAGAACAAAATAACAAAACCCAAGAAGTGATAGTGTCTAGATAAGATTTTATACAAGGGCTTCTATATTTAAAAACATCGAGGGGGAAAAAAAATCTCCAAAAAGAATAGACGTGCAGAACTTTCACATGTTCAGGGGACGTGAGCGAAAGGTAAGGTACGCTTGGCATGAATCTCTAATGCATGCGATTCTGTGCTAGTCTCTGATCATAAAGAGCCCACCTATCTTCCTATGAGCAGACCGCCATAGACAGGCAAGACCAAGACTTGTGTTTTCAAAAGCTGTAGCAAGCTATCAATGACAGTTTTTCTCTACAGTTCAAAGAAAAAAAAATAAAAATGCACTAAATTAAATCAAATTTAAAAACATGCACCATCACAGTTGTGAGGTGTAGAGAGCTGTGGCCAACAGAGTCTTGGAATAATTCATAGGTTCCCCCTGGAATGTATTAGCCTTTGGGAAAGAGATGGCAACACAATCAGTCATTCCTGTTAACTTGATAATTTAGTTTTCTGCACTAAGTGTCAGATTCCATCCTGCTTCTGTGTATCATGAATACGTCTTATCATCACCAGTCCTATACGACTCCAGGGACCCAGGTGTGGTAAAGTGACCTCAGCCTCTCAGACAAGTGTGTGGCAGCTTAAGCAAGGCACAGAGAAGATGGAGTAAAGAGACCACTAAGCAGTTGGTTTTTAACCAGTGTACTGATCAGCCTTGGAATACATTTCCAAGGTAACAGAATACAGATATTTGCTGTGAATGGCAACAGTTAACCAGATAACCTGCAGCTGGCTAAATAAATGTCTGTCCATATGTGAGGATAACTAAGTTCTTCAAGATCCTGCCCACAGAATGCCACGACTAGAAAGCTGATTGTTTGGAGGTCTTGAGTAGAGAGGAAGGTAAGTGTGACTTATTGTATCTTTAGGAACACCTTGTCATGGTGGTTGTGGTGGTGGCTCATGGGTGTCACAGCTAGGTAGGTTACTGGCTACTTCCCTTCCTTGGCAGCTTGTATAGTACCTTCTGGTGTTAAGAAAGCTAGTCCTCAGGCAGGAGGCTTCCAGGTTGGATCCAACTTGGATCCTTCTATGTCTGAAGTATATGGTATCACCAGAAATAAGGACTTACCTTCAATGGCTGGGAGGAAACTAAGGGCAGCATCAATAGCCTGTAATGTTTTGGTAGCCTCTTGGACTCCCCTGACCAACAAATTCACAAAGGGGTTTTTTATTACTTTATAGCTCTTAATCTATCAGCTCAAGTGGCATAGCTTCATTTAAACCACGCACGCACGCATGCGCTCTCTGACACTTACATAGGAGGCACAAAGACTCTTGTCCTTATTGATAACTGAGAACTAGGGAACCTGGAATATTAACTACAAGGAGGCGTTCCTTCAAAGAAAGGGATGCATGACTTGTTATCCAGTGAGAAGGCTGGAAGCTGCCATGGTTAATAGCCTGGCGATCTTTGTGCTATCTGTGTGGCCAGAGACCATACCTGATTCTCCCCTAGACTCTTCGAGTAAGCTTGTTTTCTTTGCCAAAATGTAGAGCCCATCCTTATGGATGCTGTCACAGGTTCTTGACAAAGAGTTGATTGTAGTCACATCTACCGTTTCCTTAGCTTACTGTGAACTTTGCTGCACACATGGGTTTGAGTTAATTATCACCAGAAGAATTTTCACAAACTGTGATGTGCTTAAATATGTCTGAAGTGAACTACGCAGGGTCAGACTCCCAAAGTGTGAACCAACACAAGCTACTTAATCATGTTGAACCAAACTGTCCTTTGCTTCCCTGTGATGGCTACACTGCTGGCGGTAACAGTAAAAGACCCCTGCAACTGGTAGTGGTGTTGGTTGGGCCCTATAGATTGACCTCCCTCACAGACCTCCATCAGTTCCATGGCCCTGGGCACCCACAGCTTGTTCTACCAAGCTTCATGCTTATTTATTCTCGTTTCCTCTCGAGATGGTAAGCTTGCACGCAAGCCCTTTCTTTTCAGAGCTGTATCCACCGTAACCAGAAGAGTGCTTTTCTGTGAATCTGCTAAATGAATAAGCTATACAAAGCTCGGCATACAGATTACAGACAGAAAATCAGTGACGCTAAGCTACTTAAGTTATTAAGAAGTTTTCACTAAGATTTTTTTTTTAAAGCAAAAGTCATCAGTTTTTACTGTTATAAGAAGCACTCGAGATAAAAAATAATGATTATTTTAATACTTTGGCCAGGTCTTTTGTGTTTGTTTGTTTGTTTGTTTGTTTGTTTTTTCCCAACCTGGAGGGAAATTTTCTTAGGCTAGACAGCAATCTCAGGAAAGATGTATTTTTCTTTCTTTGTGAAAAAATAGATTTTTAAAAATTATTTTATTTATGTGTCTGTTTATGAAAGTATATGCCATGTATGTACAGGTGACTACAGAGGCCAGAAGAGGGTGTCTTTTCTCCTACAGTTGGAGTTAAACAGATGCTTGTGAACCACGTGGGCACTGGGAATCAAGCCCAGGTTCTCCAGAAGAGCATTACTGCTGCTCTCTCTAGCCCCCCACTCGTGGCCTTAAACAGTTGTTTCAATGTATTCATTCAGAACTTTGTTACACACACCTTCATCCTTATTGGTACAGTGAGCAGAGTCTTCTGTTTTTCTTGTGTCTTTGAAGACTTAGGGCTTTTTTGCAGGGAGGAAACATGTTAGAGAAAACTCTATCAGCAAGTCGATTCTGTTTCTTAGGATTTGGTTATGAAACAGCTAATCCAGACCCAGGAGGTTAACTGTGCTTTCTGACTAAGCTTGGCTTTCCACACTCAGAGGGGTTTGTTCTGTGAGGGGGCAAAGTCAAACTCTCAGCTCTCATCTCTCTCTTTTTAAGTTCATGTTGTGAGCTTACTGTTCCTCTCGTCTCTTTCCCATGTGTCTGCTAATCTCCTCAGGAAGCACCATCCTCATGCAATAATCATTAAAACAACAAAAACCTAAAACTACTCCAATGGCTGGCTTCAAATTGCAGGTATTATGTCTTTTCATATGAGACTTCTTGGCTCTTCCTCCTATGTGGCTTCTCCCTTTTCTGTCCATAGTAGCAGTTGCATATTTCTTTGGAAAAAAATAGACTGTGTGTGTGGCCACATTCCAATTTCAATCCATCCCACCCAACCTCAGTCACCCATGGGGTCTTTCCTGCTGGAGATCCCTTTCTCAGCCACTCACCGCCAGCGGCCGGAAGGATCTGCTTCATCAAACCTGAAACACAAAACTAGTCTTTGCTACTTTGGAAGCTGAGATATACAACCAGAACGTCCATATTATTATTATTTTTTAATAGTATAACATAAATTCTGTATATACAGAATGCTAACATGTCCTTTGCTAGCAAGGCTGCCTCAGATGCTGGGAAGCTCCTACCAGCCTCCCACAGTCAAGAGCTATCAGACACTGAAGAGGTGGGCTTTGAACCTGCAAATACATGAAGGTACCACTATGGGAGCAGGCTGTGAAACACCATGGTGGGTCATGAGTCCCAGGGCATGGCACTCAGTGGGGAGTGTGCCACCTTGCACTTTGACCAAAAGTGAACACCAAGCTCCCATGAACTTCCACTTAGAGATGTGAAACTCACCAAGACTCTGCTGACCTGTGGAGTCTGCCTGAGATCTTCCTGAGAAAATCTAAGACAGGAAAAAATGACCGCTCTGTGCCCTGGCACCTATCATTAAGAAATGTCTTCTGATGCTGTTTTATTTCGGCTGAATTGAATGCTCTCAAGTCTACAATTATATTACAGGACATATAAAACAGGTTTTCTGGGACTTAGGAACTGCTAACATTTATTTCTCGCTTCCTTTGATCCAAATCTGTTTTCTATGGCTTCTGGTATTCTCTGGAATACTGCGTAACCCATTGACACAGCCATCTGTCGTGGTTTAAAGAAGTGGGTGCTAATTTAAGGAACTTCCGTGGTCTGGCTGACCCTTACCCACCCAGTTCGAGCTTCACAGGGTCTCTCTACCTTAACAATCTGGGACCCTGCATTTACTGAAATGTTCTCTCCGTAGAGACCTCTTTTCTCTTTCCACGTCCTGGAGATGCCCAGCATCTGGGCATTGAAGGTGACAGTGGGACTCAGCAGCCTTCTACAACAATAGCAGGGGACTAGTGGTCCATCCTCTGCTCATATTATTAGCAGCTTGCATGGGATTCTCTGTCCATTTATTCCACACACTAGAACATACCTGTCTGTGAACTTTGGATCTCCTGATAGCCAGTATAGAACCTGGCATGCAGACACTTCATAAATCCTGGTGGAGCTAAGCTGAATTGGGCTCTTGTGTAAGATGAATTATTACTTTCTCCATAAAAATAGACAGGGCAGAACATCCAGAAAATAAGGAGAAGAGTGTTTTGGATAAACCCCAATATGTTTGCAATTATTTCCAGCAGCTCTTAATGACTCAGGGGAGGGGGAAAGCCTTTCGCTGCTAGGGTAACCACAAACAAACAAACAGACAAAGATCGCAGAAAATATGCAAAGTAGACACCGGCACACAGCATTTCCAGGTATTTACCACGGACAACTCTAGAGGTGGTGAGGGGCTGGAAAGGGCTTAAGATTCCCAGCGTGAAAGCTGGAATGCCCTGTAAGAAGCTCTCCCATCTCCACGGTCTCAATAGAGCAGGTGATGCGAAAATAAATCAGTAAGGAAGATGTTCAGAGAAAAAGGAGGCTCTAGCTGGGACTAGATCAACTGGCAGTTAATTTTACCCAAGCAGTAAAGCCTGACTGTACAGCCCTGCATACTGAGGGTGCCGTGAAGGAGCATAGAGGATGCCAGGCACTGTGTGGCTCTGAAGGGATGTTTTCTAAGACTACAGTTCCCAGCATAGTAAAAATAATTAGGAGCAGAGTTGTAGTTTTATTTTGATTTTCCTTACTGTGCTATTTTAGAAATGTTAAAACAATAGAAAATGGGGGTGAAGTTAATAACAACATATTTTGATTATGAGAAAATACGGATTGAAGGTCTTATGCTGTTATGGGGTAAATTGTGTAAGGAAGGGTACATTATCCCAAATCTCAGTCTTTCTACTCTCTAAACAGAAAGACCAGAGATGTTCTCCTTTCTTGATCCTGAGATGTTCTCTTTCATACAAGAGGTACCCAAGTTTCAGCCTGTCTCATCTTCAAAAATGCCATCTAGAGCATCCGTTCTATCCTGTCCTGGTATTCTTTCTTCCCATTATGTTCTACTCTGTAAAATGACCGCCACTACCGCATCACATACAGAAGTAACCGACACATTAAGCTCCTTCCCGCCCCCCATTACAGAAGAACGGAACGCAGAGGAAACTGCCCCAAAGAGTATCTAAAGCCTTGCCACATGTTGTACTCTGCCCTTGCTCAGTTATCTGGCAGACCACATCTAGCTCACAGCTATGATGTCACTTTCTGCGTCACCAGCAAGGAGACCACCTATGGACAAGGACCAGTTCTGTTCTCTGCTTCCCAAGACAGAGCCTGAAGTGAGTTAGATACTTGCTCTACATTTGAGGAAAAGATGCCATTGGTATGAAAAAACAACACCACATCTCTTCAAGGCTCTAAGGAAAGTGACAACTTTAAAGTTATGTGCTGAGGACCAGAATCACAATGACGTTTGCTCTACTTATGTCCCTTCTGCTTTAGCGTTTCTAGACATGTCTCTCTTTACAAGAAGGGCTTCGAAGTGGTGACCTACCACTTGCCATACTTACTGTCAGGGTCATGGGGGCTGTGACCGATGGCATGTTTTATTGGATGGGTTGGCGATTGTCCTTGGCTCACTTCAGAACATCTGATAAAGTTTAAACTAGTGGTTCCCTCTAGGATACTTGGCTTAACACGCTAATCTCAGATAAAAAAAACCTTGCCCCTCCTTGGGAGCCCTAGTGTTACAACCAATAAGTTATTATATTGCTGTCTAGTAATTAAGAGCTGATAGGTGGATAAGGACTATTTTAAGCAGGAAATTCCTCATATGAAGTGTGATTTATGATGTTGGGAATTGGCAACCGCACGGTTTAGGAAAATCTTATCAATGTTGTAGTTCATGAATGCCTTTCCTCGGGGGTGACACCAAAGGGCCCAACAAAATTTTTTTTACTGTTTTTCAGACGGACTCTACAAACCTCAATCAAGAGATCTGAAATTCTGTAAAACACATGCTCTTTCCTTAACTTCAATTTCCTTCGGTAGTTTTATAGATCCCCGAGGCCAGAGAGAGCAGAAACAGATGGCGCTGGGGGTGGGGGCACTTTGCAGTGTGTGTCTGCAAAGCCATAATAAATTTAAAAGGTTTTTTTTTTTTTTGTTGTTGTTGTTGTTGTTGTTGCAGCCCAGCTTCTGGTATTAATCTTGATGTGAAATGACCCTTGATAGAGTTTGACAGAGCTGCTTTTCTATTTTTTTTTTTTTTTAATTAAATCTGGTTTGCTAATCATTTTGGCAAAAACATTTTCTTCTGGAAATTACAAAAAAGTACCCAGTGCCATCATCTGGACAAGTCTGGAAATCAGGCTGGCCTATGTTTGTATGACACAGTGCTTTTCCCCAGGGCCCATAAACTGTTGTACTAGTGTGAAAAAAATACAAGTCAGGTCTGAAGAAAAAAAAAAAAACACCCTCCTAAATCACGGCCAGAAAACATTTAAAGTTGCAGCCAAGTTTGTTGCTCTGGTTTTTTTTTTTTTCTTTATTTTTAAAAACTTTCCTCCAATTGGCTAACTTCATAGACTCTACTTTCTCCCACCAATGTCATCATTCCTTCTAATAGTGAGATTTTAGTAATTTTGGGCACTGAGTTATTTGTTAATCATTATCATTTGATCATTGTTATAGGCAGGCATGCAGGATGACTCTGTTGGAGACATAGTGGAAAATTATGAAGGGATGTTTTCACATGGGAACATCCTACAACCGACTAGGAGTCAGGGAGAGATGAGCTGTGCCCTGTCCTGTGGGGATCATTCTGGCAAGTCGACAGAAAAAGAAGCTATGGTTGCTTGTATTAAACAACTCTCCAGACACTGACAACGGCAGCTGAGAACAGCTGATGATCGAAAGGCTACATGCAGACACCCCTGGCCACTTCACCAAGCATGCAGAAATCAATGTAAATGCTTTGATCTACGGCACTGGTACTAAATGAAAGTTAAGGCTCCACAGTTGCTATGGCTGAGAGAAAAGCCATCATGGACCAGGGAGAAAAGGTGAGGGAAGAAAAGCAAACGGGACAGATGTTTGAGGGCTGGTGGTTCCAGGGCAGGAAAAGGCTACGTTCCAAGTGCAGGTGAGATTCTTAGGATCCCGAGGAGGTGACTGTCCCACTTTGACTGTGAGGTGTGACCCATCTCAGAGTGTTGCTGTGGCTCCTCCGTGAGTTAACACCAATAAGGGTTTCAAAGACTGTATGGGCACATAGGGTCCCGCTAAATTAGTAACAACCATATGTTCTCTTACCATATGACATGCCATAGATCTTTCTTTAAAAAAAAAAAAAGATATGTATATTATTAATAGCTAATTTTGCTATTAAAAAGAGGTAGAATTTCTCATGTGTGCCTGTGCACATGTGTGTGTAGTTATGTACATGTGTCTATGTGTGTATATGAGCAGAGGACAATGTTAGGTGTTATTTCTTGGGCACTGCCCATCTTGGTTTTTTTTTTTATCTGTCTTTGAGGGAGCTTAGCTGACCAATGTGCGCCAGTGACCTGTTTGTTTTTTGTCTTTTCCAGTGTTGGGTTTACAAGCATGGAATTATATCACACTACAGCTGGCTTTTACAAAACCAACCAAACAGCTAACTAAACAGCTAACCAACCATCTATCCATCCATCCATCTATCCATCTATCCATCCATCCATCCAACCAACCAAAAAGGAAAAAAAAAACAAACAAAAACTCTGGGTTCTGGGGACTGAACTTGGGCCCTAATGCTTGTTCGATAAGTTCTTTGCTGGCTGGGCCATCTCCACTGCCATGGTGAAGGTAGGATTCCTACAGATGAGCTGAAGCGAAGTGAGTGCTATACCATGTGATTAGAACTCTGGGTACTTTTTTAAAAGATGGAAACAGTTTCTTACTTGGTTAACTTAGGAAACTGATCGGGGCTCTGAGCAAGCTATGAAACAACAGGATAAATAAAAACAGGAAGATGGCTGCAAGATGAAAGAAAAGAGCTGCAGAGAAAAAAAAGCTTGTGTCTGTATAGATGTGGTACCTGTCAATAATAATTTGATGGCCTATAGCTTAGGCAGGAAGCAGGGGGTGGGACATCCTGTAGGCAGAAAGGATTTTGGGATAGTGACAAGCAAGGGAGATTTGCCCAGGAAGATCATGACGAATACAGATGCATGGAGCTTGAGCACAGATAACCAGCCACATGGTAGAGTCTACCTTAGAATAAATGGGTTACTTTAAGTTACGATCTAGTCAGAGAAGAACGTAGCTACGAAGTAAAGATATTTGTAAATATATTTAGAGTCTGAGTCTTATTTCTGGGAGTATGGATCTGGGAGGATGAGCCAGACCAAACTTCTACAAAGAGCCCTCCTGCCTAGAAGCAGGAGCAACAATGGGTACCCAAGAGAAGATAGAGAATTCCTCAGTGTTGGAAGAAACCAGTGGGATTTGAAAATAAAGTTGGGATTTCATTTTCTGGGTCACTAGCTAGTCATTGGCTGTTTCTCTGCTTATGACAATATGAATCTAACTAGCATGAGTCATGCTTGTTACTAGGAAAATACACTGGGTGCATTAAGTACTGGCTCTTTCTTTCCACTCTCGGTGAGCAAGGGTTTTCCCTTCCTCATGCTGTGAAAAGCAGCTGTGTGTTCACACACATCAAAGGCTGCAAAGGTGAACCAAAACCACAAGGTGGAGATGAGCACACAGTCCAGAACCAGAGAGCCTATGGAGCTGACTTGGAAGTCAGACCTGTATCTGTAAGTTGTATAAGTCATACCCTGAAGTCTGTGAGCTAGAGCGAGGGTCTGAGGCCTTTTAACTTGTTCCACTTGAGAAGCCATAGAAGCCATGGGGGCTGGGCGTGAGGAGAGGATGTGTAGGCACTAGAAGGCACTATGGAGTTGTGGGATGCATAACCTGTTGTTTCAGTTTGCTAGTGAACTGAACTGGTCCCCATCACCAGAGCGTGACTTTGGCAAGCCCAACATTCTGCTCTGTCTCTGTCATATAGAAAGAGAGTTATTTGAGCTGAAATCTACCTCTCTGCATCTTCTACCCCCCTTTTTTTTTCTCCATTTGCAGAAGACACAGTGGAAGTTTAGATTGATGTCATTTAATGTCCATCATGGGGCCTTAGGGTAACCCTGTCCCGTATATATGGATAAGCAAAGAAACAAAGACAGCAGCATTTGGTCCTGCTGTGGTCCTGCAATGATACTTGCAGAATCAATGCCTTGGAAAAGCAGCATTGTAGGACAGCAGACAACAGGTTTTTTCTTTGGGAGCTTCCTTACAGATTCATGGTGTCCTAACTAAGCATCTAGTACCAGAGAAGTAGCAACATTTCTGAAAGTCTCCTCTTTGTCACTCCCTATGGGAGGTCCGACTAAACTCCTCAGTGCCTCAGTTCATTTGTCTTTAAATTAGTTACTAAAACAAGTTTGTGATGGGAACCCGGAAGTTAATATCTGACAGGTTCATCCAATGGTTGCTTGTCTGATCATGAACAAACACCTTAGGGTTCCATGGCGATCTGGCTCCTGGTACTCTTACCTGATGCACCTCTCTCTGCCTACGAGCATGGCACTTATTTATCTCATTCCACTTACTCATTGTCTTCCTCCTCCTACCAGAGAAGTCAGCTATGGAAGGGCGTGCTTCCTGTTATTCCTGAATCCAGTGCCTAGAAAAGTGGCTGACACAGAAGAATCCCAGGAGATGTTTGCCAGACCAACAAACTATGCATACAGTCCTCGGAAAAGTACCCGAGGGGAAGTGAGTTCTCAACAGCACTGGGGTGACTGGCATTATGGTGCTTCCCAGACCTTAGCTGTCTCTCAGAATAGCTCCACCACTCAGCCAATGCCCCTTTAAGGCTGCAGAGTGCCACAGCCTCCAAAGCCTGCTTATACCACTTTCTTGCAGACTGCCTTTGGCAACTAAGGACAAACCTATGCATACAATTTAGTCTCAGAAGGAAGTGGTAAGACAGGGAAGGACTGGATTGTAGGACATGTAGACTCTGAACCAAACACCGGTGACCTTGCTATTGGTGGTGAAAGTTATTGCCCACTGTGTCAGGAGTTCTGTGAAGTACCCCCACACTCTGGGCCTCGCTCTGGGTGGTGTTTTACTACATGTATTATACAGCACATGTCAGACCAGTTAGTGTTAACTGCTGCTACCTATAATAATGTACTGCTGTATGTACGCTGCATTGACTTTGTTATGAAAGCCAGATGACTAAACAAACTGTAAGATGATCAGCCAGTGTTTGCCCAACCTTATAATAGATATAAAATATTGGCACAAAAACAAAAACTTCATAGATACGTATATATAGTCTATAGTGTCAACTGAGATAAAGAATTCTAGGATTTGTAAAATTTCACACACACAGGAAATCACTTCTTTCTGAAATGACTTGAGTCCTAATATAACTGTTAGTAGCTGTGCTTATCATGAAACGTCACAAACTGAACACAGGAGATCCTGTTACCCCACTGCTCAAGAAACAGATGGACACCACCGATGTTTGACAACATGAGTGGCAGTTCTGTCAAACCCTTGGCTGGAGAGGAGGTCCATTTGAACACACACACACACTCATGTACACATACATCAGAAGACGTGACAAGCCCTGAAGTGCTGCACTGTTAAAGAATCAATCTTTTCCTTGGGTCAGCGAGACTGACATGTTTTGGACAAGCTAGTAAAGCCTACGGCTAGACTAGTTCAGTCCTTCTATTTTCAATGAAGTTCCAGCTAGGTAAATGCTTTATCCAAAGTCTCGGTAGTCACAAAACAGGAAGAAACAGGGCTCCCATTAGCAGTTCCCACCGTCCACGAAGGGAACAGAACTGTGATGGAGTTCTGACATTCATTTCACTTTGAGTTAAACCCAGCACTGACGGGCGTCTCAGGAGACAATATTAAGTTCCATGTTTGGGTAATACCAGGAATTCTACAGGCAGGGGCTGAGTTATATTTGCTTGGCTAGAAGCCAACCATACTTCGCACTTGTCCTAGAAGTAGGTGGTAAAAACCTCAGTCCTTGTCACCAGCCTACTAGCCAGAGTTGCCTAAGTGGTCAGGGGTCTCAAAATCTTCTGTGGTACTCATTTTGAAGGTAAAATCAACACAGAGACACAGGTACACGAAGGAGACTTAGTGGGTAGTGAAAGAGGTTCAGTTAGAACTAAGCCTGGGGAGAAAGCAGGCTCAGGCAGACTTCATAACACAGGGACGGAACAGCATTGGGTTTCCCACACAGCAGCATCAGAGACTGGAGACATACATGTCACCACATGAACCATTTTTCTCTTCCAGAAAATAAAAAGTCTTAGAAACCAAGGCAAAGAGGAGGCGTGTTCTCGGCCTTCTCTCTGCTCCCTTTAAAACACACATTGTAAATTTTTCTAGGCTTCACAGTGTGTGTTTCAAAAGATACCTTCACTTTCGGTGGAGGGAAGAGCGGGCTTCTCGGTGCATCTGGTTTTTCCTGTAAGAGTATATAATGCCCCTCTCTAATAAATCTAACCACATTCTTTTTCTTTTTTAAAGTGTCTGCATTCTGTTAATTTATAAAAAGCAGGGTGCTGTCAGATCAGATTTCATGAAAATGATCTATAAAGCAGACTGTCAAAAGTGAAGGGCACGCAGGCAGAGTTACGGGCAGGGAATACGTGCAAACCACCGGAGAGGGTTCCTGTGAACACTGCGAAACAGCAGCCCGCAACAGGGCTCACATTACCTTGATTTGCAAGTTACTGTGCGGTCACAGGAAATCCCGAAATGTTTTCCACATTTTCTTTTATACATTTTATGTCAAATTTCCTGCAATTGAAATCATAAACCCTCCTACTGCTGGACCCTCTTCTGAAGGAAAGGGGATCTTTTGACACTCCCCCACAAACACCTAATAACTCAATTCCTCCCAGTGTAACAAGAAACTGAAAGACAGAATTGAAAACGGAGGATGATAAGGCCAAGATATCAGGCGCCTCAATTCCTTCAAAACGAGAGTCAAACTGATGTCATTAAGACAGCTTGAAAAGTGTACTTAATCTAGTGACAGCTGACTTCTTTTTGGAATGAGAGACAGCAGACAGATGGAATGACAGATTGTCCCAAAGAAGGGGCCATACCATTTCCCTCAGTCTCTTACCCTACATGCACTTGTGGATTTATGGTCCAATTTTTAAAAATGGCATCTTCTATACGGGTATCCGTGACAAGATTCAAGCTCCCCACGACCATATTTTATCGTTTCAGTTATGTTTATGAAAGGATAAGTCAGATTTAAGTTAAATGTTGAAGTTAAAATACTGGTTGGAGATTTATCTCTCCCGCTTGTGGTGTTTTGAGGGTGGCCAAACGCTAGCTGAATAGAGACCCACAAAATGGAAAGTCACGCTGAGCAGGATGCAGGCTCCTTCATAGATCCCCATTTCTAAGGCTCTGCCGGGGCATGGGTCATTAGCACACATTACCTCTCCAGACATGTCAGGGGCCATGGGAACGGCAGGCCACAGAGATGAGTAGATCCCGAAGAACACCACCCAGAGCGCGATGCTGCCCCAGATGGCGATGTGGCTGAACTGCGGGGAAGGAGATTTGGGTCAAGACACTTCCAATCAGTCAAGTGCACAGCCATTACTGAAGCAGTCACAGATTCTCCTCTGATCTGCATTAAATTCATAAAAACACAACCTCCCGGAAACATGCTATAGTTGTATGCATTTGTTCTGTAGTTTCCGTCACTGCTCTAACTTTTATCTTTTTAGTCCACAGCTATCTTTCACTCACATTTATCTGTGCTCCGTATATCCATTCTTAAAGATGTTAGATACACAAGAGAACATTGTGAGTAGGTCAAGGGGTGTCAAATATAAATTCCTCTTTCCAACTCCTCCCCACCCCCCTTGAGCATCAAACTACAATTTTGTTTTCTTTATTGAGCCTCTCTTCCTGAAAGGGGACAGGCTGCAAAACTAACATGTTGGAAGCGGAACTTGTTTTATACAGACTATGTATGCATGTGTCCAAGGACAGACCTCTCACGAATTTGATTGTTCTTCAGAATTATTTCTTAATAGGTTTCTATGGAACACCAGTCCCACGATACCCTGAAGCAAAGGCACATAAGTCTGAATGCTTCTGTCATTTTGAGGCAATAACAGTGTACAGTGCCGAGTTAAAGGCTAGAGGGGCCACAGTAATAAACTCATGGAATTTATTCACAGTAATAAACTAAGTGTATTCCACCCATAATCCCTAGTTATCCCCCCATGTCCAGTGCTTCACAATCAACAACTGTAAGCTTTGTGATCAAGAGACATGAGACGGGAGGTATTCTTACCCATGTCCAATAGGAGGTCTCCAGTCCAGCTTTCAAGCACACAGTTATCACTACAAACTAAAAACAGAAGGGGAAAAATATTACTTTGTCTCATACATCTTGTTTTATAGGTATTTATAGTCTATTGTGACAGAGAGACTCCCATCAAAGAAACAGGTCTGAATTAAAGCAGCTGTGTGCTCACCGTGCGGGTGAATGGCTCTCATTAGGGGACAGAAATAGCTGTCATTTGCATTGTTCTTCCATCTCTGCTCACACTCACAGCCTCGGCTATTAGGGAGGCCACTCAGCGTGCTGCTGTTTGAATTCTGGACAATTCACAAATACCAATATCATGCACTTATGTTGATTTGGGGTTTCCCGCTTTTTTTAACTGAATGTTTGTAACTGAAATGTGTTTCGCTAAAAGCTCACTTCCTGGATCTTAAAGATAAATTATAGAAGTAAAACAACTAGATGTTTAGGAATCTAAGTCTCAGCTCTGGAACTTTAGGTACATATCATCCCGCAAATGTAGGATATGAGAGTCAGCCACTTCTCGAAACACACACCATCTGTGGTGGGCGATTATATTGGTGTCCTGACTAGTAAATGCCAACTTGACACAAGCTGAAGTCATCTGAGAGAGAGGAACCTCAGTTGGCAAATTAAATCAGCTTATAGGGCATTTTCTTAATAAGTGATTGCTGTGGAAAGGCCCAGCCCATTGTGGGTGGAGCCACCCCTGGGCTGGTGGTCCTGAGTTCTGTAAGAAAGCAGGTTGAGAAAGACATGATAAGCAAGCTAGTTACCAGCATCCCTCCATGGTCTCTGCATCATCAGCTCCTGCCTCCATGTTCCTGCCCTGCTTGAGTTCCTGCCCTGCTTGACTTCCTTCAATGATGAACAATGCTATGTAAGAGTAGGTGAAATAAACCCTTTCTTTCCCCAAGTTGCTTTTGCTTAAGGTGTTTCACCATAGCAATAGAAACTCTGACTAAGACATTTTAGCAATTCTGGAACAAGAAAATGAAAGCTACCTTGACTGCTCTGTGTCTCCCCTACAGACGCCTCAGTGGTTAGAGAGAGAGGTCTGAGAAGCACCTAGGAGACTAGTAAACCTCACTGGAATTGTCTGTGTGGGCATTTCCAGAGAGCACTGTCTAAAGGAAAACTTGCCTGAGTATGATCAGTGTCATTATATAAGGCGAGGGACCAGAAGGCAAAAGCAGATGAAGCCCGTTAGTGTATACATCTTCTCTCTAACGGCTGCCGTTGTGTCACTGTCTCCTTACCACCATTACCTCCCAGTCTAGTTTTCTGTGGTGGGCATCTCGGAGTCCTGGCATCTCTAGTAATCCTAGGGATTCCATTACAACTGAAGCCGTACTTTCACCAAAGGCCTCTCTCAGTGCAAAGCCTCAGTTTCCCTCCAGGGGCCCTTCAGTCTTGGGGTCTCCACTTAAACTGAGGCTGCATCTTCAGCAATGCCTTCTGCTGGCCTGTCTTCAGGGAGACTCTAATCCTTTCACCCAGTATCCAGCCTCAGCCGCTCTCTGTGACCCACTCATGCTTTTAAAACCAGAAACAGGGGGAGCGACCCTTCATGCTATATGCAGAGTTCTATAGCAAGCTGATGTGAGGCACTGGCCCTGCGCTGTGTGCTGACCCTGAAGAAATACTTCTCAGAAGATTTCACCCCAATGATCCTGGTCTCTTATTAATCACTGCTGCAAAATCCCAGCCCCAGCTAACCAGCATCAGTCGTCCCATTGTCCTAGCTAGGCAATTGCTTCAGTGGTACTGGTTTCTTGTTAATCACAGCTGATTCTTCAGCTTCAGCTGATCAGAAACTGCAGGTTTTAAATTCAAATTTTTATACTAATGACTCTGAGAGTTTTTGAGGAACCCTAAAACTTTCCTCCGAAACTTCACAAGCCAGACCTCATCGTCTGTATTTTTTTTTTTGTCTTCCAGGCTCTCACAGAATAGCCCATTAACCTTTGAGCACTCAGTGTCATTTCTAGCCTGAATCTCTACAATAACCCACATTCCCCGCCCCCAGCCCAAATCTCTACAATAAGCCCCACCCCACCCTCCCACTCCCGACACAGAACATCGTAAAGTTTGTTACAACAAGGTCCCACTTCTGGTACCAATTCCTACTCTATTTTGCTTTCTCTTGCTCTGATAAACACGGTGATAAGAAAGCAACCCGGGGAGGAAGGGGCTGATGTCATCTTACAGGCTATAGTCTATCATGGAGTGAAGTCAGGGAAGGAACTCAGGGCAAGAAGCTGTAGGCAGGAACTGAAGAAGGGAGTGGAGGACTGCCCTTCGGCTCACATTTCAGCTTCCTGTCTAATGCAGTCCTGGCCCATGTGTGCAGAGACAGCAGCCATCACATCAGCTAGAATGTGTGATCACAGGCAAGATTAGTCACAGCCAAGATTCATCATCACGTCTTCCCACCATGTCAGTCCACTGACACCTTGGACACCGTGAGCAAATACGGTCTTTTTCTCTTGGGTTGTTTTGTGCAGTTGTTTCCTGCAGTGATGAAAACATCTTCCCCACAGTGTCGCTTTTGATTAAAACACTAGTCAAGACTAGTGCTTGTATTATTATGAGCTATTTATAACTACACATAAAAAACTGAAATATCGTGAGTCAAGGAAACTATGGGCATTGGGATTAACTCAGCACTGGAAATGTACCTCTTGCCCAGTACTGGTGACTGCAAGTGCCACAGTGTCGGCTCCTACTTTCAGGCTTTGGGACAGTTTTAGACATTTTTTTTTTTTTTTTTTTGCAGGGTTGGAAAGTTACGGTATAGAGGTACAGTTGGGTTTCATCATCAGGATATCTGGTGGTAAATTATGATTAATATCTGTAGATGCTGAACTCTTATTAGTGAATATTATTTAGGTCAAGCTACCTAAGATTTCTAATAAATGACAAATGAAAGAAAAGAATTCTCTTGAGACCTGAGACTTTAATGTGTCCCCCAGAGACTGCCGTAACATAAGCTGGAGCAATCATCTTGATTGTTAATTGAGATAAGAAAACCCACCATGGATGTGGTTAGGACTATTTCATGGATTTCGACCTACTGGGTTAGGTATTCACACAGTTCTGTTTTGGTATTCATGCCTCAAGAGAATGATCTTCTCAAAACATTGGCTGTGCTTTTCCTTCACTCCTTCAGTGGGAAAACACCAGTGGAAAAGAAGTCCCAAGATTTTTCCCAAACCTGGACCCTCTGGCTAACTGAGTGTAACTTCCATTGCTGTGATAAAACAGACCCCCCAAAAAGCAACCTGGAGGCATCTTGACTTGACCCAGCTTGCAATTCCAGGTCACAGTCATTATTCCAGGGAAATCAAGGCAGGGCCTTTAAAGCATCGTATCCACAGTCAAGTGTAGAGATAGAATAAATGCACACCTCCATGTGTGCTTGCTAGAGTTCTCCCTTTTGATACAACAGAAAGCCCAGTCCATGAGATGGTCCTAACCACATCCATGGTGGGTTTTCCTATCTCAATTAACAATCAAGATGATCGCTACAGACACGGGTTTATAGGACAGCTGGTTCTAGATAGTTCCTTATTAAACTCTCTTCTAGATGGTGTAGAGAGTTCAAACAAATTAGCACAGCAAATGAACTTAATTTCCTATCATTCAGATATTCCAACATTTGAGATTTGCATTTTCCTCGACAAGCTATATTCTCAGGCTCAAATTGATATTTGAGCACCACTATCAGTCAGTCGTATCAATGGCCGACTGGCCACACTTTCTCCCTGTGGAGGCTGAAGAGGAGTGAGTGGACATATCTGGGATAGATGGAGTGCTGGTCACACCATGTAGGATTCAGGTTGGGATAACCATGTATTGGATAGCAACTGTGTGACCATGGGTATTAGCATGCTGTAGTCTTCTTGACTTTTAGGGAAAAAATAGTCTGAGTGGTTTCTGGCATCTTAGTGGCAGTGAAAAGAGCTTGGTGGATCCTGGCAGTTGTGGAGGAAATGTCTCATAAGCCTGCCGATCACTCACACTAAAAAATAAAAATAAAATTTTATCATACGTGTTTGAATATTTGCTTGCATGCATGTATGTCTGTACATAACTTGTGTGTCTGGTATCTCCCAAGGTCAGAAGAGAGTGTGAAAACTTTCTGGAGTTATGAATGGTTATTCACCAATGTAGGTACTGGAAACTGAACCCAGGTCTCAGGAGCAGCCAGTGCTTTTAACCACTGAGCCATTTCTTCAGCCCCCAGATCGCTGTAAAGTTAGTTAGCTCGAGCCTCTAGAGAAACCACTGGGTGTACACCCAAAAATACTTTGATAAAATTTGGGAACCTTTAGGAAGGTCAAAAATAATTAGTTATGGCAGTAAGATAAATTTGAGAAGGAAGTTAAAAATGAAATGGGGGGGGAACAGGTAGAAAGAAGAAATACTGAAAATCAAAGTAACAGAAATCTTATAAAGTCAGTGAATCCAAATCATAGTTAGAAAGAGCAGGTGTGATGGTGCACACGTGACTGGTAATCATTCTTGGCCTGGAGGCTGAGTCAGAAGGGCTCTGAGTTAAAGGCCAGCCTGGGCTACACAGGGAGGTCCAAACTCAAAACAAAAATGAAAATAAAAAACCCACAAATATGTTGTGGTAAATCTCAATTGTGGTAAACCCCAATAAGCCCGTGCAAAGAATATACAACTCAATTATAATATTTATAAGCTGCACGTCTAGACCGGGCAGAGATACCACTGCAGTATTCCCCAGCTATGAGATGGTTCCTTTGCTACTTGTGGGTCCTCCAAGCCATACGGCTCTGCTCCATCTTCCTTCTACCTCTTCTTCCTCATCTTCCTCTCTCTCCTCAGTCTCCTAGTCTCCCCCTCCTCCTTCCTCTCTTCCTCTCTAAAACCTCCAGCTCCACCTTTCCCTTCCACTGCCCAATCACCAGCTCTAGCCTTTATTTGGACCAGTTAAAAGGAGGTTCACATCAAATCACCTGAGTACGAACCCAACAAAACCTAAGGTAGAAAACTCTCAATTACTCCAAATGCCTTATTTTATTTTTAAAGGAAACCTGCAAATGACCCTTAACCTCCCCTCCCCGAACACATTTAAATCTGAAAGATGAAAGGTGTGGCTTTAGACAAAAACAGGCAAAGGGGCTGAACTCACAGTGTAAACAAAGTTTCCCAGAAGCAGGTAATCTGAGGTTTTCCCATTTCCAAATACGGTGCCTGCAAGGAAAAAGAAAAGAGGCTTGTTAGAGAAGAAAACAAAGGCTCAAAAAGGAGGAAGCAATTTAGCCATTTTGAGCATAAGAGGAACCTAGAGGTATGCTGTGGGGCCAGAGGTGAAGCCTGTGTTCCGGACATGCTGCTCTTCCTCACAAAGTTGCTACAAATGGGTCACAAAGTAAACACCAGATTCCAAGAGCCCACGCAAAACAAGCGGGAAAGCTGACTTGCTAACACCAATTCTTCCAGTCCACAGGGTGAAAATGAATACATCATAAATACATAAAAAGGTTGAACTTGAAATCGTTTAGAAAGCTTTAAGCTCTGGGTAGTGACAGGATGTGATGTTTGGAGTGCTGGTGCAGAAGGATGCCAGCAGAATAGTGAGAGTCACGGGGACCTTGTCAATAAAGCTGTTATCGTGGAAACAAGAGTGATCCATGAGAGACCATGCTCTGACACAAAGGAGCACCAACCCCATGCCTGGCACATGAGTCTTTGAGGGCCTGGCTGGATTTCTGGGCATATCCAAAGTCTTTTGTTTTTCTAGGGATGATTAGCAAAGACAACTGTAGATGAAGGAACAGCAACTAATGAAGAGATATTATTATGGGTCGAAAATATTGATACTCAATTCCCACGGAACTCGGCTCCCTTCTGAAGGGCAGCATGAAGCTCCTCCTCACTCTGGCTGGTTTGCAAGTCCACGCAAGTTACATGCGCAGTCTGGGGTGAGCACTTAGAAAACTGATAAATCACTGGCTTTCATTTCTGATCTTTGGATTCACTCAGAGATTATTGAGGGTTCCCAGAAGCTTTCGCGTACATGCTTTATAGCTGGCAGTATTTACCAAATTAGAAATTAAAACAGAACATTAAAAGAAATCTGTATTTTATCTAAAAAATAACAGTAATAAACCGAGTGCAAAATCATATAAACACATTTTATGAAAAATAACTATTTTCCTAAACAAAAATGAGCGAGAAAATTGGCATTGTTTTACACCAGTCTCCTTAATGTCCAGAATTTAACAGAATACAGCTGGGTTCTCAAATGTTGCTTTGGTTAAAATAGTTCAGAGAAATATGGCTTTGTAGAGATACACAGAGTTATAATGGGTGTGTCTGTGTTTATCTTGGTAATCTTTTCCAATAATTCTTTTATACTACATCAAAACTCACTACATATTGTTTTTATTCCAGAGATAGAGGTGTTTTTTAAAATGTTTTTTATTTTATGTGCATTGACATTTTGCCTGTATATATGTCTATGTGAGGGTGTTGGATCCTGGAGTTACAGACAGTTATGGGCTGCCATGTAGGTGCTGGGAATTGAACCGGGGACCTCTGGAGGAGCAGCCAGTGCTCTTAACCTCTGAGCCATCTTTTTTTGTTGTTGTTACATTAAAATCCACTGGTCACATGGTACCATGCAAAACTGTGATCCTGTGGAAGCCAATGGCTCTACTCATGAAGGGAACAACCTTCCCCACAGAGTAAGCTACTGCTTTTATGCCCTGCGCAGCTTGCCTGCATTTCCCAGATACACCCGTGTTCAAGAGATTATCAGAGGCTGGCCTACAGTTTCTTCAAGGGTAACTGTAAGGGAGTCTGGATATAAGCAGTGGAGGATGCAAAGACCAGTACATTGCTTTTATCAAAGCACTATGTATCGTATCCCCCACTGACCATGTATCATAACTGAAAAAGACAAAAACTGACTTAATATTACAAAAATATACAAATACTCAAATTTTGACTCCATAGATTTCCAAAAACTCTTATGTTTTATAAGACAACTCTAGGCAACTCTTGGAATTATTCCACTAAAAATGGTTATTATGTTTTATATTGTGTACTTTTATAGACTCCTGTTCTTCCATACTTTCAAAGCAAAGCAAGTCTCTTAGTCTCTTAGCACTCACTTAAAAGTGGCCAAAAGGTAGAACAATTACAGAGCCCTCAACATCAAACTGCTACCAAGTCTGTGCTACCTATAACTTGGTCTTTGAGGGAAAAGCCAAGAGCTTTCTAGACTTGTCTGGATTTGGTTTTCACGGGCAGCAGCTGCTGGGGAGGGCTGGGCTGAAGTTTCCTGATGTGGACTGTTTCCCAGGTAGACACAGCGAGAGATCTGGCATGAGTAAAGTGTGCTGTATGCTGCTTGGTTTGTCTTATTTATTTATTTAGAGATTTATTTTATGTGAGTACACTGTAGCTGTCTTCACAAACCCCATAAGAGGGTATCATATCTCATTACAGATGGTTATGAGCCACCATGTGGATCCTGGGAATTGAACTCAGGACCTCTGAAAGAGCGGTCCATGCTCTTAACTGCTAAGCTATCTCTCCAGCCTAAATTTTGGCTTATTTTTCCCTTCTCTAGTTTAGATTGTTGAAATAGTAGTTTCATGGATTGGTGGTATCTTGCTTTCCATTCTTAGGTTAATATTACATCTTGAAAATTAACTGTACCTGGTCAATTTGTCTAAGGTCAGAATATCCTGAATTGTATCCTGGACTTTGGGATCTGGTTGCCCCAAAATTTAGAAACAACATACTGTCCACCAACTGATTAATGGATAAAGTATGGGATATCCAGACAGTGGAATATTATTTAACCAGGAAAGGTGATGGAGTGCTGACTGATTCTGCAAAGTGCAAAGGCCAAGGTTATGTATGTAATTCCAGTTATAGGACATGTTCACAATAGGTGAATTCACAGAGATAGAAAAATTAGTGATTTTCAAGGGTTACAAGGAGGTTAGGAAGAATCAGAGAGTGACTGCGAATGGGCACAGGATTTCTTTCTGTGGTGATAAAACATTATAAGCGGTGATGACATTTTCATAGTTGAATGAAGGTACTAAAAACCATTGAACTGTGCATTTTGAAATGTTGCAATAACTGAATTGTACCTTAAAAGCAAACAAACCTATTCTCATAGCCTTGAAATTAAGCAGCATTTACTGCTATAATTTCCTGAATAATTGACAAAGAAGATTAAAATCTTGGCTAGGGCAGGAGTTCACCACCTCCTGGGTAACACTTAGGCATTCCTGCTGTAAGCCGCAGTAATCCATCTGCAGTTGTCTGGGTACCTGTGAGAAGTGAGGCCCTGTTCTGAGAACAGCTAGCACTACCAACTGGACTCACAGAGGGAAATAAACAACCAGGCTAGGGAAGTCATGTGCAGGTGTGGGGACAGCAAGGGGACTCAGTGCTGCAGTGGTGGGTCAAGGGTGATCGCAGATGGCTTCTCTGTGCAAAGCCTCTCTGGGGAAGAACTCACAGGAGCCTGGAGGTGGGTGATTTTGTTGTGAGTGTGGTAAGCTTTGAGGCACTTGGCTCATGTTTTATCAAGGTCATTCTGGAAACCTATGTTAAAGAACCCGTAGGGAAACAAGAACGGGCAGCTTGGTGGTGTTATGCTAATAACCATGAATTCATAGATAGTGGGAATGCCTGTACTTAGGACAGACCGGCAGCTACTTGAGTGGAAAACGAGTTGATGTCTTTTCCGTCTTGCAACCTTGGAGCACAGAGCATTCATTGAAGGACCAGCACCTTCCTTAGCACCCCAGGGAAAAGGTCTGCTCCGGGACTCCGCATCAGACTAGGCATGACAGACACCCTTCTTTTCTAGTGTGGCTACTCCATCATTTTTATGGACATAGGAAGTATACGGTGATCCTCTCTTTTGAAACCAATGGAATAAAATCACTCCCTTGAAACCAGTGGAGAAAAAGACACTCCAAGACAAAGGGGGAAAATACATTAAAAAAATGTCAGGTCAAGTTCACCTGAAAATGCTTAGCATGACTGATGAGGCTCAACTGTAGAAGCCTCGTTGGTACAATAAACAGATGACGTAAGACATTAGCACTTACTGCCTTCACATAGACATTTGCAAAGGGGAAAATATCCTAAAGTATGCAAGTTTGGGAAGCATGAGAAATAAATGAGAAAGGCTTTGCATAGATTAAATCATGTGACTACTGAAGGAATAATAAATATCTCTCCTGTGTGCACGACTTTTGGATGCATACATTTTAGACAAAGGAAAACGCCACAGAAGGAAACTCTTGGCCACAACTTTGAAGGTGTACCAACAATGAGTTACTTTCCTAAAACAGTGAGACACCAGCTCCTGGCATTCGTATCCTTTCTACTTACCATACTGAAGGGCTTTCAGTGGGAACCAAAACAGAATAACTGAGTGGAAGAGGCCATTCAAACAATGAACCCAGAAAACCTGAGGGAAAACAAGAATCCATGAGAACCATTTGCGATAAACTCGTGCTGTGACCTCTGACCTTTCTTTTTATCTACGAGCTAGATGCACAAAATGTGTTTCTGCGGGGGCCACCACTGTGACTTAATAGAACTGACAGACACTCTCTGCCTTAGACGTTCATGGGTCATTTATTTATTTTTATGTTTCTCAAGATGTTTTTTCAGCTTCACTTGAAATTTTTTTTCTACTTAAAAAAAAAAAAATCCACTATCAGAAGTTTAAACTTCTGCCTGCCAAAGAGGGTGTGTGTGTCTGTGTGTGTGTGCGTGCAAAAAATCTAATAACAAATGCAGATCCTGGAGTTTCTTACACTGGGATTCTTTTCATAATTCTAGAAGAATAGACCTCTAAAAGACATGACTGGGAAACTCTCCCCCGCCTTATTTCCTACCCTAGTGCACAGTAAACATCTCAATGGTACAAATTAGTATGCTTTTCTCTCTCTCTTGTAATAGACATGCGCATGCATACACTGTAAAAAAAAACACACACACATGGTCCACCATTTAGATTATATATTCATTAAAATAAAGTATTGTGACTACTTCTGAATTTATCAAAGGCTTTTACAATTGCTTAACATCTGTCCATACCAAGTCTCAGACAATCACCACAGTCACTTAACAGCCATTACTTTTTATGTCTTGGGTATTACAAATAGAAGAGCAGGCATCATCGGGACTTTCCGTAACGGGAATGGGAAAGATTAAGTTATAGAAAACTGTTTGGAATCTTGATGAACCGCAGAACAGCTGTAGCCTCATCATTTAAAATGGCGTCTCGAAAACAGAGCTTCATGTTAAATACAAGTGGCATGTATTAATAGTTTTAAGCTGTTCAAACAACAGAAATTAAGTTGCCTGCCTCCCGAAATTTTCCACTGTGATCGCAGTCTCCTTTGTTAGCTCTCCTGGCCACGCTGAATTGTATGATCCAATTTACGCTCCAACACTTTACACGTCTCCACTTGTGTTGCTCATTAACCTTTGTCGCTTCTCCTGACTGTGTCATCACCACAAGTTTTTATTTGACAG
Source organism: Rhabdomys pumilio (assembly GCA_030674055.1). Taxonomy (NCBI): domain Eukaryota; kingdom Metazoa; phylum Chordata; class Mammalia; order Rodentia; family Muridae; genus Rhabdomys; species Rhabdomys pumilio. The sequence goes on from JANHMN010000007.1 coordinate 7,356,571, forward strand.
AAAGCACAGGTGGGTGCAAGAAAAATTAGTTCTACTTTTCCATTTCCCTGACTGATACTTATTGTCACATGCTAATCCTTTAACCCCTGTCATGACCTCAGAACCTCCGACCCCTTTTACCATAACAAATGTAAGCCTCATCATTCAAGGCCACAATGCTCCACACTGGGGACCCTCGGCAACCGCTGTGTAGACAACTATGCATTTTGTAACCATTTGTTCCTGAATTTTAAAGCATTTAGATGGGATTCAATCAAACAGTTTTACCGAAATCATTCGCCCCCCTCCCACCCCACAATCCCTAAGCCTTAGAAAAATAGAGGGCTAGCTGAATACATAAGCTAAGTACATATTAAAAGAGATATGGGAATTGCAAAAGCCAATTGAGTTGCTCTGAACACTTTCTCAATGCCTGGGCTCTAAGATAATGAAGTACTCCTTCAACAATAAAAGACAGAAGGAAAAAGTTGGTCTTCCATCAACACTGCGCACTGTCATATGTGCACCAAACTGTGCCCATGTTGTACCACAGAGTCCCCACTACGGGAGCAAGACAAGGACCTATAGCTGAGCGTGATAAAACCCACTCAGCTGATAAGAGTCATGGCCGATGTACCCATCTGCACTTGGCTTCCAGAACACTCCTGCAGAAAAACCAGAGCTCAAGACCACTGCATCTGCTCTGATTATAGCTTTTCGTCATTTGAAAATGGCCCACACAGACAGCAAAAACCATGGCAGCAGTGTGGTGAGAATCTGATACAAGTTGTTCACAATAAATAAATAAATAAATAAATAAATAACCTAAAAAATAAAACATTAAAATATCAGACACTGTGTACTATGAGACAGTTTAATACTATAATGCTAGAAATACACGTCAGAACCAGTAGTATAAATTAAGCAAGCTTCCAGATATTTGATATTTTAATTAACTAGTTGCAGTTATTTAACCCGAAGCCATGAAGTTATATGCATGCATGCCAGTGGCTATCCACGTACTGTGAGTTCATGAAGATTGAGTCTCAGGAGAAAAACATCTTCTTGGTTATAAACTCAACAGTATCATTTGTGGTGATGGTACAAAGGCACCTAAACACCTGCTTCACTTTGTTCTTGGTACACTAAGATAATCAGCATTAGAGAGCTTTATGAATTAATAAGTATTAAGAGTTCTCGTGTGAAAGGACTATAAATTCAAAATACTGAATTGCAATTATAACCTGATTGTCACTAATTTACTACTAAACGTGCACTAAATTAAGTGGAAATGATTCAGTAAAAATGACATCATATTTGTTCATCTTCATATACATGATATTCCAGTTTCAGAATAGAATCTACCTTGGTTGTTGACGTTTTTAAATCCCTCCTCTCAGTGACACCACACAGAAACCTGAATCATTATGTAATACTAGTGTAAAAACGTGCTAAAAGATATCCTTGCAGAAAGATAAACTATGCAAAAGTGGAGTCTTTTGTTGCTGGAATGACTAAATATCACAGAACAGAGAAGGCGCTAGCCTATGATGTGTTAGGCAGTGTACGAACCCAAGCAACGGAACCAGCTCAGAAGTCCACCAGCAGATGAATGGACATTAAAAATGTGGTACATTTATATGACAGTATTTCATTCAGCCATAAAGGAAAATAAGCCCATGAACCTAGAAGGGAAATGGATGGAACTGGAAAATATTATAGTAACTGAGGCAGTCCAGGCAGAGAAGGACAAATACCATGTGTTCTCTCCTGTGTGTGGCTCTTAGCTCCTCATTTTTATCCATTTATGTTCAGGTGAAAATGAACTGTAGACTGAGGGGAAGAGACTAGGAGGAGGCTGGGGAGGGAGGGAGGGGCTTAATGGAGGGAGCAGGAAGGTGATGATCTGAATGTACAAGGGGGACAACTGGGGATGGAAAGACACAAATGGGGATGAGAGGAAGGGAGGTGAGAAAAAGCCACAAAGAGGGGAAATCAAAATAACCACACAGGAGAACTCCAAAATGAAACCCGTTGCTTCTTATGCTAATGAGACTTTAAATGAGACTTATAAAGAAAAGAAAGAAAAGGAAATGACTTTCTAGATTCAAAAACAAAACCAAAAACAAACAAACAAACAAAAAACAAAAAATAAAAACAACAACCCAGGCAGAAGATGGTTTTAGGTGGCATGTTGGATACTTCATGTTTTAAATTTTAAGCCTCAGAGTTACTGAGTAAATGAGAGGTTACTTCCTTGAGACTATAGTTCTAATGCCCGACTCAATCACTCTCAGATTCTAATGAGAACATTATTCTCCCCCAGCATTAGGAAAGAATGAGATAATACTCCTTCCACAGTACAGCCAGCCATGTTAGTCCCAGGTGACTAGCTGTGAGAAGTGAGTTTTTCCTACACTGTCTGAAAGGACAGTGGCGTAGCCTGGAAGGCCACGTCTACTCATTGTTGTCTAAGAACCCAATGGAATGTGGTTTTATTTTAATTTTGTAACATTCAAAAGAAAAAAAAACACTAAAGAAAACAAAACAACAAACAGACAACAAAACAACAGACGACAACAACAAATCTCTCAAACAATCTAATCCAACACAACAAAACTCTTTTGCCCTCCATATTGGAAGCGTCCCATGACTTGCTACATATTGTACCCTGGAGTGCTTGGCTGAGATGCTCCAAGCTTGCAGCAGCAGAGAAAACCCCTCTGAACAGATGAGAGGATACAAGCTCCTACCTTGGTATTGAAGTCCAGAGCATTCTGTGACGTTTTGTACAGCTCAGGGTACTTTAACATGTTTTCCTTTCTGCATGATCTCTCAAATATTCCAAGTGTCAAAGGAGGCATCGCTGTGAACATCTAGAGTGACATATTTCTCATCACATCAGACAGCCAGATGCACCAGAACTACATTTACTTTTAGTATTAAACAAAATAGGAATTACCAAACGCGCACAACTTACCACATTATAAAGCCCTATACACCATCTTTCAAAGAGGATCTGTCCAGAAAAGCCATTGACAAAGGCAAACCAGATCTAGGAAGGAAACAAGACCCCAGAATTAGGACTGAGAACGCCAACACATCACCTAGAAGCTGCTGCATATTAAATCCTGCAGAGCAGCAGGGGGATCATCAAGGATTCAGTTAAAGAGAATTTTTTTTTAATTATAGATATTACACATATTTATGTAGGAAATAATTTCCATCGTTTTCTTTGGTGTCACTTGTGTAGTTTATACAAATAATGTCACAGCTGTATATAGTGTCACAGCCTACTTCTCCCCCTTAATAGAGTTCTTATAACATCTTATAAAACAGCTAATGGATTCAAAACTTCTGCAGTGTGGAGATTTAGCAGGTTTAACTGCTCTTGCTATCAGAAATGATCCCTAACTGAAACCTTACACATCTTTCCCTTTCTCTTAGGATAGATACTTAAAGTAGAATTAATCTATTAAATATTGTTTTATTTTTTTTAACAGTTCTTGATAATTACTGCCATCAGAATGTTCAGCTTGAATTTACATGTTGGCATATTTTAAACTTACAGATTTATTTTTAGTTATGTGTAGGTGTGTGTGCACATGTGGGTATGTGCATTTGAGTGCAGGAGCCGGAGGAGATCAGACATGCAGGATCTCCTGGAGGTATAGCTACGGATGCTTGTCAACTGAACTTAATTTTTAATGCTTGTAGAAAAATCAAATCTTTAGTTAGTAGAACATAATGCTTTCATATGTTTGCAAGTCTCTTTGAAAGAGAAATCTTAACTTAGAAAACAAAATTTAGGGGGAATTTTATTCAACATATTGGAAACACATACAAAATTAAAATGATGACTGGCAATACCTTAAGAAAGAATGCATTTTAAAAAGCCAACCTAAATATAATTAAAACTCAAGCAGACTTGGAAAAATACAATGCCTGGCCCAGCAAGTGGATTACATATACACGGCACCCGGTACCAGCAGACATGAGGGAAGAACACAGCACACAGTACCAGCAGACAGCAGGGAAGATGTTCATGACTCATAGTTCCTGAGAGCACTTCAGAGACACAAGAACTTTGACACACTTTATGTTTCCTTTAACCTCATTACCAAAACATGAACCGTTATGAATTTGTCATTCATCAGTATGAACGGGGCAAGCTTCCCCAGAACAGTTTCTGGACTAGCTTGCTTCGTTTTTATAGCAGAAGGGAATGACTGAGTGTGTGTGTGAAAGAGTGAATGTCTACGAATTAGTCTAATGGATACGATTTGGCTCACAGGGAGTAACTAATTCTAAATGCATTGTCAAAGCATCAATACATCAGTATTGATACTGTATATAGAAAGCTTTTTTAAAAATGGGTATTAACACACTTTTACCACCTTACCATCTGAATGAAAGGTATGTGACATGTGCTTGGAAATGTGTCCTTTGTATTTTAAAACATTCATCTTCTTGTTGCTTTTTTTTTTTTTTTAAGAGAATGGACTGGAAGGCCTAGATAAGGGAAGAGTCTTTCCTTACAAAACATCTTTATGCAACTATTTTGGTATTCAAAGTTTCTTTGTAAATTTTTTTTTTTTTTTTTTTTTGAGAAAATGAGAAAGTCAGAAGTAGTCTACTAAGTTCAGGTTAGTCTGAGTTTGTAGCTTGAGCCATATCTCAGAAACACATCCCTAAGTAAGACAGGTCCTTAATTAGCATAAGCACAGATTCCCTCTCTGCACTCCACCAAAGTCACTGATAAAGAAAGCAAGCACCAGGCCTTCTGGGGGCGGTACCCAGATTATTCTTCCCAGGGAATTTTACTTCCCAGCATAGCTTCCTGGGAAAGTATCACCTTATTGACTTTAATGACTTTCTGGAAAGGAGAACCGCTACATTGTTTCGGGGTCTAAGAAAATGTAGATGCCACCAATCATCTTAAAGAAAATCTCTTCTCCGTTAGAAAGGAAATCAGAGGATTTAGAAGGAGCCAACAATTTAAGTGAACACCTACAGCCACTGGCAGGCAGCTACCCGGTGCAAGTTTTCTATCGTGCAAGTTTTCTATCGCCACCTGCCGACCCCCCCCCCCCCCCCCCCCCCCCCCCCCCCCCCGTGTGTGTGTGTGTGTGTGTGTGTGTGTGTGTGTGTGGCTGTAATTCACAGCAGTGAAGGGGCTAGTGAGCGATACCCTCCGCAATACTATGACAGAAAAGCATTTTTCCCTGACAATCTATTGCACCCTTTGGGTTTAAGACTGCTCTTTATGAATTCTTTTCCAGGCCCCGCCCCCATTCCCCTGCATAGGCGGTTCAGTTAAAGCCCCACAGACATTTTCCTGATGGAGTACTTCTGCATATTAAACAGCAGCTTGCAAAGAGTCAATGCATTCCCTGCTCCCACGCCTGATCAGCACAAAAAAAAAAAAAAAAAAAAAAACCAGAAAGGAGAGATTGGAGACTGGCAGTTGTCCTCGCTGGAGACAGTCAATCGTGTGCTTTCTGCCTATTCATTCTCAGTATTGACATGAACCATTAACATCTGCAGAACTTGTTTTAGCTGGCTGAAGTTGGGTATGAGGGGAATTGATTTAAAAGTTCAATCCATTTCCAAGACAGTTGAATTATATTCAAAATACATTTCCAAAAAGTGCTAACAGAAAAATAAATATAAGGTTTCCAGTAAAGTTTCTCTCTCACTTCCCTTTTTAACCCATTAAGAAAGTGATCTGTGTTAAATAGCTCATGAAGAGGCTTTAAATTCAAAGCCAAGTCAAATTTAGTGTGTGGTAACTACAAATCACATAGTTCTGGGTTAGAAACAGAATGTTTAGACTTCATTTTCACCTAAGGAAAATGTTTTCATTTTCTTCACTAGTGCATAAGTTTTCTGTTGTTGTTGTCAATCGAGACTTAAAATAATTGTCAACTAGTCTATACTTAAATATAAATTTATTTCATTAAGATTATATTTCATATGCATCTATGTTTAAAAGTCTTTTTTCAAAATCTATGTAAACAAACTATCACACTCTCAATAATTGAAGTGAGAATTATATTAGGAAAGTTAGATATAGAGAGGGGATGGCAATAAAAATAATTCTTACAGGGAAGAACCATATATTTATATAGGAAACAGATACTTGTTTTTTTTGTTATTGTTGTCTGTTTTTTCAGATAGTTTCATTAGGTAAACCCAGACAATCCTCATGCCTTAGTCGGCAAGTACTAGAATTACAGGTGTGTATCAAAAGCTGGACTTCAAAGATTAAAAAACAAAACTTACAACTACTTTGAATTTATGTCTTAAAACACAGGTTTTCCAGACCAAATCTATCAGTTACCCATGAAGCTATGTTTCCAAGTATTTGGCTACCTTCGCCAACTGCATGGTAACCCAACTACAGATGCTGAGTGACTAGTAAAGACATATATTCCTCAAATTTAAGTTTTAAAAAACTCAGAGTTTAGAATTCTGACAGAATTCTGACAACTGAGCTAGACGCTTAGCGCTTTCCAACTGCCCACGTGAAGTCAAGTAGCCCTGGTGTGATGAGGATCCATAAAGAAGTGGGCAGGCCATATCTTTCTGACTGATGCATAGGAACGTCCTCAGAATAGAGAGGGAAGTGGCAAAGACGGCCATCTGTAAGGGAGCTCTCAGCAAATCTGTGAGGACATGGGCAGGTCCTAGACACAGTGGAAGACAGTTCTCCTAACAAATTATGCACATCCTTAAGAGCTGAATGTGAAAATCACAATACCTAGAGGCTCATTATTATGATACAGTTTCTGAGGACCCAGGGATGAGCCAGGCATTAAATAATATAGAACATATAGGGAGCAGAGGAAGCCCTGAGCGTTCATAGTACTGAGTGGATATGTGCTGCTGGTGGTATGGGTATGGTCACATCACCACTCTGTAGCCTGGGAGTCACAGAGAAAATAGCAAAGCCTTCCCCTTGGGGTGAGGCTCAGAGGAAGAAGGCAAAGCCTCGCTCAGGGCACCAAGTGTGGAGTGTTGACAATGCAGGCTAAAAATGTCCACCATAGCTTTCTCTCCCCAGATATTCACAGCCTGAATAGTGTTCCCCAATAGAGACAGCCCTACAGAGAGTAGCTAAACCTGCCCCTTTATCCAGCTGTATACCATAAACCCTGTCTCACTGTTTATCTATATGGAATACCTTTGCCTCCCTTTTGAGCTGGATGCAATCACCCTGCCACTATGTTCAGCTCTGTATAAAAAGCACACTGAGTTCTGGGTGTTATGGTTTCTCCAGCCGACAGCCTGGACAACTCAGCCCCAGCTTTCTATGTGTTTGTCTTTTCTTCATTACCTTGTCACCTCCAGTCACGTCCAAGTCCCTGGAGCTATGCAAGATGTCTCAGAAGGTAAAGGTGCTTGCTGCCAAGCCTGAAGACCTGAGTTCCATCTCCGGAACCCAGGATAGACCTGGAGAGACTAGACTCCTGCAAGTTGTCCTCTGATCTTTCCTTGGAAGCTTGTCCTTGTCTACTTACATACCCACAAGATAACTAATGTTAATAAATACAAAACAAGTGGATAACCCTTCCTTGTTCGCTTATCCACCGACATTATGCTGCTAGCTCTGTTCTGCAGGCCACAGTGCATTAGAGAACTTGATTATGTCTTGGTGCAAAATTGAAATGTGTTGAAGGCAAAATACCAAATTTCAAACACTAGGCATGGAGGAAAGAATGTAGAATGCATATACAAATACAAAAAAAAAGTTTTACATGGTGAATATGGTAATATTTTTTAATATGTTGGGTTAAAATACGATATTGAAATCAATCTGGGTTTTCGTTGTGGCATTTTGCTAAAGTAGTACCTAGGAAATTTACAGAGATGGATTTCATTGTATCCTTCTGGCCAGCTCCCTGGGGTTACAGACTGTGCTTGGATTGCTTTGTAGTTGCTGGGCTGAGGCTGGTTATCTGATGGCCAAATATCTACAGGGCAAGCTTTTATTCTCTGGGTACACACGTGTGCTTATATGTGTGCAGGTGTGTGGAGGCCAGAGGTCAACCTCAGGTGTCTTTTCTGAGGAGCTATCCACTGTTTATTGGAAACACTGTCCTGGAGCTCTTAGGCTGGGCAGGCTGGATAGCATCTGACATCTGCCTCTTGAGTGCAGAGATTAAAACACACGCCACCATGCCTGCCTTTTTACTTGGGCTCTGGGATTCAAACTCGGGTCCTTGCGCTTACAAGCCTACTCCTTTACCAAGTAAGATTCCCAAGGTTTCCTTTGTAAGATGGTGTCATTTTTGATATGTGGAAAGAACTAGGAATAGAATATTTCAAAGAAATTCCTTATCCAAAATTTTATTGTTTGTCAAATCCAAACACCATAGGAGATGTATAGCAAGGGGTGGCTGCGCCTCATACAGAAGATCTATACTAGGTCTTAGGTTTCAGAATCTCAAAATGCCCAGTGGGCTGTCTGTGAGAAATATGGTACTTTCCGCCAGAGACGTGAACAAGCTTTCTAGCAGCAATGGGTTCTGAAGATACAAACCAGAAAGAATGCCTAGGTTTCCCAGGTGTGCAGAAATCACGGCAAGCAATACCACTGGACCAATGAATGTAGGTCCAAGAGATATTAATGCCACTGGGAAATGAAATGGGAGGGGGCTGGCAGCAAAACCCGCCAAACCCAGACATCAAAAGAGCATCAGACTGGGCTGGAGAGATGGCTCAGCATTAAAAGCACTGACTGCTCTTCCAGAAGTCCTGAGTTCAATTCCTACCAACCACATGGTGGTTCACAACCATCTGCAATGGGATCCAATGGTCTCTTCTGGTGTGTCTGAAGACAGTGACAATGTACTCACATTTATAAAATAAATAAATCTTAAAAAAATTCCAAAAGAGTGCCGGACAACTAAACCTTCTGTGCCTCCCCTGACCTAGAACCAACCATTATCTCCCACTTTGCTTCTGGCATCCCTTACTTTTCACTGATTTTTTTTTATATATATATATTTTTCATCACAAGATTATTGCTTTTTAATACAGTTTTTCATGTGTGTACTACCCCTTAACAGTGGGTGGAAGAAATTCTGTACTTGTTCAAGCTTTACCATCTTTTAAAACTGAAAACACAACTGATTGGCAATTCCTCTTCAACTTTCTACCAACGTGACCTAACATTTTCAGCTGGTGTGTAAACACTGATTGTTCTTGTGGTTGACATCGTCTCTGACACATTTAGAAATTATAAAAAGGGAAGAAACGGTTCGGCAGTGGAGAACATCAACTGCTCTTCTAGAGGACCCGGGTTTTGTAGCTTGTGGGCTTTCTATCCATGCACAAGTCCCCTGAAATAGCAACTCTGAGGCTGAATTTTATATGAATAGATGCTTAGGCCATAATCCTGGGTCTGTTTCCCAACTAGCTCATAACTCAATTACCCTTTTGTTCTATTCTACTGAGTGGCACATGGCTTGTTAGCTGCCCTCGGAGTCATGTGATTGACTGACCCTCTTCCTCAGAGTTCCCGGTGAATCTTTCCTGTACTTGACTCTATCCTATAATCCCTCCCCTCTTTCTCTTTTTCTCTCTGTCACCTTCTAAACCCGCCTCAGCCTCACTGGCCACAGGCTTTTTATTGACAGGTGACTGCTTCCATACAGCATAACAGGAGATAATCCCTCAGGGCTTGATTCCCTGTTCCCACATGTTGACTAAGAACCATCTGGAACTCCTGTTCCAGGAGATCCACCTTGGCCTCTGTGGGTCCTGCAAGCACACGGTGCACAGACAGACATACACACAGGCAAAACATCCAGTCACATAAAAATAAAATAAAATAAAATAAAATAAAATAAAATAAAATAAATGCTAAAACTTTGTTTCTTAAAAAGGAATTAAGATGATAAAGTACTCAGAGAAACAACAACCCCATAAAGAGACCAGTCGGAACTATGACTGTCAGGGGCAGGACTAAGTTCACCACGCTGCTACCTCGATAATGTACAGCACGATGTTCTTGTAGAAGCAGTACAGGATACACTTGGAGACTCTATTGTAATTCCAGGCACCGTGAACCATCAACAAATTCTTCAAATATTTGAACTAGAAGAGGAATGGGAAGACATGAGTATTTTCCCCCCTCACTTCTGGCTGCCGCAAAGGGGAGGGGCTCTGTGTCACTGCAGGAGGCGTTTTACCTGAGCGATGGAGTAATCTGAAGAGTTAGCTGCCTGCAAGCCTTCATTGCCGCTTATCCCAACCCCCACGTGGGCCGTCTGTATCATGCTGACATCATTTGCTCCATCTCCGATGGCAAGCGTGATGACTTTGGCTTGTTTCTTAACCATCTCAACAACCTCAGACTTCTGAAGAGGAGAAACCCTTAAAAAAAAACCAACCAAACAGAAATGAACAACTACTCCTGCTTCCTGGAAAAGGAAATTGAAATGCTATCACTTTTTGATCAATACATGAAGCAAAACAACTGGATAAATGGCTGTCTGCTAATCTGTCTGTCACTTTAAGGGAAATTCAAAACAAGAAGATAATATACGTCCTAGAAGCAAATGTGTAGGTGACATCCAAGAGACATGTTTAAGTACCAACAAGTGACATCAGAAATTCATTGCAAAGAGAAGGCATAAGAAGCTGTTGAGGGGGCTAAGAGACAGTGCAATGGCCAGTGGCTAAAAGCTGTATTGTCCTAGCAGATCAGGGTTCAGTTCTCAGCCCCTATATTAGGTGGCTTACAACTGTCTATAATTCCAGCTCCAGGAGACCCCACACCCTCTTCTGGCCCCTATGGGTACCTGCCTCTCACATGCACACACTTTCCTATACATACAAACAAACAAAGACCAGAAAACATTCCAAATACTAACTAGGTTTTATTCAATGTCTTGAAAAGAAAACGTTTTGAGCTTCTGAGAGCTGGTCATATATGTAATGTGCTATATGATTAAAACATCTTAAAGCTAGTGCAATTCATAGTAGGGAATTGGGTAGACTTCCAAGCTGTTCTCAGACACCACTGTGAATCTCAACAAATAGAAAAAGTAAATATTCAAAGCTAGAGCATAGTCCACATGCTTTGTTTTCTTCCAGAGGCATGAAGACTAACACGCCTGCGGAAATCAGACAGCTTTTTCTGCAACCGTGGACCAGGAACAGAAGGCATCAGCATTTACACTAACATCACATTTGGTATTAAACTTGAAGCACTTTTCATGCATCTTAAAAAGTCATTTGAGGACTAAATGCCAAGCAAATGATAGAAACGGTCTACGACAGAGGGCCTCAGCGACACAATTAACGTAATCTATTGTTCATACTGAGCTGGAAATAGACAGGAAGACTAAACAGTGAACCAGTCCAGACGACTATTATATTAAGACAGTAATTAGAGCTGGGTGTGGTGGTGCATACTAGTAATCCTAGTACTTAGTGGCTGATACAGGAAGTAGGGTCATAAGTTCTAGGCCAGCATGGGCTACATAGCAAAGTCCTGACATACACAGATCATAAGAAGCAACCAAGTGTATAAGATGCTGGTGCCTAGAAATGTCTCAGACTATATATCATCACCGTGGTTGTCACTGTCAGCATCATCGTCGTCATTATCACAGCATCATCCTTTTGAGACCATTGAGGCAGTGTTAGCCATGCTGGCCTTGAATTAGCTATGTAGCGAGGCTCTGGCATAGTACTCCAGATCCCCTGACTTCAATTTTTCTCAATGTAAGATTACAGCGTGTGCAGTGTGCCTCAGTCAGAGATAAATTCTTTCTTAAGGTCAGTATACCACAGCTGTGGAATAAATACTTGATGAAATATCTCACGAAGTATTTGCTATTCTTTTTAAAAATAAAAGGCCGTTTAAGAAACTGATATGTCTTCACATATATGCTTGATTATGGTGATAGGAAAAAGTTCCCAGCCGTGGGCATTCTATACCAACACGCGCCTCTAGGAGGCAGGGGGTTTAGCTAGGGAGCTGATAGACCTGAGACACTGACGGAGTGCTCCTCTGTGCTCTTAGCACCGAGCCAGAAGAGAAACTGGTAAACAGCTGCCATATCAAAGAATTATTCTTAATTTTCTTTGGACTTCTTTTTGGCATTTGGCAACGGTACAGTATAAAATGACACAGCGCTGACCCCCACAAGAGAATGAATCAGGCTACTAACGGTTCATTTCACCGTCTGCCGCCATTTCTCTTCAAAGCAATTTTCATTCCACTTGCGCGTTTTATTTAATTTCTCTTAACAGGCTAATATAAATTGGTAAGCCCGCTGGCCCTAGGCCAAGGTTTTAAACACGGACTACGGTTGACATTTAGTAAATGTCAGAAAAGAATGCTCAGCAGAAATGCTATAGAATGCAAATGGGAACAGGCATGAATGAAGGGAAGCATTTGAAAACATTATCAAGGTCTCTTTAATGGCTCCCGGTCTGCACGCTTTATTAAATCACGCTGTGGAGCTACGGCATTGTGGAGCGATTTTTTTTTTTATGAATGGCATCCACATAGTGAGCTTCAATTAGTGACTTAAGGGAGCTTCGGAAAAGGAGGACACCAAACCCTTAAACACCTCTCCACAGTGATTATAATCAGCGGTTGCTCTCTCTGCCTCACACTGTAAATTTTAAGACTACATGATGGGTAATCTTCATGGTCAACCTGACAGACTTTACAACTGCCTAGGATGCACACCTCTGGGAGTGCCCTTGAGGGTGTTTACAGAGAGGCTTAACTGAGGGGGAAAGAGTTACCCTAAAAGTAGACAGGCTGCAGTCCCAGACTAAATAAAAAGGGAAGTTAAGCTTGCCCGATGAGCACCAGCCGTCTTTCACCGCTTCCTGAGTGCATGTGTGGATAGCGATGTTACCAGTCACCTCATGCTCCTGTTGCCATGCATACTCTACTCCCTCGCCACTGCATACTCTGCCCTCAGACTATGAAACAAACCTCTTCTTTCCTTCAACTGTTCATGTCAGGTGTTTCGTCATAGCAACGGGCAATATAAAGTAGTAGAGTCTCTAAATCACAAGTAGGTAAGAATCCTCACCCACCCCGATGGAGATGACTCAGTTGTTGAGAGAAAAGAGTAAGACTGAATAGTTTAAGCAAGAAAAATGTTTAAGCAATAAACTACGACTAGCAAGCATAGTTCAGGCTCAGAAGACAGTTGAGGGACGTGAAAGCCGCCATTTCTGCAGACTGGAAGAGCAGCAGGCAGCTAAACAACAGTGTTGGATTTGCAAAATGTAACACACTCATTCATGTATTTCACTCATAATATGTAGAGGGCCGTCCTCGCTGTGGGCACAGGGTCTTAGGGCACGCCTACTTCCCGGCGTCACGCCATTGAACTGCGCATGTGTATCGCAAAGGAACCTGGGAATTTGAGTGAACAGCTAACCATGAATGACCACGCCCACGGGCCATAAAACCGGGACGCGCCATGCGGCGGTCTCTCTCTTGGCGGGTAACCCTCTCTGTATTTTGGTTCTTCCTCTATCTTAATCTTTCTGTCTCCCCACTCAGGTTAAAAGAATAAAATCACCACGAAAGGATTCCCCACGTGTTTGTGTGAGTTCCTGCGGGCAGGGATATCACGCGCGATACAATAATATGAATGTATAGACCTGTGAGCTATGTCTAGAACCTTCTCTTGCCAGAAACCCTGCTGGCGGAAACCCTGGAGTTTCTGTTGTTGCAAAAAATCTCACTCAGGACCCACGCACTTTTTGTTTTGTAACATGAAGCTGAGAATATTTTTTTCTACCTTTGTTGATGATTATAGTACTGGCTTCTCTATATTCAAAGGAAAAATTGTCAAGTATTTCACATCCCTTGCAGACCATCATACCCAGTTTTCTTAGCAATAGCTTTTATCAGATTGCCTCAGTGATCTGGGAATGGCAATTACTCTGAGATGTACAACCACTGTAAGTACATTACAGAATAAACACAACTTGGAAGACACCAGTCAGCTCACAGAAGCACAAGCGCATACCACATCACATCCAGGCTATGGCAGAGGGGGCTGGGGGCAGCAGGAAGCTGTTCCGAGAGAGCCAGGTGTGCTTGGGAGGGATTCTGCTTAGTGAAGCTAAAATCAGCTAAAAAGATTTTCTACAGAGATGTGTGTGTGTGTGTGTGTGTGTGTGTGTGTGTGTGTGAATGTATATGTGTACAAGTGTGTATGTTTGTATGTGTATGATGTATGAATTCACATGTATGCTACAGCATGCACCAGAGGTCAGAGGATAACTCTGAGTGATGTGCCCTCACCTTGGACCTTGTTTGAGATGGGATTTTATTTTGTTTTGTTGCTCACTGCTGGGTATGCCAGGTTAGCTGGCAGCAAGCTGTCAAGAATTTCCCTGCCTCTGCCTTCCATTTCACTTCAAGAGTGTTAAGATTACACACACTACTGCTCCCAGCTTTATGTGGGTGCTGGGAATTTGAACTCAAATCTCATGCATACATAGCAAATGCTTTACTCACTGAGCCCTTGAATATTCTTATCCCTCAAACCCAAAATCCATAAGCCCTCAATCTGCAACTTTCTGAGTGCCAATATGATATTGAAAATTCAACACCTGGTCTCATATGACAAATACTTTGGCTTATGTGTGTCAGGTTTATGGAAACCCTTACACATGAAACATAAGATAATTTTATAAAATATGAATGAAATAGGTTTAAACTTGAGGCTAATCTCCAAAGTAGCTCATATCTATAAGCACATGTTTAAACTTTAGATCCCCAAGTTCTGAATCATGCTTGGATGAGGGACTACCAAATGGGTGCTGTTTTCAAGTCTACTTAAAAAGTTGTTTCTTGCTACATGGGGTTGGGGAACGAGGGATGTATATCAAAACGAATGTAATGTGACTCTGAGGCCTCTGCTGGTGTGAGTTCCTTGACAGGATACATGGCAACCTGAGACTGTGAAGGAAGAAAACCCTTTCTCCCTTAAGTTGCTCTTGTTACAATATTTTGCCAAAGCATTAGGAAAAGAAGCTAAGACTGATGGGTATGATGTATGGCCTCTGGATATTCTTGTCTGTACTTAGTAATTCCAAATGATGGAAGACAGCCTCCTTGACAAGCACAGAAGAATTTATTTCGGATGACAGAAAGAACACAAGGTGAATTTCTTTCTATACCCAAATTTGCCAGAGCATGGGTTTTCTCCTGACAAATTTCCAGTTCTTCAACCCCCCCCCCCCCATCAGAGTTTGCTTTCTTGACTTCTTCACATGTTTTTGGAGTTGTACAATATCTATAATAGCCTAGAGCAGTGGTTCTCAACCTTCCTCATGCTGCAATCCTTTAATACAGTTTGCTTATGTTGTGGTGACCCCCCCAACCATAAAACATATTTTTATTGTTACTTCATAACTCTTATTTTGCTACTATTATGAATTATAATGTGCAACCCTGTGAAAGGGTTGGTTGACACCCAAAGGGATGGTGACCCACAGACTGGGATCATTGGCCTAGACCAACCACACTATGAAGCTAGTTAATTCTTCCTAGTGCTTCACAAACTACATATCTATGGCTGGGAGGTTATAAGTCTTCAGCTTTCTAAGTATCAACAGTGATCAGCAGTGAGAATCTGGAAGCATTAAAACAGCACTATTTTCTTCTCTGAGATATGTATATCTGTAGATGTTCATATTTGTGTATAGTTTATCCCACTTGTGGGTTTTCAACAAGACTGAAATGCTTCACTACTGTCTTCCATGGTTGCTTTTTCGTTTCTGGAAGCAGCGAGAGACTCTATTGAAAAAAAGATTACAAATGTAGCATGTGCTATGGAGGTCTGCTTTTCTTCCTGTGCACCACAAACAAGAGGGTGGTCCCTTGTGATGTAACCTAGGAGTGAGCTGAGTGCCTGTGCTTCTCAGATAGCTCCTGGCTGCAGTTTCCACACATGTTATTCATTATTGTTCTCATTTGTTACATAGTAACTTGCAGTGCCCCGTGAACAGTAGATCAGAGAACACTGGAATGTTTTGTCATTCAAGCTAAGAAACATATAGGTGGTCTATTTTTTTTTTTAAGTTTATTTTTATGTGTTTGATTGCTTTGCCTGCATGTGATCTGGTGCCAGCAAAGGTTAGAACAGTGTATCAGAGCCTATGGAGTTGGTGCTACAGACTGTTGGGAGTTACCACATGGGTGCTGGGAATCAAACTTAGGTTCTCTGCAGGAACATCCAGTGCCTTTAACCACTGAGCTACCTTTCCAGCCTCAGGTGGTCTGTCTTATACAGGCTTTGTTTTGCACTCATTGAATGAAAACAATTGTCTCTCTGAATACATCATGGGTAATTATACGTCCATGTATCTACATAGGCATAAATAATTATGTGAGACTTTTCATGGATAGCCAAAAGACTTAAAAAGTTAAAGGCAAGAATATTATTTTACTGGTATATTTTAAAATGCGTAGGTGGGATTTGGGGGGAGGGGCTATCATCCTAAAGCACAATTTAGTTTGATGAATTATTGTATTCCTTTTGGCCGCCCATAAAAGATAGGAAACAAAAGGAACATGGAAGGATATACTTGCTGCAGTTTCAGTTCTGTTGCTATGTTAAAACACCCTGACTAAGCAACGTAGGGGAGGAAATGTTTTATTTCTGCTCCTGTCACTGAAATAAAGAAAGAAAGGGCAGCAACTCGTTAGAGCCTGAAGCAGAAACGATGAAGGGATGCTGCTTGCTGACTTGCTGTCTGACTCCTTCACCATTCATACTTAGCTTCTTTATATGTCCAGGATGCCTGTCTGGGAATGGTAACACCCACAGTGGGCTGGGCTCTTCTGCATCATGAATAATCACAGACATCCCCCTCAGACAATGCCCAGAGGACAGCCGGATCTGGGTAATCCTTCAACTGAAACTCCCTTTCTTAGGTGATTCTAGTCTGTATCAAGATGATTTAAAGCTTACTAGGGTAACTCTATTAATTACCATGAAGTGTTTTATATATGCAGTAATCAAGCTTTGGTACTTATTAAGCTTGGGGTTCATCCCTGGGATGCTCTTCAGAAGTCAGCCAGGATGTGCTGCACACGTTCCTTTCTGACTAACGTCCTCAAGTCTCTCCTGTGAACATCAGTCTACTCTCCACTGACCCATATTTGGTTGACTAAAAAAAAACGAAGTTGCAAAAAGAGAGAAAAACCTAACTTAATCTTACTGGCTTCTTTTTTAATTAAAATTTGTTAGGCTCATTTATAATGCTTCAAGCCGAGAAGATATTAATATGTAGCAAAATGTATGTTAAGCATACCAAAATTACACGCGTATTGGAACGGTGCTGGAAGCTCATGGTGGATTTATTACTGGAATGAAAACAGCAGCTTATGTAGAAAATCCTGAGGATATTTAGCATATGGAGCATAATGAAACATTCAACCACCTCTGGGTAAGAAAACTGTGCTATTCGAATGACCGATGAGTGAGGACCTTCCTAGCCTCCAAAACCAACATCTGCTATATTCTGTGCAGTCAAAGGCACCAAAGAGACTTTACAATGTAGGGGCCAAGGCTAAAGAAATAACACACAGATAGCTCTTCTCAGGGGAAACAGAAAAAATGGAAAAGTAACTTCAAGAAAGACTTCCTTTCTGAGGCATGCTTTAGATCCACAGTCGCTCTTGCAGAGTGTACACATTCATACAGATAAACCACCGTGCCTTTCATTTAAGTGGGTCAGATGGTATTTTCAATGGGGACTGTTCATACTGGCAGTGGGTATCTGAGTGCTGAGGTGTGCAGACAGTAACACAGTGAGTGACATAGCAAACTGAAACTGGCAAACATACCGTACAAAAGCAAGCTGCTCCTAGTAGGAAGTTTTATTATAATGTTTAGAGCAGTAACAGCTTAGCATAGAACGGTCAGCATTGCAGCGCAGTGGCAGTGTTTGTCTTGCATGTATGACTCCCTTGTTCAGTCTCAAGTCCAGAGAAAGTCTTCCCTTGAGTGCTCCCTAAAACACATCCTTCCTCTTGCAGAATATCAGAGCTGATACCAACTCTTCTCTTGTTCCTCAGTCTACACATTGTCTTATACCCTTCCTTACTGCTCTAAACCCTTTTAATACATCTGTTTTTCAAAAACATCTTTCCTGTGAGATGCTTTCCCCCCCCCCCCTCTACTCCACGCCTTGTAGAAAGTTTCGGTTACTTTTTTGATCTATGTTTCACACTTGGAGCTCAGCACTGAGCTCAGAATTCAGCCTTTCTTTAACTTTCTTTAAGTAACCCGTTTGTTAAAACAAAGGCAATCACCAAATCCATCATGGGTTCACACTGAACTCTGCCTCTCTGTTTTCACACACTGAGGTCCATCGGTGGAGAGATCATGGACACATCCTACACTGCGTACATCATATCCTTAGTGACTCAGAACTGAGAAAACTATAGGTAGTCTAGCAGGCGACTGATAGTTGGCTGAAGGCTACAATGGGTTTCTGGAAAGCTGCAGAGTTCAGCATTTAAAACTGATGAAAAGCAAAGCCCTCTTAAGAATCTGAATGTACTTGTCTGAGATAGAAACCTGCACTGCAAGTGAGGAAAATATAAAACAGAAAGGGTAAATTGAGGAAGAGAAGACATAATTTAAGAAGACGGTGATGGAAATCAAGGTAGCAACTCTCAGTATCTGAAGGCAGCAGGAAGGGCTCCTTGGCCATGGTGGGGTGAGACATGTATATTTTGTAAGAATGTGATGAGCGCTCACATAGGCTTTTGATACCACCTAGCATAAGAAGCATGACTGTAGTGTGTAACGTGCATCTCTGGTGCTCAGGTGGGTTTTCTAGAGTCATACCTGAAACTGGACCGCATTGAGTTACAGCAAGTCGCAGTTGGTAGCTCTTAGGTGTCTTCTATGCTCTTAGGCATGTCACTTGAATAGGGTCTTTTCTGGTGCAGCTCATCCGAAAAGCCTACCCCATACAGTGAGATCCGTGATTCTTTCAACATCTCTTAGTAGAAGTGGGATAGAAAATGAGAGGCGCAAGACCTGAGCTGAGGATTATTTTAAAGCAAAATGTGGGCATTTTATAAAGCTATAAAACCCACTCGGTATGTCCTCTACTCAGGCGTCTATGAAAGAAACAGTCTCTGCACATTTCCAATATTTATTCAGATTTTCTTGGAAGTAAATATAGGGTCGATATTCATTAACAGTTTGTGAGTCTTCTGAAGCCAAACATCTGTTTGGCGCCCAGTGGTGTGCATGACTTCTTTTTCTTTGAAGGAATGTCTGTTGAGTATTTACTGGCTTCGCTTGGGCCTTGTCGCTACTTCTTAAGTAGAACGTTTATTCAGAGGAGTCCTTGAGCTAAAGACAATTCCCCAAAGACTCAGGAAGTAGGTCTGCCCTGACCTCCTTTTCCTTAACACACTCATGCTGCAACAGAAAATATACAGTGTCCCTTTAAGCCTCTTCTTGGAAGACACCAATGAAGCAGAGTAAGGCAAAAGGTTTTGCATGGGAACGTCACTCTAAGTGACAACACTCACTGAAATCAATTTTTTTTCTTTTTTTCTTTTTTAAAATCTACTATGGAGAAAATGGCCTAAAAGGGGGTTAAAGCTTTGATTAAGATGTTGCAACTGAAGAAAAATGCTTGCTTCAGTTTAACCTCTGCTTTTCAGGAGACATGAGTACATAAATTATGTAGCAGGATGGTGATTACTAGACAGTCTAAAAGCTGGAGGCTCTAAGCCAATTTTCAACCAACTGTCACAGAATGTAAGTTTCAAAATATGTTTAAACTAAACTGACAACTACAGGAAAAAAAATTAAAAAAGAAATCAAAACGTAAGATTCTTTGCGAAGCTGGGTTGTATGAACTGACAAGGACTTCAGAAACCATACACTATTTAACACAGGGAGACTTCACTGTGGTCTTCCTGCTCTTCTGGAGGGATGGGTCAGAGGAAGAAAAGCTGCATGTCCATCCTTAGACCAGGATCTAAGCAGCAGAGAGGTGATGCTTAGCTCAGAGCACCCAACAGAAGCAGAGTTCATACAAAATCCTGCAAGGGTGACAGGCGGATCTGAGCAGGTGCTCCCAGGCTGGGATGAGCACCCTAGGAGGTGCTCCCTTCCCTTTCATACCTCAATAGCTGTCTCCTACCTGCTTAGAGGCATCAGCACTCTAGAGGAGTCTGCACGGCTACCTTCTGGTCTCACCATTTTGTAGGGAGAACAGTTCAATTCAGTGTCTAAGGTGTCAGAGAGGCAGTTAGAACAGAAATTTCCTGAAACCCCCAGTCAAAGCAGCATTATGCTAATATACAAACAGGAAGGTCTAGCAAAAGCACCGACAACTGAAGTCAGGAATTATTGATCTAAAACTTCAGGAGAGCTCTTGATTTTAGCTGCACAAATCTGCATAAGTCTAAGAGCAAAGCTCGTTTTCCTTTGGGAGCTGCAGGTCATCTGTGAAAACCCTGACAATGGCTCCAGGGAGCAAAAGTGCAACCCCACATGTGCCCTGAGCATGTGTGTTTCCTCTGGGGGAGGCAAATCAGAACTTTCTCTTGTTCTTTAAAAGCATTCAAGAGGGTGTGCGGGAACATATCTCTAACTCTAGTACTTGGGAGGGGGAGGAAAGAGGACTAGAAATTCAAGGCTAGCCTTGGGTACAAGTGACTTCCCAGCTAGCCTGGAATACATGAGACCCTGTCTCCTAGACTAGCCAATTAAGTCACCAACAAACAACCAATACATCTGTGGCCATCCCAAGTAAGAAGCAGTGGGCTTAGGCAAGTGAACGGAAGTGGCTAAGTAACAGAAGAGATGTTTATGTTGATATGTCAAAAGCAAGACACTCTTAGACATGGCTGCATGCTGCTTCTTATCAGGTGACCTGGGAGATGGAGATAAACTGTCAAACAGTAAACAGGAAAGCTGCACAGCTTCTGGGAACACAGGGTTTGGTAGGCTGATAAGAAACAGAACTATGTTCTATTGTTTTGACTTTAGATCCATACACACACACACACACACACACACACACACACACACACACACACACACACACACACATACACATACATATACATATACATATACATATATATATATATATATATATATGTAAAACTTTTTGACATATAACATGTAGCCTATACGTTGTAAACCAAAACCAGGACTCAAATGCCCTGAATAATTTTAGGTTGGCGGGGATTAGTTCTGTCTCTGAATGGTCCCCTCAGAAGACAGTGCTGAGTGGGAGATGTAATGACTACTGACAGAGAACAGCGGCTTCTTTCAATTCAGCAAGAGGCTCTGGGGAGCAAAAGTGCATCTTTGTAACCATGGCAATTAGGCAAACACTGAAACCTCTTTCTGCCCTGAGTGCCAGTGACGGGGAAGAGAACTGATGGAATCCCGAGGATGAAGCAGATGAGACTCATTATCGATTCCATTAACTGCTGCTTCCATGGGCTGCAGTGTAGAGTCCGATACTGAGTTCTCTTCATGGGTGCGAACTGACATACAGTGGATTGGAAAGGTGTCTCAATCTGAGGGAAAACCTTAAAGACTTAGCGTGATCGTGAGGGAACTTGGGAAACAGTGCTGCCCAGTATTTTGAAATGATATTCAATATTTATCTGAGTATCACTTTTCTAATGGAATAAAATAGAGAGCTTCCTGAGGCTGGGAGATCATTATCATATGAGAAATGAGGAATCACCCTGGTCCATCCTCCAAGGACCATCCGCATGCTCACTCCCCATCCCCAGTATGGGACAGGGACACCGTCATTACATTCAGAGGTCAGTACAGGAACGAGAAAAACATGATCTGTGCCAGTGATTCAAATTCGAAGAGGCACTAGGCCAAGAAGGTGCACACACATTAATCCAGCTGTGGCACTGACGTAATTATGGGTTTAGAGCAGCCTCAGAGACAGGCCAGAAGCTTTCCTTTAGGGAAAAGAGTATGAAGGTAATTAGAATTAAAAGGAGCTCAAGGAAGACATTTTATTAAAACAACAACAAAAAACCCTGAATAGAACTATCTGGCCAGGGACCTCCAAGGTTCTCAAATATCCATACAGCTGAGGCAGCCGAGGAGGGAGGAGGTAGCCACACACAGCTTTATAAGTTCAGTGTTAGCACTGAGCTCCGTGTCCCTAGCCTGGAAGAGCTCTGAGGTCCATGTGACTTGTAATCCTCCAGGACAAGGATCTCCAGAAAGAACTTCCCAAGCACAGAACATACTTCTTCTGCCTTGACTCTGCTTTCTAGTGCTCCTCTGCTGGTGCTTAATCCTGTGGTTGAGCTTTAGGAAGAACTGAGGGAGGCACTGTGTTAAGCTCTGCTGCAATGGCTGCATCAGGAAAACTGGCCTCCCTGCATCTTTTAAACCAACTGCGATTCTGCTTTAGAGTAGAGCAGACAGAGACAGCAAGAAGAGCAGGTGGTGAGTCATGCTTGTCTTGGTAAGTGCCATACCTATGCCCAGCACACAGTAGGCACAACATAAACGCTAACTAGAGCCAACTGGCTACTTTATCTAAACGTCACTGTTTTTTGGTCTGCAGTCTGTTTCTGAGTAGGAGCCAACAGCCATAACACTCATGGGCTTTTGAGCAATCTCCTGTTCATCCCATGAACCCATTAGTAAAAGAGACGAGATGGCTAAATGTAGCACAGAATTACCCTGACGGAAGAGCGTGAGGGCTGCACGTTAGTAAGCCCCTGTCAAGACATTAGCAAGAAACCAAGAGACGTTACTGTAGCCCCAGACTGTAAAAAGCACGAGGATGCCAAAGCAAAACCAAGAGTAGAAAATAATTTCCATCATTGTGATAAAAAGGGAACATGACAGTTCTGAACACTAAGTATCTGCATAACCGACTGCTCAAAATCTTCAGTCATATTATTAATAGAGACCTCAGGGAAAACTAGATTCTATAATTCTATCTATAATGAGATGCATGAAAATAAAAGGTAAGTCTTAATTCTCTGAGAATAGTAAAAACTTGTAGGTGAAAATGACGCATGTATGTGATCCTCACGGGGGTGTGTTGTTTAAACACACTCCGGGAAGCAAATTTCAACTGAGATTCAGGAAATAGATTTTAAGTGGATAAGCTGAGACAAACAAAATGGTTTAAAGGGAATGACTTTCTTTTATTAGGAAATGGAGCTTTTCAAAAACAGATCAAACAGAAGGATGCTGAGGAGAATGGAAGGAGCATGAACTGAGAAACCATCAAGAAATCATGCACTTGTGTTTGTCTCCCGAGGAGGGAAAGAGAGTGCAACCAGGACCGGATTCACTGTGACCAGCTGCTCTGACTCAGTGCAGGGATGACAGGGGAAATCCTTAGCTGAGGACACCTCAAGACAGGAGCCTGGGTAAGGCTATCAAGTACTTTAAAGTTTAGGAGGACAGAGTTTTAACAAGTTAGACAAAGAGATGGCGAAGATCCCCTGACAAGACAGCCAGATAGGCTAGAGCTATGGTAACTCAAAAACAGATTTTAATCTAGGGACATGAGCAAGATAATAAATTAACAGGCAAGACTATTAAGTAAATAAACAGCCATTGGAAAATATTTAGCTATTTGGAAAATGACTCGGTCTGCACCTCCCATTATGCTCTCCCTACAGGATAAATTCTAGCAGCAGGATCAGGGATCTAAATTGAGACAACAGGGTTCTTTCCATAAATGAACCAAGATGGAAATGCAGATAAATAATCTTTTATTTTTTTTTCTTCTCCCCTTTGGTGCTGAAGATCAGAGAGAAGGCTTATAGCTCACTTTAGTACTGAGCTACAGCCCTGACTCTAGTAACTATTTATTTATTTATTTAAGTATTGGTGTTTGAACCCAGAGTGTTGCAGACAAAACCCACCAGACTACATCTGTAGCCCTTTTGAAAGTGTATTTATTTAATTTTTTTGGTATAGAGTCTCCCTAAATTGCTCAAGCAGACCCTAAGCTTGGTATTTTTTGTCATTAGCTTCTGAAGTAGCTGGGATTATTGACATGTGCTATTGACTGATTTTAAATACAGATAAGCAGCAAAGAGCTGGCGCTTTCAAATTATGAATAGTATTCAATAATGATAGTTAGAATTCACTTTCAAAACTCTGCTAACAAATCTATCTCAGCTTGTGAACTTTGGGACTTGAATGAATGAATGAAATGACCCAACATTTATAATTTATTTGTTAAAAAAAAAAAAGCTGTGTGGAAAGTTTTAAAAATTAAGGATTTAAGAAAAGGCTGGAGAGAGAGTTCAGTAGTCAAGAGGCATTGTTCCACTCCTCCAGAGACACAAGCTCTCTGTTCCCAGCTGCCTGTAGTTCCAGCTTAAGGGGAATCCAGCATCTATGGACTCCTTGGGTACCTGCACACATGTGCACATACTCAACCTCACACATATACATAATTAGAATAAAATTCACTAGGAAATAATATTAAGATAAAGTCACTTCTGTTGAAATCTGAAAATGTTGGGGAGAACTTACCTGCAGCAAATGACAGCTTTGCAGGACAGAGCTAAATCCAGGAAATACTGCCGGACTCCGAAGGTTAAGGCGTATTTAAGGGTCTTCCCATCAATTATAAGGGCAAAGTCATTTTCCTTATGAAGAGCATCTCCAAGGGTGGTGCAGTGGCGGCTGAGAGTTTCCCTCGTCCCCTGGAATACCAACCAAAAGTCATCAACCTTTCGTTTGTCCTACTCCAGTGTCTTTAGGATGTTCAGTAATGAAAATTAGTTACCTTTAGTGCTTTGTATCTTTCAAATTGCTCTCACAAACCTTATTCATTCAGTTCTCACAACAGCCTACGGAGATGGGGACTAAAAAGGCTATCAGTTAAATTCTGTGGATGTTTATATAGCTGTCCACAGCAGGGCAGGAAGCAGACCACGGGCCACTTAATCCTCCTTGACTCTGCTGTTCATTACTCTAACCCCATGGTCACAATACTGCAAAAGCGTCTTCAGTACGTTCTCTTCTTCTGAAAAAGAACACTGGTCTAATTTATGAACTAATCAAAATTGGTTTGCCCTGAACCAAGGGTAAAAGTTGGAGAATATAATTTAAATAATTTATGACTGTTCTTTCGAGAGTATTCCACGCTATTGAGATTAAATTCCCAGGGACCCAGAGGAGGAAATGCAGGGTTTGTAATCTGTAACTTCATGAATTGGTTTTCATGGTTCTATGATGCTGAATTTTAGTGGGATGGAGACATGAAATTTGGTAATCGTGATGGATTCAGTACAAAGAGCCTTTCCATCAGCCAATAGTTCGTTCTTAAGCAGAATAAAAGTCTTTGGTACAAGAGAAAGCTTTACTCATTTAGATTGTGCAAGAACAGGCACATGTATCCATGATCAAGGACTGCTTACCCAGCTGGTCAGAAGAAAAAGTTAAAAAAAAAAAAACTGTCCCACATAAAATTACCATTTCTTCTTTTTAAAAAGCAATTTATTTATTTTTATTTTATGTTTGATAGTGTTTTGCCTACATGCATATCTGTGAGAAGGTGTTAGATCCCCTGGAACGGGGAGTTAATGACAGTCGAGAGCCGCCATGTGGGTGCTGGGAATGGAACCTTGGTCCTGCAGAAGAGCAGCCTATGCTTTTAACCACCGAACCACCTCTCCAGCCCCAAATTGTCATTTCTTATACCTGGTTTTCCTCCTCACATCCTACAGATTCTTACAATTCAATGTGTCCATCCAGTTCCCGTTCCAAAGAATCCTGACACTGAGGAAATATAATACTCACTCTACACGAGGAGACAGAAATTAAATTTTTGTCCTGAGTGCTAAATCTACAGTTATGTATGTAATAAAATAGAATTACATATGTTTATAGAGTAGTTTGTGTTTATTATAGTCAAAACAGAGTTATTTGTGATGGTTTATCTGACTGTCCAGTTGTCAATATTAGACTAATCAACACCTGAGTGTAGCTGACTGTGTCGAGCGACAATAAGATTGCGAGCGCTCTGAAATAACAAATGGACTCATGTCTTCCCAGCATCCCAGTGTGCTGTTGGGAAGTGGTGAAATCAAAGAGGTGGTGCCTGTTGGAAGAAGCACCACTGGGTGTGGAGTTTTCTCATCTCCGCCTGTCCCAGCATCTGCTTTTCTATGCTCCCTGCTCACTGTGCTGTTGGCTGGTCTACTGCACTCTACCCATAATGAACTGAACCCAGACAACTGTGAGCAAAATAAGCCCTTTGTCAAGTTGTTCTCATTGGTTATTTGGTCATAAGAACGAGCGAGAAAAGTCATTGGTACATTATTGCTACCGTTTCAGGGCCTGACCCAGTCATTTCATTTTGAGGGAAGCAGTAAGAAAATTAAAATTTCATATGGGAGATATTTGAAGGTGTTCCTGTGTTTGTATTCAAATGCAGTTCACACTATATCCTGTCATTTTAGAATCTGCTTACTTGGATGATAAACCATGTCACATTATAGAGTAAGACTACCCAACATGCCCCAAACTCAAACCTTACAATGGATGTTTACATTTTATATCAGGGGCAAGTATTTGTTTGGTTCAAGAGGACCTAAGAAAAGGAAGCATGGAAGTCTTTAAAATTCTGCCAATAAAGCTTATAGTTATGGCAGTCTGAAGCATGTTGCTCCGGACGGTTTTAAGAGCAAACATTCGTAGAGATCAGGTGGACGAGTTAATCAACAAAGTTGTGAGAAATCAGCAGAAAGCAGCTAGCATGTGCTGCATGCTGGGCAGTTTTAAGGAATCTGTGTATAGATGAGACATTTTTAACACTTACTCTTACCCTGAGCTAAGATACTACTGTTGTCCCAGAGTTAAGACAGAGTGGTTAAGTTCCCTGCTCAAAAATCCAACCATGCTGATGCTGTGGAGTAAAGTTGGCTCAGAATTAAGTTTCTATTCTGCCTTGTTGTTCTCTGTACCATTCATCAAACAATACCAAAACACAACCAAAACAAAACAAAACAAAAAAAAGAAAACAACAAAACAACCAACCTCCTCCCAGCAAACTAAAGCAGAAGTATCTATCATGCAGTGAGTACCACATGGAACAAGTATGAGGTCACATCATTTTTTCCATTGTTTCCCAGGAGCCTTCACTGCCTTTCACTTCATGTCTTTATAAAACCGAGTTGAAACACAAATCATGCCTATTCTTGCCCTACCATCGTCCAAGGCTTCCAGATATCAACCCGCTAACGCCTAACACCCTTACAATGACATCAAGCCTTCCCATAGCTGGAGCCTGGGGAACTGTCCTCACGGCTTGACTCTTGCACGTCTCTCTCCCTAGAGTGTCTTCCCTGCCAAAGCAAACTGATCCACCAGGCTCCCCAGCTGCCCAGTGCAACTGAGCCTATGCCAACAAAGCCTTCAGCTCCTTCCGGAGAGTGTCCAGGGCAGAACCTCTGACCACAACATGTACAGAGCCTACTATATGACACACTCAGAAACACACCTTACTGCATAACAGGACTGATAAATCTGATAGCATTCCATTTCCCTTTATTGTTTTACAGACACACACACACACACACACACACAGAGAGAGAGAGAGAGAGAGAGAGAGAGAGAGACAGATAGACAGAGAGAATCCTTATTCTCTTTAATAGAATTTCAAATAAAGATAAAGAGCCACTGTATGTGTATATATCATGTATATGTGTGTATACATGTATTTGTGTGTATACACGTAAATGTACATACGTATATGTGTATTTATTTATATTTCTGTAAGTCATTGCTTAAGTGTCACCTGATCTGAAGACCTGCAACAAAAGCTATCAAGGACCCACAGAAGGCTTCAGATTTCTTTGGGCATCAGCTGTAAATCAAGAACTCATACCCAGCACTGTGGAATGCCCACGCTCTGGGCTGTGAGAGCGGCCCTCTGCACCCTAGTTTCCTTTTCTAAGGTCCTCTCTGACACCTTCAAATTGGCTGAAAACCCTCTTATTTGAGGCATCAGTACCTCTGCATTTCCTTGGTGACTATCAAAGATCTTCAGCAAATCAAGAGGTGTGAGGAGAAGTAAGAGGGTGAGAACCTCCCCACAGTGAATTCTCAGCAGCCCACCCGGGTGCAGATTTGCTAGCTCCTGCTGTTATTTTCGTTCAGTGTTCTGGGATACGGAGCTCTGTTGCTGGCTGTGTGCTGCTGGGTACAAGTTGTATTTTATCCTTATTTACTGCTGGGAGTGTTTTAAAATTCTCTTATTTATGAAACGTCACTGCTTATTTCCCAAGCCTGGGAGCCCTACTCTATGACTATATTGCACTGAAGCTTATCTCCCGTAGCTATGGATAAATTTATGACTGTGTTAGCTGCCATTCTGTGTTCTTTTTGGCTACTGGAAGGGGAAATGTTTAAACATTTAAACTTAGCGACTTGTGAAAGTGAGAATATATAAAGGAGCAGATAAATTAGGAAAAAAAAAATCAAGCGCTGTACAGGGCAACAATAAAAGGCCATGCTGCATCTGCCTGTAGTCATTTGTAGAAGAGATTAAAAGGGGGCATCAGAGATGTTCTGAAGTTGAGGCAGTTTGTGAGAACAGACAGACTGGAGGACGGAGGAATGGTTATAGTTTTGATTGCCAGCCAATGAGGGGACAGTGAGATTGACCAGGGTGGTGACATTTCTTATGGTGATTCTTTTCTCTACTCAAGTCCCCACTCCCTGGACCCCAGCATCCATCACACTCATGTATTCAAGGAAAGTGTTCACAAATGGTGCTTACAGAAATCCTCCCTGACCTCTTACCCTGTTTTTTCCTCTTTGCAACGTCATAGCCTTGTTATAGCAAACACCATTTTTCAGTGCTACTTAGCTTTTGTCAACTGGACACAAACTTGAGTCACCTGAGGAGGTGGGGATTCCTTCAATTAAGGCCTCCTTCAGGATGGCCTTTGAGCCATTCCTGAGAGGTCCTGGGTCCAAGCAAGGCAAGAGAACAGCCAGTAAGCCGTTGCGGTTTCTGCGTCACTTCCTGTTGGCAGGCTGCTGCCCTGATTTCCCCTGATGATGGACTCTAACCTGTAAGATGTAATAAACACTTTCTACTCCAAGCTGGTTTTGGTCAGTGTTTTTATCACAGCAATAGATGGCAAACCAGCACAGCCAGTGACACAGAAATGCCCATCTCCTTTCCTGAGAGGCCAATCTATGCCTTTTTTTCTCTCCTCCTGCCAATAACCTGACTCATGAACATCCGTGAGTCTCATTCTTGCCCTTACCCCCTACCCCCAGCTATTTAAGCCTATGTACAAAGTCAAAGTTTTCTAATTTGAATATTATAATGAATAAAATTCATTCTACAAACAATGAATAAATAAACTGAACAGCATTCTCATGACCCCACTTTCCCTGAGTCCTCCAGGCAACAAAGGTTCTTTCATTTTTAGATCCCTGCCAACTTTGTCTGCTTATGCAACATAGCATGCTATGGCATGACTTAGTTTATATCTTAGTTTATATTCCACTTGTGACTGAAGTCTGTGATGATGAGGCCACAGAGATGGTTGTTAGTGACACCAGAACTCCTTGCTCATGTGACCCCTGTGGATGGTTTTCTCTGGCTGTAAACTTTCTAGAACCTTGGATATGTTTAATTTGAATGAGGAAAGCATTATGTGTTCCCCTTATTAGAAAAGAAATAGAGAACAAATAGTTAATTACAATATAACGTCTTTTGCATCAAGTAACAGCGACTGCTGAGTGAACACCCAGTAAGATGAACACCCAGGCTAACCACCTAGCGATCAAGGCAAGCTATGCAGCTGTAGGCCAAAGAGAAGGAAATGGTATTTATTTGGTTTATAATAAGCCTGGGCATGAGAAAAGGGAGGGAAAGCGGGAGGGAGGCATGATGAGGAAGGAGGCAATTATGTTCAATTCTTCCCAACAGAAATGGGATTAGAGGCCTTCATGTTCACAGAACATACGAGAGGGTGCAACAATACAACAGAAATGTTTTAGGAACCCATGAGACTGGCAGTTTTATAGAAATCTTTTTCCATACTTAAACAGGGCCTGTAGATTAAAAAAAAAAACTTGATAAAAATCACAGAAGGTGCCCCAGACAATGAAATTTGACACAATTTTGGAGGGAAATCAGTCAGAAGCTGTGATTTGTATGGTAAGTACCTTCGCAGTATACAAGTTGTCATTTTTGTTTTGGCGGAACTGCTTGGAACTGGCTAAAGAATCCTGGGACCAGATGTGCAGAGAACATGTCAGGCCACCTAAGAAGTGGGTCTGTGATGGCCCCCAAATGAAGTGCCCCAGAAAGCAGCTGAATAACAATGACCCTGTTCAGCTTCTGGCCTTTCTGTGCTTTCCCAGAAACCTCTCATTTTACAGAAGTGAGAGTTTTACTTAGGAACAAATCCAAGGAACACCCTTCCTGAGACTGTGGAGATATCCCTAAAGTAACGGGAAAGAATATCGGGAAACAGGGATGAGTGGAAGCTGGCATACAACGCCTGAGGCCACCAGCTGTGTGTCTCACCCTGGAACTGTGATTTCTTACTTGTTGTGACCTTAAATAGCATGATCATGTGCCTATCCTCCAGAGGGCATCATCAGTGAGTCCAGTCTCTCTCAAAGTTAAAAGCAAATAAGCCCTTTATGTATCCAAATCATATGCTGGTGTTTGGGCCAACACACAAGTACCCAGCTTTACACTTATTCTTGGGAAACCACCCATGAGAAAATGAGATGATAAAACTATATTATAAATTTTATCCCTTAGAAAAGAAAAACGAATAACACATAAAAATTCTGAATAACACTGACGCTTAGATAATATTTGATGAGGCATTTTTAGTCTGGGATATATGTTTGTGTTTCACCCAAATTCCTGCATTGAAATGCTAACTATTTATGTGATAGTGTCCTAGGAAGCAGGGCCTTCGGGGGTCATTAGGATACGGAATCAAGACCTTCTGTGTAGGATTTGTGCATGACTTGCTTTATAACGGAGGATCTGGGAGCCCTCTTCCCTCCTGCCACATGAGGATACAGCAGAAGGACACTGTGAACCGGGAAACAGGCCCCAGGGATCCCTAGATGCTGGCAGCTTGCTGGTAGACTTTTTGTCTCCAGAACGCAGAGAAATGGATCTTTGTTGCTGAAGCCATCCCATCTGCGGTATTATTCTTGTGGCAGCCAGAGTGCACTAAGGCAGTTTTGTTGTTTTTGGATTTGTTCTATTTCTCTTATGAATTAAGGGACTGGTGTGTATCAGTGGGAAGATGGCAGTTTTCATTTTGGTGAGAGAGGACTTTAGATTGGGAAGACAGTACAGCCTACCCCAGTATGAGCAACACAGGGTTTCATGTTCTGGAAACGTCTTCAGAAAGAGCAAAAGCTCACAACCAGTTGAATAAAGATGGAATTTACCCAGATGTGATGACTGGCTGGAGGCTGGGCTGCTGGAAAACAGCTCTTCAGAGCACATTCACTAATGAGTGCAGATTACTCATCAACACAGAGATAGTGGTCACCTGTCCAGGGCACACACATGTAGCCATGTCAAAGGGAGACGTGAGAAACAGGAGGCCCCCTTTGGGGCCCACCCATATGGCACTCTAGGGTATTGATATCATTAAGCTGGGTGATGATGCCATACTCTGGAAGCTAAACACAACCCATGGTTCAGAAATTCAAGGGTTTCCTTAATCTCAGATCAGATACAGAGGTCAAGGTAAGGCCGTCAAACCCATTATCTTCTGTGAAAAGTGAAAAGCAGATATTTTCTGTTGAGAAATTTCATAGCGAAAAAACTAAAAAGGAGAAATAACTAAATAGCTTTAACTACTAACTCAATACTCTAGGAGCTCTAAAATGTGTGTGTATATGTGTGTGTAGTGAGAATTTTGGTTTCTTTAAAAGCCCAGTTATATTATGTAATTATGTTTCTGTTTTAATCCCAGGTGTGGGATGTGGGGCTGCTTCAGATTGCTCACAGCCGCTATGATTTGTCTCTGGCTCTAGGAGGGACGTGATCTTTGCCAGCTGCAGATAGTTTATGTTTGGAATTCTGGGGACTCTTGTGAAGGTATAAATGGAGAGCCCCGAGAGAGAGAAGGAGAAGGAGAGAGAGAAAGACGGAAAGGCGAGTGGGAGGAAGAAGGGGAGGGGGCCTGTGGTGGCAGCTACCGGTGGCCCCTGCTGCTGGTGGTGGCCCCTGCTGCTGACTTTGCTGTTTTGCTGGATTGCTGGTTGGAAGTTATCCTGATGACAAAGACTGGACTTGCCCCTAGGCACTCAATGTCCCTAATCATCAGGAAGTAGTCTAAAGAAATCTACCCCCTCTTTCTCCTCTAACCTTCTTTCTAGTGTTGGGGGGTTGAAAGGGATCAGGGTAAAGTAAGGGTAGAGAAAGGTGGTAGGTAAAAGTAGCTCTGTGTGTGTGTGTGTGTGTATGTGTGTGTGTGTGTGTGTGTGTGTGTGTGTGTGTGTGTGTATGGGAAGGGTAGGGAGTAGGGGGAAAGGGGAAAGAGATTCAGATATTGAGATTCTTGCTGGTCTGGAACTCAGTATGTAGTTCAAGTTGATCTCAAAGTGATGAAACTCCTGCCTCAGCTTCTCTAATGCTGGGACTACAATGGTCTACAGCCACGCCTGAATGTGAACCCCTTCTGGATGAGATGAGGCAGCCACATAAGCTAGGAATTCCCTGCCCATGGTAGAGATGTGTGCCCATCCAACTCTTGCTCGCTTGATTCACCTTTCTTTGACAATCTGGCCATGAGTTGGCACTAGAAAGCCTTGAGCTGGAGCTGGGCTCTGCCACAGACTGACGCTTTCTTTGCCCCGGCAGGTTTTACTGGATCCCACTGAATCAAGAGTTTTCTTATGCATGATATTGGGCTAGTTCTAACCCTACAGAGCAGGGGTTCTCAACCTGTGGGTGTCAGTCCCTTTTACGAGGTCCAATATCAGATATCTACATTATCTATGTACAGATATTTACATTGTGATTCATAACAGTGACAAAATTACAGTTTTGAAGTAGCAATGAGAATAATTTCATGGCTGTGGGGCCACCAATATGAGGAAGTGTATTAAAGGGTCGCAGTGTTAGGAAGGGTGAGGGCCACTGCTCTGTGATTGTAATGATGCACGTGCTGACTCCTTTCCTTATGGGTAAATCATCCTGCCTGGTGCTCAGCACAAAGCTGACAGCTGAGTTCTTTACCCTCCTCTGACGTCAGGTTCAACAGAGGCACCAACGTGATAAGGCAGCGCCTGCAAACTGTTGAGACATACACAACCTTAGAAAACCCAGGAGGCGCTGTACTGGGATCACATAAGTTTTCTTATGAAGAAGTCTCCTGATGACACTGTTCCCATCTACCCGTGGCAGTTAAAACTCGACTCCCCCAGCACGTCTTCTGTTACATAAACATTATCTGGAAACCTGACTTCCCTCCGGCTCTAGCAAGGAGAACATCTCCTCTTCTCGAATGGCATATAGTTCCTGGTGCATGGTGGGTGGAGAAATATTTATATAATTAATGTCTGTTTTTCCTTAGCAATTTCTGCCGGAGGCAGAACAATCTGATACAGCTCATTTCAAAGACTTCAAAGTAAAATGGAGTTTCTCTGTCACTATTTGCATGCTCTTATATGAGTGACTGCATTAATATGTATGTTTGTTTATGATAAGTGCCACGCTTGTTTTTCTAGCATATTCTTCAGCTATAGCACCATTAAGGCACTGAATAATATTTAAACATGGATATAAATTTCAGCTGGACAGTGGAGCTTACTTTGGTTTATTTTAATTTACTATAATCTAAGGACACTATTAAAAAGATCATATATACATACATACATATATATATACATATACATACATACATATGTATATATGAACTTGATATCTAAACACACTTTATTAGCTGTTTTGGTGGCTTGTGGTCCTACCTCATCATCATTTAAGACATGAGTTTTATGACCAAATGTTTCATTCCTTCTCTACTTTTATGGTCTCCAAATGTTCACACCCTAAAATTGCAAATTAACAGAACATTCCAGGAACATTTTTAATAACATATTCTGGCTATATCAAGTATGGACAACGTTAGCACGTTCTTAAAGTGTGAGTTACGACTCCTGTAATAACAACTTGGATAAACCGCTGGGTATTACTTATTTTTCTACAATATGTTACTGATTCAGCGGAACACTGGACATTCCAAATACGCCTACGCAATACATATATCAACTGCTCTTCCAGCTACTGCAGGCCATAGTAAAAGGATATACACCCGAGAGTAGAGAGAAACTACATTTATGTACAACTGGTCCATTTAGTATGCATCTTAGTCAGGAGAGCTAGCGCTCTTTGACATAGTTTTTGATAGAAAACCTTTGGTGTTTCTAAATTCCTATCCTAAATTACGATAGAATATTTTAAAACATATGTATATAGAACCAAACCAATATAAAGTAATTTTTCCAAAATGGGTAAGGGTAGACAGAAGGTGAAGTCATTAAAAACATATGGTCAGAGAGGTCCTCCAGAGTAGCTTCGTGGAAGGCAGCCAAACGAATGCATTTCATCAATACATATTGCTAATGATAATGGGATGGGATGGTGGGGGAGACAAAAATATCCCATGCTCTGCTGATATACAAGTCTGGGTTTTTCTGAATGAGGGTAGATGTAAAACAGAGTTGTTGAGAAAACAGTCCCATCTCCCAGAGGGGTCATGCCATCTGAGAAAGGTCAAGGGTCACAAAATGGAAGCAGGTAAGAGAAGGAAGCTGGAGTGCTGCACAAATTGCTCTTGGCCTCTCAGCGGAAGTTAGAGATTCGGGACCATGATGGGTTCCATAAGGAAAATAATTCCTCGTGAGCATCTAGTCTCACTTGGGGTAGAGAACAGAGGAAGGGAGAGGAGTGTGGAATGGGGAGCCAGCCTGTGTTTTGGTGTTGGGGTTGCAGTAAAGAAAGATCCATCTAGGGAAAGGAAGGAAGGGGGGGCATAATTATATAATTTAAATAGTTGTGTGGATAAAGGCTTTTACCAAAGCCTTCGAGGTAATTATTTGAAACCACCACCGAGAGCCTCCTAAACACTTATTTTGAGGTTGGTATTAACTATTTTCCAGTGGTGGCTGTGATCCAGACGGGAAAGGGAACATTCTTTGAGGGACTGGCTCGGCAGCCTTCCAGTCTCCCCTATTGCCTTCAGTTCAGCCAGGACGAGGTTGCTCAGGATATACCGCTGGTCTTGAGAAAATAAGCAATAAGCAAATTACCGAATCAATGGTCTGGAGAAGGTAGGTACTACAGAGGGTTAGGAGAAACTGTTTCCCAGACCTAGAGAAAATGAATGCTGGACCCATTTGCTTAATAATTTCAATTAATGAAAAGAGGAATATGGAAGAGTCATCATCTGCAGGTCTTTCTTAGGGCAGATCCCAAATGCACACTGTTTCTATTATTCTCTGTGTGTATTCAGTGACTTCTATGCATGGTTCTCGTAGGGGCAAAACTGAATTCCATGAATTTTCCAGAACGGCATTTTCTTTTAGCTGCCCTGGGGGTGACTGACTGAAAGAATAAATGAAACAAGATGGGAGATGTGGTGATGACTCTCCGGACATAGAATCCTGTGACTGATGTCAGTCTGTCACTAGAGAAGTTATAGTTATTCAAAGATAGATCCCAATTCAGAAAAAAAGCACACTCTGGATTTGGAGTAGTGGAAGTGGAAAAATCAGGATGCTGATCACATCCAACATGTGACTGGACACAAGTGAACCAATAACCCCTCCCTACCTACAGGAGCAGGGAGTGATGCCTCCAGATATACCTGGTACCTCAGCCAGTTTCTTACAGACTGTTGTATGTAATATTGTTCTGACCTGCCGAAGGTATGAGCCGGGGAGATGGAGAGAAGGCAAAAAGGCCAGGAGTGAGCCCTCAGAAATGTCAACAGTTTGTGGGGAGCTGCGCAAGGGAGCGGCCTGGTTAGAAAGCACTTATCTGTAATTCTAGGTCTCAGCGAGGAGTGCAGATGTTTAGGCGGAATGAGGTAAAGAATACTCAGATTTGAGGGCAGGGGGATTTCTTGAAACGGAGACACCATGAATCTGTGAACAATTTCACTCAGGGTTGGTTCTGTGCACCAGTTGGTCTTGCTGTGCTGTGTTTACAAAAGGGGACATATTTAATTCCACGAGACCAAACAATGTACCTGTTTGATGGGACTTTTTCAGTCACGTACTCTGGCTGCTGGCAGATATGGTCTCAAATTAGGGGCATGGTTATTCAAGCATCAGTTTTACTTTTTAGTAATGCTTACATTTCTTCCTGGGGTTTAAGTGGGATCTGAACAACCTCCCTACCACAGGAGAATATCTTGGCCGCAGACTGAGAACAGTAACACCTTTAACTATGTGAGAACTTAGAGACCTCACTTTAAAAGAACTTTGCTAATAGTATAAGAAAAATCAGAATAGAAGCCCTGACACTGCAGTGTAAGAAAACTCAATGTGGTTTCAAACCTGTCTGAACTAGTTTTCAAAGCAATACAAAATCTATTGTATTAGACTCAGGGGACACATCAAAACAAAACCTGTAGTAGCTCAAATTTTCTTTTTTTTCCCTTTCTCTTCTGGGGTCAAGTCAGTGACTTGCTTATTCTGGATTTCTTTCAGAAGCCATTTACCCATGGCTGCTTCCCAAAACAGTGGGGTTTGTCTGCATAAAGCATGTAAGTCGAGCTCAAAGGGTGCAGATGTCAGCTTCAGCATTTATACCCTCAATGTCCTATATGTTAGAGTAGAAATTTACACAGTGTTAGAAGGTCAAATGTAGGTAAAAAAAAAAAAAAATAGCCATTGAACGAAGGGTTTTCTTTTACTATGGTGTTGGAATTTTTTTTTCAATGCTTGTTAACTTAATCTCCAATGTAGCCAACAATTAATTTTCCATAAAATATATCAGAGAAGAAATATCAGACTCTATAATTAGAGTTATGGTTGGTTTGGGGCCATTTTCTTCAGTTAAATAGAAATTTTAATTTCAGAATTAAAGCAATTTCAGAGCAAGGTGGCTGTGTAAAGTTGTCTCTCATGGAAGCCAGCAATGAAGAGCTCTCCTCTCCTAAGAATAACAAAGCTAGAAGCAAGGGTAAGAGTGGAGAAGCCATCCCAGCGTTCCTAGAGTGCTTACCCAGGGATGCAAAGCCAAGGGGAGATTAGGGGACATGGGAGGAGTGGATGCCCTTCCTCTTTGAGTCTGACTGAAGCCTCTAGCCAGCTAAGAATCAAACATTCAAACTCAATTATCATTTGCTATGAAAGTTGCCTGTCTAGAGAGGATATTCTTTACGCTGAGTAATTTTCGAGTAAGAATGTTAAAGTAGCATGAACTAGGCTTAATGCCTAAGAGTCCACTACTTCCCTCCGTTTCCAATTGTAAACCAACAATGTGTTTACTAGGAATTTCATACAAACCCCATTTCTAGTTTTTTTTTAAAAAAAAAGGTCTAAACCCCCTTGTGGAACTTTTGTGATTCATGGTTAACCTTTGCAGATCACAATCCCTATCCAAGGCACCCGAGAACAACCATATAATCTCATTGATTGGAGTGGTGGAGGCAGTGTAAAACTACCTCTGCTTCCATAGCACGGCCATCAGCACGCACTACACGCTAGCCACCGTGGTCAGTATTTAAGGGGCACTGTTTTGTTAAATCCTTATAATACAGCATGTCTAAGACAGATATTTTCATGACTTCTATTTCACAAATGTGGCAGGTGAAGGTAAGGACAAAAATAACAAAAACCAAAAACCATATATTATGTTCTGAAGTCAAACAACTAAGCCCCCCAGATCACCTACCTGGCTGTGATTGGCCTAGAGTCCCTTTCTAGATTCATTAGCTGCAAGAGAGCCTAAGAATATATGCCTGCTATCATTCCCAGGTAAAGACTGGATTTCCTTGTTCAGTCCTCAGTCTAGCACCTGGTACAAAATAGATTTAATAACTATAAGCTACGGATCTTTTTTCTGAGAAGAATAATGCATGGAATCCTGGAGGCATGACAAATGTCCCAGGTTACACACAGTGTCATGGCTTTGAAACGTAAAATATTTCTCATGGGCTCATGCTTGGAATACTTGGTCCCCAGGAGAATGTCATTCTTTGGCAGGTTGTAGTACTTCTGAAACACAACAACTAGCTGGTGTATGAATGCCACTGGGGGAAGGTCTTTGAAGAGAAAAGCATGGCTTAGTTTCTAGTCCCATTCTTTGCTTTCTGTTCTATCAAGACAAGAGGAGTAGCTGTGCCATCTCGCATGTACAAATTCTGCCATACCTGTAACAGCAGAGATCATCTAGAAAAACCACAGGCAGAGGAATCTGGGAGCCTTTAACTATGAGCAGAGAGAATTTATTTCTTTTAATATCATTCCTGTTAACCGAATTGATGAACAGTGACTACCTCTCCATCAACCCCAGGAGAAAGCCAGGCAATAGAAAGAAAGGGGTGGGCACTAGAGTAGGAATGTATCTGAGATACGTATTCCTTCCGGGAGATTCCACAGTTCTTCATATACAAGAGATGCTAGACACATGTAAGGCCAAGGATGTGCACAGACCCAAGAGTGATGGGCATGGATGGAAGTTACATGTGACTGAAGAAATAACAGTCTCTTAGCAACCTGCCCTAGATTTGACAGGTGAAACCGAGGTGCAGTTTTGAGCTCTTGCCATGAGACAAGTCTTCAAGGTTTTTCTAATCATGCACATCCTTAGTTCAAAGCCACTAAACAACGGGCCGGAGAGACAGCTCAGCACGTAAGAGCATGTGCTTCTCTTTCAGAAGATATGGGTATGAGTCCCAGCAGCCAAATCAAGTAGATTTGGAACATGAACCGTAACTCTAGCTTCAGGGGGATCTGACACCTCTGGCATCCACAGGCTCATGTGCACACACAGACTTATACGTAGAATTAAAAACAATAAACACGAATCCTAAAAATTAAAAACAAAGCTACTGAACAAGTATAAAAAGGACAACAGCAAACAGATGCCGAATCACTGGAGGTATTTCTAGAGCTCCATAGTGCTGTCATGCCAAAAGGACTCAAGCAATCTCACAACTACCTTTCTTAATGTAACATAAACCTAGTCTTCCCATGATGTTTTCAGTAATTTTGGAAGACTCTAATCAGAACTCGGGAAGTAAAAATAGGTCACAGTATTATATTCCTCCAGTTCTCGCCTCACAGCTCAAATGCTTCCAGTTTTAACATATTTTAAATAAAGTATTTTAAGATAGAAGGCTTGACAGGAAACGTAGAAAGGACGCTGTGGATGAGTCAGAATATAAGGGGCTTCGGAGAAGCTTGTGGGATCATTCCTGGGCACTGGGTGGGGCTAGGGGAAAAGCATATTTCCATGAAGCCAGCACATTCAAATTCCTGACTCTGATGACAAGAACTGTGCTCAGTTACAGCATAATCAGGATCCCTAAGAGAGTTGGTCAATGAAACAGGATAAAAATCATCCAAATTATGGAAAGGGTCCGTTTATTACTTAATAGGGTTTGTCATCAACTTTATACGCCTTTTAATGATACTTATCCGTGACATGAAATTCTTTTGTGTGTGACATATGCACATATGCTCGTGTGTGTGTGTGTGTGTGTGTGTGTGTGTGTGTGTGAGAGAGAGAGAGAGAGAGACAGAGACAGAGACAGAGACAGAGAGAGAGAGAGGGAGATGGGGAAGAGAGACAGAGAGGGAGAGAGAGAGGGAGGGAGAGAGAGAGGGAGGGAGAGAGAGGGAGGGAAAGGGAGGGAGGGAGAGAAAAACAGAGAGGAAGAGAGAGAGAGGGAGAGAGGGAGGGAGGGAGAGAGAAAGAGAGAGAGAAAGAGAGAGAAAGAGAGCTGAAGAGAGAAAGAGAGCTGGGATTTAATGTTTAGATGACTCTATTTCTTTCCATCTTATTGGTTAAAGCAAGGTCTCTCACTGAACCTGGGTTTTGCCCTTTCAGCTAGGCTAGCTGGCCAGAAAACTCCTCAAATCTTTGTTTCTTCTCCTCTAGGGTTAAAGACATGCATCATCATGATGGCTTTTGGGTGGACACTGGAGATTCAAACACAGGTCTGTGTGTGTGCAGAAAGTGTACTAGCCACTAAAGCGTTTCTACAGCCTGAAATTCTTATTTTTAAATTTAAAAAGTTCAACAGGTCTTTCTGCCTAAGATACCTCTTTCATTGTCTTGTGGTGGCACTCCAAAAATAGGAGAATAACTGGAGACAGGTAAACCTGCCAGGTTTCCATTCAGGTCTAAAGAGTGAGACATTTGTTGTGTACATTTCTTCAACTGTTTGTTAAACACTGGCCTGGAGGTGTTTTGTTTTGTTTTTGTTTGTTTTCTTTTTTCAGGAAGGCTAATGTCACCAACACCCAAGACACAATGGGAAAGCCAGTCTGGGGAATGGATGAAACACGATAAAAATCACCCACATTATGGAAAGGGTCTGTTTATTACTTAACAGGGT
Source organism: Rhabdomys pumilio (assembly GCA_030674055.1). Taxonomy (NCBI): domain Eukaryota; kingdom Metazoa; phylum Chordata; class Mammalia; order Rodentia; family Muridae; genus Rhabdomys; species Rhabdomys pumilio. The sequence goes on from JANHMN010000007.1 coordinate 7,397,144, forward strand.
TTGTCATCAACTTTATATACTTTATACTGGGATGCTTTTGGACAGTCTATGTTCTGGGAGAAAACTGTTTTCCTTATTAGAATCACCAGGAGAAACTTTCCCTTCTTTTCAGAACTAGCATCTTCCTATGTAGCTCAAGTCGGCCTCCAACTTGTCTTCCTGCCTCTGCCTCCTGAGTGCTGAGATCACAGGCTATGCCAACTGAAGAAGGAAGATGTTTTACATGTGATTTTTTAAAGAACTTCAGAATATAATTGTATATAACAATGTAGCACGAGACCCATCGTTTCCTCTTTAACATTAGTAGTGGTAGAAAAGTTGGACACTGTGTATAGTAATATGTGACACTTACATGAAAGATGATTAAGCTAGAACTTACTGCCTCATGAAAACTATTAAAGATGGAGAGTGATACACGTTTTATAAAAATGTTCATTACGCACACCAGAAAGCTACTGGACTGGAACGCTTTCCATTCATTCCCTGACACCTCTCTGCATGTACCACACACTGAGTTTTACATGTACTTTACATGTACTTTGCATGTATCATGCACCAACAATGCTCTGCCCAAGGTAACAGTCTTATTATATGTATAGGCAGCTAGACTATGGCTCTGAGAAGCTGACTTCCATGTCTAAGGTCCCACTGTGCTGGAGGACAATCCCAGAGCACTTGACAAGTCACACATTCCTAACTTCATTCCTGAGACAGCTCCTAGGTTCATTACTGGTTAATTGCTCTTTGTGCTTTGCACTCACGGAGGGATCACCCTGAGCCTTCTCGCTGTCTATCAGGACAGTCTGAAGGCAGACTGGCTGTTTTCCTTCCTCTCTGTGATGGGGAATACAGATAATAATTTACCTACAGGCACTCTCACAGTTCTCGGACCGCCTGAACTCTGAGCCACTGGGTTTTTATGACAGATCAGAAGGCGCTGTGCAAAGAGATGCTTCATCTCCTGCTGAGAAACAAATGAGTTCATCCCAGGAGGTCTGACCCCAGACAGCCAGATTTGTACATTCACCATTTGGCTCCCAGGGTGAAAGAGCTTCCCCAGACATTGTTTGGAAGACAGGCAGTCAGGATTGCAGGCAAATGAGTGCTAATCCACTGAGCCACAGTGTCTGCCGCCTACTTGAATTCATAAGGAGGCTTTAGATATGACGAATTAGCTCAAATTGAAAACTGATGCACTTTATTTATTTCTTTTTAAAGAGAAGCTCTTAACTTAAAATTATGTGGTGACTTACTGCTCTGGTATTTATCTGGTATTTACTACGAGTTAGCTAATTTGCTGGGCACTGGGAAGGATAAGCCAGGGCAGTTCCTGCTTTCAATGAAATTGTGTGTTCCTGAAGTCTCCTCTCTTATTTCTTGGAAAAATAGGTAGTGAAAGTACCTTTGAAGTGCATCTTGATTTGAGTTTTCACCTTAGAAACCTAAAAAAAAAAAAAAAAAAAAAAAAACCACCACCCCCGCCTTAATAGTAAATGAATATCGTGTATGCTGGTTGGATTTATCCACATGACGTAAACCTAGACACACTTGGGAAGAGGGAGGAATCACCTCCATCAGATTAGCTCATGGCAATGTCTACAGAAGGGGGCATTTTCTTCACTGGCAATTGCTATAGGAAGTCCCAGTCCATTGTGGATGGTTGCCATTTCTAAATATATGGGGCTCAGCTATATAAGAAAAGTACCTGAGCAAGTCGTGGGGAATAAGCTAGTAAGCAGTGTCCCTCCGTGGGCTTTGGTTCAGTTCCTGTCCTGAGTTCTTACCCTAGCTTCCCTGACTTCCCTTGCTCATGGGCTGCAACCTACCAGCCAAATAAACCTTTTCCTCCCAAGGTACTTTTGGTCATGGTGTTCATCACCAAAAGAGAGAGAGAGCAAACTGGGATGTTGTGTAATGGCTATTTTTGGTATTTCTCTTTCCCTTTCAGGATGTCATTTATAGTCCTGGCTACCTAAAACACTTAAAGCAATGCTTATCTAGGAAGTTCATGGAAATGATGGAGAAGAATAAAATGAAGGCAGGCATGCGGACACAAGCTACAGAAGGAAAAGCCGCACCTCAGCCCTGCTTGGGGCCATCCTGGTGGCTCCTTTTTTAAGGACCATGGGGTCAAGCCTCTGAGTTGTTCCTACACCACATCCTTGCCACTGGAGTTCCACTTCCTTCCTCTTGTAGCTTGGTCTTTTACACGTGATCCATGCCTCCTTGCTCTTCCAAACATGCCTATATGTCATTGCTGTGATATGTACCTCGTATGCACGAAGTTGAGGAATACCTTCTATGTAGGCGTGTTCTCTAACTTGACCCAGTTTGCCCTGGCGGGTCTCAGATTTCTGGTTCTAACTCTAGTTTTTCTTTCTAGGTGTCTTTCAAATACCATGCCACAGTTAGCAAAGATTAAGTAGAGTCATAATGTATATCACACAGACACATAAACATTGGCTAAGATATGGCAAGTGCAAAGAGCAAAGCGTTAAAAAGTGAAAAGCAACCCAAGGGGGGCTGCCCAAGAATTAATGGGAGTGACTTTAGCAGTGACTCACAGCACTGGGGATATGGAACTTGAAGAGGCCACCTCCTGTAGGAACCCCAGTGGAATGACAGGGACACTAACCCACCCAGAAAACTTTAAACTCAAAATTTATTCTGTCTACAAGAAATGCAGGGACAGAAGATGGAGCAGAGACTGAGAATGGTAAACCAAAAACCAGCCCAACTTGAGACCCATCCCATGGGTAAGCACCAATCTCTGACACTATTAATGGTACTGTTATGCTTGTAGACAGGAGTTAGTCATGGCTGTCTTCTGAGAGGCTTCACCCAGCAGCTGACTCAGACAGATACAGATACCCACAGTCAAACAGTGGATGGAACTTGGGGACTCTTATGGAAGAATAGGAGGAAGGATTGCAGGTCCCAAAGTGGATAGAAACTCCACAGGAAGACAAACAGAATCAACTAACCTGCACCCCTGAGTCTGAACCACCAACCAAAACACATACATGGGCTGGACCTAGGCCTCCCCAGACATATGTAGCAAATATGTAGCTTGTTCTTCATGTGGGTCCGGAACAACTGGAGTGGGGGCTATCCCAAAAGCTGCTGCCTGTACATGGGATATGTTCCTCTAGCTAGGCCTTGTTTGGCCTCAGTGGGAGAGGATGTGCTTAGCCTTGCAGAGACTTGATGTGCCAGAATGGGGGCAGTTACCCAGAGAGCCCCCCCTGGCTCAGAGGAGGAGAGATGGGATGGGGGATTATGGGAAGGGGTGACTGGAAGGGGGCAGTGAATGGGAACAACAACAACAACAACAACAACAACAACAAAAAAAAAAAAAGGAAAGAAGTAAACATTTCCAGACAAGTAGCTAGTTTGAACTCAGGATACAGCATCAAAAAGCCAACCTTCCCTCTCTTATATTCTCTCAGATCACCAGCAAAATGGCTGGGTCTACAGTCAGTGCTCAGCACACTGAATGAAGTATTGATTGATTTTCTTTTAACTTGTCACCAGCTCTGCAAATTCTGTTTTATAGCAGGGAGCAATTCTACATCAAACAATGATCGATTTCTTCAAGGAAGTGACTTAGAGCCTGAAAGAAAGGCGATTTGGCAGTTTAGATTGCTTTTTCTGTCTTCCTTCTCCTCTTTCTGTCAGTGTATAAGGAGCTACAGTTGTCGGGATGGCATTCTATTTCTTTTTGCCTCATAAGTTCTGAGGAGGTTAGCCAGTTTTCGCTCACACGCTTCTCTGTGTCAGCCACAGCATCACTTTCTCCAGAGGGACAGATACAGACCAGGGCTCAAGCTGAACCCTGAACAGGATGAATGAACCAGCATCAAGGTTTTCTGGGACTGCCAACTTGTGACAGGAGGAGCCTGGTGTCAGCTTTCCCTCCAAAACAGCTGCTGGAGAATATTTTTCCTTCCCACTATTCCTTCTCCTTGATAGGAAGGAGCAAAAGGAAGGAAGGAAAGTGAGCATCACATGGCTGATCTGATGTGAAAATTCCTATGAATAAGAGAATATGTGAGTCTTTGGAGTACAGAGATACTGAAGAGGGATGGCTTGATATTTTTTGAGTTTTTCAATGGGTCATGAATTATAACACCTCACTCATGATTAGTGACTAAATGATAGAATTACTTATTTGAGTCTGAGGTGCTTCCTGTTTATAGCTATATGACGCTATCACAGTGTTGCCAACTTAACAAAATATAGGATTACCTGGGAGATGGTCCTCTGTCATGTTTATGAGACATTATTTTGATTACCTTAAGGAGGTGGGAAAGATAGGTTCACTTTAGGTACATTGTTCCTTAGACAGGGGATCTTAGACTGTATAAACTGGAGAAAGCCAGCAAAGCATTTAAATGTATGGACGAATTATGCTGCTTCTGACTACAGATATGATGTGACCAGCTATTTCAAGCTCTAGCTGCCTTGAAATTTCTGCCATGGTAGACTGAACCTTGAACTGTGAGCTAAAATAAACTCCTTGTCTGATAAACAAACAAACAAACAAACAAACCCAAAAGATAAAAAGCAGTGTGCAGAGTGTGGTATAACTTTTTAAAATTTGTTTTTAGATTTATTTTATGCATATAAGTGTTTTGCTTCCATGTATGTAAGGCATTGGATCCTTTGGAAATAGAATTAGTGGTGACCGTAAACTACCTCGTGTATACTGGAACTGAACCCGGGTCCTCTGCAGGAATCAGAGTGCTTTAACTGTAAACAAACAAACCAGGAAGCAGTATGGATTAGTAAGAAGCCTCACGGAGTAATGGTGCTTGCTGCCAGGCTTACTGACCTGAGTTTGATCCCGGGAACCCATGTGGTGAAAGAAGAGAACTGACTCCTGCAAGTTGCCTCCTTGCCCTCTGACCTCCACATACATACATGTCTTGGTATGTTTGTATATACACATTAAACATAGAAATGTAAAAACAACAACAGCAACAACAACAGAAATCCAGGTAGAGTAGCATCTCCACGGATAGACATCTGTCAGATAAACAATAGCTGTCTGGGTAAAGGCACAAGTGGTAAGGGGAATTTAGATGCAAACCTGGACAGCCCACTGTCTACCATCTGTACTGTTCCCAGGAATGAAAAATCCACATGGTGTGCTTACACTTACTCCAACAAGAGTCCTTGAGAAGTTATAACCTTACGTTCAAGTTCAATATTCTCCTTTCCATCCTCCGAGTCTAACTTGACCCTCCCTGCAAGAACTTTCTGCTTCAAACACTCTTCCCCGCTCAGCACCTCACCTGTACCAGATCACCTTCTTTATGACTGCATCCTCACATATCACTGGCGCCCCACAGCAGACATCTCCCAAGCCTACGTATCAGCTTTGCCCTGTTACTTGTGGGTATTCACTTCACTTTTTATGTGTCAGCTTTTAGAGGGCAAAGCTGACTTGGTCACTGTTCATAAGAGAATATCTTGGCTTTGGCAACTCAGAGCTGATACATAGGAATGTGGGAAGATGGCTGAAAGGTGTGTGAGGCTGCCAGAAAACCACACGCCATTACGGGCTTTTCAAAGATTTTCTAAGAAGAGGGGACGGTATCAAGGTTTGAGGGTGAGTACTGAAAACATTTGCAATCAAGTAAGCCCTACAGCTGATTTCTGTGTCACATCCAACCTCTAGACACTGTCCCCAAGCTTCTCCAGTATCTCCCAACACAGGCGGGTATAGCCTTGCAGTGTCACCCCAAATCCCTAATTATCAGGTTTCTCCCGCTCTGCTTTTTGCGTCATGCTAACTATTTGAAGCAGCTGTAAAATCATCACCTCTCCTGTTCTGTCTTCCACCTTAAGTTACAAGTAGCCACCTTGACTTAAAAGTATTTACAGGTCATTTGTCCTACATAGCATTCTGTTAAATATTTCATCCTAGTAGTGAGGGCGTTAAAAAAAAAAAAAACAAACGGGGAAAAAAATCACAAAAACAAAACAGTAAGAGCCCCTTTGTAGCCAGCATGGTGATTTCGCTATACAAAATGCAGTGTTCTGTATGCATGAGTTGCAGTCCACTGACCCAAAGTTTTCGTGAAGAAGTTGTTCTGTCTCACAACATTAAGGACAGCATCTGGCCACTTCTTTTACCTACAGTCAGTTACATTAATGCTGCTCAAATCTGTGCACACGGTTAAAGCAGAACAGTAACAACGGCTAAAAAGGTAACAAAGTCTACAAAGGTATCTTTTAACCTCGTGCAGATAAAGTGTTTCCACAGATCTCTGACATGGAAACGGGGAAAGAAGGTTTCGAAGAAGAAATTACTTACAAAAATTACTTACGTCAAGAGAGCCTTCGTTTATAACGATCATTCCCATGTTCCTCTTCAGAAGTCTACAGGAGTGTCCTAGGGACACACAATCAGTATTATGATTAGATTTTGTCTGGAAAGAAACAAATCCGGTAAGGCAATGACAAGAACAAACACCTAAGGAGGATTTTACAGAGAGGGAAGGGTTTCAGTTGTTTTCCAGACTCATAGAAAGTTTAAAATGAAATGTTCTCGATGGCCATTAGGACAGGTGGGCAGCAAGGCCATCATTTGAAGCTGTCTGGATAAGCAATATAGAGCAATGGTGTTTAGCATCTCCATGTCCAGAAAGCTGCCAAGCTTATGTGCAATATGCTTTGAGAGTAATGGTTGGGCCAGTGGATTTGCAGAGAAGGGTCTAGGAGGGTGGGTGACTCTCTTGGAGCTGCTCGCCCCCACCATCTCCCTGTCCTGGAAGGTCATGACATCATTCTCTTGCCTTCTTTCTTTTACTTTGCTGTATTCCCCCCATGATAAGGCCACTCCTGTGTTAAATCCATGCCTGTCTATTTTATGTTGGCTTCGTATAGTGGATACAGCTGATGGAGCACAGGTTACCCTGCCGGACTCATCTCACAGTGACAAAGATTACAATGGCGGTGTTTATGCTGTTTACACTCAGAGGCCCTGTCACCTCAGGGTCTGGCTCAGCCAACCTCAGGGAAACCTCCTCTTGTGGCAGCTGGAAACAAATATAGAGACCCACAGCCAGGCATCTATGCAGATGATGAGAGATCTAGGAACACTCAGCCCTAAATGGGATGTCACCATCAAATCCCTGCCTTCAGGGCTCAGGAAACCCTGAGGAAGAGCAGGCAGAGTAAGTGTAAGAGCCAGAGTGGATGGAGGACACCAAAGAATCAAGGCTTTCTAAATCAACAGGATCTATTTGCATTAACTCACAGAGACTGAGACAGCATATACAAGGCCTGCACAGGTCTGTACCACACGGGGTGGGTCCTAGAGCTAAAAGAAGGATTGGACACAGTCCTCACCTAAACCAGAAGCTAGCTCCAATTGGTAACCACCTGCAAAGGAAAATTTAGTTTTCTTCAAGGGAGTCTCAGTGGGGAAATGAAGTACTCTCTTAGGATAGACAGACTGCATGCCCAGCAGGAGAGCCAACAGACAAGGAATGGTTGTAGGCATTCAGTAGCATGGTTGGAGGTGCCTTGTCTCATAATGTCATGTCAGAGCCTTAAACATTTTTTTACATTATTATTTTATTTATGCATTTCCTCTCTTTTTATCCTACAGATCGTGTGTATGTGTGTGTGTGTGTGTGTGTGTGTGTGTGTGTGTGTGTGTGTATTGGTTTCGACTTTAATGCTTTTATGGACCTTCTGAGTGTATGAATGAATGAATGGCACTCCGTGTCTATATCATTTTCTTATACCTTTCTTGGGCTCTTTTCCTTTTATATGTCTATTCTGGTGCGTTAGTTTTGTTTTATCTTATCATATATTTTACGATTATTCCTTAGAAGCTTGTTTGTTTTGTAGTGAGAGACAGAGAAGGGGTGGGTTCAAACGGGAGGGGAGATGGGGAAAAACTGGGAGGAACAGAGAGAAAACGATAATCAGGATACATTAAGAGAGAAAAATTCTCTTTAAAAAAAAGGGGCGGGGGAAGCCAGCCACCTCTCACCATCATTATTGGTCTAAGCCACCATCACATCTCACGCCCTGCCCCGTCCCCAGATCGATGCAGCATTGTCCCCATCGGCTACTCTGCTTCATGCTGCTTTCCAGGATGATGCCAATCTTGCACTCAGAAACTGTCCACAGGAAAGTCATGTCTTTCTCTGTATCCTTCATGTGTACTAAGAGCAATCCAGAAGCCTGGCACTCCCATCCTGCCTGGCTCCTCTGAGCTCACCTTCAACATCACTGCTGTCTCTATAACAGTCAACTGCTGCCCTGCAGCAAATTCTTCCTTCTCTTCTAGGTCTTTCCTCAAATGTCACCTTCTACATGACATTTTTTTTTGCCCCCTACCGTTTCTTGCACTTACTTGGAACCTAGTACTACAGACACGATGGCCATTGGCTGGGTGAACAAACCCTCTCTACCATTTGCTGGGAACAATCATGGGCCAATAGCTTAACAGTTTGTTACTTTTGTAAGAAAAATGCATGAAACCAGAAATCATTATGTTAAGCAAAAATAAGCTAGACACAAGAAAAACAAATACTGCAGTTTTTCTCTTCTATGTGGAAGTCTTGAGAGAGAGAGAGAAAAAGAGAGTATGAATGTCACAAAAGTAGAGAGAGGTTATGAGAAGGGAGGAAATAATCTTGGGAAAGAGGGAAAGAGAGTAACAGGCCCTTGTGATAAGAAAGTAGAACAGACACACTGTCTGGGGGAAGGAGAGGAACCAGTCACAGGGGCCAGAGGCACAAGGCGGGGGGCAGTAGAACAGTCGAGAACAAAGGAAAATTTGCAAATATGAGAAGCCACAACAAAACTGATTACTTGTGTGCTAATCTATAACTTGTGGCTGCAGGGAGTTGTGTATGTAATGGCACAATCAGTATATAGAAGGGACCATCCATGATTACAGAACCTGGAAAAAAAGATTCTTCCTTTTCTATACGATTAATATTACAGGTTTTAAACACCAAATACTTTCTTCTTTGTCAGACTTGCATTACAAATCACACGGTATATCTGCCTTCCTCAAATTTATATGTTGAAGCCTTAGCTGCCCCCAGTGTGACTGCTATAGTCCCAACACTCAGGCATTCCCTCAAATGTCCTATTTTTACTTTCCAAGAATGTGATAGTTTTCTGTTGTTTAAGCCACCTCGTCTTTGATATTTTGCTACAGCAGCTTGAGAGGACTAAATACAAACACCTTATATAAAACTGGGACTGACTGTAGGATGAGGGCAAACTGAGAGTCTTACATGTTGGACACACCTCGGGCCACAGCAAGTAGAGCTGGCACGTTTACGGGACACTGGCCCAATTTCTAGACTTTCAAAGACACCCGCAGAAACATTACATATATCTGTCGTTAACGAATGGAATGTTCAGACAGTAAGACGAAACGTTTGAGAGTGTATGCATGGTTGCAGGAGCCAGGTTGGCTGTATGTAAAACCACTGCAGCTTTAAAGGGGTCACTGGGGCCAACAACTTGGTGAGCCTAATAGCCTTACACATTTACAGTTTTGAAATATCAGAGCTTAAAATATCTTGTTGTGGATGGGGAGAGGTTGTCTCCTCTCGCATCCTCTCAGGTCCCCAAGTACAGCAGAGATCTCAGCTCTTGTGTTCCAGAAGAATTCACACTGGGGGACAGGTGTGGCAAGCAAGGTGTCAGGTTTATTTCAGCAGGTGAGAAAGCAGAAGGGGAGAGTAAGTTCCTTCCCCAGATGGGTGGCTCGGCTGAGTGGCAGGGGTGCAGGGATACCATTAGTCCCTAGATGTACGGACTTCTTGGTCTAACCATTTTGCCATCTAAGTTCTCAGTGCTGTGACAGACACCATAACCAAAGGCAACTTGTGGAGAAAAGTTCTTTCAGTTCTCCTCTCCACCACAGCCTATCATCTAAGAAAGCCAGGGCAGGGATCCGAGGCTGGAACTGAAGCAGCAGCTGTGGAGGGACGCTGCTCACAGCCTTTCTCCCCATGGCTTGCTTACTCTGCTCTCTTATGTCATTTAGGACCACAGGCCCCAGTGACAGACAGCACCTCCAGGAGGCTAGACCCTCCCACATCATTCATTCAACAAGAAAATGCCCCACAGACTTGTCTACAGGCAATCTGAGGCAAGGGACGCATTTTCTCAACCAAGGATCCTCTGCCCAGATAACTCTAGCTTGTGTCAAGCTGACAGGAAAGTAGCCAGGACACCATACTTGGGACAGTCTGGGATAATCTCCTTCCTGGAATAGGAAGGTGGTTTTTTTTTTTTTAGAAGTTATTCTTTTTCACAATTCAGTCTGTTAGGATTAAGATATAAGATTATGTATTAATTATGAGATTGTGTATTAATTAAACACATTAAATTGAGATTATGTATTAATCATTAGATATAAGATTATGTGTAAGGTTGAGAAGGTCACTAGGGGAAAGGTCAATGATACCATGTATCTGCTCCAGGTTGGAGGGTGGGGCTTCTTGTGAGAGGTTCAGAGCCTACAGAGACTGGCTTTGTGGTTTTTCCTATAGCTCAGTCCCTTCTCTTGAATCTGTTCATATAAACTATCTCATGCTAGAACGAAAGCCCTTGTCGTCAGCATCTCGAGCTTCATGGTTTGTTTTTGTTTGTATATTGAAAACACATCTTATAATTCATCCTGTTAAAACACATCAGCCTGTAGGAAGGTATCAGGATTCAAAATTTGAGTGGGGTGAATTACCAATATTAATGGCAGTTTCTTGCTTGTCCCCAGTAAGGATCCATATTTTGATGTCAGCCTTCATTAGAGTTTCTATGGTTTCAGGCACTTGGTCTTGTAATTTATCCTCAATGGCTGTAGCTCCAAGTAGCTGAAGATTCTGAAAACAAACAAACAAAAAAAAGTATTGAAAATTTGAAGGGGGGAAAACTACTTTACTGGGTAAGAACAAAAGCTGAAGTATTGTTTTTTTTTTTTTTTTTTTTTTTTTTTATCAGAGACAAAGGTAATTCATGGATTTGGGCATAAATCCCAAGCATTCTGCTGTTTTCTTTCTTAAGGAATCTTGATTTTAATCCAGTCGTTTTGGCTGAGAATGAGACTCCCTGAAGCAGTTTTACCTTAACTCTTTCAAAAGTAAGAGGCTAATTCATAAAATAAAAACAAACCCCAAATCTCTCAATGTCTGTCTGTCTGTCTGTCTGTCTGTCTTAACACACACACACACACACACACACACACACACACACACACACACACA
>JANHMN010000007.1:7408405-7441146 GCA_030674055.1 Rhabdomys pumilio
ACACACACACACACACACACACACACACACACACACACACACACACACACAAAGGAGCATTAAAAAGTCAGCTAAAAAAAGTAGGCGGCTACCAGAAAAAATTGTGGTGAAGCAATTTTAACCCGTTTAAAAAGGATTAAATATCACTTTGCTGTAGTGTCAGGAAATACACACTCAACAGAACTAAAAGTAATGGGGAGGGAAGAATAAGCCGAGTGGTAGCGTGAGTCCCCAAGAAAATACACTGTGAGTGTTTTCCACACGGTTCTAGATTTGTGTGCTGGAAGGTGAGGCCAGCACAGGACTCCAGTGTGTAAGGCGGCACCTTTCTTGTAAACTGTGTAATCAATAGATTAGAGATGTCGCAGTTTAGTTCTGGAACACCACAATACAGCAAAAAGCCTAGTGAAGAAAGTCACACGAACGGTTTGTTTTCTCAGTGACTCTATGTTTTGCATATTCTACACTTTAGCTCACGTAGTGTATAATACCATCATCAATGAAGAAACAACGTGAGTATTTTAATTAAAAAATAGCCTATTGCTCAAAAATGTAAATGATCGCCCGAGCCTTCAGGAATCAGGATTTTTTTTTTTTTTTTTTTTTTTTTTTTTTTTACCAGTGAGCATCTTGCCTTGATGCTGATGGCTCCCGACACCTCGGCAGAGGCTTGCCAATTAAAATAAGACAATGGAATCTGCCTTTGTTTAGTTATTCTTTCCATGAACTGTCTCCTCTGCAGTCTGAAATGCTATTTGACAGTCTTTTATTCACAGCAGAACGTTTCCAAAGTTGGACTTACTCATCTCAAACCCTGCCACTGCCTTACCAACCAAGTTTCTGGAACATTCTAAAGCCCCTGTTATCATTCCACCAATTTTCATAGCGTCCTCCTCAGTAATAGATCCCACTGCAAGAAAGCATGTTTTTTTTCTTGACTACTAAAGTTTTTACGTGTGACTACAGAAATCCATTGACAGCCTCTAGATCTTTTGCTATGCCTGCCACATATTCAGTTATCCCTTCCTGGAAGTCTTGAATCCCTAAGAGTAGTCTGTGAGGGCTGGACTTACCCTTCTCCACGGTCCTTTAATGTATTGCTATTTTTTACATCATTTTACGAAGCACAATGACATCTAGGATGGTGAATCAATTCCAAAAGCTTTTCAGTTTCCCCAAACCCATCAGAGAATCACTATCCACGGTACTGATAGCCTTTATGGAAAGTTTTTCTTAAGTAATAAGACTTAAAAGTTGAGTTTGTTCACTGATTTGTGGGCTGCTCAGTGAATGCTGTGCTGGCAGGCATGGAAACATTAATCTTCTTGTGTTTATAAGTCTGTTAAAATCATTGGGTGACCAGGTGCATTGTCAATGAGCAGTAAGATTTTGAAATAATTTTTTCCCCCGAGCTGTTATGTGTCAGTAATAAACACCAGTTGTTCAGCACGCCATATTATCCACAGATACGTCACACAGGCTTTGTTGTTACAAATACAAATTAAAGGAAGAGTAGATTTACTATAGTATAACTCTTAAAGGCCCCAAGACTTTCAAAATGGCAAATGAGCACATGTTTACCTTAGTCAGCTACTGTATCTGTCCCAATGTGTCCCTTTGTGTGTCCCTTTGAAGTCAGGCATATTTTTTTTCCCCTCTCTAGCTATGAATATTTTGTGGCAGAACTTTCCTGCCCATAGTATTTGCAGTGGAGTTCTGTCATTGGATAGGGAAGAGGGAGGCGGAGCTAGGAGTTGGGAGGAGAGAAAGAGGGAGGGAGGGAGAGAAGAAGAGAGGCAAGATGGCTGCAGATGTTACCCTGGTGTCTCTAGCAGTTATTCATATCAAGGTTAGGTAATTGGGATAACAATTCTAACTGTGTGGGCATCTTGTGTATTGAGTATTTGCTATTGTATAAATCCATTAGTTAACTTTAAGCATCTAGAGTTTTGATTTACTTGGTTGTTGGGTGGTGTGGCGGCTGACTGTGGGGTGGATGACCGTGGAGTGGGGCTAGCATGGCCTCCCAGGAGAGCTTGCTGAAATGAGAACACCTGGCTGGGCCAAGGTAGTCCATCAGCAATGCTCATTTCTGTTACCATGGCACCAGCCGGTGGCCATCTTTGCACTGTGGGTGCCGCCATTAGTGTGGGAACTTAGAGCTGGCAGCCAGGCCAGCTTTTACTCTCTCCTGTGACAATATTTTGGGTGCCTTCTTTTTCTAATTAAAAGCTTATTTGATCTTCACTTAAAAATCTGTTTGCTAATGTAGATGTCTTCATCAACTTTTTCAGCTAGACTTTCTGGATATCTTCTGCATCTTTTGCATCAGCACTTGCTGGTTGACCTCGAACCCCCATGAATGGAGACAGACTCTTCAATTAAGGCACTTGCGACGCCTTTAATCCCAGCACTTGGGAGGCAGAGGCAGGCGGATTTCTGAGTTCGAGGCCAGCCTGGTCTACAGAGTGAGTTCCAGGACAGCCAGGGCTACATAGAGAAACCCTGTCTCGAAAAACAAATAAACAAACAAAAACCAAAACCAAAACAAACAAACAAAAAAGCACTTGCCAACCTGTTGGCTTTGAACTCTTCTCTGCAGCTCCTTTATTTCTGTTGCTTTCACAGGACTGAAGAGGTTAAAAGCTTGCATGGGGGTGAGGGTAAGAGTTGTAAATTCTACCACGGAACCACTAATGCCAAGAGCTTGCTTTGAATTAGGTTTTGGCTTACAGGAATGTTTTAGCAGGTTTGATCTCCTAACAAACCACTAAGACGTTCTGCACATCAGCGTCGGGATAGTGTTTTGCTTTCGTATCATTCATGTGTTCATTGGAACAGGACTTGAACTTCCTTTAAGAATGATTGTCACGACTTGGCTATTTGGTGAAAAAAGAGAAGCTTTTAGACTTTCTTGGCTTTAGACATGCCTTCCTCGTTTAGCTTAATAATCTCCAGCTTTGGATTTAAAATGAGGGACACTCAGCTCTTCCTTTTGCTTAGATACTTGGAAGTGACAGTAGATTGACTCTACATTTACTATGGTAGCCCAGAGAGCAAGTCCCATGGAGCAGGAGGGAGATAGAGGAACGGCTGGCTGCTGGAGTCACAAGGACACACACACATTCATTAAGCTTATGGTGTTCCAAAAACAATTACAGTAGCAAAGGTTACTGAACACAGATTACCATAACAAATGCAATAATCAAGACAAGTCTGATTATTATGCAATAGTCAAGACAAGCATCTCAAGAATTATTACCAAGGCTTCACACTAAGACATGAAGCCAGCACATGCTACATGTGTATGTAGTTTATGCCTGTATCACCTGGGGGTGCATCTAGCTGCAACAGAAACTCTTCACTATGACAGAAGGGAAAGTTTGGTTTTTCTCAGATAAGTAGGCTTGAGGTAGGTAGCGACTGGGAACTCAACCACATCTCCACATTCAACACATTCAATGCTACATTCCTTCTAATATTTCAGACGGGTTGTCCCTGGACACAGCTAAAATGGCTATTCTGAAGTCGAGAGCAAGGAGTCAATACCACGTATATCTGTTTCTCATTTGGAAAGCAGAGCACAAGCCTCAACATAGTTCCAAACAAGGCTGGTTGGACAGGCTATGTTAGAGGGCTGTCCCTAATTATGTATTTAGCTTTCCTAGCCTCCAATGCAGAAGGATGGGTGGAAATGAGTGCTAAATTAGCCCTCCAACAGCCTCTTCCACAAGTGATGGAGGCCAAGTATATGAAAGGTACTTGTATAGTATGTCTACACATATAGCCCCACCTTCTTCCCCAGTCCCTTGTCTAGTGACACCTGCCTCAAACAATGAAGCCAAATTCAAACATTACTGCTTCTTTTAGCTTTCTGCTCAGAATTCTGCTATTTTGTTTTTTTGTTTTTTTTTTAACATGTTTTCACTTACCATACAGATTGAGCCCTTACAACAGAAAAATCTGAAATGATACAAAATCTGTACGTGTTTAAATACCAGCATGATGTCACAGGTGGGAAAAGTTCAGGCGACAGGTGGCAGTCAACATGTAGGTGCAACAAGATGTGGACAATTACAACACAAAACCACCTTCAGTCATGTGAGTGAAGAGGATATAATAAAAATTGAATTCCATGTTTAGATTTGGGTCTCATTCGCAAAGAATCTCTCTACGTAGACAAGTCCTAAATCTGGGAAACAAAACAAAACAGCAAACAAAACTCTGAGACACTTTGGGTCTGAGCATGTCAGGCAAGGGACACTCAACCTGTGTTAAGATCAGGCATTTGAATGTGGGACTCTAGGAGGTTTGCTCAACCATGGGGTCATGTTTCTATCTTTGCATTCCAGTGGCATTGAAGGTGAGTCCTTAAGTGAAAAAACAAGATGAAATCCAAACCAAAATGTTGCAAAATACTGCTACCATTGAGAACACGTTCTTCTCAATGTGCTCCGAGTCCCCTGGATGGCTGTCAGACACACCTGATGCACAACATTTAGCATACGACACAGAAATGGAAAGACACATCTCCTTTTTAAAGAAGATAGTATTACATTATCTCGAATAGGTAGCAGATTTGAAATCTATCATAACCTGATGAATAATTACCACCAAGTTCAAGGAGAAGAGGCAGAGAGGTTTAATGTCCATGATGTAGCTTTGCTGTTGCTGTATTCTAACACGCACACAGTGACTCCATCAACTCTTGTATCTACTTTAGGGTATTTGCAGTTACATCATTCTAGCTCATATCCCCTCGAGAATAAAGATGGAGCTGTACTCAGATCTTAAGTATATCATGGGAGGTTTGATTCTAAGGGAGGCTCTTTTAACATTAATGGAGACAGCCCAGAAACAAACCATTGGGGGTGTCTAAACTATAAAAGATTATCTTTTGTAATGTGTTTCACAAACCACTGGAGTTACTAGATAATTAGTGTGAGTCAAGATACAAACACAGTCATGTGAGTTATATGAACACATATATTTGTGCAGTTCCCAGCTCTCCTCTTGGGAGGAAAGTGAGCTCAGAAAATATATAGGTACACATTACCACACACAAAGCTATAAAATGACTTCACTGGAGAGATCGTGTTGAAATCATATTTGAAAGAAGGAAAGAGTCTGGTTTTATCCTGGCAAAGGGAGACATTTTCAAGTCAAGCAAAAATAACTTAAAGAACCAAAGACGTAGGGCCAGCCAGGTATGCCGAGAAGGCGATGGGCAGGAGAGCATGGTGTGTGTAGGTGACAATTCTCACAAGAGTTTTTACACACATGACAAACAGTTCTGAGCATCCAGCAAACTGCTGCTGTCCTAATTGGGTATGAAGAAAGAAACACTCAACCCCAGAGGCTGTTCACTTCCTTTTATGCCAAGAGCCCCTGGAGAACGGCAGTCACCAAGTTCAACAGGCTCCTGTCCTTTTCCTCTGGTATCATTTATTGTGAGATTAGGATCTTGAGTGACAGGCTGCTTTGCTTTTGGAAATTAATATCTTTAGCTACACAACTGTCATTAGAAAGAAAAAAAGATGTGAACTTTGCGTGCTTTTCCCGATCATTGCACTGAAGTGTTCAGGCAGTAATCAATTTCATACCAAATATGTATTACCTTACACAGATGGCTAGTAATGGCCACTGTGGGAATTACATATTCAGAATGTGTTGAAACACCAGGAAATTCCCATGGTATTTATAGAATGAAAAAAAAAATCTTAAATGCTAATTTTACTTTCAAAATGTCACCATGCCAAAAGTTATAAAGGTTTCGGGTTGATGACTCTTTGACATCCTATGCATTTAGTTATCAAGGAAAAATTGTGAAATAATATTTACTTACCTACAAAAGCTCTTAATCTTATTTTTTTCTTTAGATGTCTCTAAAGTATGCAGTCTTTTTTTTTAAAAAAAAAGGGGAGATAAATGTAAAATTTCTACCCCAGTGAATATAAAAGCTTTCATATAGAATATTTGAGAACTTCCAGTATATGCCAGTGCCATATATTAAGATGGTTATAGAAACTGTGTTTTTCCTGTCAATGCATGTAGACTTTACTAAGTAACGGGCCTTCAACGTGACCTATATTTTCATATTAGCAAGTAGGTTATCAGTATTTAGACTGTTATGTTTTAAATGGGGAAAATAGAATAACCAATTCATGCTTCTGAATGTAACATGGTCTGTTTGACAGCAGTTTCTCTAAAGATAAAGATACCATACTGATATGCAGAATTTTACCCCTGGAGCAAATATACACATAACCAAGCAAGACACAGTAACCCTGTGTAAAATAAGACTATGTCTAGGAGGGTGAGGATGAAGGGACACCTAATATTTCCTAAGCAGAAGGTTCTAGATACCAGGAGGTCAGATACATTATCTGGAGTAAAAGAGAGGGACAGCGGAACAATGACTATAGAAGCAAAGCATCAACCCATGTGACAGGAACCAGGTGCCAAGGAGTCGGCTACAAACACCAGGTCTTTAAACATTTCCCTCTGACACAGCCTTTACAGAACTCTGCTCATAGAATGCATTTCAGCCCCGGTTCTGAGCCACCCTGATAGGGTTACCTGTTCCCTCTTTCCACATGCAGGTCTCAGTTTCATATCATTTAGAGATTAGCTGCTTTACACAGGTAAACTCATTCATTCATTCAAAAATTTTAAACAAGGAGTGAGATCAAAACAAGATTTTGGAGATACAATAGTGAGTTCTATTCATCATGAAATTTATAACTTATCAAGCAAGCAAGGCATGGTGGCTCACGCCTGTAATCTTAGCACTCAGGACACCCAGGCAGGAGGACCACAGTGAGTTGGAACCTAGGTGTGGCTGATGCATCGAGTTTGAGAGTGATAGCCTATCTCTAAGAGAAAAAGAAAAAAAAAATCATTACTGGAAACTTTTCTCTTAAACTCTGCCTTGCTTTGCTCTCAGTGAGGGTGACTCATCTTAGCAGGCACTAGAATCCTTAGGGGTTCAGTGACACACCATGGGGCTCTGCACATACAACTAATTTCTCATTTGACCAGAGCTCATTGGAGGCCTGGGAATGTGCAGTTCCCTAGAGTGTTGCTGGTCTGAGGACCTCACTATAAAGAACTGTTGGTCTGGAGCCGGAGTGTCAACTTGCTTTTCTCTTAAAATAAATAAATAGATAGATAGATAGATAGATAGATAGATAGATAGATAGATAGATAGTTCAGGCTCAGAGGGCCACAATTCCCTAAAGGAACTGATTTTTATCATTATAATATAAAAACAGCTAAAGACAGAATGTAAACAGGCAGTGTTAGCTGTGCTCCAGTAAAGAAAGGTAGAGGGTGAGTGCAGCCGTCGGGCTGGCATGAGCAGACCTGTGAATGCAGAATGCTTGTAGTTGCCCTGTCTCTGCACCTGCCTCCTTCTTGATAGAATACTCTGGCCTTGTTTAATATCTACCTTTCTCTGTGGCTTGGCTTCTATTCTTTCATTCCCAGGTCCTCTTTCCCCTGTTCCCTGCAATCCTACACCTTTCAGGAAAAGCTTAACCATATTATAGCGTTACCATCAGAGAAACATTGCTTCACATTGTAAGAATGCAATTTTTGGGAGCTGAGGAGATAGCCCCCTTGATAAAATGCTTGCTGAGCTAGCATGAGGATCTGAACTGGCTCTCTATGCTCTACCTAACATGGAAGATAGCCAGAGGGCGCCTGCCTGTCACCACACAGCGACATGGGCAGCTGGGTGCCACTATAGTGGCTCAGATGTCAGTTCATCAGTCTTGAACTTTAGTGATCCTGGGATTGGCTGTGCCTGGAACTCTCAGATCCATACCATAAGTAGTTCTCAAAGCCAGTGAGGCTCTTCTGTGGTCTGCACTGTGCAGAGACATTGGCCTCTGGGCCTTTTCTTCTCAGCATCCTTTAGCACACCATGTTGTAGTTTCATTTATAAAAGAGCTCCTATCTCTTCCCTTTTAGTTCAAGCTGGGTTACAGTGTTTAAACTAAGGACATTAATTCACAGGAATGCATGAAGGATGCTTCTGGAGAGATATCATGTAACTTCTAAGGCCAAGAAAAAGGCTTTGACTTGATGTTTTCTTTTGAACCACAGAAATCACATTTGAACTCATAAAGCCAAGGACTTGGCAAGTGAGGCCAGAACTTCACACACCCAGATGAAAAAGTATCAGGCTCTGAAAAGTAATTTGGGTGTGGCTCACAAAAACAGCACATCTATCTATCTCATCTGAGTCAGATGCCAGTCATGCCCAGTGTAAAAAGTCTACCGAGGAGAGCTGGTAAGAAGGGAGCACTCTCACCAGAAAAGGGGAGCATGTGAGAAGAAATGCCAGGAAATCACAGGTACTCTAAGATCACAAGCTGAAGGGAAATCATGAATATTGTATGTCCATTTTTAAGGAGTATACCACAAAGAATATGGGCTACCTTGCTTACTAAATGGAAAAGTCCCAAGTGAGCCCACTCTTATCCCAAATGCTAGTCTAATGATTATACAACTACATACTTTACTATGCTTCATTTTTTTTGTTTCCAATATTTTTATATATTGTTTTCTTTTAAACGGACCTGGCAGCCTAACGTACACTCTCAACATGAGACTGGAATTAAGACAGAACTTTGTTTTCAATCCCTGTTCTGCCAGCTGACAACATGGATATAATCTTGTAGTGAGTAGCTTAACCTGGGAATCCATTTTCACCACAGCAAGAAGAGAGTAAAATTACTGATTTAATAGTATTCTTCTGGGGATGAAATTTGACAGATCATCCTAAACTTTTTTGTGTAGTATAAGAGAAAAAAAAATCTTGAGTATTTTTTAACCTATATGACTGAAGTGGTATGAATAGGTATGGTCCCCATGGATTCATGAGTTTGAATGCTGGGACAGGGAGTGTCACTATTAGGAGGTGTGGCCTTATAGGAGGAGGTGTGGCCTTGTTGGGGAAAGTGTAGGTGGGCTTTGAGGTCTCCTGTGCTCAGGCTCCACCCAGTGTGGAATCTAGTTTCCTCCTGCTGTCTTTGTATCATGTCTGCCTTCACGACATCATGCTTCTACTACGATCACAATGGATGGAGTAGAGCTCTGAAACTGTAAGCCAGCCCCAAATTAAATATTTTCTTTCATAAGCGTTGCCTTGGTCATGGTGTTTCTTCAGAGCAATAAAACCTTAACTAAGACAATGACACATCTCCCAATAACATTCTTGTTCATAATATCAAAACTGATCTGCATTGTGAAGTACAAAAAGAGATGAGATGAACGATCAGAAGGTTCAACCTTTTTCCAGCCGTCCTAATGGACCATCTCGTACACTTACTTTAGAGATCCCTGAACTAAATAACTCAGGGTATCTGGGAGTTGAGGTTAGTGATGCTGTTGTCTGACCAGCATGTGTGAAGCCTGGAGTTTGATTCCTGACATTGGAAACAAAAAAAAAAAAAAAAAAAAACCCAAGCAGGTGAAGAGTAGAAGACTGGAAGCTTACTCACCGTGCAGAAAGGGGCAGGATTGACTTGCAGGTGAGCTGACAAGCTGCAAATGTTCTCAAGCAAAAAGAAAACCAGGAAACTACTGGAATTCTAAGCCGTACGGTCCCTGGTACACCATATAAATGCTCATCTAGCTTTTAGTCCAAATGAAAGTGGCATTTACAGCTACTAAGAATAGATGTGGTAGTGTTATCTGGGGAGGCATTCCACTGTGATTCTGAAGTCTCCGTGAGCCTGGCAGCCATCAGCGCTCAAGAAAAGTCCTGTTTTCTATTAAGTTCAGTGTTTCTCTAGGAAACTCTTTCTTTTTGTTTTGTTTTGTTTTTCGAGACAGGGTTTCTCTGTGTAGTCCTGGCTGTCCTGGAACTCACTCTGTAGACCACACTGGCCTCGAACTCACAAATCCGCCTGCCTCTACCTCCCAAGTGCTGGGATTAAAGGTGTGTGCCACCACCGCCCGGCTCTAGGAAACTCTTAAGTCGCTTCTTGTCACGTGCTGCAAGGGGCATAAGACTGTTGGACTCAGTCACATGGTGGCATGGTTGGTCTATACTGTGCCACACAGAGGCAATCTGTAAACATCCTCAAAATATCAACTAGATGTTGGGGGAAAATATAGGAGATAAAGGGAGAAATAAAAAAGATCATGACTTCAATATCCTACTTTAGTACCTTGTCTCAGTGTCCAGAGCTCTATCCCTGTTTAGAGTTACACTGTGTGTGTGTGTGTGTGTGTGTGTGTGTGTGTGTGTGTGTGTTTGTGTGTCTCAGTGTGCTGTTCCTCTCCAGTCACTAAGAGGAAAGCAGAGGCTTTTGATCTACTTCCATTACTATGCGTTAGAGCCTGATATACATCAGAGTTCAACATATTTGTTGTTGGGTTTTTTTTTCAAGCATCTTCCCCTCCTATTTATATATAAGTAACATGGGAAGAGCATTAAAAAAAAATGAATGAGCCTAAATTTCAAAAGAATGAATGACATAAAAATTACCACCTCTTTTTCTAACACATTCCTAAATTGATCCTTAGTGGCACCACCTTGGATGCCCAGGTCAGCACACACAAAATTAGAACTAGGGAGAAGGCTCTCATTAGGGAAACACCTACGAGGCTCTAGTTTCTGAATAATTGACTTAATTGAATAATTCATTTATTCATTAAATATTTACTGGGTGATTAACACAGGCCAGACAGTCAAACACCAGGGACAGAGTGATGAATATGATGACTACAGTCACCGCTCACAGGAAGCTTCAGTCTATTGAATGATTTACATTAATCAAGAATGCAGAGTGGGCGAGATGATACCAAAGTTACAGCATTCTGACTTCACTCCCCAGCTCACAAAGGACCTTCAGGCTCATAATCTGTTTTTGAAAAAAAATGTCGATAGATGGAAAAAAGATGCCCACTTTGAAAAACATATTTCCAACCCAAAACTAGAAACAAAAAGATAAAACTTTTATCATCAGGGAAATACTGTGTCTATCCGTGCTCAGTCTACATATATGCTGCATCTCGCTCGGCTTTCCCCAACTCTTGAGTAAATGGCCTCTGCCTTTGCAAATGTAGACACCATGAGCAGGCATCTGCATTTAGCATTAGTGCTAAAGATGTAATTCTTTCCCTATTGAAACAAATGAATATAAATATTAAAAACCCTACAGCTACTATGAAAACACATAAATTTCAATCAATAATTTAATTATGTGAAGGTTAAATCAGAGGTTGTTAATTTCAAAGGACTATAGCAGCATCATATAAGGATGAGGCATAAGTAATTTACATGTCTTAGAAATGTTAGAATAAAATTAAAGAGACAGATTACAGTAAGCAGGCGAGAAACTTCACGGAGACAATCACCACTGGAACTTCAAAACCTTCTGATTATTGTCACTTATAATCCTTTCTGAGCACATATAATTAAATGGATCAAAAACTTAAGTTTGGGATAACATTTTAAATATAAATAAAATATTCAAGAAAGAAAGAAAGAAAGAAAGAAAGAAAGAAAGAAAGAAAGAAGCCAGATAATAGAACTGGCAATTGTAGTTGAGCAGTTGAGACTTTTTGTCAACAATTTATTATGAGGACTCCTTATAATCCGCAAGGACAAGGTATTGTGGAAGGGGCCCATGGAACTTTAAAATAATATTTTCATAAAATAAAAAAAGGGGGAGGTATATTCCCATACACCACAAATTTACTTAAATTATGTTCTTTTTATTTTATTTTATTTTATTTTATTTTATTTTAAAAACTTGGATGCCAAGGAACTTTCTGCTGAGTATTTATGGCACCCTACAACTAGGCATACTTATGCCTAGGTGAAAAGGAAGGATCCACTTACTGGCATATGGCATGATCCTGATCAGGTATCTAATATGGGGAAGAGGACATGTTTGTGTTTTTTCTGCAGGATGCTGAAGGAGCATGGTGGCTGCCAGAATGACTGGTGAGACATGCTGTTGATGAGACAAAGAATAATGCTGAATTGTGAGCTCGCTGAGTGCCCTGACAAGGGTGACTGGCAAGCTGTATTGGACATACGTTCCTGACCTACCTTTGCTTGCCTATATCTCAAATGGGACAAGCTGCCTTGCCTCAAGTTTTTAGACCTCGTGGGACAGAGAATCAAAAAGAGAAGTTATAATGACTCTTGTATTTTTCTTAAAGGTGACCAGTATTCAGACTCAATCATGTACTGGTCTAGAAATCAATCCAATATTGAAATAACAGTCTTCATTTGGAAGGCTGGACCTGGACATTTTCAGAGACATATTTGGAAGTAAGCTTCAGTTCTCTATGATGTTATGACAGCAAGAGATAAAGTTGGGACAGGATCTAGATTTCAAACAAGTGTTAGTGCATGTGTTAAGGCTCTTTTAATTGTCAAGTTAAAATTACTTTTGTCTCTTCTACAGTATTTATTGTAAGTTGCATTGACTGTATACTTTCTAATTGTGTTAGTGTGTTGAAACCTGGCATGTCTATTATGAGGGTCTATCAACTAGCTTTTGTCTTACTGCCCTGAGTATTAGAAAAACCTGGATTTTCTGAAAAAAGCTTGAAAGTGCTGGAAGAAGTCAGTTAGGCTTTAAGCAGAAGCAAGAGGGTAGTGGTATAACAGCTTTAATTACATTAATTGCTAGCATCACTGCTTCTGTAATAGCTTTGAGACAAGAAGTTATGACAGCTACTTTTGTTAATCATTTAGCAAAAAAAAATGTTACTAATGTGTTGAATATACAAGAGGATTTATTTAGGTGTATGGAACAACAGATTGATGCTCTATATCCTATTCAAATTATTGGAAAAAGGTTCAGGGTTTAAGAGTTAGGAGCCATCTTGAGTGTCATGCCAAATACCATTGGAGTTGTGCTACTTCGAAAATTTGCAATGATAGTCATTATAATCAGAAAAAAGTTTGGTGGACTCCACTGTTGGGTTTGTGGGTTCGAATCTACCTGGTCTCACAGTGTCACTTTCAGTGAGTTTTATGGAAAAAAAAAAACTTTAAAAAAAGTTTAAAGACACTTGTAGGGTATTTGGCAGAATCCTAACGCCTCTCTGGATGTTTTAACTTTGCATAGTGAGATTATGAATTTAAAAATTGCTGCTCTGTTGAGCTTTGATGCTGCAGATAATGCTGATAAAATTATCCATTGACTAAGATCAGTATTTCCATTTTGGTCAAAATTTAAGAATGGCATATATAGCTTGATCATGACAGCCCTCTTTGTTCTAGGAATACTTTTATTCCTGCCAATTGTGTTAAAGTGTGTCTTTAACAACATCAACATGTTGGCAGCCAAAGTACATGACTTGAAACTGAAAATGGACCCCTAGACAGAGTTATTAAATTAATAAGCTGGCAAGCCAAGGACAGGTAACATTCTGCACAGAGCCTTACCAACCTAAGACATAAGTGCATTGCTTTTGATAATGCATATTCCATGATGGGTAAGGAAGGCATTCTTGTCAGAATGACCTAAGATAGGCTCAGTCTTGTTAATGAAATAAAAAAGGGGGAGAGGCAGAGAGCTTTTGGGGCTGCTTGGCAAGGATCTGATATGGGCCAAGGACAAGGAAGTGGGCATCAGGCAGAAATCAGATATTAGGCTAGAACAAAGAAGTAATTTTGGGCAGGAATCTAAATCCTAGGCTAGAACAAAGAAGTAATTTCAGGCAGGAATCTAAATCTTAGGCTAGAATAAAGAAATAATTACAGGCAGGAATCTAAATCTTAGGCTAAAATAAAGAAATAATTACAGGCAGGAATCTAAATCTTAAGCTAGAACAAAGAAGTAGGCTTCAGGCATGAAAATGACTTTGGGCTAGGACAGGGAAATAGGCTTAGATAGTTTGGTCATCCTGATAAGACTTTAGAAACAGTGATCACAGGAGTGATCATGGGACTCTGTTTACTATCCTGCTTGTTCTCTGATTCTCTGGGTTTATTGTCTTGCTTGTTCCTTGACTATTTGCATCTACTGTATTGCTAGTTCCTTACCCTAGAACTGACCTTAACACTTGCATGTAATTTCATGTAATTTAAGTGGCATAAAAGCAAAAAAGGAGGAAGAAGGATGGGATAGGGTGTTAATGTGGGGGGAAAATGGGGAAAGAGGATAACATCTGAAATGTAAATAAATAAAATATCGAATAAAAAAATAAATTAAAAAATGACAATCTGAGACATCAACATATAAACCACAGTAAAAACATACAACTGTGTTTTAAAATGTGCATTTCATGTATAAATAAATTTATGAGAAATAGCAAAACAAAACAAAAACCCTTAAGTTTGTTTTTAAAATTAGTCTTTTTTTTTTTTTTTTAAAACGAAGAGCACATCTGAAGTGGCTTCGTAAGGTGAAATGTTGAGTCTGAATATAGTGCCTGTCCTCCTAAAGGAGGCGAAGAGAAACAAAGCAGGGTGAGTCTGTGTCTGCAAAATGAGACAACTGTAAATTCTCTCAGGTGGTGATGGAGAGAAGAGGAGGTGCAGACCACAAAGTGGGTCACGACAGTGGGAGGACCTGTCAGGAGGGACGCCAGCCCCTTCGTGTCTTAATCCTCTCTACTTTCTAGGCTGAGAAACTTGGCCTTTCCTTTCAATAAACGTCACCGTTCATCTTATATTCAGCAACAAAGTCCTAGTAATCTATTCTAGAGACAACTCACAACATTAGAATTTTTTATTATTCTGAAGAATCTTTGATAGGAATGCAAATGCTGGCACCCAAATACCATAGACCCTAAAATCCTGAATCTTCTCTAACAATCAGTGTCCACAGAGAGGACAGTATCTGGAACATTTTTTTAAATGTCCCACATTCTGTTCCCTGTGGCATGGCCCTGGAGAGTAAAGCCAGTGAATTCTAAGACATGAGTGTCTTGGAAGAAAACAAACAGGGTCACAGTAAAGGATGAATGTCAGTATTCTCTTGGATGTGACCTATTTGGATCAATCTATCATCCATCCATCTAACAATCAATCCATCTAACCATCCATCCATCCACCCACTCATCCATCCATCCACCCACTCATCCATCCTTTCAAGAAGGGGTCTCATTATGTGGCACCAGCTAGCCTGAAACTGTCTATGTAGAGTAGGTTGGCTTAAAACAGCCGTACCCTTTCTTCTGCCTCCTGAGTGCTGGGATTAAAGGCGTGTGTCTCTGCGCCTGGCCACATAGTTTCATGCTTATGTAGGAGTTATAACTCCCAAAGGAAGAGGGGGTTTAACTCAAATTTAAAAACCAAGTCTCTAGTTTGGACAAATAGTGGAGGGATATGAGAGTTTATAACCACAACTTTAATTATACTATAAAAATTTCACTTACTCTGTCATATATTAAAAATATTGGTTTTTAGGAGAAGCTCTCCAAATCTCTCCACTTTAGAATGTTTTCAATGTAACGTGGTTACTGGTCCATGGAATCTTGTATCACTCATACTAATATGCTCAGAAGCATCTTGCATGACAGTGATGCTCTGATCCTTTTAAAAAGCACATTCCTAAAACATTCACACACAGATGTAACATAATACAGTGTTCCTAATGCACTCAGTGGTGCCCAGAGTCCTGGGAGGCTCCTCATGGACCACCATGAGGCAAGGTAGAGGCAGAGCACAGAGCTAGAGGGACTCCTCTCTACCCTTTATGCTAACTGGAGTAGCTTAGCTTTCATCAATCGCACATCTTATGATTTACCAATGTTTTGTTTGGAAAATGGACTCTTCTCTAAAAAGAAAAAGAAAAATGAAAACCCGCTCTCAGAGTTTAGAAATTATCCATCCCCCACATTCAGTCCAATAGTACTTGTCTATGTTTGAATGGATTCCAAAGTCATAAAGAACAGATGGCACAGTCAGTGTCTCAGACAAGTAAGGCAATGCAGATGAACTTTGAGGCCATGACAGCTAAATTTACAGCCAGGTGAAACACCTCCGGAACTGGTGGTCTCTTTGGTGTCTCACTGGGTGAGGGCAGTAGCCACAGCTTCTGAATGCCAACTCAGCTGATTTTAACAGGGGGGAACCTCAGACCAACAGCAGAGCCATCCCACTCAGAAGCGCATACACACTAAAGCCTGCGGTCCTCAAAGGGCTCTGCCTAGTCCTGCAAATACGACTGTTCTCTAACTGGCCAAATAATTTATTTGCAGAGTTATTTCCGGAGCTTCCTTCAGAACTTCCTCGAAGAAGTCCCTCACCAGGGAAATCTGTGCAGACCACAGTGGTACCTAGAGGCCTCAGAGAGTCGTCCTTATTTGCTTAGCAACCCCGTGATCTAGGACACCTTAATCATTCAGTGAATGTTGATTAAATGAATACTGAGAAGAACCCTATGTTTGGAGTAAAAAAGCATACAAAACGCTACTTTTACTTGGAACGGGCAGGCTGAGGAAGGGACTCTGTCTCCCTACCGTTCTACATCACAGATTTCTCAACCTGGGCGTTAACACAAACGTTAAAAATCAGTTAGCTCTAAATTCTCCTTTTCATTCCTTTAAGAGACAGTCTTAAGGCGGTTTCTGTATTCGCATACTGTTTAAGGAGGGAAACAAGCAAGTCCCCCAGGAAACTTAAATTTTAATGTGACTCATGATTGCCATCTGCTGGATGATGGTTGAATGTGTATCCCAGTTAAAAGTTTTTTTTATCATCAATTAAATCACCTAGATATCTTCCTCATAAATAATATTTAAGTATAAGGGACATATAATATTTCTTAAGTTATGTAAGAAACAAGCTACCATTTTTAAACTGATGACAGTGTTTTTCGGAGACAGGAGCATACTGTGAGTTGTATGTAGCATTTACATGTATCTGAGAAAAACCACCTGCAGCTAGAATAAGACATTCCCTAGTTCCCTAGTGTTACATGAAGGGAAGGGTATGGAGGGGAGTGGGGTGGGTGTGGAGAAGGGGAACAAGTCCTGGGAGGTCATAGTCCTAGTAGCCCTTCAGCACCGGAAGTACCTAGTTTCATAACAAAGCGGAAAATATTAGCCTTACCACCTGCAGGCAAGATCTGGTGAGCTGCACCTCAGAGGCTCCTTTGATCCCATGCTGCACCCAGGGAAGATACTGAGGAAATCAGGTAGCTGGGCAGAGACTGACTGGCAAGTTTAAGCTACAGTGAAGACCCTCTGATCCATCAGAACACAGGGGTCTGGTAATCCTCTTTTGAGTTCTGTGACCTTGGTCTAGTGTCTTAGCCTCTCTGTCAATTGGGTATCCTCATTTGTAAGTAGGAATAATTAGTTCTTCAAAAGGACTAAACATGTCAATAGATCAAAATATCACTGTACAGCTAGGCACACAGTGAGGACCAGACAGTGTTTGTTGTTGTTAATTAAGGAGACAAGAGTTCTTGCTGCTAATGCAGTGTCAGTCACAGGCTATCTACCACTGTCAGCCTGAATAGGCTTTATTTGTTTAACTGTAAAATGAAGGCATTTGATGGAAATCATAAAGGAACACAACAAGTAGTTACAGCCCAAATGAGTGCACGAGAAAGCACCAGGCTTTCTCAGACTGTTGTATTACAGTCTATTACAAATCTGTAAAGCTGTATCATTTCATATTACATAAACAGACACATCATGTGTATGTCTGTATATGTATGTACCTGTGTGTGCACATTTGCCTCTGTGTAGATGTCCCAATGTGTTTAAGTACATGCTTGCTTGTGTGTGTACCTGACCCGAGTCTTTAGTGATGCAGAAGCAATGGGATACACTGGCAGCGAGACTGCTTGTACTCAGAACCCACTCATGATGCAAAACCAGAAACACAGAAGATCTATATATAATAAAACCTTGTCCTTGGGCCCTTTCAGAAAGATTTTAGACCATATTAAGATTTGTTAGTTTATTGATCTTGAGACTCAATAGTAAGGCTTGTCATCAAATAGATAAATGAGAGTTAGAGGAACACAAGTAGATAGGAAAAGTGAAATTGGGCTCCCTGGGTTGGCAGCTTCTTGTTCCCAGAAAGCATTGTGAGAAGAAATGGAAGACATGGGGTGGGCCCAGCAAGGGAAAAGGAGGGGCCTGGGAGCCAGCCCTACAACATACCTGAGCCAGCATCCGGTTAGTGAACTTCAGCCTCAGGCCCCTCCCACCCTGCAGGTATTAAACTGCTTCTTTACCTTTCTCTGTAGGTTCGCCTTCTGTCTTTCTTTCCTGGTCCTTGCCAGGAAAGGAACTCAGGGAGCCCCTAGACAACTACCCCTTTACTTTTGACTCTACTGGTCCCCAAGCAAAGAATGGACGTTTGTGGCAACGCTCCACGCACCTTTTCGATCAGCTCGTAGCTCTCCTCCAGCTTCAGCAGCCTGTTCTGCACCGACGTGGACGCGCGATGGTAGACGGCCCGCCACTCCTCGAAGTCGCTCTCAGAAATCTCAGCCACAGCAAAACACAAAGTCCTCAGCCCTGGAAAAGGCAGCACATCCAGTAGATTTAGTTACTAGCCCGGTGTTCCTATTATTTAACAAAACCCAATTTTGAGTAATCTCACCGAATTCAAACAATTTGCTGATGTGTCCGTTTAGCTGTGACAAAACCTCAGTATCAAATGTCTAGAATGTTCTCCCAGCTCTTAAAATTTTGTACCTTGCTTATGATTCCCAGCCCCCTTAACTCTCCATCTATATTGAGGGTGACTTTTCTAAAAACTTCATCTTAGCAAGCTGTTTGTGTTTGACATCTCCCAGTGGTTCCCTAGGATGAAGTCCCAAACCTGGAGTGTGGCTCACACCCTTCCACTATCTCACCATCTTACTCGTAGCCGTCTACTTCCTGTGACAGACATGGGTTCTCTGCACACTCTGCACAGGCTATCCACTTTACCTTCCTGTCCCCAGCACCTCTTCGCAAGCTGCAAGACCTCCTGAGAAAGGAGCAGAGCTACTGGCTACTGAATCACTCCGCTGGCTGAACTTAATCTGAGGCACGCATTACAGCACGTTTTTGTTTCCTTCTTTTGGAAACTGGCTGGAAACTTACTTGCAATGGAGCATTAGTATCCTTTAGCCTGAGGTCAGAAAGAATGTGATAGAGATGGGGGGGTGGGAGGTGTCAATCCAATTAAAGTGGAGAAAGTAGAACCTATGTAATATGGCTACCAGAGTGGAGTGTCCAGACTTCAAGATCTCCTCCCCAAACTTGTATGTATGCCCCTATGTTGGGCAGCATAAACCTGGCATATGGGGCCAGGGGACATGTAGACTTCTGAACTCTTGCATTCTTGGGAACTTAGAGAACATCGTGATCTGGTATTCAGAAGCATGCATGCATCTCTCCATCTCTATATCTATTTATATCTTCCTATCTATCTACCTATCATATCTATCTATCTATCTATCTATCTATCTATCTATCTATCTATCTATCATCTATCTCCATATCTATCTATCAATCATCTATCTCCCTATCTCCCTATCTATCTATCTATCTATCATCTATCTATCTATCTATCTATCTATCTATCTATCTATCTAGTCTTTAGAAAACATTCCTATCCTCTCAAAGCCTTAATTATGGGAAAACAAGGACAAGGGCAGGGCCAGCCTAGCTGAAACAGGAGTGAAAATGGAGATGGGTGATTAGAACACTGCAATCAAGTGTGGCATTAAGATTCTATACATTCTGCAGGTATTCTACAGGTGGGAGGTTTAATGACCTCCACTTCTACTCATACTAACCAGATCAGCTCCCTAGACCCTGTATTGCTTGCCCCATAAGTCATCACGCATTTCAGGAGGCCAGCTACAGGGTTGATTTTATTTACCACAGACTCCAAGGCCTGAGACAGACACTGGCGTGTGGTAGGGCTTAACAATAATAAAAAGGTTAAGTTATAATAGCATTACTTTTTATGTAATCATATATGTATTCATTTCTTTTTTGTTATCCAGATCACAAAAGCTCAGTTTCTTTTTTTATTTCCCTTAACAAATTCCATGGGATGCAAGGTAAAGCATTTAGGGGATTTCCCTTCTAAAAAGTCAGGCCTCACAGATGTAAAGGCCTGACTCCTTCATATGGGGACAAGGGCTCTCAGCATTTGTCTCTCAGCATTTGAATAGTTTATTATTATTATTATTATTATTATTATTATTATTATTATTAAGTAATTAAAATTTAACTTTTAAATTTTAATTTGTTTGGGTTTGTTGTTTTTTGTTTTTGCTTTTAAGAAAAAAACCATGTGTGGATATCTAAGCATAGGAATGTCTAAGCTATCATCCATAACCAATGGAGTAAAGCTGTCAATAACCCTGAAGAATCTCAAAGGTCTATGATTTCTTTGTGTTTCAATCCTGTTTCCATATCACGCTCACCTTCCGTAGCGAACTGTTCCAAGTGTTTTAGGGTGATTTCTTTGTACTTTGAAGTCTCTGCAAGTCGTTCATAAATTACTGTGTCCTGGAAAGTGAGCAGAAGGTTTGGTGGATTAATTAAGCATCCTGAATTTAATAAAATTGAGATCAGCAACATTATTGGTTGCTGTACAAAAATCTCCCAGTGTTTTCTTTTAAACACAGAATATTTTTTGTCTATGAGTAACAATGATTCCCCAAAGACAGGAAGGAATACAGCTGGACCTGTGGGTTTTGCATCCATGGAATCAATCAACCACAGACAGAAAATGTCTTGGCTTGTAAGGTTGGGTCTGCAGAGACTATGCACAGTTTTTCTTGTGATAATTCCATGAGCAGTATGGTAGTACTTTTCTCGTGTTTACATTTCAGTTAAGAATTGTAAGCCATTTCATTGGCTGAAAAAACAGAGAAGGAACTGGACCCGGTGTCCTACATTTATAGTGGAGTTAGGAGGATGGCTGTGTAACATACAGACAGAGCACCATCCCTGAAGGTTTTGAAGAATTTTGTGAATTCTATCTAGCAAAAAATGGTCTAGAACTAAGGGAACATTGGGAAATGCTGGCCTGACAAAGAGTCTGTCTTATGCAGATCCCCCTTGAGCTAGAGCCTCAGTGGCTACAGTATGTGTATAAAATGTACCCAGCTTTAGAACCTTCTAGGAACGAGAGCACCTTTGGAGTTCTGTGCTATCAGAGAGACAAACCTGAGGCACCAAATGTCCCGAGATGTCTTGTGGGGACAGAATGAGAACCTACAATCCCTGAGCTGTCTCAAACAGCTAATGTCTCTGACTGTGTCTAGCTTTAAGACTTGACTGACTTAATTTGTAAAATAAAATTCCTGGATTGAAAACAATATTATTTCTTTGATATTTCCGCAGTGTGTTTTGATCCTGTCTCCCTCCTCCCGTATCCCCCCTCAACCTATTTTAAAGTCCTGTTGGCTTTAGTTTCATGCACTGTTTCTATTTCTCTGCTCCGTCCTCCTTTATAAATTGCCTATTGTTCCTCTAGTTCTTCGCTGGCTTTGGTTTAACATCTCAAAGAACTTCAGTATTCAGCCTTCATGACTTTTTATTAGACCAGGAAAAAATAAATCATTTACCTGCAATTACTCTCTCAGTGGTAGTACCCACTGTGGGGTTTCTAGTCTCGGGGCTGAGATTTGGAAGCTGACTAATGGAGTATGATTTAGAGCCCTTGAGAGAAACACAACCAAGTGACCTCAGAGCAGATGGAATATCCCAAGCCCCAATTATGAATTTCTTTTCATTTTTCAGTGGTGGGATGGGAAGGAAAACAGAGAAGGAAATGACAGTTTGCAATCATGGCTCCATCCTGGGAGGGAAAGGAGTAACTTTGGAGTTCTTTTTTTCTTTTTTTCTTTTTTTTAATGTTCATGAAAATTTCCATGAAGTTAACAAAGGCCATTTTCAGAGGAAGAAAAATCTTTAAAACCTTGAAAAACAGGAGTGGTAGTAAGGAGGAGGGAGGTTAGGTTCTGCAGTAAATCTAAACATACTGGTGCTTAAGAGGGTCAATTAATTGTCTACATTCTTTGTGGTGTTGGGGAGGCAAAGGGAGGAAATGTGGCCTTCTGTAGTAAATGTGTGTTTTCAAATGACAGTCACAAGTGGTTGGCCATGCTTGTCTGTGAAAAAAAAAATACTTAAAGAGATACATTTGGGGACACAAAGTCCTCCTTTATTTAGAGGGCTACATCAAGAGTCTGCCACATTTCAGGAGTGAAAAAGAATCCCTTCATAGATACTAGAAGAGGGGATATGCCATCAGGTTGGACTCTGAATTTATGGACAAAGCCTTAGGAGTTTGGTTATCTTGTATCTTGGCCGTCAGGAAGGAAAGGGTGCAAAACCACAGTGAATCCATATTCTTGGGGATAGCACAGTGCAGCCAAATGCCTGTTACTGTGGATGGGACCAGGGCTTTGAGGAAAGTGAAACCTATGGTTAATCATTTCTTTTTAGTGAATCTTTTAGTTTTCACCTTGCTTTTTATCTTTTTCTTTTCTTTTTTTTTTTTTTTAGTTTTTTGGAGACAGGGTAAGGCAGGCTTTAATTTATTATGTAGCTGAAGGTAATCTTGAGCTCTGATTCTCCTGTTTCTATCTCCCAAGCACTGTGATTCTAGGCATGGGGTACCACCTCTGGCTTTTACTGTGTTTTAGACCAAAATTCAAATTCAGCTCTGTATTTAAAAATGTATTTTTATAAATGTGTATGTGCGGGTATGCATGCATACGCATGTGGAGGTCAACCTCCAGTGTCATTCTTTAGACGATTCAATCTTTTGTGAGACAGAGTTTCTCACTGGGTTGTGGGGCTTCCCTGTTGGCTACACCAACTATTTAGCAAGCCTCAAAGATCCTTTTGTCTCCACCTCTCCGATGATTATAAGCTCATACTATTTAGTTTTTACTTTAACATGGGTTGTGAGGATCAAACTTAGGTCTTCATGCTTGTAGGCCAAACTTTTTACCTATTGAGATATTTCCCCAGTCCCACCCAAAATATATGTAAAAAAAACTATTTGCATTTAGTTCTTTGTGTAGGATTGAAGTCTAAGGAATGCTGGTGGTAGAAGGAATAGTCTCAGGAAAGAACACACCAATTGGTTATTAAGTACCAAAAGGCCTGCCCTAAAAACAAACTGTAGTGGTTTGAGTAAGAATGGCCCTCATAGGCTCATATATTTGAATGCTTAGTCATCAGGGTGTAGAACTGTTTGAAAGGATTAGAAGGACTAGGAGGTGTGGCCTTGATGTAGAAAGTATGTCACTGGGAGTGGGCTTAGAGGTTTCAAAAGGCCACAATAGGCCCAGGCTTGCTCTCTCTTTCTGCCTAAGAGTCAGAATGTAGCTCTTAGTTGCTGCTCCAGTACCTGCTTGCATGCTTCCATGCTCCCACCCAGGAGAATGCAACCTCCGCAACTGTAAGCAATTCCCCAACTAAATGCTTTCTAAGAGTTGCCTTGGTAACGGTGTCTCTTTACAGAATACTTGAGTCATTTAAGGTTTCTGTAGGATCAAGTGAGTTAGTCAAATTTCTCAAGTCTTCTGTGGTTTAGAGTAAAATTCTTGAATGAACTAAAGTTTTATTTGAGTAAATGGTACTTTAATTGGCTATTATTGTAGATATAAATTGTAAACTGTATATGCTTCCATTTTTTAAGTTTAAAAATGAGCAAAACAAGGTATCTTCCTTGTAGAGACCCTTAAGTCACTCTATTTCTTTATATTGAATTTTACATGGGATTTTCAGATCTGTTTTCTAAGTTACTAACTTTATTCTCCCCTCAACTGTGTTGAATCTAGAATTCACTCCATTTATTGATTATAAAAATTGCTTAAGATTTTGAATTCATCTTGCATGCATACCAGATACCTTTCCCAATTTCCTTTTGAATGAAAATAGTTTGAACTTCTTTATTTACCACTCTGAGATTCCAAACATCCTGTGGTAGAGTGGTCTACACAGACAGTGTAGTCTGGAGCGAATCTATGTTTCTCAGTTGTGGTGTTCACTGCCTCCTCTGGGGTGAGATTTCCACATATACCTCTAGCTCTGGATTTTCCGGAATGCATGCCAACCTCATGGTTTTACAGCTTGAGCAGGGGCTGGCATGAACTTTCCTCAGCCACTTTGCATGATTAGAAAGCTCAGCACTTTGGTCTTGGCTTCAGAGTAGAGGCGCTGGCTTGCACCTGAGTTCTCTAATTAGACTTCAGGCCAGCTCAGTATGAGGGAAATCATGCCTGGTATTAGAAACCTAGCCAACTCTCTGGCACTAATGGTATTATGGATCTTAGAAGAGAACCTAGTATTGCCACAGTTCCTAACTACATTCTAAAACTTAGCCTTGTATGAACAGTAAAGTGTAGCTCTCATCTCACATTAAAGCAGCTTCTTTTTGTGGAAAACAGATGCCATTACAGAAAACTACATCTGGTCACAATGCAGAAATCAACGATCATGGGGAGCTCAGTCCTAGTAGATACATTTACAACACAACACCTATACCTAGGGCTCAGGGAATATCATGGAAGAGGCAGGTAGAAAGACTGTAGAAGCCAGAGGACGAGGAAGTTCTGCTGTGTGATTCTGTCTCTCAGAAATGACAGGGAAACTAGGTGTGAAACTCATGGACCCTACCCATAGAGAAAGAACTACATGCAACCAAGGGATGTGGAAAGAAGAGCTGGTCTTTTTCTGGTGCATCTGTGTGAATGTATACCACATGGATCAGGCACCTCTGGAGGCAAGAAGTGGCTTCTCTGAAGCTGTATGGGTCCTAGGAACCAAACTCCTGCTCTCTGGAAGAGGAGCAAGTACTCTTAAGCAGTTGAGTCATTTTTCCAGATATATTTACTGCAATTTCTTTTCCTGGTAAATCCAGGCTTCTGCACCTGATAGCCCCTTGTGTAGCCCCCAGCCCTATCTTGATAAGTGGTGTTAGTCCACTCAGCAAGCCAAGTAGAAATCCCTAAATGATCCCCTGATAATCCTTTCCCTCAGCACCTGCAAACATCAATTACCAGGTCCTAAATCTTCCTCCCTGGTCTTCCCTGTGCCTGTCTCCATCCATCCCCAGCAGCTCTTGCCTGAAAGAGTTGATAAGGCTCAATTGGAAGCTCTGCCTGTCTCTGTTTGCAGCCCTCAAACCATCTCCCCCAATATCACGGAAGAAATACATGCATGCTCTTCAGCACAGGGATGGAGACAAACCAAACCCAACCCATCAACCAAAGCCAAAACATAAAAACCCTTCTGCCTGGTTCATGTTCAGTTATTCCACATCAAACTACAAACTACGGATCTCAGGCATTCCTTGCTATTTTCATGTTTAAGCCTTTTTAACTACTTAACCCTATTTCAGAGGGGGGAACAATACAACACAGAATATGTGCAAACAATCTAAAAATCCAAATTTTTTTTATAAGTTTCTGCTGCTTTAATCCCTCAAATAAAAGTTTAGCAATAAGAATGTTCAAACTTTTTTAAAAAAGGAAGCGTACGATTTGGGTGTGGTAAATCAGACCGATGCCAACCATGGAAGCAGGAGACCTTAGTTTCTTTTTATTCTCTTATTGTGCTTGTTGCCACAGGAAAGCGTCAGATCTGTATCACGTGACTTAGCACCACAACCTAATCACCTTTTTATATTCTTCCCTAACTAGACTTAAGTTCTTGAGATGACTTAGGTCTTATCTTCTCTAAAATCCAGCTCAAAGCCTGGAGATAAAACATTCATGATGAATACTTGTTAGACGTCCTAATCAATGGGAACAAAAAAAACCTCCAAGAAACTGTAAAAACAAATTCAGGAGACATCGTGGAATAATTCTACCAAAGTGCTTTAAAAAAAAACCTGGGATATTCAAAAACTGTGTTTC
Source organism: Rhabdomys pumilio (assembly GCA_030674055.1). Taxonomy (NCBI): domain Eukaryota; kingdom Metazoa; phylum Chordata; class Mammalia; order Rodentia; family Muridae; genus Rhabdomys; species Rhabdomys pumilio. The sequence goes on from JANHMN010000007.1 coordinate 7,434,235, forward strand.
AAGGCTTCAAAACCAAGGAATTTAACTTTCTCAAAAGGAATTTAAACAAAAGAGTTGGCTTTCTTAAGTTTGGCTTCCCAGTTTCCACGGGACAGAGCACAGTTATTGAGTCCAATTGAAATTGGGAAATTCCAAGCTGAAATGTGCAAAGGGCTTACTAGGGAAAGGGTACCACAGGAAGAAAATCCTGACTGATCTTAGCAAAAAAGAATGGCCCTGGCTGGTAAACTTCTCATTTTTCCATAAGTGTAAACATGTTTTAAATAGAAAAATTCAATTGGAATACACAATACTACCTCTACCAATATAATCTACTCACACACTGAAGCTAACCAACACTCAGCCATCCTGTAATATTTAAGATAAGACAAACAAGTCATATAAAATGAGAAATTACAGTGCTAATTGCGAGCCAACCCCCTTTCCATTTCTATAATTGGAGTGTGTCATTATATTCTAATACAATTTAAAAATATTTTCTGTATTTAGTCATCTGCTAACATAGCTAATATAATACAAACCTCAAATATCATATATTAAAAATCGAATTACAAAAGTACCCTATGCCAGACTTTTTCAATGCATCAGATTTACCCAGAAGGAATTCCACGTTTCACCAGCAGAGGCGAATGCTCTTACTATAAAACACCAACAAAAGTGGATGTCATCGGCTTCATGTAAAACATCTGTGTTACATTTCCATCGCAGGATGCCTAACATGTACATTATAAACCACCATAAATCAAAACCATAAAAGGCAAAAGTAAAAACTTACAGCTCCTTTGCAGTAAAGCCGTAACTTCCCGGATGGAGTGCGAACCACCACTGACATCCTTTTCCTAGCGCTGAAATAAAGAGAGTTTCCATAACGGGTCATCATATTGCAGCTCTGCATAGATGTGTTTTTGATGTGTTTCACATATTTTAATGCTTGCAGAAAAAAAAATTTCATCTGACCAAATAATGAGCCATATTCTTTGATATATACAAATTATCTCCTGAGTGTACAACTGGGCGCCTTGGAGAGTTAACATTTTATTTTTTTTAAGTTACCAGAGTATCATCTACTGTCCTAAAGGAATAAACAAAACAGTTCCCCAGACACCTGTAACAGTTATACCCTCTAGAGTAGCATTGTGTTTAATATGTTACTATTTGAAAAACTATTTGAGTTATTATCTTGGTAGATAAGTTATATGTCTCATTTTAAGAATTAAAAACAAAAAGGATAATTTTAAATAAATAATGACAGAAGAAAGCAAATGCTATTACTTTAAGAAACAATATAAACATTCATTATTGTTTTGAATGATAGCGGCAGTCTCCTTATTGAGAGGTACAAACCAAGAGTCCCCAGCAGATGCCAAAGACAGGGGATAGTATCAGCCCAATAATACATTTTTCTTGTACATATACACCTATAACAATGTTTAATTCATTAGACACAGTAAGCATTTAATAACAGCTACTAAGAGAATAACTACAATGATATACCTTAGTAAAAGGTATTGGAAACTTAGAAATTGTTTGCTTCTAGAATTTTCCATCAGATATTTTCAAGAGTATGGTTGCCTATGAAGAAGTGACACCACAGTCAGAGTGGAAATACTGTACTTTACCAGTAAAGTGAACGTGTCTCTCCTATACATTCTAACGCAGTCCTTCTTGATTCATGCTGTTCTTACTTACTCCAGTTCTGACTTAATGGTCCCAGACTCATCAATTTAGTTCCCCTGGCAAGATATCTAAGGCTAGGTACTCTCTTCTCAGATCCACCAGAGTAAAATGGCCATTGCAGAGAAAAGTTGGAGATGAATAATATGGAAGCACCAGACAGAGGTGCTCCACACTGACCACTGTACATTTCACTCTTCTGTGAAGCCATCTTCCTCACCCCTGAAAGGCCTCAGCACCCATTTGTCACTCTCCAAGTCCTCCATGCTTCCTTTTTGTTCTGGACTCTAAATTTCAGACTCACCTAGAATCCTTCTCTCACATTTTCCAGCATATATATATGTACATACACACACACACATACACACACACACACACACACACACATATACACACACACACACACTCCCTCTTCCATCCTGTTTTCTTGATACAAGGGAGAAATATTTCTGCTTTTATCAGAGCCCAAGCTTAGGCAGTGAAGGAAACCATAAAAACAGAAAGCTGGTGAAAATGTAATCAAACAAGCGGCCATGTTCCAGCCCCAGCAAGCAGCAGAACTTGGCAACTTTGGCCATGTGGTTCTGGCTTTAAAATCAAGAATAGAAGAAAGGGGTTATGGAATCTCCTTCAGTAACTAGGGAAAGCTGTTGAGGCCAGGTGTGTTTCAGGGGTGTCCCTGCATGCAGGCACTGTGTGAAGCCGTGACGGTGAAGCCTGGGTTGCCTCGGAGACCCCAAGACATTGGAGATGCCAGAACTGTGGGATATCTGCCAAGTAGAGCTGCTAAAGGGAGTGGAACCAGCCCAAGAGAAAGAAGTGTGTTGCAGTCAACAAAGCTGAAAGGAGTTGGACATCTGAAGAACATAAGACAAAGATGCCGTATCTGGAGTTTGCCCAGCTGGTTTTGCATCTTACTTTGGTCCAATATGTCCTCATTGTGCTTCCTTCCCTATGTTCTGGGATGATAATGCTATGTTCTGCACCATTATATGAAGTATGTGATCTGCTTATTTTGATTTTACAGAAAATTATAGTTAAGAGATTGTATGAATCTCAGAAGACACTTTAAACTTTGGGCCTTTCAGCAAGTTTGAGACTGTTATAGACTATGGGGATTTTTGAAGTTGGATCGAATACAGTTCTGCATTATGGTATGCCTACAAGCCTATGGGGGCCAGGGAGCAGAATGTGGTGGTTTGGGTAAGAATGCACCCCTCCTCCACCCTCAGACGCATGTGTTTGAATGCTTGGCCCACAGAAAGTGACTATATTAGGAGGTGTGGCCTTGGTATAGGAAATGTATAATTGTGGGTGTGGGCTTTGGGGTCTCCTATGCTCAAGCTATGCCCAGTGCAGCACACAGTCTCCTTCTGCTGCCTGCAGATCAAGATATAGAACTCTAGACTACCTTTTCAGCACCATGTCTGCCCAGGTGCTGCCATGCTTCCTGCCATGATGATCACAGACTAAACCTCTGAACTGTAAGCCAGCCCCTATGAAATATTTTCTTTTATAAGAGTTGCCTTGGTCATGGTGTCTCTTCATAGCAGTAAACCCTAACTAAGACACTTCCTTGCTCATGACTGTTGTCTTATGGCCTCACTTTCTCAGCATCTTTGTTCCAAAGTCACACAGCTTTCCTACAAATCTGCCCCTTTCCCCTGATATATAGATTCTGTTTATCCACAAGCAAGTGTCTCCTGTATAATACCTCACCTAGCCAGGCACCCTCTCTGTGAACCACATGGCCATTTTTAACTCTGTCACTCAACTCTAGGTGAACTACGTCTCTCTACAGGCTCTACTCATCTTCCTTCCACTTCCATCTTCTCACCATCCCAATGACAACTGCACGGATCTTTTTCAAACTTCTCTTTACTTAAGTTGGCAGTCCCTCTGAACAGGTAACCAAGCAGTCTTCTTGGGATTCCTTTCAGCTCTGGGCTATTATTTATCAGTCTACTTTTGTCCTGTGTGTCTTTAACAACAAAGACTTTATTTTAAAGATGCCCTCCCTTCCAACTCTCTTGCAATAGTTGCTCATGCTAGCCAAATACTTTATCACTGAAGTTTACCCTGCAGTCCACTTCTGATTTCAAGGCAAGTTGTTAGTAAGTGGCCCAGGATGGCCTTGAACTTTGTCTGTAGCCCAGAGAAGCCTTGAACTTGTGATCATCTTGTTCCTTCTCCAAAGTAGCTAGAGTTACAGGCCTATGCCATCAGATTTGGCTAATTCTTAATTTATAATCAATCATTAATAGTTAGAATTATTTATGGCTTAGCCATAAGCCTTCCACTTTCTCCTTGATTAATATTTCATCTTTAGAAGATCCTATTGACTTTTAATCTTTGAGCATCACTGGTAGACTAGTGACTAACAAGTGGGTATTTCAGCCATAGCTTTGGCTTCATGTTTCAGGTTCCTATATCTAATTCTCTACTGGATACTTTCATTTGTATGTTTCACAGACATCTGAAACATAGTGTTTCCAAATATCTCCTCCACCACATCTGCTCCTATTCCCATGTCTGCCCTTTATGTACAGGAAATTTCCACATACCCAGATGTTCGTGCTAGGATCCTAGCCCTCCCGTTCCTTCTCTTTGTTCCCATCCCACCCCTTTGATTTATAGCAAAGTTCCACTGACCTCCCTCCAAATCAGTGTAAAAAAAGCCAAAACAACCCATTGACTTCTCTTCAGTTTCACCACCATTATCCCAATGGAAACTGCTCGCATTCATGGGGACTATTTGAAAGCATGAGATTCAGTCCCCTTCCCATTCTTAAATTCACCCTCACTATAGAACCAAAGACCTGAAAAACATCTTCAGAAGGTGATTATCTCAGGCATTGGTTACCATATCAGAAAGCTGGCTAACAGACCATGGGACTCTTGGCCGATTCTGTATCTGTGACTCAGGTCACTTCAAAAAGACTTCTTGAGCTGCCAGCAGAAGTCATATAGTGCTGAACTCTGAAGAAACCTATGCATGGTTTATCTACAGAAAGGACAGGCAAACTGCATGGAAGATCTTATCTTGCTTAAACACACAAATGAAAGTATAGCATAGATTCCAGCTATATATAAGAAAAACCAGTAATGGATGAAAATGTATTTTTCTCCACACGAATTATAGGGCAAATGCCTTTACCTGGTGAACTCTAGGACATTGAGCAATTCATATCTTTCTTCCTGCCCCAGCTGTGGAATATAAGAATTGGAAATATTTTAGGATTCTTGGAAATAATCACAGGCCATAAAGTTTATTTTAAAATGTCAACATGAACACAGTTTCCCCTCACCCTTTCTGAATTATTGAAGAGAATTCACTAAACTTTCAGATTAATGAAAAAAGTGAATGGTAGGAGAGGGTTCAGAAGAATCTCAAGTGTCTCAGAAACAGGACTGAGAACTACTAACGTCCAAATGGAGAGTGTGGGACAGAACTGTCAACAGACAAGATTATCTGTTGTACCTGTATGACTGTCCTGAGGCTACTAACTAACCCATGAGCCCATGCTCAAAGAGTCAAAAAAGAGCATGAAACAATAAAAAAAAAAGTCAAAACTTAATCTTTAGCAAAGAATAGAAAAAATGTATTTTTAAGAAAAAAATTTGAGTTAGGAAAGAAATAATTTAAAGGAAAAAATACCAAGTACAAAGATGTTTAGCTATGAACATAATAGAAGCACTAATAATAATTTTCAAAATGAGATATCAATTACATTGAAGAAACATAGAGCTCTTCAGTGCAAACTGTAGAGTTTGATAAAGGTTGGCCTGTGTAATGCCACCCTGCCTGTTGAAGACGTAGAACATCTGACCCATAAATTCCAGTGTTCCATTCATTTCCAATCAATCTAATCCCTGCCCCAAGGCGGTCACTGTTCAAAATTCTATCTTTATAAATCACATCTGTAAAATTTCCAGCTGCACACAGATGGACTCGTAAAGGACGCTTTTCTCAGTGTCTGCCATTTCCCCTCTTCTACATAAAGGTTCTCCGATTCATCCACACTGCTACAGAGTCAAGAATTCGTTCTCGTGTATTGCTTAGATGGTCACTTGGATCCCTGCCTGTTCATCCTCTCCTGCTGATGGGCATTCTGTTTGTTTCTGGTTTGGGGAGACCATGGCCACAGCCATCATAAGCACTCTGTGGTAAGTCTTCAGTGGATACAACTTCCTTTCCTCCACAGTAACTGAGAACTGAATACAGGCTTTCCTTTTTCAGAAAACTCTTTAAAAAACGCTACCATTTGCTTCTGTGAATATTTTAGCTTCTGCAGTGAGAGCATAATCGTGCCTCACTGTGTGTTTGCATGTTCTTGATAACTAACTATGTAGCCTGCATGTAGTCTGCCATGTAGCCACTGGGATATCACCTGCTGTCATGTATCGGTTTAGAACTGCCCACTTAAGAGCAGATCCTGAATAATTACTTCTTTGTTGTTTGTTATTTTGAGACAGGTTCTCATGTAGCCCAGGCTGGCTTCAGACTTGCTATATAGCTGAAGCTGGCTCTGTACTCCAGATTCTCCTGCTTCCTTCCTCTCGTACACTGTGATAACAGGCCCATGAACTATGCCCACCCTTCTGGATACTTACAGAGCCAAAAAATTTAATAATATTTGGGATCTAAAGAAGAAATAAATGGGAGAATGATTCAAATCTCCATTCATTAGAAGAGAAAATTAGTAGATATGTCTAGTTTGGAAGAATCAATATCTACCAAGTGTATTACCAGCCACGATTTTGTTAAGTGTTTCGAGAACCGGACAAAGAATGACAGTGGTGCTCCTGAAGAGGAAATGTCAGTTTCCCTGTCATCTTTTCCTTACTGCCTTTGTCTCTGAAGCTACGTGAATGTCTTACACATGTTTTAAAAAGCCCTTAAAACACAAATGACTTACTGAATCTATGATGACAGAGTCAGGAGTTCTTCCAGTGAAGACAAAATTCAACTGTTTGGCGGCTCTGACCAGTGCTCCCTCATCTGTGGCAGAGAACAGGTGGAAGAAATAGAGGACAGAAAAGTATAACATATGCAAATAGAAAGACATTGACAGTTTTCTGCTTGGTTAGAATCTGTCTCATTATGCTCTGAAATCCATTCTGTCTTATATATAGATGATGACACTAGAGAAACGAGTATCATGTTCCTGAACATGTCAGTTATCCACTGTCAGTCAGTCACCCACTGTCAGCCATCCACTGTCAGTCAGTCACCCA
>JANHMN010000007.1:7441156-7467973 GCA_030674055.1 Rhabdomys pumilio
TCAGTCAGTCACCCACTGTCAGCCATCCACTGTCAGTCAGTCACCCATTTTCAGTCATCCACTGTCAGTCAGTTACCCATTTTCAGTCAGTCACTCATTGTCAGTCATCCACTGTCAGTTGTCCACTGTCAGTCAGTCACCCATTGTCAGTCAGTCACCCAGTCAGTCAGTCACCCAGTCTGTCAGTCACCCACTGTCTGTCAGTCAGTCACCCACTGTCAGTCAGTCACCCATTGTCAGTCGTCCACTGTCAGTCATCCAATCCCAGAAGGGGAAGCTTGAAAAGACCTCTTTGCCAAGCATATGCCTGAGAACACTGCTCTCCAAAAAAATGTCAAGAAGTCTTTTTATATATTATCCTACCCTCCCCTAAAGGTTGACTATTAATTCCAGTGCCTGGGGATCTGAACCACTTACAGTGCACAAAGGCTTTAGTTTATGTTGGCTGCTTTCCTCACTGTGTTACTAAGTCCTGCCACTGCTGAGAGGGATAAGACAGACAGACAGACAGACAGACACACACACACACACACTCTGTCTCTGTCTCTGTCTCTCTCTCTCCCTCTCTCTCTCTCTGAAGCAGCAATATTTCTTACTCTGGTTTAAGAATTTGATGCATCTTACAAGTCATAAACACAAGTTTAGAATACGGTTTTGAAATACAAAGTACATCATTTTTCTAAAAGATTGCATTGTTTACCTCATTTTATCTGAAAATAAGTCTAAAGTCAAGCCTAAACAGCAAACATTGATAATAAATATTCTGTGGACTCCTTTGAAGTGTGAGAAGCTCTCCTCACCTAAGTGAATACGGAAAAGGTGCCCTACCATTTCCTACGGAGAGGAGGCAAATTATGTTCAAAACCATGTACAGCAAGCAGTATTCCATAGGCAAACAAACCTCCCTTTTCATGCCTATGTGTAAAGCCCATTATGTAAGAGTTTATTCTTATTTATAAGGGAAACAATTACATGTATACAAATACTTTTATTCCCTTGTGTATATTTTAATTACTCAATTTTTCATACAATTCATTTTGGGAAAATCACATACACAAAGCAACATATTTTAGTGTGTACGTCTGCATACACACACACACACACACACACACACACACTTAATCCTGAAAGCCAAGTTTCTAATTAGGATTTTAAAAATATGAAACCATAATTTGATTATGTTCCATTTTTAAATTTAATTGAAAATTTAAGATCCATAACATCACATTTCAGAACAACTTTTTACAGAAGAATACCCCACAGTTGCTTCCTGTGTACCTGGCGATGCTGCCTGATAAATGATCTTCTCCCCATCTCTCTCTGGTACAGCTGTGTGGCAGACGGCCATCATTGTGAGAAACTCACAGATGATAGGTGCGGTTGGCTGTGAGGAATAAACACATAATTCATCCCCCTTTATTTAAACATCTGACACTAATGGCAGAAATGTTACTTCATGGCCATTTATTAAGAGTACAGCTGGGACGCACTGGGGGTGTGGGATCACAGCCAGTATCTATTATGAAGGAAACCTATTTGGAAGTCAACTTAGTCATTTTTGTACTTCCTTGTTCATTCTGTAAACATTTATTTAACATGATTTTTGTGCTTCTAAATAGAAATGGTAGAAGATGATGATGAATTTGGTCTTTAGTGGACAGAGAGATACGTAAAATGTTCACTTGCTTGTTTGCAATTTCTAGCCACATTTAAATTTCAGGCATCTAACATTTAAGTAGGCATGGTGATGATGTGTGTCTCTCTGTAATGTTGTTTTTTCTCTCTCCAAAAATGGCTACCTTAACCCAGTACATAATGTTGTGTGTGAGTGTGTCTGTGAGTGCGCATGCGTGCGTGTGTATGTATGTGTGTATGTATGTGTGTATGTATCTATGTGTGTGTATGTATGTGTGTATGTGTATGTCTGTGTGTATGTCTGTGTGTATGTGTATGTATGTGTGTATGTGTGTACGTATGTATGTATGTATGTGTGTGCATGTATATGTGTATGTATGTGTGTATATGTATGTATGTATGTATGTGTGTGTGTATGCATGTGTATGTATGTGTGTATGTATGTATGTATGTATGTATGTGTATGTATGTGTGTGTATGTGTATGTATGTGTGTATGTATGTGTGTATGTATGTATGTATGTGTGTGTATGTATGTGTGTATGTATGTGTATGTATGTATGTGTGTATGTATGTATTTGTGTATGTATGTGTGTGTATGTGTTTGTGTGTGTATGTATGTATGTATGTATGTATGTATGTATGTATGTATGTATATATCACAAACAATTACTGAGCACTATCAACTCTTGGGGTTTGAGGAAGACTGAAGACTGAATCCTTTCTGTAGGCATCTCAGATCTGATGAGAAAGGGACCTAGACACTAAATATTAATCATCTTTGTGTCTGGCTTCTGGAGAGAAACGCCATTCAAGTTAATAATGAAAAATAATGTGTGCCCGTGTTCGTATAACCCCTCATTATAAAGTGAACCAACTGAAAAGATTAAACCAAGTTATGGAGACAAAAACTGCTTATGCTAAGAGAGTGGACAAAGTACAGACGGTCCCAGCCACATGACGCTTCTTAGACTTGTAGGGAGACAGAGGGGACATAAGTGACAGCGCTGTTTATTTACAGCATGCTTAGGAGTGTAAAGAGAATATGCGAATGTCGCGTGGCTGCTCATGAGAGGTGGAGATAGAGATGTGGAAGAAGTTTTCGGCTAACGAAGAACCAAACCCTGAGAATTCCACCGGGACGAACGGCATGGAACTAATAAGGCCCCAGAGGAGAAAAGGTGGAAGGACTTGAAAAAATGAAAGAAGGCTTCTGGAGGAAGAAAAAAAAAGTTGCTCTAGGCAGAGTAGTGATGTAGGCTGGGGCCACATCAGGAGACTCAGTGAGGGATGGTGGAATCCAGGGAGGTGCTGTGACTTGCATTCTAGGGCCACATGCTGTCAGTTAAGACACAAACCAGGAGCTGCACAGAAAGCTGAGGCAGGACTACCTGAGGGGCTGTGACGGTCTGGTCGGGGAAATGTAGGTATGAGTTTACTTCAATAGATACTCTGGCTGTGTTCTAAGTCAGTACTAAGATGGGCAGGTGCTCTCTTACCAACAGAGCTAAGTCCTATCTATAAGATACCTGAGGGAGAAGAGAGGCATTCTCTAACACTAAAAGCAAGGAAGACATTTTGACTGATGATATAACATCTTGGGTTTTAGTTTAATTGAATTTTTTGGGCTATTTTAAAAAAGAGCCTTCACTGGCATTTACATATTTTATATTGCTCAGCTAGGTTAGCTCATTCTCACAGGTCTGCTCTACCCTCCCTATTTGCCAGATCTACAACGCTTTCCTTCCTACTTTAGGCTTCCCCCAACTCTGTCCTCTATATACTTTTCCATTTTCTTCTAGTTTTAATAATATTTAAATTCTGTTTAGTCTAACAATATCCCAACCCCCTCTCCTATTTAGGGGGAAAACAGAAAATAGACTCAATAAAAATATAACAGAGATTTCTTCAAATCTAGGGAAAGATATAAGCATCTGGACATGGGAGGCATTTATGACATTAGCACACATGAAATAAAATAAATCTAGAAAAAGATCATATAAGTAAAAATATGAGCGAAATAATCATGAAGGATATCTGAGAATATTCATTAGTGCTCATCTCCTAGGGACAAATGACACTCTGATGTCACTTACATGGTTATTCTGGAGGTTTTCCAGCAACGACGGATCATTAAACGTTTTTTCATCTCCAAACTGTGAGCTCTGCCTAAAGGGGAAAAAGAAAGCAAAGTTGGTTCACTTGTACAGGCCTAGTCACCTACTTCTAGTGACGAGTGACTACTCTCAAGATATTCAAATGACTGATTTCATGCTGTCATAAAAAATATTCTAAATATTAATAGTTATTAAAATTGCTTTTACTTTGGCCATATAGAAACTCTTTACGCATAATGACAAACACAAATGATCATATGAAATGCAAAAATGTGAACAATAAACTAGTTACATAGTTTGTCAACAATTATAAATATGTGTAAAAAACACTTTGGGGCCGGGTGGTGGTGGCGCATGCCTTTAATCCCAGCACTTGGGAGGCAGAGGCAGGAAGATTTCTGAGTTTGAGGCCAGCCTGGTCTACAGAGTGAGTTCCAGGACAGCCAGGGCTACACAGAGAAACCCTGTCTCGAAAAACAAAAAACAAACAAACAAAAAAAACAACAACAACAAAAAACCACTTTGGAACAGATCAGATTGTCCTAGACAGAAAGGAAAATAACCATGAACCTGTATGGGATTTGTATTGTGGCTGGGTCTTTATATTAACAAATGAATTCTGTACTTTGCTTGAAACAAATAGAATCTATATTAATTTTTGAATCTATCTATTGTTAATCTCATGACCACACATTAAAAGAAATCAAACCAAGGATCAGTTAAGTAGGCATATCAAAATACTTCAAAGTACCTCTGAAGTGCACCTTGAAAATATATTCATGAGCTTTTTTTTTCCTGTACAGAAGTTTCAGAATTTACTGAGGAAAAAAAATAACCTTTCCAAGAAATAAGTAATTACAATTTAGAAGGTTTTAATCATAATTTAATTTTGAGTTACAGAGTTTTGACAACATTAATATGTCAAGTTTCAAGGCTTTCTTTCACATTTTAAAACCACAAGTCTGGAAAAGAGATCACAGAAGAAAGCAGAATAGAAAATAACCAGTATCCTCCCCACAACTGATGAGGTGAAATTCATGAGTATTTGCAACACTACACAGCTTCCTCTATTTACAGATCAGTGTTTGGCCTGTTAATTATCAAAATTATAGTTAAGGGCTCTCAAAATCATCACTGGTCCTACTGGTTTAGTACTAAGTATGGGAATCCAATAACTTCTAAATGACTTAGCAGAGGGTAGATAGAAAAATTAACACATTTCTCAAGAATATCATCATTTATAAAGAATGGTTTTACTATTGGGACTGATGAGATGGTTCACTGGTGAGAGGCACTTCATGCCAAACCTGATGACCTGAGTTTGGTCCCTGAGACTCTCTCATCTGGAAGGCAAGAACTGATTCCACAGTATCCTCTGACCTCCACATGCACATATGACACACCCCTCCCCAAAGAATAAATAGATGTGAATAAAATGAATTTGGTGAATGGATGGAGGGAGCTGGGTGGGAAAAGGGGTGGGGAGGGAAATGAGGGAGGGATCAGGTGTGGGGAGGGCAGGAGTAGGAGGAAAGGGAGTGAGAACAGAAATCGGTGTGGGGGGATCTCTGGCATGAGCTGGAGACCTGGGACGGGGGAGGCTCCTAAGGGTCTATGAGGTGACCCTAGCTGAGACTCTTAGAAGCAGGGCATATGGAGACTGAAGTGGCCACCTCCTGTAGCCAGGTAGAAATTCCAGTGGAAGGGGGTCACCAACCCACCCACAAAACCTTTGATCTCAAATTTGTCCTGCCTATAGGATGTGTGGGGATAAAGATGGAGCAGAGACTGAGGGAACAGAGAGCCAATGACTGGCTGAATTTGAGTTGAGACTCATCCCACGGGAGACAGCCAATCCCTGATGCTATCAATGACACTCTGCTATGGTGGCAGGCAGGAACCTAGCTTCATCCGGCAGCAGACAAAGATGCAGAGACCCACAGCCAAATGTCAGGTGGAGTTCAGGGAGGCTTGTGGAAGAGTTGGGGAAGGATTGAGGGATCTGGGTGGGGGTGAAGTCTAGGATACCACAAGACCTACAGTGACAACCAACCTGGGCCCACTGGGGCTCACAGAGACTGAACCACCAACCACGGGGCATTTGTGTGGTCTTCAAGTGGATCCCCTGGTAACAATTGGAGCGGGGCTGTCTTTGACTCTGTTGCCTGCCTTTGGACCCCCTTTCCCAATTTGGGCTGTACAGTCTGAGTGGGAGAGCACGAGCTTAGTGCTGGTGTGACTTGATGTGACAGGTTGGGTTGGATCCCATTAGGGGCTTCTCTTTCTCTGAGGGAAGGGGAAGGGGTAGTTGGGGGGAGGGGTCTGTGAGTGTGGGATTGGGACCAGAAGAGGGACAAATGATGGGATTAGAATGTAAAGTGAATAAATAAATTAATTAATAAAAATAAGTACAATTAATAGAAAAAATTTTTAAAAGTTTACTACTTATGCTTTTATAAAACATTCTCATTATTAAAATATATTCCCTCCTGTTTCATAGCTTTATTTTTATTTGCTGGGGAGGCAGAAACATGAGGGAATATTTAGCTACATCTTGCAATATGCATACTTTCTCTTTCAAAAAGTTCCAAAATCCAAAAGTCTTCAAAACTCTTAAAATATGTCTTACTACTCTTACCAAGAATTCATTCACTTCATAAATTTGGTTGCTATCACTGACCCAACTTTCAAAAGTATTTAAATAACTTTACATAGATAACTGAAATACTTACACAGAGAGATCCCATTCTGCGTTCCCTAAGGAAGGCTTCCGCTATGTAAAATATTAAATAAGAACTTCCTCCTACTGAGTGGTTTCCTTACCGAGACCATGGCAGACCACAGACAACTAACTCATCCTCTCACACCATAGCTCGACTAGGAATGATGCAGGCACAGCGTCATCACCACACTTCCTAATCTTACAAAATACCTTTTCCTTTTAAACAAACAAACAAACAAACAAGAAGCTCCCAATATTTGAAAATAAGAACCATGCTAAAAGTATAAATATTTAAAACAATATCATTTACATAATTGCCTGCATATAAAATGAAAACCAGCATTAACATGTCGCATCTTTTTTTTTTTTCCCTTAGAAAATTTCAAGTAGCACCCTGCTCATAAAAAGGCAAAAACATGGTGGCATTTTGCAATAAGCAGCAAGCAGGGCATGGAGCAGCTAAGATTAAGGGGAGGAAGCATGTCGGGCTCCCTGCATCGTGTGCACCTTCCTGTAGCTTAAAGCCACACAAATTTATAAGTAATTGTAGCCCAATTAGACAAAAATGGAGAGTCAGCACAGCCATTAAGAGAAAACTCAGAAACTGCCCAGCCTAATCAACAATACCTATCTTTCATCACGTCATAGACATTCATTCATTCATTCATGTACACTAGACAATTATATAAACAGTGAGCTACAACCTCATTTGACTACAGACTTTTTAAAAAAAAATTTCAAAACTCAACTCAAACTAAGACAATCAGAAAATCAAAAAGAAAACAGAATAAGGCCAAGCCATCTTTTCCATTTTAATCCCACAGAGTTTGTTAAAAGGCACTCATGGGAAAGGCCTAGGCGTCCTGTCTAAGTCCCCAAACAAAACACACAGATACTAGCAGAGCTGGCTGTGTAGCGATAATTATTTCTGCAGAGCAAAAACTCCTGAAGGGAAATCAAAAGCAGCAGGGCAAGTTGTGGGGAAAAAATCAAATTTATACGATGGAGGTAAATTCCTACAAAATAAAAACATCTTGTGGACACAACAGAACAAGATCGACAGTGACAACAGAGCACCAGGCAAGAAGCCAAAACTCACAACTTACAGTGAGGGAAACACCAGACATCTCTGCGCAGATATTCATGCTAGCTCGTAACAAGACAAAGGGAAGACAAACACCAGAATTTGACAAAAACAAGGTTTGTCAGCTCAGTGCTGTCAGAATCATGGATAGCCACTTGAAATATATACATATATGACATGAACCCAAACTGCACACACTATGTACATACACACCTCATACACATGAACAAACACACAAGCTGCGGTACGACTACACAGATCTTTTTTCTTCCAAAAGTCACCTTTTCAATGAGAACAGGAAACAAGTTAGGGAGAGCAGGATGCCAGTTCAGACGAGTCGAAAGGAAATGGATAGCGAGCTTGTACTTTACTCTCCAAGCAGATGGGACAAACTTTAAAGGAACACTACAGAAGTCCCCGTACACAGGAGTGTGTGTAACCACCCAAAATGCTACAGATATGTGCACACTGGTGCACCCACAGGCATTTATTTGCTTTACTTTGGTTTTTTTTTCCCAAGACAGTGTCTTGACAGCTCCAGCCGTCCTGGTACTGTATCCTGTGCTAGCCTTGAACTTCTGGTAATCCTCCTGCTTCAACCTTATACGTTCCAGGATTGTAAGCGTGTGTCACTATCTCTGGCTTAGAACTCAGTGTTAAAGAGATAAAAATATATAACTTCTAATGTAAGTCTAAATATTTCCACTTAAGAAAATTAGAATTCTCTAGGCAAGTTTTAGCAGACAGAATTCAGGTTCTGTGTTTTATGTACACCTTTAACTTGCTTTAAGCCTGTTCTTACTCGTAATATGGATAGAGGATACAGAGTCATCAAGACTACTTTTCTGAGTGGGACACAATGAAGAATCTGAACATGCATGGAACTGAGTGGAGACAAGGGTTCTGAAGATCATTTTTCTTTTTTTTTGTTTTGTTTTCCATTTTTCTTGATTTAATGCAACTGAGTGTGAACAAAGAGATAGCTTGTTTCTAGTGTCACATGACACATGTACCCAGCCACCTGTAGGACTATTTTAAGGCAACTCTATTTTGATCAGGAATGTACCAGGACAAAGTATGTTCCTTAATTCAGGCCAGATTGGAAGGGACCTATGTTATTTTTCAGTTCCATCTCCAAACTCAACGCGTAGTCTAGTGTAGTAGTTATTAACATGTAGGTTGTGACCCCTTTAGAGGTTCAACAGCCTTTTCCAGGCTGATATCCCAAACATCAGATATTTACACTATGGTTATAACTGTGGCAAAATGACAGTTATGAAGTTATCAGCAAAAATAATGTTATCGTTGGGGTTCACCACAATGTGAGGAGCTGTAAAAGGCTTGCAGCATTGCAAAGGTTGAGAGCCACTGGTCCAGAGTCATCTTTCCCCAAGAAGAGTTGTACAGCAAGTTCCTCTAGCCAAAGGTTGAAAGGCAGACTGGTCTCCAGATTCATGCCCTTCTAGGAACAGGCCTGTGGCTAGCCAGTCACTCTTGGACCTTGCTTACCCTCCAATTTCTGCTATTCCCAGCCCTTCTGACTATAGTCCAGTCATTCTCCCTTGAACATGTATGTTCCTGTCTCAGGTCCCTCGAGAGATGAATTTTCTTCTTGTATTCTAGAATTAGTTTTTGCTTACTACATAGCTTCAAGGACGGGGTAAAGTCTGGATCTGAGAGTGATGTGGCCCTTGGATGGTTACTTTTGGTTCTCACATGCAGGGAACCTTCCTAGGGGATGCTATAACGTGAACACGGGCCTCAAGCTCCATAGCTCTTCCTCCTAAGCAGCTAAGCACCCTGCTCACAGGCGGCCTCCACCCATCCTCATTCACTCTCTGGTGAGACATTCACAAGGCTCTCTGTGCATTTCTTTATTTAAATCTACTGAATTCCTACTGGCATTTTCCACACAGTGGCTTGCTTCTTTTGCCTTCCTTAGAGTCAGGAGTGTTTTAGATCTTGGGCCACTAGGTGGCAGGTCCTCCCTTCACGCCTCTGCCCTAGCCCAGCTTTCTCCTGTTCACAAACCTTTCCAAATGAACAGGCTTTGACGGGAGACTTCTGGCATTTTTTCCCTTAAGTGTTCCAAGGAAAGAAATCCATGGGGACTGCAGGGCAGGAGCTCTCCAGCCACAGTGAGATTACTGCTGGTATAGGTGATGTTGTCAGGCCAAATGGTACAGAAACACGGAAACACTGCTAATCATTGTCCCATTGTTTGGGCTGACTCTTGGCTTTTAGAAAGCAGGGATCTTCTTCAGTCTTCTCTCTAACTCCTCCGCTGGGAACCCCGTGATCAGTTCAATAAATGTAAATAAATAAAATATCCAATATATATATATATAAATAAAAGCAGGGATCTGACTGCTGGAGCCAGAAAGTTCTTCAGTGGAGGACACATCCTAATATGTAAAGCTGCGTAATAATTACCCTGTGGCAATTATCACAGAGAAGCTGAGTCCCAGCTCTGGGAGAACTCATCTTTCTATTCAAATGATTCAGTTTTAAAATGATAACATCTTGGTCCCAGGAGAAAGGTGCATTTTTTTTTCTCTCTTTAATACTTCTATGACATGTGTGGATTAAAACATCCCTATCTGTCTTGGAGTCTCCTCTGGTTTGGGGGCCAGGTGAACCAGAGCCACTGACACAAGTTCCCCGAGATACTGTGTGACAGACTGGATGTAAAGAAAGAACAGCTGGGATAGCATTTGCACAATGCGTCAGCCTGGACAAGCTCACAGCCCACCCTACAGCCACCACGTAGAGGTTGGTTTTCTGATCTGTGCCACATTTCCTGGGCAACCTGATGTAGAGCTCCTCTGGCAGCAGGAGGCAATTTTCTGAGACAAAGAGCAGGGTAATACAAGGCCTGTTTGGTCAGCATCCTCTGACTCGGGAGCTGACCCTTCCCCTTAACCTAATGGACCTGCCTCAGCTGAAAGGATTTCTGGTCCCAGCAGTCAGAACACTGTTTTTTAAGAGTCTGCACTTCCAGGTTTATTAAGGTCCTGTTTGTTTGGAGTCAAAATTGCTTACACAAAATTGTAGATTTAATTTTTAGTCATGGGTTGTTACTCAGAGTAGTTAAGTCCAAGAGTTTGAATGGGTGACTAAATGTACTGTTTTGGTTAGATAATGGTTGGTTTTGATCAAAGTAATGAGACTCAGTTTCCTGGGTGACTGCAAGGATTTCTGGAGGCAACTACAAAAGAGGTGTTCTAAAATGCTGTGTGAAAGTCTGCACTGCTGAATAAAGAGCCTGCCAAGGGGACTACTCTGAAGACTGATGCTAATGTAGATGGGTTAGATCTCATTATTACAAGGGCGCGCCTGAAAGAATGCTTCAGCTGGCCCACCTTCTACAGCACAATAAATAAATGTCATTCACTCCACATACAATTACAGACTAGGTGAAATAAGAAAATAACCAAGCAGAAAAGAGAAACTAGTGCAACCTACAGATACTATAACAATATAAAAAAACAAAACAAAAACAAACAAACAAACAAACAACAACAAAAAAAAAAAAACCACTGAATGACTACAGGGCCAGTTCAAAAGCAATTCCTCCGGAGAATCACCTCACTGTCATTTACTTGAAAAACAATGTGTGACTGTATCAAGTAGTTAAGAAAAACCAAAATTATCTACTTAGATTTGCTTCAGAATAATAAGGGTAGAAAAGCACAGGAGAGATGAAGCTGGCCCAGGGCACATCCTGTTAAAATAACTGACGGAGACATTTATTTGTTCTGCTTATACTTAAACTTTCCAAAGTAAGTTTTTTTTTTAAAGAGAAACATGGTTATGAATATATGTTGTTTAAAAAATAATTTATAATTACACAGATATTTTCTCTCTTAGTCCTTCCAATATTGATACTATCAATCTAGATAATGGTTTTTAATAGAAAGGAATTAGTCTCCAAGGCTCCGTGTTTGTTGATGGTTCTTGGGAACAACAGGAAAACAGTGCCAATTTTGGAATTAGTAGCCAAGCACTGGAAGTCATAATCTACGCAAACCATTTATATTAATACATTTTAGGGAATTTCAGCTATCACACACTTTTTAATGGCAAGAATATATTTGAAAGCGTCTTTAGAATGGACCAAATATAAATACATAATCTACACATGTGGGATTTCTTGACATTTTTGTGGCAAGTGCCATTTCAAGCAGGAACATTAAACAGACAGCTATAAGCTTGCTGTGTGGCATTCAGTCAATTTCACAATGCCCTGCAAAGCTGCCAAGCAGTCATCGAGGAGATGACTTCTGGAGTTTCAGCTATAGAGTCTTCCATATTCTTTCCTGGAACAGCGGCATAGAGACATTGTCAGACACGCAGAGCATAGGGCTCCACCAAGGCCATGGCTGATCTTGGTTTTCTTAGCAACATAAAACCAGTCAGATGAGGCCGGGCAAATGCCAGGCGTTTGAAACTATAGAGTCAAACTATATGAGCTTCCGAGCTACCATTCCTCAACTCAGCCAAATGGTAGATGTTTAATTTGTCTCTCCTTAACAACCTCAGTAATTTAGCTGAAATAAAATCAGTTAGAAAAATATTAAGTGAATCAAGGAGGAAGGGCTTGACGTTGAAATGCAAAGCTATTTCATGCTCCAAAAGAAACACAAGTCCTTCAAGTCTACAGATGTGGGATGGCGCTAACACACCTTTCATAACCAGGCTAAGCCAGGGTTACCTCTGGCTCCCTCCCACATTTGCTGGTTGTGTTCTTGAGGAGACTACATATAGGCTTCTCTACATAAAATCTATGAACTTGAAAAAATGGTCGTGTCAGATATATGATACAGACTGAGAGCCACCAGTACTAGTCTTCAGGTTAGACCTTAGTTAATCATCAAAGTTTCCTACTGATTTAAAGGCTAATGATGGTCACAGTCTTCCAATGAGTCCGCTTACGAAGTTAATGACTTGTGTGGAGGACAGGTTGGAATCTGAATGTTAATGGTCAGAGTCCAAAGCTCATATGCATGGTCACACACATAACACTACACAGAACCTCAAAAACCCTATATATTTACCTCTGCACAGCTACAGGTATAGACAGAGAACCCAAGTATATAAACAAAGCACCTTTTCCATAAAAGGGACAAAAGTGTCTTTCCTGGTGTCCTTTTAGACTCAATGGCAAAGTGAAAATACATAATTCATGAAAAGTTGGTATATTTCATTGGAACTTAGATTTTTCCCAAAAAGACACTTTCTGAAAAAAAAAAATCACTTATGACCAAGATAAATGACATCCCCTCTTTCCGACAGTGCTTGGTGCCATGAAAAATCCTCTGCTCAAAGTTTAATGTTTTAAATGATCTGAGAAAATATAACACTTTGGAGAACAACACAGTGAGGCTAAGAAGACAGAATCATGTCTCTTAGATGTGTGCATCAATTTCATAGTGCTTCAGTGTTAAGATGGGTAAAACCGGCCTATAAACAGCATATAAAGACACATATGTGCAAAAAAAAAAAAAAAAAAAAAGCAAGCAGGGTTTATTCAGATCACACCTGACCTCAGGTCAAAGAGCATCTATAGAAAACACTTTTATTACAGAGTCATGGGACCAGATAAGTAGGAATGTATGCAAGGCTAAGTCAAGCAATGATAAAGTGCTTTTCTGCTGGGTGTGTTCTTGGGGAGACTACACTGAGTGATATGAAGAGCCAAGTAGCTGTGATGGGTGTCAGAATGTATTGGACTCTTTGTAATGAGCATTGTTGGTGGCGCAGGTCACAGTCACACAGCTGCCTCTGTAATCCTGGGTGTTATGAGGCCTACTGAACACTCTTATCAAATCTCTGATTTACTGAAATAAACTCCAGGTAGATTGAAAACTTATTTTGTAACTAGAATTCAATGAAAAGTGGAAATATGACTTTATCACAAAGTACTGAGGTCCAGATAAATAGAAGAAGCTTTATTTTCAAAATCACTAGCTTTAAAGAAATTATAATTTTTCAAATTTTATTTGCCACAAAATCATGACAAATCATACAAGTAACAAAATACACTAATTTTCCCTAGATAAAAATGCAAATACATGCTGGGCAGTGGTGGCACACGCCTTTAATCCCAGCACTTGGGAGGCAGAGGCAGGCGGATTTCTGAGTTTGAGGCCAGCCTGGTCTACAGAGTGAGTTCCAGAACAGCCAGGACTACACAGAGAAACCCTGTCTCGAAAAAAACAAAAAACAAGAAACAAAAACCAAAAAAAAAAAAAAAAAAAAAAAGAAAAAAAATATATGGCTGAAAGGATTTTAATGTAAAACAAACAAAAAAAAAACCCACAAGCTTAGCATAGTAGTGAAATTAAACTTAAATTATAATACATTTACTGTTAAGGTGTAGGTGGTATAGTTCTAGAACACTTTTGCCTTACATTTAAAGGTCTTCATTTTATAGCCTCTGAAGAGACTATAAAAGACCAGCATTATCTGGTCCATGGGAACATTATCTGCACAGTGGCAGAAGGGGGCAGTGCTGAGCTAAAAATATACTCAAGCTTTTCTGCAGCAGGAGTTTTTCCTGCCCTGGCACTTTGAAATTGATCCTTACAGCCCTATAGATAAATAATATAAGAATCCAGCAATCTTCAAAGCTTTAGAATATGTTTATAAGGGGTTTTGATAGAAAAATCAAGGATATTCTGAGTTTAATACACAGTACAGAGAGCATCATCACCCAACACCTGTGAAGATGGCTCCCAGAGACCAGGGAAGCCTGCTTACAAAGCAATACATCAAAAGATTTCAAAGAGATCGGTAGAAGTACCACGTAGCTTACCATTCATCGGGCGAGCACCCATAATCCTCAGGTTCAGAGACATGGCTTCAGGAGGAGGGACAGAAAGAGAGGGAAAAATAATCACAGAAAGGCTGGAAACAAAAACCATGGATGAGGAAAGTGCTGGGAGGCGGGTTTCTAGAAAGTTAAGAAAATGAACGTTTAGTTGGATCTGGAAGAATGGCAGTTAGTACAGGGAGTAGAACATGAGGATTTATGGTAATCAGGTGGATTTACAAAAGTACCCCACACCCCAGAACTGATCCGATGCATAGAAGTCAAAACTTAGTGATGAATATATTTAAATTTAGCTGTTTAAATATATGCTATAAAGCCAGTAGTAAGTCCATCATTTATATTTATAACCGTAAAAATGTGTTTCAATGACACACACATGCTAGTCACCTGGAGCAGAGTTACACAGAAAAAAAAAAATCTGTTGTATATTTTTCAGGAAGCTTTGACTGCCTTGACACAATAACTTCCTAAGAGGGTAAGGAGAGTAAAAGTTAACTGTATTTGTTTCACTAAATGGAGCTGCTGATATTCAAAATGATCCACCCATCAAATAGTTTTTAATCTTTAAAAAAAAAAAGTTTCCATCAATATTTTAATTTTATCCTCTAGCCCACGGAAGCATGGGAAGGACCCCTTGGCATAGTTCATAGGACACCCGACATACGTGTCAGCGTAGATTCTATTTCCTGATTCTTTTATTTCATATGACAATTCAATATTTTCACTTTCATTTAGACTATTATACGCAGGAAGAGTTTAAAATGCAGAGATTGTTTTTTGGTAAGTATAATACGCTGATAAGTATATACTTTTTTATACTGACAAGTATAAAACTTAAAGAAGTCATTAACATCCTAAATCACTACCTGCTCTTTTAACCTCATCACAACAAGGTCTTCTACCTCCAACACATTAAGTTTCCTTCAGGGACAAACAACAATCACAGCAAAAGGGATCCCCAGAGCTCACTGCTCTTCCTAGTCAAAGGCTTGTGTTTACTGTTTAAGAGGAAGCACTCACCCTGGCCATCTGAGGCTAGATTACTACGACAGGGATTGGCCTATGGCAATGTGCCATGGAAGCTGGCTGCTGCAGCCGCAGGGACAATCACTTGTGATTACCCTTAAGGTGTGGGCCCCAGCTCCTGGACTGGACTGTCCCTGGGAGAGCTGGTAACTGTCCAAGCAATGAACACTGCAAGAAGGTCCCTGCCAGCTTGCATTGGTATTGGGCCTCTGCTCACAGTTTCACACCAGCACCGGACCTAATGCTTCCTAAGGTTTAATAATCCTGAGGCTTAACAGCCCCAGAGCTCAAGGGCTACAGTGCCTTCCCCTGAGGCTGGTGCAGCCCTGGCAGAAGCTAAGTACCATCCAGAGGGTGGTGGGCAGCACGTGACTTGTTTGCGGGAGTTCCCACGATCACAGATTGGCAGCTCTGGTGTTGGCCAGCTATCTGGCTACTGGCCCAGGAACAAGACATGCCAGTGTGGTCATATCTTCCCGGGGAGTTGACTTAAATTCCTCCTCAGGCCTGGGCTCTAGGATCACTCTGTCAGGAACTGACCCTTGACTTTACTCACTAGACTTTACTCATCTGAGGCTCACACTGACTCTTGCCTCACATTAGGACAACTGTTGTATTACAATTAATTAATATCTATTAACCCCAGTTAGACTGTGAACTCTGAGTGGGAACCATGCAAACTCTGCTTGATTAGGTTTTTACTACCTAACCAAGAGCCACCCGCAGAAGGAGGCAGATCAACATTTGTTCTACGTAAATGAAAGGTGAAGGCGGCCACCAGACACACCTACTGGCTGGAATCTAGTCCTCGGGGCTAGGTGTATGGTAACTGGAGATTTTCCTGGTGAGTCTCTCCTCAGGTTTATAGGATTAGTTACCTCGCACCAAACACACGTTTGTAAACAAAACCTGCCATGTAAACTACTGACCGACTGTAGTCAGTATGGACACAGCTTGCTTTTAAGAATCTTCATTTGTTTTCACTAATCAAATGTCTGGTCCCAAGAAACAAAAATAAAATAACAATAACAAAGAGTCCATCGGGTTGTTTAATAGACTGCTTTTGCTGCCCCAGAGCTAGTATAGACTAAATGGCTGACTGGTTTTCAGCCCCAGACTAAACTGCTGACATACAGGACATAAGAAAAAAAAAAGGATTCAAATCTTCACAGCATAGAGAACTCTAGTCAGTGAACAGAGAAGTTCTTATCTACTGCAAATATGCAACCGATGGTGACAAACTCCAGCATTTCCACAGTGTAACCTGTGACACTGAGGTTCTCCTAAAGGTTTAATAGTGTAATTTCTAGTTTGTAGCAAGATGAATTTACAAATGTAACTTTATTTATATTTAATTACAACTTCCCCGTAAGATGATCTAAGGAAAAAAAAAAAAAAACCCAGTAAGTTTAAACGGAGGAATCCCTATGACAAAATTGATTTCTGTGAAAGAGTCACTGCTGACAACGGTGTATAAATCTTGGAATTTCATTGTCTGTCATGAAATTCAAAAAGGAAAACTCTGAGGCAAAGCTGAGAGAGTCTTTATTAAAATCAAATTCTGAATGAAGCACTGGTGTTAAGCATTCTATCCCTACAAAATCACTGGACACAGAAAACTAGCTAAAACTACACGGGTCCTTAGAGACTGTCTGGTTTTCCTCTTTCTTGAGTCCCACAGAGCTAAGAACATCTAAAAGGGAATTGTTTAAGGTCACAGGAGGACATCCAAGACCCCATTTGTAAACAAAACCGGCCATGTAAACTACTGACCGACTGTAGTCAGTATGGACACAGCTTGTTTTTAAGAATCTTTATTTGCTTACACTAATCAAATGTCTGGTCCCACGAAATAAAAATAAAATAATAATAATAACAACAAGAAGAGTCATTCAGGTTGCTTAATAGACTGTAGATAAGGTAGAACTCATACCTTATCTCTTCACCCCATTCTTAAGAAATGTTCTCACAAAGACAACTGACAGGACAGGCATTTGCTCAAACCCACCCTGACCTCACACTCCTGTGCTCTGAGGAGTTATCCATATACAAGGGAAGAGTTCTGCTTCTGCACATATGGCCAGGGGCAATTAAACCCATAAAGAGGAGCCTTTCCTATCTGGACTAGCCACGTGTAACCGCTGGTCACTTGAGGTCAGAGGATGTGACTATAATTCTCCTGTGACTATGATTCTTCTGCTCCAGGAACAATTCTGGGGAGACTAGGGGAGAACAATTTTGTCAAAGAAAAGGCTTCAGAGAAAGAAACAACACACCAAAACAAAAAACCCAAACCAAACAAACCCAGCAAACTTGAAAGCCAGTATTCCTCTTAAATCTTTACAGTGTGGAAAAGCCATCCAATCAAGGTTTCTACAGGTTAAAATCATTCTTGAATCAAACTCTCTCCTGACCTAAAGAACTCTCTCCTGCCCTATTGGTCTCCACTCCTGTTTGCAGACACACCCGTAGAAATAATAATAAATTTAGTCGAAGATCTTTTCAACATTTAATGCTCCTTCCCCCCTGATGTACTGCTTAACGCTAAAGTATGAATGAGAACAGTGGGTGCAAGCTGGACCAGCCTAAAGCAAGCGTGATAAACACATCAGTATCTACGTGCCTCACTGAGGTTAAGGACAAGTGCAAAATTTGCTGCTGTGGCTCAGGCCACTCCAGCAGAAGGAGGGTGTCTCTGAATGGTTTAGGTATGCAAACTATAATAAGAAGTAAACTAAATGGATGCCACACCCAATCTGAAGGACACTGTTCTCCAGATTAAAGATGTCCTTATCCCTCCCTTCATCCCACCACCAGAATTTTACATTGTTCTTTGACTGCAAAGAGGAGACTTGAGAAAAGATAAAATGGGACATGGGGGGCGGGGAGGGGGGTAGGGATCGCCAAAGCAATGGCAGTGTTACTTAAGACCTGACCTAGGCCTCCTCCAGCCCTTCCTAACTTCCTCCTAACTTCTGGGCAGAGTGAAGGGAAATGGTTTGTCCTTATCACCAAGCCCAGACCTTGCGGAGCCCTAAACACTGGGAGATCAGATCATCAGTCAGTCTCTACCAGAAAACACTGGGAAATTGTCAGTCAGTCTCTACCTGATATCACCATCCAAGGAAAGCAAGAGCAACTGTGAAATACACAAACCATCCTGACGGAAAAAGAGCCACTTTCTAGATTAAAAGACAAAACCTGAACCCTCCTTGCACAAGAATTTCCAACTATTCCAAGCAGATGGAATCAAATGTGTATTTCATACACCAAGGGAGGGGAAGGTGCTCACCCATAAGCCACTCCCGCGATGGTGCACTTCTTGAATTGCATCACATTGCACGTCAGGGTCCCGGTTTTGTCAGAAAATATGTATTTAACCTACAAACAAGTTTGAAATCCTCATTAATATTTCAAGGCTTTTAAAAGTCTATCTTGGGTACTATGCATATCAGGCAAGTGCTCCACCTATGAGCTAGATCCATCCTGCTCAGAAAACTTTTTCTAGAGGAAAGAAAATGTACTTAAATCATACTTTCTTTAAAAGTCAACTTTGTCCTACCGTGGGGGTACAGTGACTGCCAGAATTGCTTTCGTACATTCTTTACAGAATGATTCAGCTCTTTTAGTATTTTAGTGATAAACCACTTTGTATATGTATATTAGTGTGGATTAGAAAAACTAGAGTCATAGAGAAATCTGCTTCAGGTTATTCTGAATTTCCTCAGAAAGTTTCACTACTATTTTCAGACATACACAGTACTAGGGACTCTCCAGCATATCTCAATCTAACAGGCTGTGCAGCTCACTTCAGACCCCATCTAAATTGGTAAGGGGCAGTATAGTCTATCCTGAATGCAATCTAAATAGCATGAGTTGGAAAGCGGTGGAGGAGAAAATGAAAATCCTTTTTCAGCTAGCATCAATGCATGGATTACAAATACACATATGTAATCACATGTCACCCAAGGATGCTTTAGTTAATGAAGGGTGCACATAGGATGTGGATACCCTAAAACTGTATCACTTGTCTGATGAGGTCATAGCTATCAGCATGTGGAAGTGTGTTTTATCATGTTTACATAGTGATGATATCATCTGACAGTCTTCAGATACATCCTGGATAAGTGATGAAAGGCTGTATACATGAATGAAGTATCAGTTATAATTCTTATTTCTGTTTAACTATTTGACTAATTCAAGTTCCTATTTGACTAGATTCATATAACATGAACTTTTCCTTCCTTCTGGATAAAAGTTGTGAACAATTCTCTTGCTATTCCTATAACTCAAAGGCAGTCAATACTTCACAGCTGATCAGGCTACCTACTAAGAAGCATACCTAGGCTTGCATAGTAGCTCATCTTGAAAGAAAAATCTGTTTTAATGTTGAAAAACCCCACTATTAAATATAAACACTGTGTGCCATGCATCAAAAAATGTATTTATGTGCATTATTCAAACAATGAAAAATGAGGAGATGCTACTTCATCTGAATTCACCGCATAAGGTAGAAATGATACCAAATCTCACTGCTGATTGAACATGTGTAAGTAAGAGCTTACCTGGCCTAGTTCCTCGTTCAGATTAGATGTCCGAGCCATGGCTGCAGTGTCTGTGGGCTCATAACGCATGTCAAGATCCTACAAATAAATAAGTGACATCACTGAATACAAGAGACTGGGGGACTGGGTCAGCAAGAGAAATCACTTTGGTTTTTGTACTTTTCACAAATCACCATCTGCCTCTGGAGTTCTGTGTAACCACTCTAGGTCCCTGCTATCTCTACATGATTCTGTGTGACTGTCCTGAAAAGTATGCAGCATGGGGCGGTTCCCTTTACTTAGATGAGGAGAGGATTGCACTGGGAGCTTGTCTGTGGGGGTTAAGACAGTCTGTTTACTTCCACTCTTCATTTCCAACGAGGTATCCCACTGTCGGGGTTAAACTATGCAATACACAGGAAGTGATCTCTAGAGGAATGTGCAGTAACTGTTTAGTGATCTTTGCTAGAAAATCAACTAATGTTATTTTCATAGTTAATTCTTCAGGCAACATGAAAAGTTATTTAAGATATCACATCTGGTTGGACTCCCCAGGCTAAGCATCTTTCAGTACAGATATTTGACAGTCAGCCCCAAAAGAGATAGTTTTGTATTTCTTTGTACTTGCCCTGCACCCAATAGCCATGCTCTCATCCCATTATCCAACCCATTATCTGACTTTTTTTTTTTTTTATAGTAGAATACTTTATTAAGTCAGGGCTGTAGTTTATTGAGTTTCATCTCTCTCCTATCTGTGCTCTGATCAGTATCATCTCTGGACTAGGCTTTGAGTTTACATGCCGTGCTGGAAAACACATTTGTCAAGTGAGTAAAGTTGAGAGACAAGAAGAGAGGTCTCACACAGAGGCCAACCTGGAAAGCATGAAATGAAGACTATCTAGAGGAGCAGAGGGGTCTAAATCAGAGGGGCTGATACGACTTAGAACAGGCATGATAGAACAGCTGAGGTTAAACATTTTCAAAGCCATCTTCAGAAATCCATACTGCACAAAAGGGCAACTAGCCAGAACTAGAATCCGGGAGACAGTTGCTAGTCTCTTCCACACAAGGAGGAAGCTGGCTAGTCAGGGCCATCACAAAGTCTGCTAGTTAGGAGGATGGTTGAAAAGCCAGAGCTTGCCAGAGTTATTCAACACTGCCATTATGTAATTATTTGAAACCAATTCTATTTTTTGAAAATCTACATTGAAAAAATAAGAACCTGAGTTGCCATTTGATCTTCAAGGTGCATTTGCCTTATTATATCTGTGAATGAGAGTCCTTTGTGAACTTAAATTTATTGGTATACATGGTTTGATTCTTCAGCACTTTCTTGTGTGAAAGTAAACTCTGCCTGCTGCTCATTTCATTGTCCTGAATTACTCTGATCTTTTACCAAAGATAAGAAAAGGGCTGACATTTTAGAGAGATCAGTCACCAGAAGAAGATGACCAGCTGCAAAAGTGTCTTTGCTTATATTTTTAAAATCCCAATATTGTTCATTTCAAAAAGCTTTCAGATAAGTATGGGACATAAAAAGTAAAATCTAAGTTTCACAAAAAGAAAAATTCAACACTCTGGCAGATCAGGCCAGAAGATATCATTTATACAAATTCAGTAATTATAACTAAGATAAAACGGAAAGAACAAAACACTATTTGATGAAAAATATAGGAAACATGTTTAATCATTGCTCCAATATTAAAATTATCAGTATAATAAGTCAGAAGGAAAAAACATGTACAATCAAGTCATTCACAGGATCAAAATGAACCAGATGTCAGTCACACCGTCAAAGCACAGTTGCATGCTTGATTGTATATACAATTCTTTGCTGTGTAAACCAACTCTTGAGCTGTGCAAATATTGCAGGATTCAGGTAAAATACCTTGTCATCCCAAAATTAGTGACCAGAAACTCAGTTCCAAGAAACCAAGAGACTAGACAAAGTTTCCTATGTGGTAAACTATGACACTAGATCTACCAGACAGATACTTCAATTCCAAATGCACGGTCTCCTTCCTCTACAGCCGCTGTGGGACTCAAACAGGTTTCCTGAGTGAAAGACCAGTTTTCCTCAGGATATGTGGTGTATCCATCTGCCTGATTCTGAGGAGAATGTGTTACAATTATACTGGTCTTAAAAAATACAAAATAGTCAATTGAAACAACATATAATTAAGACTTTAACACCAGTTTTTTTAATGTCCACAGATCAAAAGATCGTATCAGAGTAAATCTTTCAAAAGAGAAAATACAAACACAGGAAGATGACATGTAATATAAATTCATATTTACCCAATTTATGAAGTATGCCTGGGTAAACTTCACCACTTCTAACGTAACCAACAAGCTGATGGGGATGAGATTGTTGAAAAGGATAATGAAAGTCAGGAAGTTCAGTCCAAAATTACTAGCGCCACCATCTGTTGGGGAGGAGGGAGAGCATCATTAATAGCTCCTCTGTCTGTAGTGATTAAACCAGAGCACAGCAAGAGTAGACAAACTACCTTGCTCATAGCATAAATCTTGGTTCTCAAACACCTCCTTCAATGTAGATTACAGTTCAGTTATATCTCCCTCTAGGGTCCCACATCAAGGACTCAACCAACTCTAGACTGAAAATACTCCGTGTACTGAGTATGTGTAGACTTATTATTCCTTAAAGAATACAGTGTAATAACAACTTACATAACATATTTTTTTTGCATCATGCATATTGAGTAAGTAACCTGGATATGACTTATAGTGTATGACAAAATATACATAGTAAAAATACTGCCTCATTTAAAATAAAAAGGCTTGGGCGTCTGTTGGGTTATGGTTGGCTCCTGATGTCCTAGAGCCAGACTCCAGTGAATACAGCCCATTCATCCTATCAAGATCTCCACTGTGTTACTAAAAGACAGAAGAAGCTGGGTGTGCTGGCACATCTCCCTTTAATCCTAGAACTAAAGAGGCAGAAGAAGGTGGATCTCTGAGTTCAACTGAGGCCAGCCTAGTCTACAGAGGGAGTTCCAGGATAACCAGGGATACTTAAAGAAACCTTGTCTTGGGGGTAGGGAGCGTGCCCTTGTTATTGGTATTGCAAACCCTGTTCCAATCAGAAAAGCTCAGAGATGTTAGGAAGGTTGACAGTTTGTAAATGAAAATTGGGCAAACCACTTGTATGTGAATTCTTTAAAGTAGTTTCAAATGAAAGTATGGTTTCAAAGCAAACAACAGCAACTAGAAGGAACTTAGTTCTAAGAATACTTTGTATTTTTCCAGTGCTGGGCTCTGAGAGTCCTTGCCTATAAGCTGGTCAGTGCTACACTGAGCCATCCTTAGCTGCAGGGGCATTTTTCATCTGTAGGTAAATTATTCTCCTAAGTAAATTAACTTCCTCTTCCATAAAAAAGTAAAACAGGGAAAGTTAATACACTGTAAGGAATACACACAAACTGATCACAGTAATAACATTTTCATGCTGTAATAATAAATCAATGACTATAAAAACCTTGGAATAGTTGCAAAGCTAAATAAATGTAATAAAAAGTGAAATGGAATAAAAACAAGCTTTTGAAATCTGTAGTTTGTTGTCTGTTTCGGTTTTTTTTTTCTGTAAGATTGTACTGGAATTTGTTTTCATACTTTGGGGAAATTAAATATTTACTGGCTAAGTATTCATCACAAGGAAATGGAAATTCACTTCCTAGAAACTCCCAGAGGGGATACATTAACATGAGAACAGCAAGAGAATAAATACATGTTCTAGAAGGAAGTGATTTGCTATTACTCTCCCTGAAACAAATGAAAGCACATTAAAAAAGAAAGAAGAAGAAAGAAGGAAAGAAAGAAGAAGGAGAAAAAAGACAGTCCAAACATTTTAAAGCATGTAATATATTTTCGTACTATATTCAATACCCATTTTCCTCTATACAACTGCCACATTTAATATACTTTAGAGGGCAATTGTGTATATCATGTTAATGGTTATATTTATAGAGCATTTTATACTACTGTGAGACGGAGGTATGTTTTTAAGTATTCTGAAGTTCTGAGAACCTAAATTTTACTTGCTTTTCCTGGAAATCTATTAAAAATGAAGATCTCCAGCTATCTTAGCCACAAGTTTCCCTTTCAGAAACAATGGGATATTCTGCAAACTAAATTAAGATTAACACAGAAGCAAATGTATATCTCAGTCAAAGGGGGAAACCAAGCAAGTCAGTCTTCACTGCTCACAGTGTAGATGGAGGTACCAGTCTTTCCCAGAATGCCTTCGATTCCAAATGGCTGAGCCCACAGAACACACGAGGGACATGGCGATTAAGATGCAAAATAAAATCAGAATTTGTACATTTGTAATCCGTTCCACATTGGAGAGTTTAAGTGGTGGACTTGTGGAATTCTGTAAAACAAAACAAAACACAGCAAACCAAAACAAGATAAATGGTAAAAAGCTGCTCGATTTAGCACTGCATACTTAGCAATTGATGAGGGAGACAGAGTCACAGCTCAGGAGCTGGACTTGAGCTGAAAACTGTTCCAAATGCAAGACAAGTGTAATAGGGTACCTGCGGCTGCCACTTCTTTTTCTTAAGAGCACCATACCACAGGCACCTTCTCCAAGAGGCAGAGAAAAAGGACTATGGCCCTGCAAGCATCTCAAAGTCTAAAGGATCTCTGGTGCTACTCAGGAACTGTTTTACTGGACACAGCAGTATATTCAAGTTGTACTACCTAGCATCAATAAGAAAGAACTGAGAGTGGCAGCAGGCTGGCTTAGGAGGCAGAGGCAGAGGCAGGAGGACCATGAAGCAAGTCTGACCTACATACGCAGCAGAGGACACAGAAGGCTCTTCTGCTCTATGTGATGATTCAGTATTTATGGCATGTCTGTGCTAACCAAGCATCCACAGGACAGAAAAGGAAATCCCTCATAACCAGTATAAATGAAGAATGATAGAATTTATAGCACAGCCAGAGTAGGAGCAATCCACTTGTCAATGTTAGCATCTTCACGCCGGGATGACATACAGGGACAAAGGCCCTGTAGAGTGGCACTCCAGTTAGGATTTCCAAGTGAGCTCACTACACTTGTTACACTACTGACTTGCAGCTTGCATTACAACATAGAGATGAAGCCCCCATGGGTGTAAATGAACATCAGGAGAATAGATGGCGAAAACGGCCTTGTACGGAAATGCCATGAAAAAAAAAATAACTGTTAATTTATACTTTTCTTTAAAAATTTTTTCAGTTCCACCCAAATTAAAAATTTGACCACTGTATTAAAATAAAATCACAAGATAAATATTTTAATACAGTCAGTGTGACAGAGGCAATTTGATGTGAGCATTAGCAGTTGGAAAATGTCATGGATCAACACAGACCACCATTCACTGGGTGCTCATGTGTTGGGTGACCTCGGGGAAAGTTTCACAGTGTTCCAATTTACAGGGAGCTCTTCTCCCAGGGAAGGGATTTCAAGGTCTCCTTCACTTAGTTCCCAGTGTGGGTGTGTGGGATGAGGCTCAGGGATAGCTGATGGCCGATGTGCTCTGTTTGGGACAAGAGCAGCAAGAACGATGAATCATGCATTTCTAAGAGACTTAGTCCTAAAATGTTTCATAGATAAACATCTCACCTGCATCAGCTTGGTGTCATGGCCAGTATAGACAACTATTCCATGGACCCACTGGGTATTTCTTAACTGAGCACCTCGAAGAAGGATCTGGTCTGCCCCCAGGGGGACAGTGCTAGAACAGAGTATGTTGTCATTAGAAACGACATAGTTCAAAACGGCCTTCACTATATAGTCATTATACAGTTATCAAAGTCTCCACTATTAACATATTAACATTTTATTTTTGGGAAAAAAAGAAAGGTTTTTTTTCAAAAGGAAGGTTTTTTTTTTTTTAACCAACAAATGATACTTTTCAAATATAACTGATGGGAAGAAGTTAGTTTTCTTTAACACCATACTGGCCATTTTTTATATCTTTATTCTCCCTGTGGACTACAAGTATCTCTCATACATCCCAACGATGAGGCTCCTTTTCCAGGCTCTTAGTCTTAGGAGAGTTTATGAGGTGAAGCCTTCTGATGTTCTTAGTGCCTTGATAAGACACCTGAGAGCTTTGTCAAATACATAGACACAGAGATATTTTTTGCCAGATGCAAAGATGGCTTTTGTGGTGGTTTGAATAGAAGTGGTCCCCATAGACTCATGTGTTTGAATGCTATGGCCCATAAAGGAGTGACACTATAAGGAGGTATGGCCTTGTTGGGGTAGATGTGGCCTTGTTGGAGGAAGTGTGTCATGCAGTGGTGGGCTTGATGCCAGCTATGCCTCCTGTGGCCTTCACTTCTGCTGCCTGTGAACCAAGATGCAGAATTTTCAGCTCCTTCTCCAGCATTATGTCTGCCTACAAACCACTATGCTTCCTGCTATGATGGTAATGGATTAACTCTCTGAACTGTGAGCCACCCCAGTTAAATGCTTTCCTTTATAAGAGTTGCCATGGTTCTGATGTCTTTTCACAGCAAAAGAAATGCAAACCAAGACAGCCTTCATCAGAATCCGCTCACGCTCCTTTAATTTCATTGCCCAGATGGTAGAAAAACAAATTTCAATTGATAAAATTAACTATCTAAGTTTTGTCATTATGAAAGCCTGAGCAAACCAATATAGTATCTCAAATAGCAGGCAATTTTTGGGACTGTAGTAGCTAATCCTCATATATGAATCTTCTTGAGATTTAAGTTTATGCAAAATTTGAAAATGGTATGGCTAAGATATCTTTCCGCGCTATCCTCTCAACACACACACACACACACACACACACACACACACACACACACACACAC
>JANHMN010000007.1:7467983-7482684 GCA_030674055.1 Rhabdomys pumilio
CACACACACACACACACACACACACACACACACACACACACACACACTTTATTTAAATTAAGAACAACTTTGTACATAACCAGGGCTCAAAAACTACACAAATAAAATCATAGCTCATGTCATATTCTGGTACCACCAACACCTTTCTGAAATAAGGGTTTAGACCTAAAGCCTAATAATACTCATTTTATAGGATTAGCGTATCTGTTTTTCAAGGACGCAAAAACATTCCCAATAAATGGTAATCTCTTGAAGCCATTTGCTTTTTAGATGTTCAACAACATTTTCATGAATAAGACCCATGTTGAATCCTTTGTGTGTTTCCTCTAAGGCTAACTTTTGTAGTGAGTTATTAGGTGCTATAAACTCAAACAGAGATTCAAGGGTAGGATGGCACAATATATATTGCAGACATGTATTGAGTCAGTTGATGGAAATGTACCATCCAAAACGGAATGGCTCAAGGTTTCCTAACAACCAAGATAGGTTTTCATTTAACAAGAATGTAATGTAAAAATCCAAATATAAAGAAAAATACACTTAAAACTTCTTGGAAAAGAAGGAAACCATTTTCAATGGAGTTAATAATGAATATAGACTTGTCAATCAGTAAAGGCCAAGTGAGTCAGGGAAACCTCTATTTCTGGTAGGTTTAGATAATCCAGGCAGCTTCCAAGACTGGGGATAGTTTGGGCATTGGACCTTCCTTCAGGAAATATATTTTCCAGCTCAGTGAAATCAACCCACATGTGTGGGTTAGAATGGCCCCTGCAGGAGTCCTCAGGAAACAGAGGATTTTAACTCCCATCATTTACATCCCACAGCAGGCTTAGGGCCTAGTGGGATGGGAATGAGGCATAGTCCATTTTGTGTAAGCTTATAAAATGCATGAAGATTGATTATTTTGTATGAAAAAAAGGTTTATTTTGGGTCAGTCTCTAGTCATTTCATTGGGGGTTGAGTTTTCAGTACGTGTGAATCCTCCAGGGGATGAAACCATATTGACATCACATGATAAATCACTTGTATAGGTGTCAACATCTGGCACGCACATCAGGATTGGGAGGGGCCTGGAGGCTAAAGCAGACTCCACCAAGTTCTTG
This sequence comes from Rhabdomys pumilio, assembly GCA_030674055.1. Classification (NCBI taxonomy): domain Eukaryota; kingdom Metazoa; phylum Chordata; class Mammalia; order Rodentia; family Muridae; genus Rhabdomys; species Rhabdomys pumilio. Next base: position 7,469,087 of record JANHMN010000007.1, read on the forward strand.
GGAAGTTCCTGGATTGTGCTCTAGTGTCCTGTGTACCCACTGCTCCTCACATATCTGACTGGGCTCAATATCACATCAGATACACATTCATTGCTCCCCACTGCCTGTGCCTCCTAGAGTCCCCGTCTCATTCACTCATATCGACCTTTCTGATAAAGCATATTATAAAACTTTAGGCTTTTAAATCTTGGCACCACCATATAAAATTTCCCTTATGGGAGGGATTTGCTTGGCACTGATTTAATGATAGGGAATGGAAGCTGGCCAGTTAAAAATGTCAGACTTAAGCAATGATACTTGTACAAATGGCCAAATCTATCACTAGTCTATAACCATATGTTCAAGGAAAGATTACTCTGAAAATTCTAGAATTAACGACTACCGCAAAGATCATAAGAATGTGTTTTGGTGGGTTAGATAAGGGTGTCAATTCAGGGTATATTTCCCATGTCATTTAGGATAGGAAATTCCGGTGCATTAGTGAATGGGTAAATTAGGTGAATGGGTGTCCCATTCAGGGTGCAGTTCACATGTCATTTATTTAGTTTCTTATTTAATTTTTTATCATTCATATTTAACATCGAGAACATTGGTGGCATTCCCCTAGGCTGGGTGGACCAGTGCATCTGGCTGATGGTTACCTCGACAGCACACCTGTCTGGTAGACAAGCTCTGCTGTGTAGAGGCAAGGAGTGAGGACAGGAAACAGAAGTGGGGCACCAAACACCCCACCCTTCTTGCCTTGTTCTGTTCCATTGCTTTGTCTTGCATTGCAATAAAACTCCTTGATAAAGAAGCCCACGCTTGCTATAGCTAATTCTTCTCCATGATGTCAGGCTCACCCTTGCTAGGTTCCACCTATTCTAATTAAGGGCCATGATAGTCACTCAATAAACCCAAACGTTAATGTCCAGACACAGTGCACTTGGCCATGAGTGACAGCAGACCTCACTGTGTCTCTCCCTTTCCCCGTGGCACTTTCTTTACTCTTCCTTGGTTTCTTCTAGTCTCTGCTCTTCTCCCAGCTTCCTATGCTAGACAGTCCTGAGGGCTTTTCATTTTTCTGTCTATACTCTTTCAATTTCAATATTATTTTCCAGGCTGATGAGTTTAAATATTTATACAAACTACCCTCAAAGTTCAGACATATATTCAAATGCCACTTGGACACCACAACCTTAGTAAGTTCAAAACTAAAAGGAGGATGCTCGTCCTTCATCACCCACTCATGGAACCCAAATTTACTCAGAACACCTTGTAATGGCCTACAGCGTCTACGGGGTCTGGTCCATTATGATCTTTTGTCTTTCACCTCAATTTCTCTTCCTTTAACCACAGCGATTTGCACTATTTCTTCTCTCCAGAATCTTCCACTTCTAGATCCTCACATGATTAAGCTTCTAACCTTCTGATCACCACTGTTCAAATGTCACCTTCTGAAGGAGGCTGACGACAATCTTCCTAAGAGATTCCTTCCTAAGGACACCTCATCTCCTTTATCCTATGCTATCTTTCCCAAAGGCTTTCTGCTTTTTAACAAATAATAAAGGATCACAATTTCTATTTATTCCTTTATTTTTGTCTGCCCTCCAACTACTTCACCTCAAGAAAGAAACTTCAAAAAATTCTATGATATGTGTTAGTGTCTCTCCAATATTTCCATATTGCAACCCATTTTTTTAATATTCTGGCATTAGGGTGCAATATTGTGGCATTAGGATGCTAGGGGTGATTAAGTCTTGAAATTTCTGCACTTATGGGGCTGAGGAGTTGCTTGTCAGTAAATTGCTTGCTGTGCAATCTTAAAGACGTAGTTTGATTCTCAGAACTCATATTAAAAAGAAAAGAAAAAGCTAGGTATTGTTGTGTGCTTATAATTCTATCAGGGAAGGTGTGAGAGTTAAGAACATCCCTGGGGCTTCTCAGCCAGCTGGACAATCAGTAAGCTCACACCAGTGCAACACCCTGTATCAAAAGGGAAGGTGGTTGGCTCCCAAGGAACAACACCTGAGGTTGACCTGTGGTCTCTACCTGCATGCTTTTTATATACATATAAAGTACACATACACATGTACATACATGTACACACATGTACATACACACACACACACACATTCTGCTGTTGAAACTGGGACTAAATCCTTACAAAGGATGCCCAAAGACCTCCATTTTGCCAGGATACAGGGAGGAACATTTCCTTAATAGACACCAAATTTGATACCTTGATCTCCCAGACCTATGAGTAGTGTATTTTTGTTGCTCATAGATTTTTTTTTTTTTAATTTAAGGTACATTGTTAAAGTGAATGAAAAGAGACAAAAGGGCAGGAATATAATATTGATCTGGTTTGTTCAGTGTGGCCTAAGTAATATTTATAAATTGTCTAGGCCAGTGGGTCTCCACCTGTGGACCATAACCCCTTGGGGTTGATGACCCTTTTAATAGGGGTCACCTAAGACCTCTGGAAAACACAAATACTTACATTGTAAACCATAACAGTAGCAAAATTGCAGTTATGGAGTAGCAGCAAAAATAATTTTATGGTTGAGGGTCGCCTCAATGAAAGAACTGTATTAAAGAACCAAAGAACCAGCCACAGGCTATTTGCCCATAAAGAATAGTTCAGAGTCCTGGAGTATCACCGAAAACATCCAACTGACAGACTGGAAGGATCATGGGAACATCTTTGATTACATTACATGACTAGAGTCAGTCACAGTACTGGGAAGGTTAAGAACCACTGGTCTTGGCATGTAGAATTTAAATGTATACTAAATTCTAGTTAAATGAATAAGAGAAGTTAAGGAAGCGGTAGGCAAGATGAGAATCAGAGAGCAGACACCAGTGACTACATATGATAGCATGGCCTAGGAAAAGCACATACAGAGGAGATAAGAAATTATCTGGCTATTGTGATACAGTCTGAATTCCTCGAGGTATCTAGACATCAAAGGAATGGACCGTGGCCATGGGCTTGGGCCAGGAAAGTTCACAGCAGGAAATTCAGCCAAAGAACCAGCCACAGGCTATTTACCCACAAAGACTATTCCAGAGTCCTGGAATATCACTGCAAACATCCAACTCCCAGAGTGACAGGAACATGGGAATGTCTTTGATTACGTTATATGAATTCAGCATCCTTACAAAGGATATGAGTTAAAATACAGACATGCTTAAAACAATTGTGAATATCTAGAACAAAAGACCGTCTTGTGTAAGCAGATGTAGGAGACATTTGGTGGCACAGGATGACATGGAGAATGTGAGTTTACATACCCATGTCCGTCAAGCCTTATGTTCCCAACAAAATCATAGAGATGTCGGTTTGGGCTTTCACACTCGATTCTGCCAGAAATTCTCATCAAACTGTCGATGTCTTTGATATCTGATGTTGCCGGTAAGCCCTGTTGGCACATTCCCAAATAAACAGTATTTTAAGTAAGCATTGTGAGGGTGGAGCACTCTCCAAGTTCTTAGATAAGGAATTTCACCATTCTGCAAGTAATTCTTTCCCTTTACATAATACTGTCAAGCTGTAATTTAAGGGTGCCTTCCTTATCCATGTGAGCACAGACTTTTAGCACAGAATAATAAGCTTTTATAAAAGTTCTAAAGTATCCAATGCACCACTTCTAAAACTAAAGTCAATATTGGTTACTGTACGGTTTCTGTCTTCTGAGTCTAAAGAAGGAGGTGAAACACAGTAGAGTCTGTATTCAAAGAGAACAGTTTTGTCTTCTTTCCTCCATTTCTCCTTCCCTTACACCCTCCTTTCTTGAGAGGGAGAACTCCTGGGCAGTTCTTCACTCAGTCATCTGGAAGAGACTGGCACTGAGGGCATCCACTTTCTTAGCCATCTGAGTTCAGCTCCCTCCTGATGATCCAGTTCTACCACGGCTCAAACACCCCACTGGCATGGCTGTCAGTCACCAAGAAGCCAAGGGTATGTATTTAAAATAAATGCCCCTTTTAAAACTTTATCAAGAAAATGTTACTGTTGTTTTCTGCTGAACATAATATGAAAAGCAAATGGAGAAATATAAAGTAATTTATATCTCCAAGATAAATGTGTTTCTAAAGAGCAACGGACATTTTGGCTGTTCATTATGGCAAATCCAATGCTAACTGGGGAAAAAAAACAAAAAACAAAAAAACAAAAATCCCCCAAAAACAAATAAGTGAACATGTCAAAGAACTTAGAACATCAGGCACAGGGTAATCCCAGGATTCACAGAGGCAGGTGGATCTATGTGAGTTTGAGGCCATTGGTCTATATCCAGGCCAACCAGGGCACACTTGTATTCACAGTCTCTCTCTGTGTCTCTGTCTCTCTGTGTCTCTCTCTCTAGCACATAAACACACACAAACACTAGTAAATACGGTTACTACTATTATCATTCAAGCACTGGCTATTATACAGAGTAATTAGAATAGTATAAGTAATATTTCACAATGGAATATATTCAACCAGAAAACTAAATCTAAGTCCCACAAGCCTCCATTCTAAACAGTTTACAAACTATTTTTCACAGTGGTTCAAAGAGAAAATAGTTGTATTTAGACAGCGTCTCTTTTAGACAGAGACTTCTAAATACATACCACAGAACAGTGACTATGAGCCGACATATAGAACTTACTTGTCTAATTTTCAGGTTTGTTTCACCATCTAAGTTGGATGTCTCGATGTAGCACATGGCCTGGGGCTCACTGTTGTTCATAATTGAAAAACAAAGATTTAGTTGGGGAAGGAAGGGAAGATACTAGCTTATTTAAGTGCGCAGACTCATTGAAGCCATGTATTATAGACAAAGCTATAGTCACCTAGTCTCTTGATGGGTTTCACTCTAATGGCAAGACAGACCGCGAGGCACAACTCATGCACAACACTCACGGATCAGCCTTCCAGCCAGGAGACCCAAAAAAACCATTTCCTGACAACATTCAGTGATGGTCTTCAAGATAACATCATGGGAGCCACACCATTTAAAAACCGCTTATCCATACAGACACAACACAGACTGTTTCTGAGAGTGTAAAGCAGGTTTCTGTCCAGATTTATCTCCAGCTCAGAAATGTCTTGTTTCATGCTCATGGCCCACATGTAAATTGGTTATGCAAAAATGGTTGATTAAAACCTTCCAGACTGTTCCTTCTACAAGCTTGGACTTACTCTCTTAGTCTTTTAGTTGTGGTCACAAGATCACATAGACCACATGATAGTAAAAACTTAAGGCTACTTTTAAAAGATGGATTTTACAAAGAAAGTGGACATTACACTTTATATTTTCTGGCATATTTTAAAAAAACTTGATTGAGAGGTTGTGTATGTGTGCTCATGCATGTTATTTATGGGATGGTGCATGTGTGTGGAACAGCATACATGCAGATGTGTGGAGGTCAGAGTAAAAGCTGAGCTGTGGGTCCTATTAATTGCTGTCCATGTTTTTTTGAGGCAGGGTCTCGCATTGGCCTTCAACTTGCAGAGTATACCAGGGCTATCTTGTCAGTGAGCTCAACAGGCCTTCCTATGACTATCTCCTTAGCAGTGGACTTAGAAGCAAACTACCACCACACGTGGGCTTTTTCATGCAGGGTCTCAGGGATTGGACTCAGGTCATCATGTGTATAAGCAAGCACTTTACAACTGGTCCATCAACCCAGCCTGACTGAGATGTTCCTAAAGCAGGTATCAGCCCACCTGGCCATACTGCTCCTTGTCCTGAAGCTGCTGCATCTGAGGTTTTAAGTGAATTCTAGATGTGGTGGCCCAGGGCCTGTGTTCTCCAGTAGTATTATAGTCATTTCACCCTTTTTTTTGTTTGTTTGTTTGTTTTTGGTTTTTGGCTTGGATACTATAAATGTATGAGTATGGCCTGACTGTAAAAATTTAACCCTCAACTCTATAAAAAAAATCATCCTGAAAATAACCCAAAAAAGTATTCTTCAGTTAAACCAATCTCATTATCACTTGGCTACATAATATGTAGCCTAGTTTGCTACCAGATAAATAACTATAAATAGAAACTAAATTTATAAGTTGCAAGCACTGGAATTTTTTTTTAATCAACCTCCAATTTTACATGTGCGAAATAGACTGCGCTAAGTGCCAGAAATGAGCATATAGACTTAATTTTGTCACCTTGAAATTAACAAAAGCTTTACTTAAAGACTTAGACATCCATCAAATTTTATAGATTAATTTTAAAGTAACCTCTCACTTTCTTCAAGCTTTCCCTCTGAGCTTTCTTTCATATAGGCTGCTATTTCCCAAGCAGAGAAATAATATTAATTCCATATTAATATTTTCACTCTCAATCATTTCAAAAAAAATTTTTAACTCACAGTCACAATAGTTATTCTCACTCTGGCAACTGTCCAACTTTATAATTTCCACATATTTGCTGGAAACGTAAGTGGCTTCTAAAACTGTAAAACACATTTCTCTGCTAACAAAGAAAAATGGCAACAAACGAAACAGTAACCGAGACTGCCAATTCTTTACCTCGGCAGTAAAACTCATTAAAATGTTACTGATAAACATACTTATCCAAAGCCAGTCTTGTAGTAAAATGAAAGTAACCTTCCAATTCTAATACTGCTCTCCACACAACACAACTTGTATTGAGCTTCAAATGATTAAGAAATTAGGAAGCTTAAATGGCTGACTTCTACTTGCTGTGAGGCCAATGAAATACATCCCAATTTAGAGCATTCCTAACAATGACATCAGACAGCTGTGGCTGCAGTAGCTCTAAGGGCCCTGACGAGGCAGCAAAGTCAGGGATCATGCTAGCTCATAAATACTTCAGCAAGTCATGATAACATCCAAACACAAACTACAGTCAGAGGCAAAGCAAGCTTTTTGATTAGTAAGTGGAAAAACGAAACAAGACGCACACCACAGAACAGACACCGGGAGACAGCCGACTCGGATCACAGCAATGCACATTTGTTCACAAGTTACAGCCGGGATGAAGACAGATCCCAAAGCATGCAGTACGAAAATGTACATCCAGCCTGGTGCAGGGGTCCTCTATAAACCCTATACAAGCCCAAATTTTAGTCGCAGTTACTGTGGGAATTCCACAGAACTTGTAGAAAATTTAAAATATAAGAACAAGAAAATATCCTTAGAATCTAATTCGTTTTTGGTGATTGCCTCATGAAAAGCTTAACACTGTTCACATACAATATCCTGGAGAGGTAATAACTACAGCCTTAAAGGTGAGGCGTGTTGTTAAAACATGTGTGACTTAATGCACGTGAAATCAATATCTCTTGAACTCGTATGGAGAGTAATAGGAGTTGAATCTGCCCCAGCTGAGGGACAAAGCATTCAGCACTATATCATAAAGTGCCTTTACAATATCTCCGATTCATATCATCTAGAAGATTATACATTTGTGCTTTCAAGGAAGAGATCCAGCTCAACCGCATTTGGGTGCCGTTGTTCTTTGGTTTAAGGTGAGGACCCACGTACACACACCCTGTACCATTCTGTGGTTCTGACCTTGAGGACAGACTGATGAGATCTGCTGGGAGATGTTCCCCATTGGTCACCTTCACTATCTCCCCCACTGCCACCTACATGTCCCAGTTTAAAAGAATTAAAATGGGAGGGGGGAGGGAGAAACGAATAACAGAGAAAATAAAAACCAAACAAATGGACAAAAGAGACAGAAGGTTTGAAATTGTTATAGAACAGGGTTCATGTTAATAAAAATGTCTAATGCCGATTTTTTCAAAACTTATTTTGATCAGGCCTGAAGGGAAATAAAAGTATTTAATATTCAAAGATCACCTATTTGATTTTAAAGCCGCCCAATTTTCAATTTCTAAGGTGAAACTTTAGTATTTTAAAGTTTACATATAAGCATTTATCAAATTAAACAAAAGCATTATTTATAGTTATTTTATTGTACAGATTTCCTTTCCTTAAACTCCTCAATTTACTGCGAACCTTGTTTACTCCTAGCAAATCAGAAAAAAAAAAAAAAGATTTTAAAACTATTTGTTAGATATTTGAAAAACAAGTACATCTGGCCCCCTCTCGTACACTACGAAAGTAAATTTGTTCTGACTCCAAAACGTGTTCAAAGTTGACTGTATCCCTATCCTATTATCTTTAGTGGAAAGCTGCACAGATGCCTGTCTTAGGCACTTAGAGGCCGTGGCTGCACCAGTCGAAGTGATTTAATAATTAATAAGTATAAGTAACACATTGTGGTTCACAGAGTATAGGAGAGAACGCCCCTGTATCCACAGACATATGAAAGTCATATCAAGAATCTGCCATGGATTCCAGTTAGAGCCGCAGCTGCTCTCTTCCGTGTTTCTGCCACATACATGTACTCGTGGCTACATGCCAACACTCAGTTTGCTCATTTCAGATTGAAAGTCAATGAAAAATAGAACTGGCAATGACAGTCCTACTTTAATTTTAAGCTACCTCAAGCTCACCCTTGAGCTTGCTCCCATGTAGACAAGCAATGCCAATAAGCTAGTAATCCCATTTTAGAAACTCTCTCTGACAAAGCTGTAGACAAAGGTAACTAAGAACAGAAAGACAGACTTAAAAAAACAGTCATTTGTGTTACAACGTGACGCCAGATAGGGAAATCAAAACAGCCTGTGTTATTTCAAACACGTGAATACCTGTTTCTATAAATAGCCAAGGGACGACCGCTTTCCTGATTATGCTTCAGTAGCTTGTAAAAAACCCAATTGTTCTAAATCATGACCTGATTAAATAGATTTTGAAAAAAGGACACTGTCCATATTTTTATGTGGATTTTACAAATCAAACTGTCCAAGGAAATGATGATAAACAACCTCAAGGACCTTAAAACACATTTCTTCTTTGTTGATTTTGAGACTAAAATTGTAAGGTTTTTAAATCCTAAATTTATACAAGGACTAGTGTGATAGTTTTTAATCCTAAGGCCATATGTTCTGAATACTGATTCACAACTCTCTTAAAATGTGAATGCAACAAAAATTATCTACATTCAGTAACAGAAAGGTCTCGAACGGAAGAATAAAGTACTAAGTCTGGTGGGAAAACTGTGTCATGTGGAAAGGCACAATGACAATAAGAAATCACCCATCCATTCTCTTGTATCATTTCACCACGAGGAATAGGAAAGTTAGCAAGAGAGATGACTGCACAATAAAAGAGTTTATTATAAATGAATACTGAAAAGAGAAAAAAGCAATAGAGCCCAATCCCTGGACGGCATCTTATAAATGACAGGGACTCTTAAACAGAGTTAGTGGTCCACACACACCACACGGATCTGGATGGAGCCAGAGAAAGAGGAGACTCTTAAGTTTGGGCTATGTAGTACCTGATACTTATTCTATATGGCACACATGAAGCCAATCAGTTTTGTAAATACTTAATTAAGAATCATGAGAGGTTTTGAAATTCTTCGTTTATTCTTTATTTCCTTGGAGAAATCACAAGGTCAATGCAGGGTAGAGAAACCATCCTCTACACTGTTTGAGCATCAGTAGGTGTCTCTACCTTGACGAGAGAAGGACAGTGTCAGCAGGTATATACTCTTTGCCTTTTATTATAACTATATCTCCAACATTTACCTGAAAGAAAACTGGGAATTGGTTAATTATCTGCATGGAAAAATAGTAAAAAATAAAAAAAAAATATATATATATACAACCCATTGTATTAATGCACAGAATTTTTTTTAAAAAGTTCTAATCTTCACAAAAATCTAGAGGTGAATGTATATTTGTTTTTTATCTGTTATTTATCTTAATAAAATATATTGATCAATTCTATATCTTTGATTGGCATCTTGACTTCTTAAATGCTCTTTCTTTGACATAAAAATAAGAAGGAGGAACCCGCAGTTAAAACCTCTTCCTAAGACTTAAGGAAGTCTCCAAACAAGTGAAGAAATCATCTGTGATGACTGCTCTTCACAGCGACCCTTAAGGACAAAGCAGTCACTTTAATTTATAATTTAGAAAGAAAGAAAACTTCTAGGATTCTAAGTTTCTGAGTCACATATCGAGGATGAGTGGAAAAGCTGAGACTCAAATATACACCTACTTATATCTCATAGCCTGATTTCTGCATAAATATAATGAGACTACCTATCATTATCATTCATATAACACAAACTGCAACTTTTCGTTATTATATAGAAGCATTTTTTTACACTTGAGTATGGTATGAAGGTAAACCAAATTTCTGCCGTGGCTGGAAACTACTGGGAGTAATTTGGTAGGGCTCTCACTGCTTTGGGCAAATAGCTTTTGGCAAGCAGTGCGTTTCCAACTCAGCAACAAGCTGCCTCTGCTCAGGAACAGGACCCTTAGTGGGAATCATTATGGGGAACTACTACTGCAGACGGGGTCACTGCAGCAATTTTATCTATTGGGAGAAATGGTAATGGAAGGCTGGAGAGAGGCAGCTTAGAAACTGTGGTATGTATGCTAGTTGCCCAGATAGGAAAGTGCTGGATGGCATGATTGGAAGCAGTGACCTCTGCATGGCTCAGTGAAGAACTGGCCTTTGTGTGGTGAGATCAACCGGGCAGATGCATCTGTTTCAAGAGATACAGCTTTTTGGGGAAGAGGGGGGAGCTTTGCCATGGCAATGCCTTTTTAAAAATCAGATTCTTGAAACTTTACCTTTGTAACAGAAATCACTTCATAGCAATCTGGAGCGCTAGGCTGCTAACATCTGAGAGCACTCCTGCTGTTCTGTGGTGACTCTAAGCTGACAAATCCGTTAACTCTTCTGAGGAACATTAAAAACATCCACGTGCTAAGAATCGCAGAGAAAGTACCAGGAAGCAAAGTCCATTTGCAGGAAGGTTTTTCATATCACAAGGGCATGTGGATGCCATGACTGGTTTGAGTTTATTAAGTTTAGTTTTCATTGTACAAAGTTTCACGTGAACCAGGGACAAGACCTGTTCCAGCAACATGGCCAAGCCATCAAGAAAATTTGCATTTGTGCTGCTGCTTGCTCAATTCATTTTTTTTTTTCACGTCTGGCAGCTCAGTAGCACAGGCCTATCCTTTTCACCTGTAATTACATTTTATGATATAGGAGCCACTATATGTTTTGTTACCTGCTATGAGCTCATTCATTGCTCGGCACATACATTTAATAAATATTTACTGGATGAGTGTATAAAACTTTCTGTGTCATCGTGGTATGTAAAATGAAAGTTTTCCTTGTAAAATATGAGTTCAGACTACTATTGTAACTTACTTGTCTGTTCTCTAGTATGTGTGTATTCATTTTAAATTATTATAAAAACATTTTGAATATGTAGACTTCCTCAGGCTTTACGATTACTGAAGAGACGGGGTATAAATTACCAGAATCTTCTATGTGGTTTACATTGTGAGCAGTCACATTACTACACTGCAAGTATATTGATATAGTATAAAATAAAAATTCTGGAATACAAGTTTCTCAGATTTAGTTGACCGAGAATAAAACATCAATTATATTAAGTTTGTCCTTTTTGTTGTTTGGTTGGCCATGATACCAAGCCTAGTTGATATTCCTTCTTGCTTATTGTAGTCTTCATTTTTTGTTTGTTTGTTTAAAGAATAATAACCTAAATCTTTTGTCCTATTAGGTACAAATATTTAATATATTCCTCAGTTATCTGTGGCATCTTTTATATAGGTTTAAAATTTATATAACCAGGATCATGAGATATTGCTATACGCTGCACACTTATTAAAATCTTCATTCTATTAATGCATATTTCAGAACAGCATTTTAACATGTAACTCTTTTAGCCAGATGGAATTTATTTTTCTACAAATCATGACTTAGATGTAACGTAAACATTTAAGTACTATTTCTTGACCCTGCCAATCTCCAATTTTGCCTCGCTTATCAAATACTGAACCGGTGTTATTTCAGGACACTGTATTCTTCTCTGTTTTATCTGTTAATATCTACTTTTGAAATAGATTTCCAATACAAATATTGTATTAGTAATTTGAAATAAGCAATCTCTTGTTTTTAATTTTGAAAGAACATATTTTATATATTTATCTGCATCTCTTTTGGGGGGATGTGAGGTCTCACTATATAGAGCAGGCTAACCTCAAACTTGAGGCTCTCTTCCTGACTCAGACTCCTGAGTGTTGGAATTCCTGACATGTGCCATCATCTCATCCTCACTTACGTGAATATTTAGCATCTAGAGAACACCTGCTTCCTTCTCACAGTTCACACAGACTTTGCTCGTAAGCGTTCCACGTACCATGAGGTCTTCCGTGTGTTTCCTAACAATACTGCCAACATCAAAATATTGTTAAGTTTTGCATGTTTATCTTGAGTTCACCGTTGAACCAACTCTATGAATGTAATTATCTACTTACAATTATGAAAATAACTTCAGCTCTTTCTAACTGGGTGGCTTTTGGACAATACCCTAAATTCTATCTTTTCATATCGTAATATGGGATATGCACATTAAGTGTAGCTTGGATCTCAAGAATGGCTAACAATGCTATCAGTATAGGCAACCACAGGTGGGGATTTGTTATCTCTGTCTATTAAAAATTCTAACGCGGGAGTTACAATAATCTATGCACAACAGCACAACCTCAAAATAATGGTTGTCACGAGGAAAAGGTGAAGGTTAATTTTACAATGGAGCAAAAGAAAGTTGCTTCTTGACTTTGGATATCATCTGAGCAAGATGTCTAGGTAAGAAGGAAAAAACCTGACACATCAATTTTCAAAACTGTGTCTTTCTGTTAACTATATTGACAACCCATGCACCCAAATTCAATAAATTGTATCTGGATATATCCCATCTGTCTTCTCCGGAGAATGTTTAAATCCACAGGTAGCGGACGAACGCATCAAAGCATGGCATTCCTGCAAGTATTTTAGATGTTCCATTTTCTACTTTACTCTTCTGAAACAGAACTGACTACTATAGAAATCCAGCATGATAAAGGTATTTTCCTCCTTATTATTCTAATGTCAAAGACCAGAAAGCAGAGAGCTGTGAACTCCCACATCTCTAGAAGAGGAGATGTCAGTTCTTAGTCTAGCTAGTGATTAAAAAAAATAATAATAATTACTTTTTTGGTTATTATTATTATTATTATTATTATTATTATTATTTATTATAATTGAGACCCTATTCACGAATATCACAAAGGAGAATTATGTGCATGGACTTCAATGGAGTATAAATGAATTGGCAGTACACAATAGTTTTATTGCCCCAGTAAGATAATGTTCTATGAGAAATATATCTGGTGTCCACTGCCCTGGCCTCCAAGAAGCCATCTAATGACCACCAAGGCTATTTACTGTGGATGACTGGGGAATGCGTGTTCTGGAACTATGGAGGAACTACCAGCTGTTGATGCTTACCTTATGTAAGTAATGGCTACAAGAACAGACACCTGGATAACACTTGCCAAATTATGACTCCATTCTCAGTGCCATGGTGGAGTTCCTAGCTAGCAGGTCAACCTCTGAAGCATAGAACTGACTTCTGCTTCATTAGAGAATGGTGTTTAGTTAGCGTGACCACTTGTCTTTAAACAGTGGTAAAATGTTAATGTGGTGATTTCAC
>JANHMN010000007.1:7482694-7495448 GCA_030674055.1 Rhabdomys pumilio
GGTGATTTCACTCTATGAGTTTGAACTAAAACATGAAGATGTGAAATAGCAGAACTCGGATTTCTTTTACTTGGACAGTAGATGAACAAAACAAAATTTACAACACAAAATAAATAAAATCTACAAAAGAGCACTCAAAATATACTGTGAAACAAAATAATGTTCTAGATGGTACTTTCCAGAAGAATAGCCTTTCTGGAAGAGTACAGAAATGCTTAGCATATGTAGCTAAGTGAGGGCTTCATGAATGTTTATAGAAATTACTAAACAGCTTCCACATTAGTAGAGTTGTTGACATTTGCTTATAATAGATACAAAAATTATGCGATAAAGTACACTTCTACACATTTCTTCTGAATTAAGATAAAACCAATGCATACCTTTTCCCAGTGGACAATTTCCCAAGCACCATTTCTCAAAACTGCAAAGAGAAAAGATGACATTTTAAAGAACATTTTTTTTCCACTACCAATCACAAGGCTCTACCTTGTGATTATTTAAAATGAATAGCTTCTAATGCAATGGCCAGCAGCAATATTAGAACTTTAAAAACTCGCTGTGACAGCGAGGAGCATTATGAGGAAATAAAAACTTCCAATTTCAATTTCAGCTCCTGCAGTGACTTATCTCTAACTCACGGCGGCCTCACTGGAGCGGCTTTGTGCCTCCGCCAAGACACAGGGGAACCTCAGGGTTGAGTAAGGGTTGGAGGCTTGGGGATTGGGGACAGAAAACGGACAAATTATGTTAAAGGAAAATGACTAGCCTACCTCCATTTTCCATTGACAACCATTATCCTGAGGTGGTACTAGTCTACATGGGTTATAGTAATTATCAGTTTTAATCTTGACAAAGACAAAACAAGCAGGGTCATCACAGATTTTTAATGAATAAGACTTTAATACAAAGAAGAAACAGGAAAAAAAATGGTATTACTAGGTCTATAATAATGCAAAGATTCTATGTCTGACTTAGTAGAAAGAGTGAAAGAAGCTATTCTTAAATTATGAGAAGAGTATTTTTTAAAGTGAACTTCTTGCTTCATTGCACAGTACATTTACTCAGCACCTCTGTTACTCAGCACCTCTGTTACTCAGCACCTCTAACCCCACCCACTCTAGGTTTGTGACGTAATCCTGAGCACAGTGATGCACACCAAACACTGAAAACAATACAAGTGAGGTAGGCAACACTGTGTTTAGGACTTAAAGAAAAAAAAATAAGGCCCAATGATAAATGACACAGACATTAAATCCTTGAGGGCAAAGCCAAGTTTTGCTCTGACATCAGAAACAGCACAGCACATATAAAATGTGAAATTATAAGATAAGCAATTAATAGCAAAAAAATATGACATTCAGTTTCTGCTGATGTTAGAGGGGACAGAGTTGGAACCCTCTAGAAATGTCATGAGAACAAGCTCACGACATTAAATAGCAAACCCAACATTAATTCTACACGACATTTTAAAACCAGCACTCTAGTATACATTCTTTAAATCTAGATATAATTTACGTATTCCAAATTCTCTTATAAGGCTCATGTCTTACTCAGATCTTTATTTCTATTGTCTGAAACTTCTTCTGTCACGTAAGACATCAGATGCTGACAGAAAAATAAATGCAAGAATAAACACCTTGCAAGGCACTCTGGTGAGGAAACTTTATTAAATTCAAGTGGAAGGCTAAAACTAAAGCATGTCTAATATACTAGCATTGTCCTATATGCATGTTAAAACTCTTCTTTTTATACTACTCAAGCAGATAGGGGCCAGGGATCTGAACCATACACATTCAGAACAGTATCTAGTCTCTAAAACTCTAAGGCTTGCAGAGTACACCCACCTAATCCCAGGAGGAAGGCTGTGCTTCACCCATGTACACACAGTACCAGAAGTCCAGAGGACACATCTCACAGTAAAGCCTGGGCTTATGCTGTGCCTGCCTATGCTTCTAATGTCTATCCCAGAATGGTTTGTTACCATGAATCTTATGGAGAGAGCATGCTGTCTGTTACTCAGAACCTACTAGGTAAAATGAAAATGAGTATCTTCAAGAGAGGCAGCCAAGTGCTGTCCACATGGACTCTAACTAGCTTAACTGACACAATGTTCGGGCAAAAATACTTGCAGACTTCTTTATTGAAATGTATTTCCTTCGGAGCCTATTTCGTATTAAGCAAATGTTTTTCCAAATACAATAACAATCCCTTTATTACATGTGTATATGTGTACACACATGTGCATATGTGTGTACATATATTTGGATGTGTGTGGGGGGAACTCGCAGCCATCTTGAGCCATATACCCTGATAAGAGACTTGATTACAATAGCCTACAACAGCTGAGCACACTCTGATAACATCTTGCTTTAGATAACCAGGATCTTCCCTTGGGTGTGTGAGACTTAAGGGCATGACTTAGAGATTAGATTCAGAGATAAGACCTAAGGGCATGACTTAAGGGCGAGGCTTAGAAGTGAGACATATAAAAGGCGAGAGGCAGGCAGAAGAGTCCAGTACAACTTGGAACAGAGAATTAGGTATTAGGCACTTGGCACTTGAAGGAAGAACTTGGAATTAGTCAGTACAACTTGGAGTTAGTTATTAGACATTAGGCACTTAGCACTTGGAGAAAGAACTTGGAACTTGGAGGCACTAGGGACTAGGAACAAGGGACCAGGAACTCAAGACTAGGTACTTGGAGAGAAGAAGAGAGACTGAAGAATAAACGGGATTGAATCACACTCTGTCTGGTCCCCATTCCTTGTGTCCGTCCTCACTCTCTCTCTTGCTGAACCCCGACCGGCAGACTGGAGCAGCTTGGGCAGTGTGGGCTCTAACAAGTTAGTCCCCAAGGCTATTGATAGAGCGGTCCCTGACATTTTGGCCCCCAAGTGTGGGCCAGCTCGGGCCGCAACATGTGTGGGAGTATACATACCTATGTATATGTATACACAGGAAAGTGTGTGTGTGTGTGTGTGTGTGTGTGTGTGTGTCTATGTAGAGGCCAGATGTTGACATCAAGTGTATTCCTCAACTGCTCTCTACCCTATCTACTAAGGCACAGCATCTTTCTGAACCTAGAGCTGGTGTATATAGCCGGATGCCCTGCCCTGGGGATTGCCGGTGGACTACCAAGCCTACTGACTATCATATAGGTTCTAAGATCCCTAACCCTGGCCCTTGTGCTTTCCTAGCAAGTGCTCTAACCATTGAGCCATCCCCGCAAGCCTTACTGTTGTTCTTTCATTGTGGTTTATTCATTTTTAAGCCACTGTCTAATATTTCCAAAACCAATGAAGTCTGACATGAAAAGCAAGGTGTTAGAATGAATGTTCTGAAGATCAGCGACTTCACAGCGACTGTCGTTAACACATGCTGTACCTGAAAATTGAAGAGAGGCTAGGTCTGAAAAATCTTCACCAAAGAGAGCCATGGGAGGGGATGGACGTGTAAATTAGACTGATGCAACTCACCACAATACACACATACAATCCCCTGTGGGCATTGCTATTTCAGGAGCACTCACTCCTTCCACCAAGATATCACAATCTGCAGATGCTTAACGTCCTGTCCATAGAAAATAGCCTTTACATATAACCCATGCACCTCCCCCTAAATAATTTAAATAGCTAGGTTATTTAGATTGCCTAATGCAATGCAACTACTAGACAACTATTATTTCGTAGTCACTAGGATATGATGGCAAGAGAAATGTCTGCACTCACTCAATGCATACACAATTCCTTTTACTTTAATAGTTTTGACCTGAGGTGGTTTAGATCTGTAAACGTGGAGCCTATTGGTACAGAGGACTGACTACATAACAAAATGTAAAGGGTTATAAATATATATTGATAAATGTAGAAATGTATGAAAATTTGCAAAAAATAGAGCAATGATTATCATGTATTTAGAATTAAATATAAAAA
This sequence comes from Rhabdomys pumilio, assembly GCA_030674055.1. Taxonomy (NCBI): domain Eukaryota; kingdom Metazoa; phylum Chordata; class Mammalia; order Rodentia; family Muridae; genus Rhabdomys; species Rhabdomys pumilio. The sequence goes on from JANHMN010000007.1 coordinate 7,486,627, forward strand.
CATGAGAAGAAAATAAAGCATTTTAGCTTATCTGGAGGCTATCTCTAAGGCGAGCCTACCTTGGGTTGAACACCATGCAGTGACAGTGTGAACAGTTCCTTATAGAACGTCAGAAGCCTTCCTCTACATTCATGGTTTCTTGCCGTCTCACACCTGGCCTGCTCCCCTCTGTTACAGTATCTGCCTTGTTTATCCTCGTGAGACATTCCTTCCCAGCTGAAGTAAAACTTACAACACCTCTTAAGTGGTCTAGTCAGTGAGCTCTGAAAAACGTGAACACCCATGTGTCCACGTCTAGCAAGTCAGAAGTCTTTAGAATGGTTCCCTGTGCTCTGGATGCAATCTCCATCCCTCAAGGCCCAGAAGCAGTGTCAGTTGTGTGCCATAGGGTGGTCCTGTATTTCACACACAGCCTTCCTCTGTATCCTCAGGCTCTAATTTGTGGATTCAACTTATTATGGCTACAAAATATTAAAACAAACAAACAAACAAACAAAAAACAAAGCAACTACGGTTATATAGAACATTACAGACATTTTTAAAAAAAAATATTATTTTTTCCTAACCAAGATAGATGTTATAATTCTTTATGCAGTATTTATATTGAATTAGGTACTGTTACAATTTTAATACAAGATATCCCTATAGGCTCATAGTTTGAAAAGCTGACCCCAGCAGGGAGTACTGTATTAGAAGACTCTGAAAACATCAGAAGACAGAATTTAAATGGAGGAAGAAGGGAATTACATTTTACCTAGTCTTTTCCTCTCTCTCTCTCTCTCTCTCTCTCTCTCTCTCTCTCTCTCTCTCTCTGCTTCCTGTCTGCCACCAGCTGTTTAGTTCTCCAGCACACTCTCCGGCCACCATTATGCTCTGCTCAGGTCCTTAGAGCCAAGTGGCCGTGGACTGAACCTTCTAAAACCACCAGCATTATTTATATTGTACAATTTATTACAGTGGGGGGACATAACCAATAACTGTATTATAAGTAATCCAGGGATGACTTAAGGTTTCTGGGGGATTGTTTACAGGTTATATTTAATATTTAAGCATTTTGTATGGTGACTGGAGCACCTGAGGAGCTCCTTGTCTTAAGACCAGGATCCCAGAACTATTCCCCAAGTGGACAGTGATGGGCACTGTACTTGGCTCCTACTCCATGTACCTTTGTATCCATCTTCTGTTCAGATATCTGAGACTCTGAGTAAAAGATCTTCCTCTCCTTCAGTGTGCTGACATAGCACTGTGACCGGCTGACCTCTGGCCAATTTATTTAACCCATCAGGCTGCTTTCAGGTTCTCATGCCACCACTCACTATTGCAATTACTTACACTTTATGGAAAAATCTCTGAGGTAGTTACTCTAAGTCACCTAACTTGTCCTTTTGTGATGGTAATTTGACTGTTTAAGTCCTTTATATCATGCAAAATTTATACAATTTATAAAGTTTTAAAATATTATTTTGCTCCTTCCCTGCTTTCTTTCCTTTCTTTCCTTTCTTCCTTCTTTCCCTCCCTCCTCCCTCCCCCCCTCCCTCCCTCCCTCCCTCCCTCCCTCCCTTCCTTCCTTCCTTCCTTCCTTCCTTCCTTCCTTCTTTCCTGATATATGTATACTATAAAGCCCATGTTGACTTTCATCTTGAAAGCCCCTGATTCAGCCTGCTGAACGCTGAAATTGTAAATGTTATCACCATGGCTGGCTCAATGATCAATTTAAAAAACATGTATATAAATATTTTATCTACATTTATGTTTGTGTACCATGTGCATGCTTGGTGTACAAAGGCCAGAAGAGGGTTTAATGCCCCGGAACTAAAGTTACAGATGGTTGTGAGCCAACGTATAAATGCTGGGAACTGAACCTGGGTTCTCCGGAAGAGCAGTGTTCTTAACCACTGAGTCATCTCTCCAGCCCTTGAGTCGTCAGTTCTTAAAACATCACACACACACACACACACACACACACACACACACACACAACCAAACAACAAATCCCTTTTAAACTTTGATTTGGAGCTCAAATCTTTTAATTCATGGTTAAAGCACATCTGTCCATTTACATTTGTCTCCACTAATTTTCTCTCAGATATATATTCAAATTTTTCTGTTAATTGGTCTTTCGTAACTTTTTCTGATATTTAATTTCTTTTTTAAAATGATGACTTAAATTTTATTTTAAATCAGTTCCTGATAATATATACAAAGCTTTGGCATAATCATCTTTTTAATCTAAAAACTGTTACATCTTCTCATTCGTTTAGGCATAGCATTTTAAAATTATGATTAATAATACTTTCTAAGCAACTTGATTGTCATACATGCTTTTAGATGGGTTTGTTACAGTCATATGCCTCACTGTTCACTTCATCTTCAAAAGGTAACAATTTCTCTTATTATGGACAAACATCTTTGAAAATCTAGAATTATTTTACTAATAAAAATGTCCCACGGGGGTAGAGAGGTGGCCCAGGGCTGAGAGTGCTGGCAGTGGTTTTTGGCATCTATGTCATGCTGTTCACCATTGTTTGTAGCTCCAGCTCCAGGGTCCCACGTCCTCTTCTTGTCTCTCCAAGCACCATGTGCACAAGCGTAAACATGCACACATGCACACACACATACACATAAAACACAAATCATAAAATCTTTTAAAATGTCTTTAGAATATATTTTCATTTCCATTATCTCAACAGGACTTTGTGTGTGTGTGTGTGTGTGTGTGTGTGTGTGTGTGTGTGTGTGTGTGTGTATGTATGTATGTATGTAATACACCTGCATGTGCACTTGTATGTATATGGAGGTAAGAAGGTGACATCAGATGTTTTATTAAACCTTATCTTTTTGGTCCATCACTGAACCAGATGCCCTGTGATTGACTAGACTGCCTGGCCATCATTGGGATCTATCTGTCTCTGCCTGCCCAGTGCTAAGGATATAGCCAGCCAGGACTCTAACTGGCATTTTGTTGTTGCTTTAAATAGATGAGGGGACCTGAGTTTGCTTGTATGACAGAAATATAAGCAATGGAGCCACCTCCCTAGTCCCCATGAATAACTTCCTATGGCGTAGCAACCATTCACTCCCCATGATCACTCCTTGCCATTCCCTTCCCTCTCCCTATGTTCTCTGTGCTCAAAGCACCATGCCCTTTCTTGCCTCCTTTTAGACATGATTCTGTAGCTGGGGCATTCCTCCATCCCCATCGAGTTAACCCAGCTGCCTTCCACATCTCAGCTTTCATACAACACTTCAGGAACTTCTGTGGATACCTGGTCTTCTATCATGATAAATAAGCTACTTTCCTCCAGAATACAGAACCCAGTCTTACATATACGTACACATACACATATACATACACACACATACATGTCTGTCTGTCTGTCTGTCTATATTTAGAGAAGGGCTGTTTTCTTCCCAAATTTTAAGACCCATCAAAGCGTCAACCTCTCCTATCCTGCTTCCTCTCTATGTCCAGGGTTACAACACACAGCCACTCAAAAGCACCTGGTAAGTACTTGCTAGATGGAATGCTGAGTTTACTGGTATCCACTCCGGTTTGAGAGCATGAGAAGTCCAAGTAGTAGTTACATAGGTGTATTGATGATACAACCCCACTCCTTAGTAAATGTCACATTAAAAATAACATTCACACAGCATTTAATATACAGTTTTAGAAAAAAAAAAAAAAAACCCCACCACTTTAGCAGTTTCTTAAAAAGTAAATCACAGTTACTACAGGACCGGGAAATCTCACTACTGGGTATGAAGCCCTGAATGAAGAGAAAACTTATGTCATGTACAGCTTGTGCACGGCCGTTCACTGTAGCACTGCTTATATTAAGTCAAAAGTGGAACCCACCACGATGTGTGTCAATTACTGTTCAGAGGAGCACAATGCCAATTGTCCATTCAATAGCCCACTGTATGTAACAAAAAGGAGCAAAGAGCTAAGACTAAGATGACGTGTATGAACCCTGAAGACATGCCAAGTGAAAGACTGCGGACAGACAAGGCTCACAGATTGTATGACCACACTTATATAAAGTACTTAGAATAGACAAATCCATGGAGACAAGATGCAGATTAGTGGTTGCTAGGGCTCAGAGCACGGGACAGCAGCAGCTGACCACTCACATACGTGGTTTTCTTTATGGAACACTGAAAATGTGCTGGAACTAGATGGTGTGGTGGGGTACACAATCTCCCAAATCACCGGAGGCCCTCAGGTTGCCCATTCTAGGATGGGGACTACTTTGGCAAGGTAAGTGATAACTGAATAAGAAGACACACAAAAATGTAATGAGCTACTTAGACATTTGCTTAAAATAGATTTGTGAGTTTTGTAAGTTGCTAAAAAGATTGAGAAGTGTTATGTAACATGAGATGAAGTAACACCCTCTGTTCTCTGATGTCAGCTTGGGGCTACCCCTCCAGCTCTGCCATCTAATCTGGTCCTCTTGAACTGACGCCACTGTGGCAGATGTTTGCTACTTTCCATGTAAAAATAGCACCGGGCTACTCTTCTGGTTCCAGTCAACACAGCCAGTGTCCCAACAGCCTTCCAGAGCGATCTTCCAGCTCTACTCCTGTCTCCACGCCCTAAGCCTGCTCCCTTGTGGTAATCACCTCTCTCTCCAAATGACCTCCCAGGAATCTCTGCCTCCTCCCAACAGGACCAGTGGTACATTCTCTCCACACAAACACTTCCTTTATTACTGAGGAAGTAATTGGAAAATATGGACTATCGAAAAAATTTACACACCAAAGAAAACTTTAAATGCAGTGGTAGTCAATGATACTGTCTCTTCCCCCCTCCTTTGTTTTTAAAAATATTATTATATTAACTTTTATGTTTATGTACATCTATTCCCTAGCCCCTGAGTGGAGGTCAGAGGACAACTTAGGAGAGTTGGCTCTCTTATTTTACCTTGTAGTTCTGGGTATTGAACTCAGGTCCTCCAGTGTGGTAGCAAGCACCTTACCCATTGAACAAGCCCGCTGCCCCTTTTTCATTTTGGAAACAGGTTCTCATTATACAATATGGGCTTGGCCTGGAACCATTTAAGTAGACTAGGCTGATCTTGAATTCAGACCTGCCTGCTTTGCCTCCTAACTGCTGGGATTAAATGAGGGTGCCACCATGCCAGCCTGATTTTTTTGTTGTTGTTTTCTTAGAGACAGAACTGTATGTAGTGTAGGCTGACCTTGAATGTGGAGTCCGGCCTTAAACGTTTTATCCTTTTTGCCTCTACGTCTCAAGTACCAGGTTAGTCATGAGCCACCATGCCTGGCTATCTGTGATAGATTCCGTCAAGTTGGTAATCAATACATTTCCAGTAAGGCAAGCCGGGTCACCAAGGAAAGGCTGCAGCTTCTCACCTCAGCACCACTACCACATGCATCAAACTCAAAGACATACTTGCTTTCTTGTAAAAAAAAAAAAAAAAAACAAAAACCATATATATATACATAAACACACACACATATATACATACACATACACACACACACACACACACACACACACTTTACACCTGAGAAGGATATCAAGGTCAAAACAGAGTCAACAGGCTTGTGACAAACAATGCATGGTATGGCTGTGTGAATGACAATCGGTCAGACGGTGAAGCAGACAGTCAGACAGTTCAGTGGGTAAGATACTTGTCACACAAGTCAAGTACCTGAGTTCAATACACACAGACCACGTTCACATAGGTCTCTAATCAAGGGAAAGGGTGTGCTGTTACACAAAGGGAAGGCCAGGAAAGTCCCAGGAGCCTCAGCGATGTCTAGACACAGCTCCCTAGGGTTCCTGCCACTGAACTAAAAACATGGATTTTTGAACTTACCTGATAAATAAAAAATCTTAGTTCCAGGGAGGCCTGGTTAGAAGTTTCCACAGTTTACACTTACTAGTCAATCAAGTCAGATTATAGCTTGTTAAATCAGGTAAGTTATTAATCTATATACACTCTTAGACCAATATATCTTTAAAAATCCTATCCACTAACTAGACTTCTGATACATCAAAATCAGTTTACACTTTTCTCTGGCAAACAATTTCCCAAGCACCATTTCTTAAGCTGCTCTTGGGTACGTCTGTGCCATGGCCAAGTGACTGTACCCTGCAGGAGCAAGTTCGTGAGGTGTGCCACTGATTCCAGGGTAGTACCTTTCTGCTTTACATCAGTTACAGTGAGACTACTTCCTTATGTATCCAGAGCAACACATTCATAGCAATACGTGAAATTTTACTGCACTGACCACAACCCAGACAGGCACAAACCACGTCAACTGTGTCATATTCACACAAGAATATGGACTTGATATTTAGTCCATATTCTGCACGGGCTTGGATTAATCAATGTGAATATCGTCATTATGTATCAGCACTGTTAAAAGCCTAATTGAGTCGGGCAGTGGTGGCTCATGCCTTTAATCCCAGCACTTGGGAGGCAGAGGCAGGTGGATTTCTGAGTTTGAGGCCAGCCTGGTCTACAGAGTGAGCTCCAGGACAGCCAGCGCTACACAGAGAAACCCTGTCTCTGAAAGACCCCCGAGGGGACCCTACCTTAAGTTTGACCGGTGCTCACCCACAGACACACGAGAGACCTCCTTGATGCAATTGCATAAGGTAGTTTAATAGCAAGGGCCCTTGGGTTGAAACCCTTCCCACGCAGGAGACAAGGGATTTTGACCCTGAACCCCAGAGGCTTGGGCTATTTATGGGTAGGGGTAGGGAAAGGCGGGAAAGTTTGGCACAGTTACACACGATTGGTTATTTCAAGTATCAGCAACTTGCAGAGGCGGCAGGATGGCTAGTAATCCCGGACCTCCCAGAAAGGGAGGGAGAGAGAAGTAAACCCCGGATGGCCCATTACTCACTTGGGCTAGTTTGAACTTGTCTGGGACATGCCTTTTTATTTTTCTTTTGGTCACTTTGCCCCTGGAGGGAGCATGTCTGTTTTAAGCTGTTTTCAAATTTTATTTTCACAGTCTCAAAAAACAAAACAAAACAAAACAAAAGCCTAATTGAGACAAAACCCAGAGGAAGTGGGTCTCCCAGGAGCTCTAACCCAGGCAGTATCTCAGGTAAGGAGACAGCAACACCTGCCCCAAACAGGGAGTAACTGGGACCCACTAGGACCCAGGAAGTCACTTCTGGCCTGGAGCTCTGGTTCCTTCCGGTCTGTGCCTGAGCACTGAGCAGATTTTGGGCCTCAGCTCTAACCCCAGTAGCAACACCCACCCCACACAGTTCTGACACAACCAAAATAAATAGGAAAGACAGGCTTCAGTCAGAGACAGGGCAGGTAGCACTAAGGAGATCCAGATGGCGAAAGGCAAGCACAAGAACATAAGCATCAGCAACCCAGGGTACTTGGTATCATTAGAACCTAGTTCTCCCACACAAGAAAGTCCTGAATTCCCCATATCACCAGCAAAGCAAGATTCAGATTTAAAGTCACTTCTAATGATGATGATAGAGGACTTTAAGAAGGACATAAATAACACTCTCAAGGAATTTGAGGAGAACACAGGTAAATAGGTAGAAGCCCTTAAAGAGGAAACACAGAAATCCCTTAAAGAATTACAAGAGAACACAACCAAACATGTGAAGGAATTGAACAAAACCATCAGGACATAAAAATGAAAGTAGAAACAATAAAGAAATCACAAAGGGAGACTACCCTGGAGATAGAAAACCTAGGATAAGCCTAACTGAATAGAGCATGTTATGAACTTGCAGCAGGATACTGCTTTTCAACATTCATACCATGGGTCTGCCGTACTTGGCAGACATGAGGCCGTTCCCATCACCCTTCCCCCCACTTCTGCCCCAAGGGGCAGAAATAAAGGAAATACACAGCTTGAGGCTATATACACTTTAGGCTGTGAGAACAGTACAGAATCTGGTGACGTTAAAAAAAAAAAATCAGGCACAACAGAAAAAACATTTGAGTAAATCAAGACTGGAACAGTAGCCAAGGACACTTGTCAGTCACAGTTCAAGGCTGACTTTCTTTTGGAACTGGTTCCTGACATCTAACCCTTAGGACAATTAAAACAAGCACCATCTCATGCAGTGTGCTGGCAAGGGAACCAGGAACCTAGCTTTTTAAATTTGTAGCATGCTCTGCCTCCATTCCAAGTAGAGAATGCAGGTTGGAGAAAGCAGGAAATACTCAAGTGTCCTTTGCCAGGAGGCTATTAAGTTTTGTTGGTCCAAAGGTAGCTACACTCCTACTCTGCTTCCTGTGGAGATGATTCATGCCTCTGGGGGAAGGAGAGTGAGCCTGAGGCAGGAAAGAATCTTGAATGGCCTCTAGGTGCTTTGACAGCTCATTCTGAGTTGTGAGCCTCCTCCACCTCACCCCTGTGCCATCAAAACACACCTGCTACAGTTTCCACACAGTCTAATTAGGGTGACGGAATGCAAGGAGGGCTCAGACATTAAACAAACACCTCAAAGGAGCCCATTTTCTTTTTAACCCAGCAGGATACTGGCTGGCAGCTTTGGTGTAGTGTGTTTCTTCTGTGAAAGGCAAATATTCTTTTAGAGTAGTTGGACCCTTGGAGTCAAGACAAAAAGCACTGCAAAAAGCTCATTTACATGCTCAGAGCTTCCTAGAGAGAAGATGCTGCCCATCTCTGGAATTGAAGCAATCTGTCACTAGGGATATCTCTGAAAGTTACTGGCTACCCTTCCCTGGGCAGTCCCTTCCCAAAGTAGGTAGACAGAGGCAGACCTTCTTAAACTATATCACAAAGAATGGAGTAGAAACACACACACACACACACACACACACACACACACACACACA
>JANHMN010000007.1:7502003-7517082 GCA_030674055.1 Rhabdomys pumilio
CACACACACACACACACACACACACACACACACACACACACACACACCACCACCACCAGCAACAACAACAAATAACCAGAAGACCAGAAGAAAGACAAGACGCTCATGGTCAGGGGTCACCCTAGGGGCCACTCTCTCCTCTGTCATTCATCCTGGGGCTTCTGTCGAATCTTACAGCATGGAGAAAAGCGCACTGGACACGTGTAACATGACAGGAAAGTGTTAAGTGTAACCAACCCTTTATTTTCAAAGATCCTATCTTAGAATGCCCAAGCCTTCACTTCCCTGTGAGAATTGAGAACAAATACACACAAATGCCTAAGTTTTCCACTTGAAGAAAAATAAGGTATTCAAGAAGCGTAGTGAAAAATATTTTCCAAGAGAAACGTATGGAGTCAGCACACCTCTGAGCCACAGCAGTAGCTAGGATGAATGGAGTTAGAGTTTATCTACACTAACTAATGAACTATCTGTTCCTCAAAGTGTCAGCCACTGAGCTACTCAACAGGCAAACAGCATTGACATCTCTTTGTGAGGAGCATGACTCTTATACATCTCCATGGCAAGTCTTTCTCAGTGCACACTACTCACTAATAAATGTGTAATAGTGACGAAATATGGGAATATTATTGCTTCTAATTTACTAGAAGGTAATTTGAAATTAAAAAAATTAAATCTTTCTATATTTATATTAACAACAAAAAATATAATTGTAAGGGTCCGAATATTTTGTTGTTGTTGTTGTTTTTGTTGCTGTTTCTTTCTTAATAAAGATTATAAGAAACTTTGAAAGTAATCCAAAGTAAGGCTTGGTCCAACAATTATTTTTAAGTGCAAGTTAAATTTAGATAGCAAAAGGAGGTATAGATACATAGCTCCCCATATGTACATCTATGTGAGCTTCTAACTGATAAAGAGAAACGTTAATTAATGAAACATTTCAATCAAGCAAGAAACGAAACTGAAAGTGGCCTTAGACATTAGTTTCCACCTACAAAAACTTCCTATACCAGAGTCTCTGTGTCTTCAACCTTCCGCCACCTGATAAATTAGGTCAGTGTGTCAAAAAAGCAAATGTGTTAGAAATACAGAAGACCCAGCTTCTAACCTTCCAAATACACATAATTTACATTTTGTATGATAAATATACCGTTATTCCCTCTAAAACTAAAAGTTTACAAAAATATAGTTACTCTCTGATTTCAAATTCTACTGTCTTCTAATCAAAATTCACCCAGTGTTCCTGGGAGCTGGTGAGATGACCACTGTTTTCTACTTTGGATAGAAAGCTCATCAATGAAGTGTCATACGAACAGTGTTATGAATATGAGGGCACAAGGGTGTCCTATCCTGAAAATTTTTTAAAGCTACTTCCCCTGACAAGGCCAAAAGTGCTACGTTAAATTCCACTTAAGAGACAGAACGCTGTGTCCTTGAGAGGTCAGTGATGGGCTCAGTCTCCTCATTCAGGAGACCTTTTCCTTCCCAGGCATTGTTTCTGTATGCCTTTGGTCTGCTCTTCTGAGATGAGATTAGTCCATGCTTAGTCTCTGCTCTGTCTCTCGTCTCTAAGTTTGCCCAACTTTTGACACCAAGCCTATCACTGGGGCTTCTATAGTTCCCCACCTATCTTCCCACTCCCTGATCTCTCTGTTTCTGTCCCCTTCTCTGTTTCAAAGGAGCCTTGAAGTGGGAACATGCTGTAGTTTGTTACCTTACCCCAGGCATGGAACCATGAATCCACATGGACTCATCTTCACAAATCAGAAACGTCAAAGCTACCTGTACTTTTTTACACGCCAACCCCCCTGTCTAGCACTCTCTCTCTCTCTCCCTCTCCCTCTCCCTCTCCCTCTCCCTCTCCCTCTCCCTCTCCCTCTCACCCGCCCTCTCTCCCCCTCCTCCTCCCCCCTCTCTCTTTGCTAATTATTTACTAAACACTCACTGGGCCCCCAGGCTCCATTAATACTCCTGAGGGTACAGCAATACAAAAGCCCAAACCCCTTGAGCTCATGGAGTAGACAAGTGGTTAGAGACAGAAAATCAGCCAAATAAGTAGGGGACGCAGCGTGTTGGGTAGTGATAAATCTTGACAACTTGATTTTGAAATATTCACCAAATTCTTTTCTAGACTTTTCACCATCTTGACACCACCAGTTGATCTAATATATATTCATTTTTTATGCCATCTATTGGAATCGTATATCTTGTTAGCTAAAAATCCGCTCTTTTTCTAACATTCATGTTTTGTCCTTTAGTGAAAAGGACCTTTGAATGTCACCAGGGCAGGTGACACTCACTCACTGCCTGCTGTCCATGAGGCCCTAAGGCTATCACAGTTGTCACTTAATCCTAAAGTAAGCCTGCTGACTGCTTTATTGTCTAGTTCTTCTACTAGATGGTCATCTCCAGTCAGACTTCTACTCAGTAGCATGTGTCTGCTATTTGGTACCTGAACCACACAGACTTTGCATAACTAATCATTTTGCAATGAATGAAATCTACTAATGTTTAACAATTTTCTGGCAAAAAAAAAAAAGGGAGATAATTTTTTTTATGGCTCTAAATTCCAAACTAATAGACAACTCTAATTCTGATTCTTGCTACAAGAATTGGCATTCATTATGATAAAGGTTTTTAAAAGAGATTCCCATCAAGTATATTTCAGGTATGTATATGTTTGGTTTTGTTGATATTTGTTTATATATATTTGTATATATTTATTTATATTGTATCTATATTTTTATTGACACAAGAAATAAAACAACACATTATGTTACTCTATACAAAGGATCTGGAGTGGATCGAGTCTTTACTAATCTCACATACAAATATTTGATTTTATTCTAAAAATGTATAAACAATGCTAATATAGAATATAAGTTTGCCTAGACTATAAGCTGTGTGTTTTTCTGAGGTACAGGTGGAAGACATAATTAGTCTTCACAAACATCTAGTTCCATACTTCTATAGATACAAATATAGCATAAAGTCATTAGTTGTAACACCTACAAACAGATGTTGTTACCATCGATGGGTCAAGCACACGGGAAGTGCCATCTCTATTCCGTCTGCCCTTCTCTGTTACAGTGATAGAATACCATTCTACCTAGCAGAGATTTAATTCAGTTTGCATCCCCAAGTGACTACATGGAACAAGGGTACTCTCTGCCTGTCTCCAGGTGTCTTTCAGTAAGCAGATAATAGACATATATTGGGCCACTGACATACTGAATACGATTAACAGCATGACAAAGTTTAAACACAGCCTAATTTGTATCCAAAACAATGACAGGCACCTATGCAGTGTCCTTGTGTCCTAATCTATATCTTAAATGATGACAGGCACCTATATAGTGTCTTTGTGTTTCTGTTGAGTGAATATATGACTGATTTTAAGTCATCATATAAACAGTTCTTTATCCAGTTACTTAATCTATTACTTCCTTTATTCTCTCCTCAGGAATACTGTCTCAAACTGTATAGTTGACTATATATTACATGTTAAACAATCCCTATAGCCAGTGTCTATCAGTAACAGTAGTTTCACTAAAACCTCTAGGAAGTGAAATCATTACTGCCTCACAATATGAAGGCAATATTTTCTAAGAGATGTCTGATTAGTTTCTTTCTAATGATATCCAATCATTGTATTGTGCGCTATTAAAAATACTTCTTGAATACATTGTATTCACTGTGTATTTTGAAAGACAGTGTGTAGATACCACAGCTAGAGAAGTTATAGCTTTGCTATAAAACCAGAGAGAAGATTGAGGAGGCAGAGTAGAAGACTGCTAACATGGAAGGTTCCATCCAAACTGCCATGACTGAACTCCAACACTCCGGCTCTCAGTGGTTGACCTCCAGCAAGCAACTTTGGCCTTCTGACTACTCTTTCTCATTTGGAAACTTGGAAAGAGATCAGCAATACCTTAGAGGTCTACTATGTATTCTAGTAAATAAAACATACAGGGAACAAATACATGGAACTCAGAGGCACAGTAAATGTCACTTGTATTATTGCTGGTGACTCTCTGGATTAAGAACACAACCTGGGATGGACTTTTGATCCCACCACTTTCTGGGACAATGTCTATGACCTCTTAAAGCCCCAGCTGCCCTGCACTTTTCCTTTGAAAATCTTGTATTTTAAAACATTCTTTTTAGTAGAGCATCTATATGTGTCTTTTCAAAAAACTTATTCATATTTTAAATTATGTGCACGACTGTGTATCTGTGAGGATGTGTGAGTGAGTATGGGTGCCCACAAAGGCCAAAAGAGGATATTCGATACCCTGGAATGGGTTACAGGTGAATGTGAGCTTCCTGATACTGGTGCTTGGAACCAAATTCAGGACCTCTGCTGGAGAAGTACACATCCTCAAAGCACTGAGCCGCCATCTCTCCAGATCCAGCTTCCGAGCTTTAAATGGAGAACTCTTGAAGTTATTGAGTAGATCAAGTAAAAAAAAATAAAAAAATAAAAATAAAGACTCGAGCCCAAACCCAGTATCACAATGCCTACTGAATTACATGTTCTGCAGAAAAATCAAGTTACAGAAAGAAAAGAGTACATAAGGCAAAGAAAAAAGACAAAAATGACAGTGAGGCATATCCACCAGTGGCAGTCCCCAAGGACTGCCAAATCCAGCCATAGCTTAACGAATGGAAGTGAGAGAAAGGGAAGTCCTCCAATCTCCAGCTTGTGGGTCCAAGCAGGATGCCACCAATCAAGGAAGACCACAGATACGGCATCCAATGACTCCAATTCTAGCAAGAGCTCCCATTCAATGTTTGTTTTTTTTTTTCTCTTTTAAATAATATCAATAAAGTGACACTGTAGAAGTAATATTATTACTTGTGAAATTTGGGGCTGTGCATTGATAAAGACTTCCTCAGTCTCCCTAACTCTGACTCTTTTTAAAGCCCAATAGGAAAGAAGCAAAGAAATATAATATAGAAAAAGTCTAAAGTTACTTGGGGGAGTTCATTTTACAAAAGGAGACACTGACTTCTTTTCACCTTGGAGTGCTAAAAATAGCAAACTTACTGTTTCTTTCAATAAGACAAGATAAATGGAAAGAAAACTCAGAATACTAAAATAGAATGATAAGAAATCAAGGCATCTAATAAGGTGAAAACCACAATATTTAACTTTAAAAATAAAGTACAAATAAAACCTCATTTATATTTAATTTGGAGATTATTATTTCAACTAATTAGAAACAATGATCAAATGTAACTTTCTCTTCATGCCAGTTTCTATACTTAAGTTAATTTCTTTTGTTAATAAATGATAAACCTAAGAGGGCATTGTACTAAGAATTCCTCAATATTAATCTGTTAGAAATTGACTTCAGGAGAAGAAATGCAATTCTATTTATTTTTAAGTTGAATGGGTCTATACTATAAATTAAATACCTTAAGAAAATAATATTTGTAATATACAACTGAGACTATTTATTTATGAAAAGTTAGATACTTACAATATCTTCTATTATCTCTTTGATAGCTGCCACAGCTAAGATAAATAAGAGAGGAACGAGTGTGGTGTAACGACCGGTCGGCGACACATCAGGAATTTGCTGAATAAGAAAAAAAGGCAAGATAATTCCAATGAGAACCATAACGCTTATTAAAAAAAAAAAAAAAAAAAAAAAAACTAAAAGAATAATGTCACAGGCTCTTCTAGAACATTCCTCATTGATTTGACTAGTGACTAGGTGAAGATCTGGAGAACAAGTTAAGTTGCTTCATGGTAAATACACAAGCATATACAGCTAGTAAAGGGTAGGATTATAAAAAGATAAAGCAGCATATAATATAATAAAAGATATCACCATCAAAGTGTCTTAGAAATGCAAGAAATATCTGATCTGTAGAAATGTCCAAACAGTTTAAGTAAATCAATCATGAAATAATGTTTATTTCATGATCTCTTTATGCTATCTAAATCAGACAATAATGTTTGGAGCCAGAAAGAAGATGAGATGGACACAGCCCAATGTTAAGAGTAGTTACCTCTGGTGCTGGCATAATTAAACTTTTTTTTATGCTTTGCTGGATTTTTCAACTCCTTTTGCTAACAGTAAACATTTGCTGCTTTTTAAAGCATTTTTTTCCCTTTAATCATCTATAACAACTAACTTCAGTGGTCATTTTTCTAAGTGATAATTGTTATAGTGGGCTGTTTAGTATTGATCCTTTCACTGAAGTAGAGGTAGCCGGATAATTTAGGTCTCTCCTCTCTTCCACACCTAAAATGAACACTTCTTGCCATAGAATTTATGGGCCATATCGCATGTGTGGATAAGCCTGAACCCAAAGACTTGGAGAAGTGCAGAAGACCTGACCCCGTAAGCATGCAGCAGCAGTTCTGAAACCCAGGAAGACCAGTTAACCTCTGCCTTTCTATAAGCCTCAGGGGACTGGTGGCGGCTTTAACAACGCATTTCCCACTTCTTACACACTTGGCTTCAAACAGAGGTTGGAGGCTAGATGGAACTTTACCTGGAGCAGGGCAATAAAGAGAAAGAACGAATTAGCCGCTCTTCTGAACTGAGAATAGAGGAATCTCGGAAGGAATGTGATCACGTTGTATTTTGCAGTACTAGAAAGCAAAATAATAAATAAATAAATAAATAAATAAATAAATAAATAAATAAAAAGAAGCATAAAGCTTAGACCCTCCCACAATCAGCACCCACCCATGTTCTCAAAGTCCTGTTCCCACCACAGGAGTAATCAGATGACAACATTTGTGGACAGTTTCAAATTTGGAAACCATAGTGAGGGGTCGTAAATGAAAAAGAGGGAGAGAGGAACTGTTGAAATGAACATTGAAGACTGGATGTATAGGCTTGGCTTCTTTTTCTATAACATTCTTTGTCTGTTCCGGTCTGTTATCATGCCGAACAGTACTAGGAGTAGCTCGCAAAGGGCACCTTTAGATAAGATACTGGACTTCCACATCAACAGAAAAACGTCAGCCTTTAAACAAGACCAGATGGTGCAAACAGCTTCCAGACAAGCCAGCAAACAGCTTTTGCTGCTGTTCTAAGCTACACTCTACAGCCAAGCTAGGAACAGGGTGAGGACTCTATACTGTCCAGAATCAGTAAGACATGAGATACACTGGTATTGGAAACATCTAGGCTTTCCTCTTGCTGCTAAACAGAGGAGAGATTAAAAACATATGCCATACTCTTCAACAGAGATACTACTAGAAGACCTATAATTTTGCAAATATTTGTTTTAAATGGGTACATCTCAAATCTGGAAAATCCACCCTATGGAAACACCAGGATAGCAGCTGAGGTACTCGTGTGGCCAATGGCGACTCAAAACCTAGTGCTTATGTGAGATCTTTTCCTGATTGTTGGAATAAAAACCGTAAGAGATGCAGTAAGGAAGACATTCTTGAAGCATGCTGTATTGTACATACATGCGGTATCACAGCTATCAAAACCCACACTTTACGACTCAAGTTTAAACAAACAAACCAAACCCCCAAAAGTTCTCGGTATAGAGTTGCAAAAATTGTTTCTAAGCTGTTAAAAATTGGTATGCAAAAGCAATACACCATTCCATGAACAGGTTTAGAAAGATAACAAGTGCCCAGGGGCAGCTTTGATTATTCAAAATCACTAGAGTATAGGTGCTTGTCCCTTCTGCTCCTACATACGACCAGGGTCTTACTTTTTGTTTTTATCCTTTTCTTTGCTTTTTCTTTGAGATGCTGGCAATTGAGTCCAGAGCTTTATAAAGGCTAGACAAAAGCATTCTGCCAGGAGCCACACCATAGCCAGTGTTTCTTTCATGGATAGAAAACAGAGAAACAGCAGATGCTCCTAACTAAACTGAGAGCTCCTTGTAGGCAGAGCTCCTCTTCTTTTCCTTTCTCCCTCCCTCCCTCTCTGAAATAGGTTTTCACTATATAGCTCTGGTTATCCTGGAAGTCACTATGTAGACCAGGCTGCCCTCGAATTCACAGAAATCCAGCTGCTTCTGCCTCCAGAGTGCTGGGATCAAAGGTGTGCGCCAGCATGCCTGGCATGCGTTTCCTTCCCACGCACACCACCATGGCCTCCCCAGCCCTCCCTACCTGACATGGTTGTTGCAGAATTTTGTCAGCTGAGGCTGGTTGATAAATATGGTTCTCACTTCCTCCTGATCGGCCAGAGAGGTCTTCTCTGAAACATCATCTGTCTTCTCATAACCTGAAAGACACACACTTCTTAGTGGATGAGAAGTGTTTCCTTTTATTACCCTTATCCAGACCAAACCCACACTTCAAATCTATCCTACAGTGTGATGCTCTGACAAGCTACAGGCTGCCCCTTATTGGTGGGGTTTCTTTTACAACAAAGAGTATAAAGTACATATAAAATTTTTGTTAGCAGTGCCATTTAACATTTATGTAAAAAAGAACCCTTCAGGAACAATAGTGTTTATTCATCTTTCCTAATACAAATGCCCCACTTGGTCTCTTCCATTTCATAAGAAGATAGCCAAAAGTCAAAACTTTTGGACTAGTTTATGTGATAGTTTAAGTAAAACTCAAATAAAGTGATCTAAAGTACATTTTAAAAGTTAAACATGTTGAGTATTTCTGTTTCATTTTGGACAAAAATAGAAAAAAAATTAAATATTAAAGTTTAAGTAGGCAATCCTTGAAATGATCCAACTAGGTGCACTCCTCTACTCGCTCCAGTTAGAAGCAGGATTCCTAACTTCATTCTCAGATCACCATAAACCTGTTATGCCACCCCACTGTCACTAGAACAGTGCAGTGGTTCCCATGTGGATCCTTGCAGCAAGACTGATCACACCAAACAAAACAAAACAAAACAACAACAACAAAAAAAACACCTAACCAATAACAACAACAAAACAAACAAACAAACCGACAGACAGACAAGAAAATTTTTAAATGGTGCATTGTAATTCCTAGTGAAAACTGGGGTATTGGGGCTGTTGCCAAGACCTTAGATCTGGTCTCTGGCACCACAAACAAAATAAAGCAAGCAAACAAACCAACGGGATCTAATTAAGCTAAACCCTGCTCTGCAGTGAAAGGACAACAGAAACACTGCATCTGAGAAGTCTATTTGTTTCCTTTTCCTCCTTTCTGTGCCTAGTCTTTCCTTAAAGCATGCTGGCTTGTGGCCTTCTGAAGTGTCCTGCCCTGCAAAAGCCAGCAAAACTGCTCTGGGTCCACAGCCATGTGCAGCGACTCCTCCCCCACTGCCCACTTACCAGGAGGTTTTCTGACTCTCTGCTTATGAGTCAGCCTCTCCCTACCAGAACAGGAGCTGCCTGGAGCCATAGATGGTGGGTTACTCATCTCGACACCAGTTAGCAAACAGCAGGTATTCAACAAATGTTTGCCCAATAGACACACCCCAAACGGCATAGAAGTAGTGGCCTCCGCAGCTCTATTTTGAAGCTTCTCCACCCACTGATAAAGATACTAATGATAACCAAGAGCTAGTGACAAATGGTAACAGCAAGCTTGCCTATGGGACACAGAGATATTGGGAGTAGGAGACCCACTGAGGTGCCACAGTAGAGCAGGGAAGATGCAGGGTAGGGATGGACCAGACATCACGCTGACTAAGCACTCAGGCCAGCTCAAAGAAGACTTTCCATTGCTGAGAAAGCAGTATGAAGCCTACTCTCTGCCTGGCAGGAAGCCACTAAGAGCTTTCCAGGATCAGAGTTACATTTTATCCTCATTGTCTTGAAGGTCACAGCTAGCTCCAAGGTAGGCTCCATCATATGCATTTTTCAGTTTTAGAAACATTTTTGTTTTTTTTTCCCCACAGTTGTGGTCTATTACTATATCATATTTTAGATACAACACAAGCTTAATCCCCGACTTTTGTATTATCCGAATTTCACATGGGAATTGGGAGACGGATCATCTGGTGAAGCTCTTGCTGCGCTCAGGTGAAGGCCTGAGTTTAGATCTCCAGAAATCAAATAAAGGCAGAGCAGCCATGGCAATGCACGTATAATCCCAGCATGCTGGAGGCAGAGACAGGATATGCCAAGAGCCAGCTGACAAGCTAGACAGGCCGAATTGTCAAGCTTTGAGAGCAAGTGGGAGACCCTGCCTCAACATATTAGAAGGTACAGATCGATGAGAAAGACATTCCTTCGTACCATCTTTACATGGGACTTTCCTTTACAGTTGTGCGCTTTTGAGAGCCTGGCCCTGGGTTATTTTTTCCAAGGAGTGATGGATCAGTCCTCCTGAGAGATTTGGACTAGGGTCTCATATGGTATGTAAGTAGGATCCATATCATATGTCCATCCCCCTTCAAACTAAATTTGTACTCAAGAATTCCTATGGTATTCTCCTGGGTCAAAGGGAATGGAATATAATTTTTTTATTTCTTACACAAGAACCTGGGTAACTAAAACAATTCTAGTGGATTAGCAGAGGTCCTAAGAAAATTAGACAAAGAACTTCTCTAAAAGAGTCTGCGTCTAGAATGATGACATATTCCTAAGGGTAGGACCTTTGAAAGGGCTGGAGAGTTCAAGGTGTAGGTGACTCAGCTGTTAGAGAAAAGGCTGAGCAGGATAGATGTATTTGAAGCTGGGTCACGGAGAACTCTAAGAGCTCTGAGATGCCCTGGCCAAAAGTGATACTGAGCTCTAAGATTCACTAATCAAAAGTGATACTGAGATCTAAGATGCACTGATCAAATGGGGTAACTGAGTCTGAGATGTGTTGACCAAATGTAACACCAAGAGAAGGATTTTTTTTTTCACTAAGAGTAAACAATGAGAACCTCAGGAAGCAAGAACTATTGGGGTCTCCTCCACTCTCCCAGAGCACTGCCATGGAGCTTAGCAATGGCATGCAGAATCTACACGGATGTGAAGCTATAACTCTCAACTTATCTAAAGGCCAGAGATGGCACATACCACCTTATATGATGGTATATCTGATCCCCTACTGTTAGTTCGAGAAATGCATAGGCCTCATAACCTCAGACATCTGCAGGTGTCTGTTGTGGTCTAGGAGTCACTCCATAAACAAACATCGATCTCAGGCAGACAGGGATGGCTTATTGAATGTACACTCTAATAATGGTCATATCAGGACCACAAAAAGGACTTGGGTGCCTAACTGTGGTACTAGTCTGCTCTCAGGACCGACTTTTTATAGGAAAAACTAGATTCAAAAGTTTAAAAGGCAAAGAGGGGATCAGTACTACATTTTGACTAACAAGATAAAGTATTATCAGCCAACCTTTATGCCGAGTAGTCCTGAGTGAGGTAAGAGGGGTGGTGGATGGGTGGTGAACAGGGGGATTTCAGAACATTGAGATAACAGAGCATGAGTAGCATAATGATAACTTTTTGGCTTATTGGTAGCATTCTTCAGTGTCAGCCACAAAAAACCACAACGAGCTCATGTGCAGGTCCAGGAGGTTCTGCCTGGTGATCAGCTCTGACCCAAGCCATAGCAGTTCATACTGACCTTTAATTCGATGGGTCCTACGTAAAGCTTTGTGGAATCCCTTAAGATGAACAAACCCCAGGGTGCATAGTACAGTATGGAACAGGATATGTGAGCAGCATGACTTTGATCTGAGTCAAGTTGTTTTTCTGTGTCAACGACTGGCAGGCATGTTGCAGCGACAATATGAAATAGCTGGAAGGTATGGAACAAAATGGCTACAACTATTCTGGGGGTCGGGGTGGGAGGTCAGACCACAACGGTGTCTGAGGGAAAGACCTAGAACTTTGCCAATATGGAAATCAAGAGTTTGTAACTATTTTAATTGGATTGAAGATCATTGTAGACAATGGCAGGTCTGGATATATCAGTAAGCCATTAATCAATATTTCATCAAAAAAAAAAAAAAGAAGAATCAAAGCTCTTATTTGAACCACTTTGAGGGTAGTGGGTCATATTCTGACCTCATCCTTATACTGGGTTAGAGGTCAGAACACATTCTCTTCATGTAATTTGATAGCTATCCAATGCACACCAGGCAAATGATTTTTAAGTGTCTGTGTTGTTTTGTTGTTAAGGTAGGGTCTCCTGTCATCTGGCCTTGAACTTGCTGTTTCTCAGAGAGTGACCCTGAGCTTCTTATCTTCCTGCCTCATTTCCTGGACCCAGATCACCAGTCTGTACAGCCTTACTTGGAGAAAATTTCCATCATCAGTCATGAAGGCCACATAAAGAGCTGGGTGGTACCTGACTCAATTCTTAGTGTATATGGTGGTAAAGGCAATCCAAGACAAAAATTCCTCTCTTCTCAACACTAGAGGAGTCAAACTAAGGTGACATGGGGATATCATGTTCCTTTCCACACACAGTTCCATCTCTGTTTTAAGGACAGAAATTATACATCCCTTAGGAGTTTTATGTCTCATAGGAGTTGGTTAGTAATCCAGGGGGGCTTGTTTGACATCTTAGTGATGTGTTCATTTAAGCCATTAAACTTACTAGCATTTCTTAATCTACCTGTCCAGACTCCTATGGACTCCTGCCACCTACACAGAAAGCAGGAGGAAGTTGATGAAGCCGCTGCTTTAGGATGAGTTCCTAGGCAGGCCCTCTCAAGCCTGCCTCTGTTTTGAAGCCACACTAACGGTAAAACTGGCTTGGAGAAAGACATGCGTCTTTATCACGCTCTCTAGTATGCCTTGTAGCTTTCCCTACTATAAAATTGCACAGAGGGCACACAACACTCATACAGTCAATAGAAATCGACCCTGAAGCATTGATTTACTGTTTCTGGGACCTATTTTCTCTAGGTTAGTACCAATAAGGTCTGGATTGAACTCTAAAACCAAAATCCCATTGAACGTATATCTGGTAAATGTCAGCAAACAATAAGATGTATTAGGTGGTTACTCTCATTAGCATCCTAATTTTCAAAACAGAAATATTGTATGTCTATCTCCTGGAATAATTGGTATGAGAGAGTTTATAAACAAAGTACTTATAAAATGCTTGGAATTTGATATATATATCAAATTCAAGCACAATAGACTATATTGTGTATATAGTATATATGTATATATATTGTGTATACTATATATATGTATATATATATAGTCTATTGTGCTTGAAACATGAGCAGTGATGAGTGAATTCAGATGTTGAGTCTCAGAGAAGGGGAGGCTAGCACAATGTCTCAGAGTGGTGATACCTCCCCAGTGTAATTGTGAGTCCATCTGCTCCCATTGCTTTACACGAGCCTTCAGTCGTCGTGATGAGCTAGCTCAGAAGTGAGCAAAACCAGATCAGCAATATGCTGAGAATAGATCTCTTTCTCAGAAGTAGATCCTTCAAACTTTTAAGATGTATAAATCCAAAGTTGTTCATAAATGTATGATGTGGGACAATGTGACAGGAACTAGAGGAACTAATGTCACAACAGCAGAAAGGCTGACTGAGCAATAGACCCCAAAGGGTTCCCTGCTTCCTGTAAAGGCATCAGAGTTCACAGTAATCCTCAGGAGCCCAGGCAAGTGGTAAGGGATGGTAGTGTCTTTTAATGGCATAGGTTGAATAAGCCAGTGAACCATGGATCCTACAGTACCGTTTCTACACTGACAGAAACCTCACAGCCAAGCTGATTCTCCTAAGTTGGCCTATCTGAAAAGACAAGTGAGTCACCACATGCCTCATGAGAACAAAAGCAACTCAGCCACTGGTGACTGGATGAAACAGGAATTCAACAACATTGGGTTTACACAATCTTTTCACTTAATCCCACATAAGGACAGATATATCCACAGGGACAAACTCTTCTGTCTGTTGAAGACCCTGGCAATGGGTTCATAATACTTCAGGTCTCTTGCTTACCACTCTCCCCCAGAGCTGCCAAGGTAGCTCACTCGGCCCTGTCTAAATGCCTTCTCCAAATTCAAACTGACATCTAATCTTTGAATGGAACTCGAACCAAAGGCTAGGAACCAATATATTCCTAGTAGATGGTGTTGCTCCTGTCATATGCTGGGGGAGGGGAGAGACAGAGAGAAGGCTGCTAGTGGAAGACTGACTTTCTGGAAGCTAGGATGAGGGTCTTAAAGCTCACACCCACAGTGACACACCTACTCCAACAAGGCCACAACTCCAAATAGTTCCATTCCCTGGGCCAAGCATATACAAACCATGCTTAAAGGGTTATCTCCTCAAATTCTAGGCTCCTAGAAGTGTATCTCACATGACTGTCAAGTACAGACATACAGATGAAAAGAAACAACTCCATAAATGACCAACTATACCAACATCACTGAACTGCCTCAAGTATTAATATATATATATATATATATATATATATATACACACACATGTATATATTTTATATGTCTATAACACATAATAATACATAAATAAAATATACATTACATATATTATATATACTTGCATATGTATATGCACATGTATATGTATTGTATACATATATAATATATAATCATTATATAATCTCAAACTGAACAGTGAGTTCTGCATTGCAAAAGGGATTTAGGTTTGCATTTATCACTTATATCTTTGCCCAACAGTGTAACAAACACACAGCACTACCGACGTGCATTTCTTCAGTTTAGTTTGGAGGTCCCAGATCTTTCAGGCACTCATTTCCAGGTCCGAGATGTTCAGCTAGACACTTGATAAATACAGATACGACCAGTTTCTTAAAACCAAACCAAAAAACAACTTTATCCTTGAGACTTTCACACAGGCATAAGATGGATCATGTGCATACCCACATCTTATTTCTTCTCTATAATCCTCCCAACATGTCCCCCCCTCCTCACTTCACCCTGACCCTCATAATACACTGAGTCCAATTAGAGCATGCATGCATGTGGAGCCATTCACTGGAACTGGCACACCTTCAACACAAATTGCTTCCTCCTCCCTCCTCAGTAAGGGGTGGGGCCTGGAAAGTACTTCCCTATCTGTACTGGAACTGATTAGACAACAGTTTTTACAGAGTGAACTGGCCAGCAGTGACCCTCCTTTCCTAAAGCTTCAGTTAATGTCGTTCTGGTTTGTGACTTTTTTTTTTTTTTTTTTTTTTTTTTTTTTTTTTTT
>JANHMN010000007.1:7517182-7534432 GCA_030674055.1 Rhabdomys pumilio
GAGACAGGGTTTCTCTGTGTAGTCCTGGTTGTCCTGGAACTCACTCTGTAGACCAGGCTGGCCTCAGAAATCCGTCTGCCTCTGCCTCCCAAGTGCTGGGATTAAAGGTGTGCGCCACCACTGCCTGGTGGTTTGTGACTTCTTAAAGCCACCAGAATCAAACCGATCTTCTAGAATAAATGGCTCTGGTGTGGGCACTAAATGATACACTGAAGTGGACAACGTGGTGGCTGAGATCTTAAATGTCCCCTTAAGGCCTTCTGTCAAAGGCCTGGTTGCCATTCCATGACAACAGTAGAAGGAAGGACATGTAAGTCTAGGGGGACATTGCTAGGTGATTAAGTGCTTACCTTTGAAGCTGGCTTGTTCTTCCCCTCTGTCTTTCACTTTCAGTCTCCCCCCTCCTCCCTGCCCCTACTTTTTCCCCCCTCCCCCCTTCTTCCTGCTTCCTCCTCCTGGCCTCTCCTTTGTTCTCTTGGTACTTGTTATAAGGTATGGATTCTTGACAGCATCTCTTCACAAACTTACCAGCATTTCTTTGACAGGAACTCTGTGCCATGGTACCCTGCTGCTTTACTGTGGGCCCAAAACGATGGGCCTAAGCAACCCTGTCCTGGAGAATATGAAACAGAAACCCAGATACCTTTGTTCCTTATTGGCTCATTGTCTCAAATACTTTATTCCAGCAACAGAAGGCTGACCAACACACCTTTTAGTTTTCTCTTTATTTTTTTTTTTCAAAGATGTATTTATTCTACATGACTACACTGTTGTTGTCTTCAGACATACCAAAAGAGGGCATTGGATTCCATTGTAGGTGGTTGTGAGCCCCCATGTGGTTGCTGGGAATTGAACTTGAGACCTCTGGAGGAGCAGTCAGTGCTCTTAACTGCTAAGCCATCTCTCCAGTCCACCTTTTAGCTTTCAAATGATAAGGCAGTATAGTGATTCAGTAATTTGGAGTTCTCGCCTCTAGCTATATTGAAGATATAAATTTAGTAATACCCTACTTGATCTGATTCGCAGCCAACATTAGAAGCTCTGTTTCCTGAATAATATCATAATTTCAACTAATGATAAAGATTACTTAGAATGCCCTAAGCACACACGAAATCACAGATTTACCAGGCAGACTTCTTCGTTTTTAGTTATAATATGACCAAAGGGTGTGTACAGAGTTCTGAGGAGCCTAAAATAGCAGCAGAGGGAAATAAATAGCAATCTGACGCTCACCATTAACAAAACATTGCTTGGGTATTTGCATACAAGGATATAAAAGTGACATGCTGAAGGCGGCCATATAGCCCTCCCGAAATAATTTCTATTATCAACAAATGCAGGCTGGCGGTGGGGCAGCATGTTAGTTACTGCTCTGTAATGAACACATGCGTTCTTTCCTCAGCAAAGCCAATCACTAACCCTGTGCACAGGCTGTGGGGCCAGTTCTGGTTTCTCTACCAATTACATACACCACCCTGAATAAATCCTTCCCGGTTATGTTTTATTCTTGATAAATGAGGAAGCAGGGCTGATAGTTTTATGCTGTCTTCTAGTCCTAAAACACTCAGAAGTTAGTATCTTCTGGGTATGGGTAAAAGCCAACAGTGTTTGTATTTATAAGAACAAGGAAATAAAAGGAATGAGTCTTTTCAGAGATGTTTTATAAAAAAGCAGTCGACCTAGTTGGTAGTCAGTACTCAGCCAGAAGTCAATCGTTGATTTTAACTGTAGCCAAATTTCTATATTTGAAGAGATATTCCGTAACCATTAGCTTGTGCCAGCAGCTACCTGGTTTCTTCTGAGCATTTACTGCTCGGTTACCTAGTAAGAGGGCCTTAGGCTTCCTCCTCCCTCTGTCCAGACCCAGCTTGTGCTTTCAGGCCACACAGCAAGATGCAACCAAGGACAGAAAGGCTCAAAGGTTATCTACACGAAAGGCTTAACCTTTTCCAAGCCTCATCATAGATACTACAACCCGATCTGCAAAACTTAATCCCATCATTTTTCAGTCAACATATTTAATCTCTTTGGGAAAGCATTTTACAAACCATTCCAGAAACAGCTGAAGATAAGAGCCCCTCTTTGGGGTTTATTCTCTAAAGTAGAGGAAGATGATTACAGATCATTCTAAGGGAGACATACATAGGAAATGGCTGGCAGGTAGGGGAAGCCCATTAGAGTTTAGTCTCGCTGTGGTCATAGCTTTTGCAGAAATCAGTGCTTTGTCCAGGGCAAGTGATGCGTCACACTGAGTGGTCAGAGAAGACCTCTCAAGAGGCTGAACTGAGACCTTAGTGATAGAAAAAAATGAGGGATAGCATTGACTGAATCCATGAGCGTTCCCTGGGGGAAGACAGAGCCATGAGAATCTAAACCAGCAGGAGAGGCAGGAGCAGGTCCAGAGACAGAACGAGCAACTTGAATTTATGTTCTTAGTCTAGCAGGAATCCAGTGCAAGCATCAAATGAAAGGCCATTGGGAGGCCATGTGCTAGCACAGGTGAAAGACAACGGGGTGTAGATTTCCTGTGAGACAACTGATAGGAAAAGAATGTAGAAACAGCCCTTGTCACCTACATCTCTCATTATCTTCCTACCATGGTACAGTGTCAGACACACCTGCCACTTCATGTCACACCAAGCAAAAGCCCATGATCTGAAAGAGCTGTAGGATATATTAAAAAAATAAATATCCTATCTAAAACCTCTTATTGATTATCTGTTAAACTGAAAGTACTCAAGATAGACCAAGTTAAACACAATGCTAACCGGTCGCTTCCACTTTCTTACAAGGTTTTGTACAACATGTACAACGTGTACAACTGTGATACCATTGGGGCAGTACAAGGAAATATGCTAGCCATCCTTATCTATTATGAAATCAGAAAAGCAGATTATGGAAGGAGGAGCACTTGAGTCAGATCTGTGTTCAAACTCTGCCTAGGGCATTTCTGTACAACACTAAACAAAGCAATTTATTGTCTGGGCCTGACTTCCTCAGCCATAAATAAACCAAGGCTGTGAGGACTTTGTGTTAGCAATGTGGACTGATACTCACTACTCAAAACTGTCCGTGCATGCTAGTCTCCATGGGGATTATAAAAGGTCAATCCTCTTTTAAAGTATTTGCTATAGGAAAAAAAAAAAAGTGCTCATGACACAAGTAGAGGGAATAATTGTTAACCAGGATTCCGGCCAGCGTGAACCAACATCGGTAGCAAAATAACGACTTTTCTCATGCAATTCTATAAGTAAATATTAAGTCTCCCTCTAAACTACCATCTCTATATAAGGGTTATGCAACTGAAATGCAGGGGTGAGTAGGTAGAAGGGAGAAGAGTTGCCTCATAGCACGCTTAGAGAGCCATTACGAATTGCAGATTATGCAATTAGGTGAAAGGCCACAACTGGGCTCAAAACATCTATTGTATTATCTTCTAAACATACCACACAGAGTCCAATTACCTGTTAGTCAATGGTTTCCAATATTGGTCCTTAAAGAGACTATATTGTTTGCTCAGGATTCTTGACCTAGATTGATGTGATTAAACAGACAATCATGCTTACAACGGTCGGAAGCTAATAAAAGAGAATGAACTAGAAAACTAGCTGGGGACTTAAGAGATGCAATTAAAGCTAGGTGGTACTTAGGAGGAAACAGGAATACTACCCACTGTCCTTTACAAAGCGCACACACAGACGAATGCATGCGCTCACGCACATATGCACGCACAAATAAAAGTATCCTTTTCCTTTCTGTCCTGGGCCAAGCTGTGTTTGTGTTTCAAAGCAATCTGGAGAAACAATTTAGATGTTCTCATTCTCTCTATAAATGCAGAGGCAGTTACTGTAGCTACAAAGGAGACTTGAAAACCTTCATTCTGCATTGTCTAAATAAAAGGGTCATTTCCAATGTTCAGTTGGGAGCACAGTAGCTGCTCAGACGGAGGAGAGAAGGCAGGGATTAACTCTGGGACCAGGAGTTGGGCACTTGTTTGGGTGTTCGTACTATACTTTGAAGCAAGGCACTAAAAAAATGAGGCACCTGCCCAAGTATGGAAACTAAAGAGAAACTCTTCAATTCATCGCAGGTCTCCAGACATGAGTATGGAGCTGGGGCAGGAAGACGACGTCAACTGTATTAGTACGTCATCACTGGACTGCACAGCTCAGGCTCTGCCGACATCTGCGGCTGCCTCCAGCTCAGTGTCTGCTTTTCCTGGAAGTCTCCCTCTTTTCTTTGGAAAATCATCCACAGAAGGATCGGGGAATCCCTTCAATCACCTTCCACTGCCCCATTTAACTTAAGAAATGTGCGCAGTAGGACTTCGTGGTACCCAGAAGTGATGGCTCACTTCTATGACTCACACTACCTTAGCTCTCATGCGACCTGTCTGTAAAGCTTTTGTTTTGCTTGTTTTGAACTCAGCTTCTGCCCGTGGAACAAAAGTGCTCATTAACCCCCCTCTCTGTACCTGGTCCAGCTTCTTCCAAATGCTTGCCATCGTGACTGGCACTTCTGCACTTGCCCTCCTCACTAGATCATTAAGCTTCAGGAACCTTCCACAACAGGCTCTACTTGCTGGATCAGGTCATCTGCTTGCTCTAATTACGTTCTTCATCCAGCACATTCTAGAACACTGTGGGAGGCCACCCCAAGGGACTTGTAGGGCAGCTGAAAAGCTTTCCATAGCCATTGCTTCCTCTCACTACCTTCTTGTTCAAGCAGCTGCGACCCTTGCCCATTACCTTAACTTCTCTAAGTTACTGGAAAGAAAAAGTTGTAACAGATACCTAACCCTCAAATATAAAACATGGTTACTTGCTTTATTCATTCACTCACTCATTTATTTACTCATTCATTTATCCACTCATTCACTCATTTACTCACTATTCATTCATTCACTCACTCATTCATTCACTCACTCATTCATTTATTCACTCATTCTTTCATTCACTCATTCATTCACTCACTCATTCATTTATTCACTCTTTCATTCATTCACTCACTCACTCATTTATTCACTCATTCACTCATTTATTCACTATTCATTAATTCACTCACTCATTCACTCACTCATTCATTTATTCACTCACTCATTCATTTATTCACTCACTCATTCATTTATTCACTCACTCATTCATTTATTCACTTACTCATTCATTTATTCACTCATTCACTCATTCATTCACTATTCATTAATTCACTCGCTCATTTATTTATTCACTCTTTCACACATTTATTCACTATTCATTCATTCACTCACTCATTCACTCACTCATTCATTTATTCACTCATTCACTCATTTATTCACCATTCATTCACTCACTCATTCATTCATTTACTCACTCATTAATTCATTCATTTACTCACTCATTAATTCATTCATTTACTCACTCACTCATTCAATAACTGAGCATGACCTCTTCTCTTCCTTGAATTCCAATTCTTACAAAGTTTTTCCTCGGCTATCATTGTACATCAGTGATAAATTTCACTGACATATCAGAACACATTCTTTATCATTCCTCAATGTATTCCACAGGAAAGCTTACATAGGAGGACTGTGCCTGGCATATTTATGATATATTTAGTGAGCAATGGATACACATAATGTACACACACATATTGTACACATTGTTAGTAAGAATAACAGATGTGTAGATGTCCCTAACTTTGGCAGCAAGGCTAGATCAGGAATAAAGGCGCACCTAAGTATTAATTGAGTAAGTTGCTCTAACATAGGGAGGTAACATGAACCACTCTATAGAGAAGTCTTGTGTGTATGCACATCAAGTGTTTACTAAATTTTCTACTTTGACATAAGGTATCCAGAAATTCCCAGAAGTTTGTAATCTTGCCCCCTATCATGATAGCCATTAGTATATTTTCCTATAAGGATCTGTGTTTACTATACTATACTAAATAGTATTTTTCTCTAAGGTCCTCTGGAAGAACAAATTTAGAAAGAGACAAGCGTCAGCACACAGCAACACCATTTGTCTACAACAGGAAGAAAACAATAAGTAGACTCCTCCGGAAGTCACGCTGAGCTGCAGCAAGCTCTAAAAGTAGTAGTAAGAATCCTACGTGCAAAATACGAAGAACTCTGCGATGTTCAGAAGAAAACACTACCCATAAGTGGAATTCCATGAAGATCTATGGCCTACCTAGTGTTGGGCTTTGCTCGGAGTAAGTCCTTAATCTGTGGCAGCCAGATTTGAGTATCATCCTAGAAAAAGAATCACTTTGGGCAGGTTGGGTTACTAGGAAGTGGCCAGTAAAGCATTTACTAACGTTAACATCCATGCTTAGCTGGAAATATAGGAAATGCAATGAATGATGGAGGGGGATCTGATGATGTCACCTTAGAAACACCCCATAGGTCACGTGGTCTGAGAAGAAAGGAAATGATGTGCCACCAAGCAGACTGACTAGCACCGAGGGGGTTTTCACAGCGAGACATCGTCGAGACATCTCCATCTCCAGGAAGATACAGTCAGCTAAAAGCATTGGCAGCTGGCCTAAGCCTCAAGCTCTACTCTAAGAAGGTCTTGGGAATAAGATGCTGAGTGAGCTGGGCCCACAGACTGGATTCTAACTGACAGAAAAGGGGTGAGGCAGTCAGGATGCACTAAAAGATGTAAAGGGAAAAAGGAGCCTTTTTCAGCCCTTTGACAATCAAATCAGACATGTCTCCCACACCTCAGAACACGTTTCATGTTGTCAGGAAGACTCCCAAAGGGGAGACTCCTGATTGGCTAAGACAGCATGCTGACTAACTATAAGGTTCTCTGAAGAGAGAAAAAAAATGGAGTGTTCAGACTTCACTGACACTGGACAGAAAAATCCTAGAACCAGTGACAGGAGAGCCAAAAAGGCGAGACACAGGCTTATATGTTCCAGAGTGGAATGCATGCACAGGAATGCAAGTATAGAGCGAACGCATTTCTTAAAATGTTAGGAGCCCACCAGAATGCTTTCCCTGTTCATTTGGGATGCAAGAAACTGATGAGACAGGCCTGTTGCCCAAATTAGTTGTGTGGAGTTAACAGATAACAAAAGCAGAATTTAGCAACTCCTGCTTCACTTCACTGTCTGTCAAGCGGCAGCATCAAAAACCAGTCAAAACTAAAGCAAAAGGGAAGTGGGGAGCTTTTGCATTATTATTTTAAGGTAATAAAACAATACCTACAGGACTCTGTATCTTATAATAGCAACACACACATACATACACACATGCATGCACATGTGCATATATGCACACATACATATACACATACACATACATACACACACTCTCTCTCTAGAATTATGAGAGCCTGAAGGATGGCTAAGTGGAGTGTTATAACACAGAGCTCAACAGAGGATTCAAAAATGAAAACAGAAACAAAAACCAAGCAAACAGAATCCCCTGCCCTACTCACCCGCATCCAAAAAAGCCAGATTACATACAAGGCAAACTGTTTACATGTCAACATATGTGCTGTCTAAGCTTACAGATCTAAGCTCACGGGTTGCAAAGGACTTCTGGAAATGGCTTAAACACGAATAATTTGGAAGTTAAAAAGAACATCTATTCACACTGAGAACTCAGGTAAGACTGAGGAGGATTTAATTACCTTGAAGGAGCTATTTCAATACACACAGAAACACAGAATATATTAAAAGGTGTGCCATTTCACCAAGTTCTCTCTAGATCACCTGAACGATGCTGCTATCGTATCGTGATTTAGAGGCCAATGTCTGTCAAAAACCTACTTTAAATAATTAAGGGAATTGTTTAAAAACCAGAAACCAGTAAGCTTCCATAAATAAACTTCCTGCTTTCTTTTTTTTTTCTTCCTTCCTTCCTTCCTGTCTCTCTTCCCAATCTCTTTTGAGACAGAGTCTCACTACGTAGCTTTGGCTGGCCTAGAGCTTACTACGTAGACCAGGCTGGCTTCAACTCACAGAAGTCTGCCTGCCTCTGCTTCCTGAATGCTGGGATTAAAGGTGACTATCACGACACCCAGCCCTTCAATTCGTTATTAAGAATAGTAAATAGCATACAGTAGCTATGGATATACTGTAGCTCGGTGGTCTAAGGGTTGGTTTATCCTGCGTGAGGCCTGGGGAAAGGGGTGGAATAGACAAACTAGCATCCGGTTACAGTCCACGGCTGTGTATCCATGCAGATCCACAGGAAGGCAAAACCTACTGAAAGGTGCAAGCATGGGCTGTACTTAGTCCCTGCTTCCTTTCCTTCCCTGGTCTAGCACCTAGCCCTAGGTATCAGGATCAATGCACTGTAGACAGAAAAGCCAGGCCACTTCTGGAAATATGGACTTGCAACTCAGCAATAAGGTCAGTTATCTCAGTACCATAAAGATGTGGGCTGAAGGGTGCCACACGCATGACTTGTATGTGGCTTAAGTAGGTCCCACAGTGGCTCATGTGTTGAAATCTAATTCCCATTGTGAGATATTAAGAGAAGAGAAACAATTTAGAGGGAGGCCTTGGGATTCATTAGAGTAGATGAGACTAGGTGTAACCCCATGACTGAATTAGGAGTAGGGTACAATGAATGAGGTCAGGGTACAACCGCATGACTGAATTTCACAACTGAAGGAGAAATACTGATGGATACCTCTCTCTCTCTCTCTCTCTCTCTCTCTCTCTCTCTCTCTCCCTCCCTCCCTCCCTCCCTCCCTATCTCTAAGCACAGATCATCTCTACACCACCTGCACACTCTGTAATCAAGAAGACCACACCAGATGTAAATAAACTCTTGGCCTTGGATCTCAAAAACTGTGAGTGAAAATACTTCCCTCCTTTATAAAGCTGGTTATCCGGCTTCAAGTGTTTCATTACAGCAGTGGTCTTCAACTTCCCTAATGCTGCGACCCTTCAGAACAGCTCCTCATGTACTATTCTCCGATCATACAATTTTTTTGTTGCTACTCCATAACTAGATCTTGCTACTATTATGAATCACAACATAAATATCTGTGTTTCCTGATGGCTATAGGCGACCTCTGTGAAAGGTTCCTTTGGCCACAGATTGAGACCCACTGCATTGGCGTAATGAACTACGGATCAATATACATGCCAAAGGCATGGGATAGGAAATGGGAAAGACAAACAGACATAAAAGCCAATATGGAACTGGACAGAGCAAAGGAGCCCATCACCTTGCCCCACAGGTTCAGCTGCAACCCAGAAGCTCCCCTGGACAGAGTATAGACGTGAGTTCAAATGGCGGAATGAGGATGAACCAGGTATAAAACAATCAGAAGGCAAGGTCATGCAAGGTCGTGCAAGATTAAATAAGTTGAAGCCCTATGCTAAGGCCTAAGGAAGTCAACTGTGCAAATATAACATGAGAGATGCTTGGCATAGCAGGATGTGACGAGAACACATGGACTGTTGTTTTCTTTGATAGAAATTGCTGCCTGAGATTGGGGTGACCTATCTTGGGAGATGTGGTGCCACCCCAGAGAGGAAGGGATTCAAGCAGCAAATGAGCCCCAAAATCACTGGTAATGTTCTATATCAGATCTATGTCATAAGAACTGACTTCGAAGGTCTATCCCAACCCCCAAAATAACTCATCATATATTATATATTATACACACACACATACACACACACACACACACACACACATTATTCTCAGGATTATTCTCAGGAATTTGACTGGCACCTGCTTTTTACCTCCATTGTGACTTTGCAATAAAGAATCAATAACCTACCTTGACACTTTTAAGACAATTCTTCAATCATAAAACACACCTAAACACACACACACACACACACACACACACCACCTAGTGAAGAAACTAGCTGCCTACCTGCCAATTATAACGTTGATAGGGTGGGTCATTAGTACAGTACACGCCACAACAAATGTTCTGTGTGTCGGAACAACAGCTCCCCCAGCCCCCTTGAAAGCTGTAGGACTTCGTCTGCACATTTATGAAAAGTAGCGCAGCTTCCTGACATGCAAAAAGCCCAAGTGCACTGAACAAGGTTAGGAACGGCATCAAAGAGCATTCTGTAACCGGGAGTCTGGGTGTGGCACTGGGATGCCTGGTCTGTGTAAGCACATGGGCAGGATTAAACAACCCAAGACTGGTTAGGTGAGACAACTCAGAGATCTAAGGGTTGTGTGCACAGATCCGAGTAGGGCGGAGCCGGCATCCTTTAGCTTGTTAGGATGTGGCTAGAAAAGGCGACAGAAACCTCCACTGAAGATCCAACTGGGATGTGTGAATGACAGCTGGTGGGCTGCGAAACTTCAAGGACCCAGCACAGCACTCAGTGACATTAAAGCAATGACACCTACACACGTATTCGAGGTTACCAGCAACCTAGAACAAGAAAGCTGAGAGGGCAGAAGCAACAAAAGCTTCCAGCGCTTTTCTCGAGCCATGAATAAAACCTGCCCTGTGCAGAACGATTCTTCTAATGCCACGCATGTCGGTCGGGGAGGCCCTTGCACTTTCTGGGGGACAAGTAGGTTTAGCTCAATAATGGTGCCACCATTTGGTCACAGGCCCCAAACTTGGACTTTTCAACACTCTGCATCTATCAGAAAATCAGCTGGCCTCTCCTTCAGGCTCCAGCCTCATTATGGCCGTTTACTACCATTTCTACTGACAATACTGGATGGAGTCCAAGACACTTCCATCTTCTGTTTCAACTCCTCTTCCCAATGTGAAATAAGACTCCAGGTTGGGATGCCATGGGCATGTCAGAAGCTCCCCAAGACCCCAGCCTGCACCCAGGCTTTTCTCTCCTTCCCTTTCAACAGGCAGATGTATTACGGGCAGTTATTAGCTTTGGTCAAAGGAAACTGGTATTCACAGGAAATCAACAGTGACTTGCCCAAGGCCACACTGCTTTTGAAAAGGTCAGGAGCAGTATCACTGTGGGTTTGGAGGGAATTAAGTCTAAGTGCCTTATTTCATTTTCTCTCAAAGGAATCCTTTATAAGACACCAGTGTGAGACGGTAAACAGAACACTCTGTATGGTGCTGGCCAATGACACCTGCGCATGGAGCCTGCCCTGGAGTGGGGTGGATTTGCCAGTGACTGATTTTTTTGTTTGTTTTTTCTTAGTTTGTTTAGTTTTATTTTCCTTCCTTCCTTCCTCCTTTCCTTCTTCCCTCCCTCCCTCCCTCCCTCCCTCCCTCCCTCCCTCCTCTCCTTTTCGAAAGAACATGAAATTGGATAGATGGGTCGGTAGGAAGAATCCGAGAGGTGCTGGGTAAGGAGAAAGAGTAGGATCAAAATATAGAGTAATGAAAAACTTTTCATTAAAAGTCTTTTAAAAATGCTACAGAGAAAACGGTGAGCACCACATGAAGGAGAGCCTTAGGGTTACATCACAGTGCCAAAGCACTCCATTATCTGTGGTTTCCATGACCAACACCTGCCAGTGAGCAGACCAAACACACAAGCAGCACACACAGAAGAGATGCCATTCATTTGCTTCAGTGGATGTCTTTAAAAAGACATTTCCGGTTGAGTCTATGGAAAGATACCTGACATAAGGACCACTATTAAGCTCAGACTGAAAGCGCTGGTCTTTAGTATTAACTGACATTCAAATATATAGGAGAGTGTTTCACAAGCCCCAGTAATAAGTTCCTTGGGGAGAGTGACTTAACAGGACCAGGGGAAATTCTACTTTTGCATCTAGGGAAATTAAGGTTTTCATTTTTTTCCTTTGCTAATTATAGTCACGTTGTAGTTAACAAAAAGTCAACCTGTAGATTTTTTTTTCTGATTAAAAATGAGAAGACGGGAATAGTGACAGGAATAGGTCAGAACTTTCACTTTTCTACTGGCTTTAAAAAAAAGGTTAAGATCTTGTTGCTGAAGAGACTCTGACCGGCCTTGGATCTGACCCAGAAGCCTCCTCCCCAAGGACTAGCTCTCATAGTATCAGAAGGAGCCACACATGGCTGTCAAGGGAGAAAATCAATCAACAGTCCTATCTAGCTCTGATGCTGGAGAACCACAAGGACCAGAACAGCAAAATACCCGTAAAGGTGCACTGATGGCACGGATACCTTGGTGATAAGCAGAGCTACCTAACTGTACATAAGGGCAGCTCAATAAGAGGGAATTCATTCATGCCCATCGATCTAAACTTAGCCAACTACCCATGGCCATGAAGCCATGGGACTAGAGAGCCCACTACTAGCACTTTCGTAAACGGTATTATCTCTCACTGCTCTCTATATTTACTCTTTTACCTACTGATAAGTGCAGTTCTCAGGCCTCATCAAAACCAACCAAACAAGTAAACAAACTTCTTTTTTGCAGCTGATGAAGCTCATTACAAAAAGCCACATGTGGTGCTTGGCCTAAGGAGTGGCACCATTGGGGGTATGGCCTGGATGGAGTGGGTGTGGTCTGATAGAGTGGGCGTGGTCTGATAGAGTGGGCATGGCCTTATTGCAGGGGTGGCGGGTAGGGGTTGGAGGGGGGCAATGAGACCTTCCTCCTGGCTGCCTAGAAGCCAGTCTTCTCCCAGCAGTCTTCAGATGAAAATGTAGAACTCTAAGCTCCTCCTGCACCATGCCTGCCTGGAAGCTGCTTTGTTCCTACTTTGATGATAATGGACTGAACCTCTGAACCTGTAAGCCAGTCCCAATCAAATGTTTTCCTTATAAGAATTGCCTGTGTCATGGTGTCTGTTCACAGCAGTAAAACCCTAAGACACGACAACTGGTCAAAATGCAGAGGCCAATTCATCCTGCACATCACAGTCACCTAAGAGACGACACACATTTTATCCATGACAGGCTTACCTGGGCCTTAGCATGCTTTAGATGTTCCCAATTTGATCATGAAGCCGGCACTGAGCACCACTTAGGTACATAATGTAGTTAGAAAAACAAAAATCTACAGTTTACACACAAGCCACCACTGCCCTGCTCACAGTGAACAAACTGCACTAAAGACGGCAGGTAGTTTCCCCATGCCCCTTCTCAAATGTCAGCCCACAGCAGTGGCAATAAACAAAATTAGTAAAATGGATAGTTTACTTGCAAACACTGATTAAAGTTCTGGCATCAATGGCAGACTGAACCCAAAATATCCATAGCAAAACACAACACACAAAATCTGGGTAAAATGTATACAGGGAGATGTTTCATTTATTTGATAAGAAATAGGACATGACCTAAGGTTAAAAAAAAAAAAAGAGCAAATTACACTAGAGAGAAGGAAAGAGTCAGCAGGTAGGTCCCAGCTACTTGACAACACCATGAGAGTGGAAGAGATCCAGGACATGGACGCCCTCAGAACCTACACTCTGCTCTTGAGGTCAGTATATTTAGATGTCAAAGAGCAGCAGTGGAGAAAATGCAACTATTCAGAAGCCTCAGTAGATCTGTCTGGGCCAGCATTGGGATTGCCCACATATGCAAAGGCTGGAGTCCATGCTGTGTTAGGGACCAGCATCCTGGACGAAGAAAGGGCACCTGTTCCTGGGGCTCCAACAATCATGGCTACAGGCACTGAGGGCTGGGGAAATAGTGGCAAGGTGTTTGCACCGTGTGTGTGTGTGTGTGTGTGTGTGTGTGTGTGTGTGTGTGTGTGTAGTGTAAATATTTGTACATTTTAAGAAATATTTTATGTACATCAATGAAATTTACATATTAAGTAACACTATAATAGAATGACATAATAGTTTTAAACAAAGAAAAATAGGGGGAAAACTTCAGATTACAAACACCTCCCCTTGGAACAAAAAAAAAACCAGCATGCAACACAATCATACGATCACAAAATTCTCAAAGTGCATTCTTGAGGGCCTCCTGTTTCCCCCTTGTAGTCTCCCTGCCCTAGTTTCTTTTCCTCTTTCCAGCCCCATGTGTCCTTTCTGCACACCACCCCCACTCACCAGTGATTACCCTCTCTTGTCACCTTTCTAAAGCTCTGTTTGCACGTACACCTGCTTACAGATACATATGATTTCATTACAGCCGAGATCCACATAGGAGAGAGCCCATACAGATCTTGTGTTTCTCGGTTTGAGTGCTGTAGTTAGAATTTTGGCTTCTTTAAAGATATAGAGATGTTGTGGGAATGTTTTCGTTTGAATCCTATGTATGGGATATAGGGCTGCTTCAGATTGTCCACAGAGCAGACTATCATTTGCCTCATGATCTGTCAGGGGTGTGATTTTTGCCAGTTATGGATAGCTTTTGCAAGTGTGGGATGTTTGGAATTCTGGGGTCGACTCTTGTGAGGGTATATAAACGAAAGATCCCCGAGGGGGTTGCAGCAGCTGCTGTTCCTGCTGCTGCTGCCTGCTTACTGGAGATAGCCTGATGATGAAGATGAAAATGCCTCAAGAAACTCAATGCCTAAATCAGCAGGAAGTAGTCTAACAATACCAATGCTCCCTTCCCCCACAGCCTTCTTTTTCTCCTACCTAGTCTCACAGGATTGGAAGGGAGAAGGGTAGAGAAGGGTGGTAGTAAGAGCAACCCATCTAGTAGTAAAAAGTCTGATTACAGGAAACATCTCTAAATATTATATTTTCCAGCTGTAACTACTTTCTTGAGGATTCAGCAATTCATTTTTCTTTATTGCTGAATAATATTCCATTGTATATATGGGTGATATTATTATTATCTATTCATCTGTCAATGGACCTCTAGACTGGTTCCATTTCCTTGACATCATGAACATACCAGCAGAAAACATGAATGTCAGCAGAAGGTAAGTTTCTCTGTGGTAGAATGCAGAATCCTTTGGGTATTCTGTCCAGGAGTGATATAGATGAGTCATATGGTAGTTCCTTTTGGAGGAACCTCTATACCGACTTTCATAATGGTTGCCTGGTTTGCCCTTCTTGATCAGAACAGCTGTCATAAAGACATCTGACAGTAAATGTTGGAGAAGGAAAAGCAAACAAGGAAAAAACATTCAGAGTTCTGCAGATTATCAAGACTGGAGTTAAGCTAAATCTCCACAAGAGTGAGGAGGGGCCAAGAGGAGAAAAGATGGCTGTAGAGGCTGGAAGGAAACTTCTTTTACTTTACCTTGGGAATCAAAGTTTGAACAAGGCCTAAGCCAATTTATAAGCTCAAATCTTTGTGTTGTAGCCAACACAAAGCAACCCTTGAACTCTGTCGGGCCATGGAAGGGTGTCCTGGTTCTTGGGTTGTGGGTTTAGCCATCCCTAATGCCACGCTGTGGGTAGTCAGCTGGGAACGCCCTGGGTTCCTCCAGCTGGAAGTTAGGCCTGGCTGTTCACCACGGTTCCTCACGGTTCCTCACGGCTCTGCCCCAACACACGAGGAAGTCCTTGGGTTTCCAAAACCGGTTTACTGGCATGGCAGATGGTGGATGGATCTGGATGCACACCCCACAAAACCCAGGGCAGACCTGAGTTAAATAGGGAGGGGAAGAAGGAGGAGGGACTGGGGAGGAATGCTTAGTCGGCTCCACCCTCTGGCCTTCAGGTACCTCATTAGTATGTAAATCTCTCTAGGGCCTGGGGGCTGTCACACCCTCCACCTGTGTACTTGACTGAAGGGTAAAGGTGGAAATGGAGATTAGATCTCATGATAGGAGCTTGGGTTCTGGGGGCACAGCTAAACCCACAACCCAAGAACCAGGACACTCTTCCATGGTCCGACAGGACTCATCCCTGTACACCCCAGCTTGCTCACTTTATTAAAGTTAGTACTCCACCTAAGCATGTCTGACCCACTGAATTGGTTCCTGGGTCCAGAACATACAGGCTGGCTTTGGCTTTCTTAGCAGTGTTTGCCTTAACTATCTGTCACCTGACTAACCTGATACCATTCTGCCTGGTTCCACAAGGCTCAAGATCAGCCATCTTCAAAGACAGTGCGCACAAAATAATGAATAAAGGTTTAACTTAACACCGACACCTCTCTTTGCCAGGTCAATTAGAGGTGTAAATAATCCATGAAACCCAGTTCTACAGTCCTTTGGACCAACAAGGATGAAAGTGGAAAGCGCCTTACAGAAAAGCATGAGGTCAAAAGTTACATCTGTTTCACATGCGTGTTATCAACTAAATAACAATGAGCAAGGTGGTACAGAAGATGCCTTTTGTTTGTTGTTTATTTAAAAAACAAACAAACAAAATACAGGACAGCTTTTTAATAGACAGGATGCCACAACGCACTCACATCAGATTCCTAAATTCCCACAAGGGTCCTATCAAAAACAGAACTAGTGAGGCAGTAACATAATATATAAGGCATTAGGACACGTGTCTGCCTTTTGGAAGGAAAGAAGGAAGAATGGAAGAAAGGAAGGAAGAATGGAAGGAAGATTGAAGGCTTGATCTACACATGAACATAGCTTTTAATAAGCTGTCCAAGCCACGGTTTTCACTATAAAGTTTTATTATATATTTTCAAGCCTATCCTAATGTGTTAGCACATGCTAGAGGAATTAGTCATTCTGCTGTCTCATAGGGCAGCCAGCTATAGCTATTGAGTAGGCTCAGTCCGAATTGAGGTGCATTATAAATACGACACGCCCATCATACCTGTAAAACTTAGCACAAATATTCAAAGAAACTATCTCATGATAATTTTTATATAACATTTATATAAAACATAACATGATGAAGTGATATTAATTTGGACATATTAGGCTAAAGCAAACATGGTTATATGTCATTTGTGTAGATATGAATTATT
The DNA here is from genome assembly GCA_030674055.1 of Rhabdomys pumilio. NCBI lineage: Eukaryota > Metazoa > Chordata > Mammalia > Rodentia > Muridae > Rhabdomys > Rhabdomys pumilio. The sequence continues at coordinate 7,533,871 of JANHMN010000007.1, forward strand.
AAAGATATATCACTTATAATATCACAATCAATGTTTGAGTAAAAGTAAATATATCATTAAAACTAATTTATCTAAAATCAATTTATTCCTTTAAATTTCTTTTAGGTTTATGAACGTTAAATTTTTATTCCAAATCAGTTTCCATTTAACACCAAATATTTAACTTACACTTGAATTAGAATAAATAGAAGGTTTAATGAACAGTTGGCTTTTAAGTCTGTAGGTCTCACTTTACAGGTAGGTCCTAACAGTTATAAAGAAGAATACAGAGTTTTGTTTTTAAATTCCAATCATAATGTCTTCAAACAATATAAGACAAATATACTTATATAGTTTATTAGAATAAGTAGAATTTGCTAAGAAAATGTTCCCTAGCACATGAAAGAAAAAAAAATCCAGTGAATGTAGAGAAACTGGGTATGCACATACTAGATTAATTTTACTGATTTAAAATTATGCCTTTAATACAATACCAATAATCACACCTCAGAATATTTTTTTAGCTTGACTAATAACATTCAAAATTTGGGTGCGCAAATAAACATGAAACAGAAAAAAAAAA
>JANHMN010000007.1:7535182-7552790 GCA_030674055.1 Rhabdomys pumilio
TGCTTGCTTGCTTGCTTGCTTGCTTGCTTGCTTGCTTGCTTGCTTGCTTGCTCTTGATAGTTTTTTCATACAACATAGGATGGCTGCCCAGGGATGGCACCACTCACAGGAGGCTGATCCCTCCTGTGCCAATCATTAATCAAGAAAATATTCACGGATTTGTCTACTGGCAAATGTGCAGAGGCATTTCTCAACCGAGGTTCCTTCTCCCCTGGTGATTTTAGTTCATGTTAACAGAAAATGAACTAGCCAGAGATCTAAGGGAGGAAGAAAGAGATCAACTCCAGAAAAACTTAGGTGTGTGAAGAAGCATCCCAAAACACAGTAGGAAAAGTGGGCTATCAAATATGACTATTATACAGAATGAAAACAAGAAATTTGAGGGAAAAAAAATCAGATCATGGCCTGACTTCTCACATGAACGTGAACCACCACCCCCACCCCAGGACATAGAAATTCCATCATATAAAACGAAACCTAGAAATACAAGATAAAAAAAAAAATCTAAGTAAAGACTTGTCATCTTGAAACAAAGCATGATATTAAAGGAGAAATTTAAGGGAAAAAAATCTCGAAGATAATACTTCTTGAAAGGTAACTTGTGGGCGAGGGAACTGGTTCAGTCTGTAAAATGCTTGACTTGCAAGTACAGGAACCTGAGTTTGACCCTAGAACCCACGAGAAAAAGGCCAGGCTTGGTGGTACATATGTGTAATACACAGGCCGGTCCCTGGAGCTCACTAGCCAGAGAGCCTAGCTTCCTTGGAGAGTTCCAGACCATCAAGAGAACCTGTCTCAAAAGAGCAAAGAGTGAGTGGGTGGTGACTCCTGAGGAAAGACATCTGAAATTGTTCTCTGACCCCCACCTGGATACACGCAGCATATACAAGATTAGCTTGTATAGATGCAAAAATATTACAAAGCTAACACAATCAGGAAAAAGTTCAAATCTTCAACCTACAGGAAGTTCTTAAAAATCGGGTATTATATTTTCTCTAACTTGTAGAATCTAGGGGTGAGAAAGATTAAAATAAGAAGGTGATTAGGGAAGGGATGATGGAGGCAGGGAAGGAGAGAAGAGAAGGGAGTAAGAGGTGCCGAATGGGATCAATGCCAGGCCTTTACACACATAAAAATGTCACAAGAGCTCTTTATTCATTATAACTATTATACACTAATAAAAAAGAAATATTAATATAAAATAAATGTTGTATAGGAATACAAATAAACAATTCAGAAACAAATCTAATACTAAACTTATCCAAAAACTAGTAATTAAGTAATGACTAGGTCTACAGAGGTAACTCCTAGGCTGTATATTTATCAGAATACCAAACAAACCAACCAACCCACTGCAGACCAATGAGAAGAGCCAGGGACATGGGCGCTTCTGATTATTTCCAATGGAAGTTTAAAGTAAAATAATCCTTCCAGCAAATATGAAAAATGCATCAAAATTATTAAAAAAACATATACAGTTTTGACCTAGAAACTATAGATTTTAGCGATCCCAATTCTCGAGATTTTGCCCAAGAAAATCATTCAAAATGGACTATAAAGGTCTATAAAGATGTTCATTCATAAGTTGTTTTACAAAACAAAACACAAAAAACATCTCAAGTAGCCTAAATATAAACCCAGAGAAAACTCCTTAGTAAACTGTAGGCTAACCAAAATGCCAAACTCTAATACAATTAACAGCAGTCCTTGTATTCAACAAATATGGGCCCAAAATATGGCCATTCTTTCATTGCTTTCGGATCATCTTCAAGTTTCTTTCGCTCACCATCCTTTGGGTCCCAGCTCCCAACTAGCTGGCACACGGGGGATACGCAGCACAGCGTAGCCAAACAATTATTTGGAATTATTTCCTTAGACACACTCTGCTCCAGTTGCTTGTGCTCCCCGGAGGCTGTGGTGTATATGGTAGAAGGTAAACTGAACACTGAACAGGGCATTCCTATGCCGCTATGAGAAAGTCATCAGCCAGGGCTCCGAGGAGACTTCTAAGACATGTCTGTTTGGTGTCACTTATGGTCCTGTAATTACGCCCAACAAACTGGCTGAGTGGAACCGCTGTTTTGGTTCATCGGTGCTCTCCTGACTGGGATGATAGATATATCAGTGAACAAAACAGATAAAAGTGTAGTAGAAATTATTAAAATCCTGGCCCAGGGTTTCAATCCTGCCTTAGGTTATTGAGTTCTTGGATGAAACACACACACACACACACACACACACACACACACACACACACACAGCCTTTATAGTTACAATATGTCTTAGGCAGCACAATAGCTGGGCAACTGCCTACCCTCCATGATTTTTAGAATCTACTTTCCTATTGATAACCCTGGGTTATTATTTACTATTTACTGTGTTTCAACTGGGTCGCTCTCAGCTCCAATTGGCCAGCCCTCCCTGCCATGTTTTTTTTATGGCTCAGCTATCTCATGGCTTCCTCTCCTTCTCTCCTCCTGAAAGTTCCCCTTCTTCTTCCTCTCTCTGATCCCAAGCCCGAGAAACCTAAATCCTGTCTATGTCTCTTCTGCCTAGCTATTAGCTGTTGGCATCTTTATTTACTAATTACAATTAACTGGGGTTAATTCAGTGTCTACATGAAAAGTCCCTGCCCATGGGGAGCTTACAAACCATAGTATATAAGAACACAAAAAGGTCCATGTTTTAGGAAGTGAAGCACTAAAGCTAAAGCCAAGAGCATCCCCACAATGACATTTATCCTCAACAGAGATGCATACAGCAAGCTCCACACAGCCTTCACCAGTCTCCTCAGCCTAGGTGAACTTTCCTGGGCTGTTAACCAGGCACCTGCATCAAGTCTCAGTGCCTGTGGATTGACAGAATACGGGGTGGATTCTATGTTCTACATTAGACAATCTAATTCAGTCTATTGCACTTAGCACCTTCAGAATCACACTAACCAAAAGGACACACGGAGATCGGATCAGCATGCTTATTCCTGGTTATAAACCGAAACCCCACATCCACGATTCTTTCATTCAGCCTTTGTCCCTGCTCCCAGTTGGCTGGCATGCAGCAGATACACAATACATAGTGGCCAAAGGAACAAGGTCATTTAGTCATGTTCAGTCTAGACAACTGAAACGGCCTCCTAAAACTTGTCGCTTACAAGTACTTACCTTGTTCCTCCTGTAATCTTTTAAGTAAATTGAACATGGTACTCTCTATTGTCACAAACATTTTAAACTGCCATTTGCCAAGAGGAAAATGAAAGGTTAGAGGTTCTAAGTATATCACTTAACATGTTTTGCACAACCATGGCGAGCTTAACATTTCTGCATTATAGCACTCAACAGAAAATAATAGAAGGCATGGGGACGTCTGTTCTTTGTTGTTTTAAAGTTTATGTTCTCAGTTTTGAGCACCATGTGATGCTGATTATTTTGCAAACTACGGGCTCCAAAGCTCCCTGTTTCTTTTAGGCAAGAACCTTTGGCAGTCTGGGGCCCCTGGTTATGACTGGGCCTGTTGTTTGCTCAGTAGACATCTCCCTTTCTTGTTAGTAACACCACACTGGGTAATGTGCTCAGCTGGAAAACTCCATTTCCCAGCTTCTCCTGTAGATGGGAGTGAATGCAAATGAGGCATTTGTCATTGTGTGTTGCTTTCAGGAAACTCTATTCCTATTCCATGGTTTTCTTGCATGGAACTCCTATAAGACAGCAGAGACCCAGAAACCATGCTGTGGACTTTATGAATGGCATGCGTTCAGGACAGTAAAGCAGAAAAGCCCAGGGAGCCAACACCTCTTAGGACATGGTGTGGCAGGCGTGGCTGACCTTGACTGGCTACTTCTACATTAGCTTTTAAGAGCGAAAAGCTGTATTCTATGTGAGCAGCGAGTATCTCAGTCTGTCATTATGACCATTGTGTTCAGACACTGGAGTAGCAGGAAAGAAACTTAAGGTATATAGCCTTCTGTTTTGTCTGTGCTTTCTGGGAAATATATCTACAAGTGGCTCAGTATTATTTCTGAACTGAAGCTTCCCAAGTTTGATTTATTTCCCTGTACCTAACTTCACTATTTCTAAGAATCTTAAAAGCATGTCAATTTTAGGTTTCTTTCTCTTTCTCTCTCTCTCTCTCCCCCCCCTCTCTCTTTCTTTCTTTCTTACTTGTAGCCCAGGCTGACCTTCAATATACAGCAATCCTCTTGCCTTGGCCTCCCAAGTGTTTAGATTACAGGTATGAACAATCACACCCGCAAACATGGTCAACTTGGGTGTGTTATAACTATAAAATTGAATTATTCTCTTCTTGGACTGAGCCTCTGACTAAGGTTTGGTAGAGTCTTCTCTCCTGGTCAGGTCCAAGACTGTAAGGAAGAGTTCCTCAAAATGTATTTGTCCCGAACCAGAGCATCAGTAGGCATGTGGACCCCAGCACACCTGTCTGCCCCACAGTCTCTTCAGGATCCCACCTCAGAAGCTGCAATTTCAGGCACTGGGATCTCATTTCATAAAGTGAAAATAAAAAAACAACAAAAGCTATTGAGAGTGCTCTCTTCAAAATCAAACAAAGTAACCTGTGAGAGACAGTGAGAGAGAGAGAGAGAGAGAGAGAGAGAGAGAGAGAGAGAGAGTGAGTCTGTCTGTCTGTCTCCTGCCCTTCACTCTCTACAGAGTTCAGCCTTTGTGAACCTATGACACCCTGCCTTGAGGCTTCTCCTCTGGCTGTCCTTCCACCTGCAACACTCCCCAGGCCCACAGCAGATCAGGAAGGCTAGCACACCCAGCCTCCATAATCCTCAAGTCCATTCACCCACCTTAAACATCTGGCTTTGGCTGGTTTTCTAACAACTCTTATCAAACAACAAATTCCACAATCTGATGGCTTTTGCTCGGTTCCTTCTTTACTAAGATGTGTACCCTGTTCCAATAACACCTTAGATGAGCTCTTACAGGAACTGGACAGATATGTGCTGAACGACCAAGACTCGAGACTCTCTCTGGTTCTCCGTCCCCATCTTCTCTGTTTTATTCCATGACCCATCAGCCACAGAACCTGCCCCACAGAACCGTCTACATGCTTCTTGACTGATTTAACATGGTTCCTTTGGGGTGCCACTTTGTTACAAGGATTTGGTTCCACAGTGGCTGCGGAGGGCCGGCAGCGACTGTATATCAGTATCATGCTCCAGTGAGAAATTAAATTAGGCAAACTCTAAGACCTTTTCCCAATATTCAGCTCTGTATCTGAATGACTCACTTGGCATTGACAGTGCTCGGATCCAGCAGTGCTCCACCTGCCTAAACTTATACCCTCCTCCTTCCGGTTTCCCTCAGCCCGTCGACACATTCCTGAAGCCTCAAGTAAGCCACAACCACTTGAACCATTTCATTTAAGCCATTATGATTGCCTTCATCACTTTGTAGTTACGAAACAGATGGCAATGGTCTTCGAGAGACTGCCCTCTGCAGCTAGCAGCATGACCTTTGAACCTGTCATAAGTGTGACTGTTCTAGCACCTGGACCTCCCAAATCAGAGTTCACGTTTAACACCATCCCCTTGTGATTCTCCACACCCAAAGCTGCTACTACAAGAGGGCTCTGCAGTCCAGTCAGTCCTACCTACTCACTTGCTCATTAGTAAGCAAAGACCGAAGTCCTCCACTCCCATAGGATGTATGCCACCCACAGCACGTCCCGTGTTCAATTAACAGCCTACCCACTAAGAGGATCTGCTGCCCACTTTATTTAAGCCTTTTCTTTACACCTTGGTTGTAAACAACTTACAAGAGCACAGTAGCTGTGCAGCAGGCTAATCTGGACTCAGGGAACAGAAATCCCCACAAGTCGCTTCAAACGAGGAGAAATTCAGGTTTAACCCTGAATAGAATTCTGAATAAAAAACTAAGGAAGGGGGGCAAAGGTCAGGCCTCCATAATAGACTGCTTCCACTCTGTGCCCTGCCAGTTCCTGATGCCTACTTGGATTATTTTCAGGGCATACCACGGCCACCCATTTTCTCTCCTACAAGCCCATTCAATTCTGCCCCCTTTGACTCCAGTTTTCATTCTACCTCTAACCTTAAGTTCCTCCGTAGTGATATGGTAGCAGGGGATTTTTTTTCTTTTTCACAAACCCACAAGGCTACAAGCTTGTGAATCGCTATGGGGGGTTGGCTGCCTTTGAGTCAGGAGCCCATCCAGTTCTAATGAGACCTAGTTGAGTGCAGTTTAGGATAAGGCCCTATCTAGCAAGAAGGAACTGCCTAAGGAGATTGATTGTTTCCTAGGAGAAGAACCTGTGGAAGGTCAATCAACAGGCCACACCCCCAGCCTACAGTCCCAGAGATACTATCAAATGGCACATACTAAAGTGAGATCAACCAATACGGGAGAAGGGTCATTCCGGAGGCAGGAGGACCCTGATACCGATGGATACTCAGGGCTATAGAGACTCAACAGCAGCAGCACTTGTTTTGTCTGAGCCCCTGATACAAGTGATATCACTGAACTAGCTGTTTCCCTCTGATCAACTCATTGAGCCATCCTGAGCCAGGTTTCCTCAACCATCATCCTCCACTTTCAACAGCCTCCAGAAGTGTTGTAAGATCCCATAAGACAATTGTGAAAGTGCTCTGAAAACACAGGAGGTGCCTACCGCAGCCTCTCTAGATGCTAATGTAAATTCTCTCAAAGTGACACAAGCTTTACTTTGTCTCTTCCCTCCCTGCCCCTTAATATACAATCCATCTGTTGCTGTTATTTAAAAACATCAACCGGTGTGATAAAATAATATTTTAACACCAGTTATCCTCACATAGTTGCTTCCACCACTCAAACAGTGGTTAGTGCATTCATTCATTTCACTCAAAATTGAAAAAAACAAATATGTTTATACACTAAATTCTTAAGATACAGGTCAGCTTTGATTTCTGTGTCACCTTGTCTCTTGCCCACATATTAGAGCCCGAAATCTCTATTTTTCACACGAGGTCCTTACAGCTCTTACTGCTCCTGACCCCAGAAGTCCTATTCTCCTCCCTTCTACTCCCACCCCCACCACGTTATCATCTATCTCACAGTCAAGAGTAAGGATGGGGGCAGGGATGAGAATCAGTGACTGGAACAAGATAGATCATTTCTCAAAATCGTGCCATTCCACGACGTTGAAGGGCAGAGTTACTGGAATGGAAAAAAACCAGACAAACGAAAGAAAGAAAAGAAAAGTATACCATTTCTTTTTTGCCCTTGTAAAACCAAGGGATGTTTACTGAAAGCCTGCCACACGCCAGACAGGAGGTGCTGGGCTCCTCAGTCAGGGTGCACAGTATTTCAGTCTTTGCCAAAGCGCCCTTGCCCATAACCTAGGGCATCTGTTGCACACTTCTCCTACAAGTGGAACCACTCAACAGCTGGCCCTGGGGTGGAGCAACGAAAGCAGCATGCACCTTACTCGAGTCAGTTCGGTCGGCCAAAGTGCAGGCTTCAAGCAAAAAGAAAAACAAAAATGAAACCTCAAACTAGAGCCTGGTGAGCCACAGGGGGCAGAAGTGCAGAGACTGGAACGCAGCCTGGTATCCACTGAGCACCCAAACCCAATTAAGGCTCTTCCAGCTTAGAGATGCCGGGAACTGTGGATCAAAACATCTGCGACGCCTGGGAATGGCAAACCGGCTCTTTGGGAAGCCGTGATGTGGGGGCAGCACAATGGTGGGCGCTGGAGATAGTAGGTTGGAGGGATCTATTCATGGGCATGGGCAAGCTGATTGGGAACAGGCAGATTGCAAAGATTGCGCGCAGTTGGTGAAAGAGGGGAGCCCGGGCGAGTGCTTTGGGAGGCAAGGACTGAACAGTCGCGTTGCGGTGTAAAGGAAACCTTGGGGCTCCCGCCAGCGCATAAATTCCGAGGTTTTGGATCCTGGAAAGCGTTTGCCAGTGCGCTGAAGGCAGAGCTGGCGGAAGGGTCCACTGGTAATCAGAGGCGACAACCAGACTACTGGGAAAAGGAGGAGGGGGTGTAGATGGGACGAGATGTCTCTTCCCGGACACACACACACACACACACACACACACACACACACACACACACACACACACACACTCACTCACACGTCGGACCCCAGGCTGCTCGCATCTGCCCCCACGCACGCTGAGCGCACAGCCTCCTGCTGCGGTGGTCACTCACCTTCCGCGCGAGAGCGGATCTCCGACACTGTCCTCCGCATGGTGGGCATTTCGACAGCCCCTGCAGGTGGGTCTCGGGCGGGGACCCTGCACCTGTCACGGCGCCGCGCGGGCGACAGAGCTGGCTGCGCCGCGTCTAGGGCTCAGCTGCCGCGGGGCCGCGCCTCCCACCCAGGGCAGCGTCGCCACCAGGAGCAGCCTGGGCACTGGGCGGGAGGGGGAAGGCGGCGAAGGAGCTGCGTCCGCAGAGCCGCCTGGGTCTCCCCGCAGTGGCAGAGAAGCCGGCTCGAGGGGCGGAGCCAGGGACGGCGCCGGGGGCGGAGTCTGCGGGGCGCGCGCTCACTCGCTGGCCCCCTGGAGTGGGGCGGGGACAGGGCCGCCGGGCCTCCGGGTCCCGCCCAGTTTGGACCGTACCATCCGCGGGGAGGGGACGTCGATCTAGCATTCTCGGCCTCTCGACCCACCTTGGCCCTTCTCAAGGCCAGTTCAAGTGTCCCAAGCCTTAATAAAAGAGGAAGAGCTGCTCTAGTTTCTGAAGGCTCCGCTATCCTCTTCAGCCACCCTTGGCTCTGCAGTGTGGTAGAACCGCCCGTCCTCAGCGCCAGGGTGTTGGGTTCGGTGTGGGCAGCCTGAGTCTAAGCCTCTGAGACCTTGTGGGTGATGTCTCTGCTGGTGTGGGGGACCCTGCGTTCGCTGAGTGGAATCCTATCCGATCTTAACACCCTGCCTGACTACCTGGCCTGAACTGCACCTGAACCCTCTCTAGTAGCAGGCTGTGAAACTCGAATGCACCACGGGAGCTGTTCCTCTTGTCGTTTTAAGGCTTACAGCCACACAACCTGCGTGGGCGTGAACCCGTACTTCCCACCAGTTCGTCCTCTGCAACCTGTTAAGGCTCTGAAATTGCAACCAAACCAACTGTTGACCACGTGGTTAACCAAGCAAAATTCTGTTGTTTGTGATTTCTGCTCCAGAAAGTTCAATGCAGTAGTTTATCCTCAAAGTCCAATGGGGCGTCCATTCTAAAATCCATAAAGATGTTAATTACAAGTCTTTATATCCTAGAGACCAGCACGACCTCAGTGCCTTTTATTTTGTGTAGCAAAATCCAATCTAACAAGTTGAAACAAATGCAGTGTTTTTAATTTGTTCCAGATTTCAGCCTCGAGATAGGATGAGGGAGGCTTTGTGTCTAGCAAGCTCCTGAGCAGGGGAGAAAGGAATAAGCAGGTAAAAGCTACTGGCTTCGTGTATTGTTCTTCTGGACACCTAGTGGAAAGGGCTTCATTTTGTTTGTGTTCCTTTGAGATCCAGAAGGGAGAGATGTGTAGAGGTTGAACTAGAGAGAGGAAAAAGGCGACTGCAACTCGAGCATAAGGAAAAAGACAAATAAATAAAATCTGCTAATAGCATCATCTTCTCTCCATTCGTGATATTTCCTCTTACCTCCTTGAAGGTCGCACTCACTAATCAGAGTTCTACCTCACATTAATACTCAGGCGGCCAATACATATTTATGAGGAACTCAGTCCACTTGTCTCTTATTCAGAGGTTGGGATCAGAACAAAGGAAACGTATTTTTTTTTTTCCAGTGTGCTTAGAATCTCTCAGGTTAGAGCAGACTCAAACGTAAATGTGTCTGTGCCAATGATAGCCATAATTTAAAACTGTAGTCCGTTGGGGGAAAAATGAATTCAGCCTTATCAAGACTGTCATCACTGGCCTTTTTTTTTTTTTTTTTTTTTGTCGCTCTTCCGATTTTTTTTTCCTCCTCCTAGGCTCTACAATCCCCTGGGGGAAAAAGCAGGCTTCCTCTTGATTGATATAAATGAGTCTGAAACAAAGTAAATGGCTAAGAACAGAGGGGTGGGGGAAAATCAGCTTAAAAGTAAGCAAACAAATGCAGGGTTAGGAGTGGTTTTCTGATTAACATTTTACATGAGATTTTTATGAACCCATTGCTTAGCAAATTGATCTGTTTGATTTATGAGCAATCCCTTTTGTAATTGCTATGAGCCCTTCAGTGAGATTCACTTCTGCTTACTATAATAACCATCTAAAGGGAGTTCCAGTGTTATCTGTTTTCTATAGTGCCATCGGATATGTATGCAGCAGTCAAGTTGACAACCTAGGTCATTCAGATAGGAAATAAAAACAGTTTCTCATACAGACAAGACTGCAAGATGCAGTTTGTGGCTTCCCACTGGCTCTTTCCCACATGTTCCTGTCACAGAATCCATATTGGCAGGAGCGTTCTAGCATCCTCCTTTCTGGAAGTCTGCTCCTCCACGGTTGTTAGAAAGTCATCCATTTTTATGGTTCAGCACTGTAATCGAGGTTGAGAATTGATTGCACTCATCTGCATCAGCTTGGTTTCAGAGCTCTGGGATCTCACCTTCCATTGTGTGAGATACGCCTCCTGCCAGCCCCTGGCAGGAAACTCTGGTTTGAGCAACCTGACCTTGTTATAGAATCTGCAGTTGAATGCAGATGTCAGCAAGTCATTTAAAAACTTTCAGGTCCTGTGACTACTTTGCTTGCTGACAGGACTTAGAAGGAAGCAGGCTATTTGAGGACAGCTGTCTTAAGGATTACTTTCTATCATTATGCAGAAAATATACATTAGGTTTATGTTAGGGCCTGGGCTAGGCTTAGAAAGCTCTTAGGGGAAAGCTAGTTATCAATACAAGATGGCTGACACCCCATTCCAGCTAGATAAGAAGCAACAGGTATAGACTTTGAGAGAAAGGAAGATTCTAGAACAAAGGATGGCCAACATTTTTGAACTAGAGCTTGAGCTAAGGTCAAGTCTATAGAAATGAACAAGAGACCTGTTGCCTAGTAAGACACTAACTCTACAACAGTCAAACAAAAAGATCATCTAGACAATGAGATGGTTAAAGGGGTCAAACCTAGTATTTAGACAACAAACAAACTTGACAATAACAAAGCTTCTTATTGAGAACCCCTGGTAAGCGATTAGAGAGTCGTAATTGTCAATCTAAGGACACCATGGGCCTTCTAAATTAGGTTAGGAACTGCAGCTGTGCCCACCCCTAGTCACCTTTATGATAGTGTCCCCTGGACTTCCCTTTACCAGCTACATTGTGCTCTAAGATAATGAAGGCTCATCATTTTCTCAGGAACTGCCTCCGAGGAGCTAAGGGAAAACTCTTCCCTTCATTCTTCTTTTAATTAGAATGGTTCGGTGTTATTGAGTAACTGCAGAAATCCAAAGTGATACAAATATACCCACTCTGTTCTACTCCTCTAGAAAACAAACGGGAACGTGCTGGGTAGTTTTGTGTCAACATGACACAAGCTGAAGCCATCTGAGAGAAGGGAATCTCCATTAAGAAAATACCTTCATAAGATCAGGTTGTAGGCATTTTCTTAATTAGTGATGGATGGGGGAGGGCCCAGCCCATTGTGGTAGGACCACCAGTAAGGACTCTTAGGAAAAGAGTCACCCCTGGGATGGTGGTCCTGGGTTCTATAAGAAAGCAGGCTGAACATGGAACTTGATTGGCACAAGGAATCAACTTTATTTAAACTTCAGATAAATGAGGAGTGACTGTCAAGGAAGAAGATTGTTGCTGGGCTTTGCCAGTGTTTCCCACTGGAAATATAGTACCCAGTGTAATTATATTTAGGAGTTAAAGCTTAATGAGATGAAATCAGGTATGAGGGAGGGTTCTGCCTCTAAGTGGATTAAGAACACGGTGTTGTTGTGGGAATGGGAAAAGTGAGTTGAACCCCCGTGTGCTCTCACATGCCCTTTACCCCTGCTGTGTAGTAACAGAACAGAGAGCTTTCATCAGAGTCATTGCCTTAGTGCTTGATTTCCCAACCACCAAAGAGGTAAGAAACTAGGCTCTGACCTTTATTAATCACTCAGGTTAGGGTCTTCAGTTACAGCAGTGGATAATGGACTTTCAGAACAGTAAACATCATAAAAGAAGAAAGAAAAAAGAAAAAAAAAAGGAACAGGGGAATGTCATTACTGGGTCTAAGAACTTGCCATGCTCAGACAATTAGAGACAAAGAACCGTCTTTACAGCAGATGATGTAATAAAATTGAACCATTGCTTTGTACCATACGCCCAAACTCACTCTAAATGGATCAAGCCCAAGTGTAAAAGTTACAACAAGTATCAATAAAACTCTTAGGAAAAAACCAGGAATGTGCTGGGTAATTTTATGACAACTCGTCACAAGCTAAAGCCATCTGAGAGGAGGGAATCTCAATTAAGAAAATGGCTCCGTAAGATCAAGTTGTAGGCAAGCCTAGAAGGCATTGTCTTAATTAGTGATTGATGGCGGAGGGCCCAGCCCATTGTGGGTGGTGCCATCCCTGGGATGGTTGGTAGTCCTGGGTTCTATAAGAAAGCAGGCTGAGTAAGCCAGTAAACAGCACCCCTCTGTGGCTTCTGCATTAGCTTTTGCCTTCAGGTTCCTGCCCTGAGTTTCTGTCCTCATTTCCTTTAATGATGAACTACGGAAATGTAAGCCAAAAATAAACTCTTTCCTCTCCAGTTTGCTTTTTGGTCATGGTGTTTCATGGCAGCCAAAGAATCACTAAGACAGAAGTCCTCCTTGTGAGCTTATTTATGTAAATAAAGTTCTTTGATGTGACAGTGAAAGCATGGATGACAAAAGAAAAACGAGTCATCAGGCAGCATCAAAAGCCTTCTTATCCTTCAAAGGACAACTTTTAAAAAGTAGAGAAAGATAACTGAGATAACGGTCTTGATAAATCACGTACCCGATGTATGCCTCAAATATATAAAGAACCATTACAATTGAATAAAAAAAGAGAATAACCTAAATTTAACCTAAATTTATCAAACAGTAATTTTGCTAAAGAATGTATCCAAATGACAACAGGCTCCCAAAAAAGATGCTCAATGTCATTATTTCACTGGGAAAATGCTAATGAAAGCCAGAAAATTTTACACTCACTAGAATAGGTATAATAAACAAGACAGGCAATAACAAGCTGAGATACTCAGTGGTGGCTGAAATTTAAATGTCACAGCTGTTTGGAAAGTAGTTCGATAAATTCTTAAATTCTTAAGTGCTTAAACATGAAGTCACAGGCCAGTGATTATACTGTGTGTACCAAGAACAATAAAAGCATAGGTTTATGAATAATCTTCACATATATGTTCATATCAATAGGACTTAGTGTTTCCAAATGGAGTAACAACCCAGGCTATCTATCAGCCAGTTGGTAGGTGGATAAAATGTTGTCTGTTCTAGGATGGAATATCAGTGTGCAATCAGAAGGAAGGAAATACAGGCATCTGTTACAGCACAGATGACTTCAAGAGCATCCTTCTTGAAGCAAGTGACAGGCCTGGAGGTTCACAACTGACATGATTCCAGTTTCAAATGTCCAAACTACAGAGACACAAAGATTGTGTACTAAAAATAATGTCAAAATTAAATGACCAGATTTTAAATGCAGGCTAATTACAGTCAAAAGCTCTAATTTTTCTGCCATGGAATAATCCAGCCACTTATTACTCAGTATTTCAGAACCTTAGTTCTCCCTCTGGCTCATAACTTCGTTCTTATGTCTGTATTAGTGTTCTCTTTGCAAGTGCCAGTGAGATTTTAACTCAGCCTGCCAACATGGTTCTTTGTGAACAGGTACATCTACTGCCACTGGCGTAGCCCATGGCACTGGAGTCCAACTTCTTCAGTCTTCCAACATGGACCCAGGCCAGCAACTCTAGGAAGATTCTGGACCTTTGTGTTCAGACTGGTATTATGTCATTGATCCTGGTTCTGAGGCTTTCAGCAACCTACACTGAGATGTTACTGAGTTCTCCAGTGCAGGTGTCCATTGTAGGACTGTCTAGCTTCTGATAGTGTAGTCCAGTCTAACACACATACAACACACACACATAGACATAACACACACACACACACACACACACACACACACACACACACACACTTATTTATCTAGGGAACTGCCTAATACAGTGGACTTTTTTTGTATGTACAGCACATACTTTATATTACATGCTATAGCTTTTATTTTATAAACAGAGAAATGTTTGATATGCAAAAGGAAAAACCAACCGTAAAGAGAAATGTGATCATAATTTATTTTCTTGGTGTTGGCCAGAAAAAAAAATAATATTGAAAGTGAAAAAGAACTCTTAAGAAAACCTTTCTCTGGCCAGGACCCAGTTTCTATATGGGGCCGAGGATTGATATGACTGTTTAATACCACAGAAGGCACAACTAAATGGCCACCAAAAAGATTAATGAATTAAATAGATACCTCCCCAAAACCAGGCCCAATTATAAATAAGATAAGTAACAATTGTCATCCAGGGAAAAGAAGTTTCCCTGAGAATTCCTTTCTTTTTTCTCTTCCAGGTAAAAATTAATCACTTGTGATGTCTGCTATTAGGAGTTCTAATCCTGATGCTGGCCTCTGGACTTATACTACTCAGACCTCCAATAGGCCTTTGACAAGGACATCAAACAGCTATAGATTGACATCACTAATCTGAAGAAATCCCTCGTTTCCCTGTTTGATGCGATCCCCCAAAATTCCAAAGGACTTTATTGGACCTGATTTTCTCTTTTACAATAGAAAAGACTGTAAACAGCTCTAGGCTGTGTACAGCCCTTAAAGAAGAATGCTGCTTTTACATAGACAAAACAGGGATGATTAAAGAGAGTGTGAAAAAGGCCAGAGATGGTCTTGAGAAAAGACAGAGAGAGAAAGAGAAAAAGGAGAGCTTGTACAAGAATTGGTCTTTAACCTCTCCATGATTGTGAATCCTACTTCCTTCCATCTTGGGAGTATTAATTGGGTTATTTTTGCTTATTTCCTTTGGTCCCTGAGCCTTAAATAGGCTGACTAACTTTGTGAAACAACAGACAGATAATCTGATAGCAAAATCTATTCAGATACATTATCATATGTTAGCTTTGGAGGACCACGAGACTCTAGATGAGGTTGTTTTTCTATCCAGGGTGTTCCTAAGTCCCATCTCCACCCATCCTATAAGAGGGGGCTTCCACCCCTAGACCAAGCAGAGAGGGGACACCCAGAACCCCCTCTGTCTGGCGATCTTGCTGAGGCTGCGAGACTAAGCACTGCAAGGGAATATAAATAAAAGTTAAAAATATGTTTCTGGATTCCCTGAGGGACAAGCCTGACTGCATAGGGGTAGATCCTATGCAAAAGTATCCCCTCTCCAGGAAAAAGACATCGGGACGGGTATGGCCCTTATGCCTCACTGGACAACGACAGGAGGACTGGAGCCATTACAATGTCCCCTTTAATTACTGGAGGTCAGGCCTCTATCCCCGCCTTGGCAAGATTAGAATTGCCACAGCCCTTCTATACTTGGAGAAGGGAGGAGATGTCAGGGACAGCCCTGCTTATACACTGAAGGCCTAAAATCATCCATAAGTCTAAAATCAGCAATAGGCCTGACATATATGCCTGCTAACACAAAGACTTGGGTCTCTATGGAAAAACACTGAAACAGAGGACTATAAACTATTGTAAACAGGCAGCTTTTGTTGAAATCTACCAGCCTGAGTAGTCATAAACCTTGTAAATAGGCAGCCTTTGGCAGATAGTACCAAATTAGATTATGACAAGGGAATCATAGGAACAGTCATAGTGATCTGACCCCTGAACCTTCACCCAGATGATACCCTGTTCTGAAAGATATCTGTACTCCCCCTGAACATCTATGTTCCTGTGTCATCCCCTTCCCCACATTCTGCATTTTTGTGTTTATAACCACTGTGTTAAAAAGTAAAAATTATGATTTGATAAAAAAAAAATTAACACACAGTGTACCTCTGATTCTGCTGACTTAGTTCCTGACAATCTATTTTCTTGTTCTCAGAAATACTTTGAATTATAAAACGTTATTGTGGTTTGTGTTAGTATGCTGGGTAAAATAATTTTTTATTGATCTTATTTTAAACTTCAAAGTTTGTAGTGAGTTAAAATGTCCTTCAACATAATTATAGGCCATATTTACTTTCATATTGTAAAATGCTAGTTAATCTGTTGACCATTTTAAAAAACTGGATTCCTTTTTGAGAATTTCATATATGAACACTGTATTTACCTAACTTTCCCCTTTCTCTCCTTCCTCCCACTCTTCCCAACCCCCCATACTTTTAAAATACATTTTATTATTTAATTATCATTTATATATGTATGTATATGTGTATACATGGATAAGTATATATGTTTATACAAATATTGATAAATAAAGTGTTTTAAATTTGTTAAAAAAATAAAAGAAAGAAAAGAAAACCTTTCTCTCTTGCTATGCCACACTAAGTGCTATTTCTTGGAGGAAACTCTGCAGTGACCAGGTTAAAAAAAATGTTAAGTGTCAGGGGAGCCTCAGGATTTTCATTAAAGATTAATTAAACAGCACCAAAAATGAGATAAATATGACTATCTGATTTAATTTTGTAATTTCATATTTTTCACTTTGGAGAGAAATGCCAAATCTAAAGACAGTGCTTCAACAAAATGACATGAGCCATAGCTTTCAAATCTGAAATCTTTGCCAATTGTGTTTGGGCCTCTTGGATGACACATCACTTTGCTCAGAGTTTCATAATTTATTGTAGTGTTTAATAGATTTATTGGAAAATCATAATGTTATTTTCTTCTAACCTTAAAAATCCCCAAGAAGAACACTAGCTGGAAAGAGGGAGCATTTATCAATGTAGATTGCTGTCAACTCTGAACTTCAGGGAAATTCACCAAATTGAGACGA
This sequence comes from Rhabdomys pumilio, assembly GCA_030674055.1. Taxonomy (NCBI): domain Eukaryota; kingdom Metazoa; phylum Chordata; class Mammalia; order Rodentia; family Muridae; genus Rhabdomys; species Rhabdomys pumilio. Next base: position 7,552,143 of record JANHMN010000007.1, read on the forward strand.
GTTGATACTTGATCCAGAATTAAATGTAGGTGTTTGCTCCAAAGAAAAGAAGCTAGAGGGATGGGCAACAGCTTAAAGAGATGGCGTAAAAAAGGTACATGAAGACATGAAGTTAGAGGTGTCACTGGTTGAAGCAAGAAGACCTGGTGTCACATGTAGGAAGAGAGCCCATTTTTGTATGCAGACATGCCCAGGTGTGTGTGCCCATTGCCAAAGGCAGCCTTTCCCTGTCTTTCTTCTGTGTGGATTAAGTTTTAAACTCTAGAAGACTGAGCTTGCTCAGTAACATTGGAACGTTCTTCTTCTGTTTCTGAATTCACAGGTTCCCACTGCAGCCTGTGCTTTGGCTGTAAAGAAAAAAACAAAACAAAACAAAAAACAAAAACAAAAATAAAACAAACAAAAACAAAACAAAATAAAATCCCTCAGTTATCCAAGCTTTCAGCTAATTTTAAGTCTAGTCAGAACCCTTCTGGCTTCTTCTGGTTTGTTACTGATCTGAAAGTGACTGTGCCAGAGGTTAAAGAACACTTGAGATACAGCTCAGCAGTAGAGTGTTTGCTGAGTGTGTGCATAAGACACTGGGTTTGAGTTTAGTGTTGGAAGGAAGGAAGGAAGGAAGGAAGGAAGGAAGGAAGGAAGGAAGGA
>JANHMN010000007.1:7552800-7606319 GCA_030674055.1 Rhabdomys pumilio
GGAAGGAAGGAAGGAAGGAAGGAAGGAAGGAAGGAAGGAAGGAAGGAAGGAGAGAGGGAGGGAGGAAAAGAAAGAAGGAAGAGGAAGAGGGAAGGAAGGTAGGAAGGAAGGAAGAAAATTGTTCTGGTGTTGAAAATTGGACCCAGGCTCCCTACATTCTGTGCATACAAGGTAAGTGCAGTAGCAAAGCCATTTTTCACAATTCATTTTTCAGACAAATGTAGAGAAACCAAACTATGGTGGACCAGCCACACAAAGCAACAGAAGTTATAGGATTAAATATACAAAGTCTAAGAGACTCACTACCAACTCTACAATGTAGAACAAAATTTTACTTTAAACAATTATTTGCCAAGTGGCTCACACTTATAATCCCAGTCCTTCGGAGACAGAGGTCCAAGGAGCACCACAAGACTGAGGCCAACCTGGGCCACACTATGAAACCCTCTCTCATAAGACCAACTCAATTTGTTAGTTAATTCATTGACTGTGGTAACAGAATATAGAACGTAGGCCAGAGGTAATGAAACCAGGAGAGAGACGGTAGGGAGTGCCTACCCATCAGAAGAAATGGTAATAAAAATCTAAGCTTGAATGAGCTGTGAGGCTCCTTTTATTAAAGTAACTCTGGGACTTTGAGCATGAAGGACAAAGGTCTGTCTATAGAAAAGAACAAAGAACCTTCCCCTTATGGCTACAAATATGAGTCTGAGTATAGGGTTACATTTGAACTGCTTGATATTGGATTAATTCCCACTGATTCAGAAATTCTTACATCAAAGGAAGGGCAATCACCTTTCTTACATCCGTTGAACAATAATAATACATATTTGAGCATATGGTTAATTATCCAAAAGTTTCATTTATCTTTTAATGCCATTTGTACATTTATAATTTCTGGGTTTTTTTTTTTTTTAAGTGTGGTTAATCTGGAAACCTGATCACTATCAGACCTGACTTAAGAGAGTAAGAAAACCTGGGCCAGAATGCCGGAATCTCAGTTCTAACACTCTGGACTTGTTTAGTACTTAGGACATCACTGATACAAGTGCCACTACTGTCCCTCTAAGTATGCTTCATTGTGCTGGTCATTGTTTTGGCTCATCCACATCACAGCTGGGTAGGACTACTGATTGCTTTTCTGGTGCTGGCGGTTTTCATAGCATCTTCCAGGACTACGGAAGCTACTCCTCAGGGAGGAGACTTCCAGGTCAGATCCAACTCACATCCTTGAAGATCTGTACTTAAAGCACCTAGTCTTGTTAGCAATAGAAGCCTACCTTTAACATCTTGGAGGCAAACAAATGTACTGGCATTATTCTGTATTGGTTGGGTGCTATTTTTCTCTCTTCTTCTTCTATCCTGACCCTCCTCCCTCCTCAGTTAGAGTCCTCCCACTCCATGTTCCCACTCCTCATGTCACTGTACCCTTAAAGCAGGATTCTTACTTGGTGGTTTCACAAGAATTGCTTGCAAGAGCATCATTTAGTAAACACTAAAATTTACTAAATATTAAACATTAAAACAAATATTCTATCTTCCAGAATAAGGTTCAAATGCACAAATAGAATTCCCCACTCCAAATAATGATATTTTAATTAAGGGATATGTTTGTTTTGTATTTACATAAAAGAAGTCTGAAGATTAACTCCATGCCTTAGGTCTTTCCTTTTAGCTCTGCCATGGTAGCCTGCATCTGGAAGTTGCCTCAAGATTCTTGCTGCTGCCTGGTGTACCAGCCACCATGGCTGCTGTATAAAATAGAAAAAAAAAAAAAAGAATAAATATATATGGATAAAAGTGAGTCCCAGCATTCTGAGAGACATTCATTTAACTGTTTGCTCTTCAAGTCTCTTATATAAGTTTTGCTCATTTTTCATTGGCTCATCACATGTCTCACATAGCTGATAGGGGTGGGGTAGAAAATGTAGTTTCTTATTCATCCACCAGTTCCCTGTATGACATCTGGGAATCAGATACCAGTAATAGAGGGAGGAATGGATTTGTAATCAGCACTCAGAGTTCTCTGCCACACTTTCCAGTAAATCTCAGAAGTTTCTCTGAGGATTACAATTGAAAAATCCTCAAGTTCTTTATCACCACAGAAGCTGGAGAGATGGCTCAACAGGTAAGAGCACTTGTTGCTCTTGCAAAGGACCTGGCTTCAGTTTCCAGTACCCACATGGCTGCTTACAAACATCTGTATAACTCTAGTCTCAGGGCATCCAACACGTTCTTCTGGCCTCTGCACACACCAGACACGTGTGGTACATGTATACCACACATACAGGCAAAACACTAATACACAGATATAAAATAAGATAAAGTATTTTAAAGCCAGCAAACTTCTTTTGTTCAAATTGCATTTGTAAATATTTATATAAAAAATTTTGCATCCTTTAAAAAATAGACTAAATTAAGCATGTTTATCCACTGGTGGGGTTTAGTAGACAACTTATTAACACTAATTGAATATAGTGTTGAATTGGATACATTTGAAGCAGAGATTGATTTAATGAGGCAATCATTTCTTTAGGTGACCTCCTGTTAAAAAGAAATAGAATCCTGTAGATGAGTAAGAGTGACAAAGCACAGAGTGAAAACAGAGAGAACTGCTCTCTTTGGATTTGTTTGCATCCATAAAGTCACATCTCAAAGAACTGGAGATGCCTAAGCTCTTGCAGGGATCCTTTGCGAGCACCAGTTCCTCAGTGATGCACAGCTACATGGTGAAGGTAGATGCTCCTTTAAGAGGGGCTCATCTATGCAGCTACCATAGTTTTTGTGTCCACTGAAGCTTTCTGTGTTCTTAAGATATGGAGCCTGAACTGGCCATCTTTGGTAACCAGGCAACTTCCAGTGATGGGACTTGAATATCAGCTCAGCCATAAAGCCTTTAACTTACAATCTACTATGCCTATAAGATATACTGGGACAATGGAGGCAAAGAACTTGTGGGAGTGGCTGACCAATGAGTGATCTAGTTTGGGACCCACACCAAAAAAGGGAGCCCGTGCCAGACATTGCATGGATGACCAGGAACTTGAAGCTGGATATCCCTGAGACATGGGATTTAAAAAAAAAAAGTCAATGAAATGATTCCCAATGATATTCTGCTATACTCAGATTGGTGCCTAGACCAATCATCGTCAGAGAGGCTTTCTCTGGCAACTGATGAGAGCAGTTACAAAAACCCACAGTCAAACATTAGGTGGAGAGAGAGCCTAAATTGGAGACTTTCATCAGGTCCCTCCACGTGGAGCTTGGGAAACCCCACAGAAGAGGAGGAGGAAGAATTGTAGGAGTCACTAGGTTGAGAACACCAGGAGAACACAGCTCACAGAATCAACTAAGCAGGGCTCATAGGAGCTCACAGAGACTGAAGTGGAATTCACAGAACCCGAATGGGCTGTGCTAGCTTTTGCATCTTTTTATGCCATGTCTGTTGGTATCTGAAGGCCTGCTCTTTTCTGAATGGAAACTGAAGAGGAGGGTGAGAAGAGGTGTGTGTGTGTGGGTGTGTGGGTGTGCGCATGCGCGTGTGCATGTGTGTGTGTTTGTGCGTGTGTGTGTGTGTGTGTGTGTGTGTGTGTGTGTGAGTGTGTGTGTGTGTGTGTGTGTGTGTGTGTAATGGGAGGAAGCTGGGAGGAGTAGAAGGAGAGAAACTGCTGTGGAGATGTGTCATATGGAAGACTAAAGAGAAGATGGTGCTTTTGTCTGTCATGGTGACTAAATGGTAGAGACGATACATTGAAAAAGAGAGAAGGTTGCTTAGGCTCACAGTTTTGAAAATTTCAATCCATGACCAAGTGTTTCTGTTACTTTTGGGTGTGTAAACAGTGTGAAGCACTTGCAGGACAGGAAGGGTAGAAAAGGCTCTCTTCTCCCTAGCATCATGAAAGTGAAAACACCCAGAACAGGTGAGCTTGGTTCTAAAGTCCTGACCAGGAGTGGAGAGGGAATACGGAAAGGACAGACACACAGACACTTGCACAAAACCAGCTGTGGTCAGAGGGTTGTATGCACTCTGATGATGGAGCCCCACTAACCACCAGAAGAACAGGAACCCCAGTGTGTCTATTATGTAAAGCATGGCAGCTTTTGCATCACAAAGATTATCTAAAGGAACCCCTTATTTTAAAAAAATGATTTAATTTATTAAATTTACATGCAAAATGGTTTTTCCTTAAGCTTTGAAATTCAGCTAAGTCATACACCCAAAAGTTTTAAGAATTAATTTTAAGGCAGTAACTGACTCATGCTTTGTTTTATTTGTACGTTTACAGCAATTTGAATAATATACTTGAACAACTGATGTGCTTGATATACTTCTCCATCATTGCTAGTCATAAAGAAAGTGTTCTGTAAGTACATTTACAGCACTTAAATGTGTTTAAGTGCATTTACTATTATTCAGTAAATGCAAGAAATAAAAGTAAGACTTGGGCTCAACACGTCTACTAAGTTGGATCAAAGAAAATGTTGAACACAAACTAATTAGTCCCATCAATTTAATTTGGAATCAAACAGGTGATAGATTTCAGTAATAGATAAAATTCTATTAAAATATAGTGATTAAGATACTTAAAGATATTAACGGTGTGTGTTTTATTTAATTCAAGATATACTGTTCATAAGGTTTAAGGTTACCAATTCTCTCGGGACGAACCTCATCTTCCCAATTAAAAAAAATATTGCTTTGATAATTTCATTTGTGGGTACTATATTTATATCATTTTCACTCTTCCATTTCACAGCTACCTTTCAAATTCAAGACATTTTCTTTAATTATTCTCCGTCTCTCTGTCTCTCTGTCTCTCTCTGTTTCTCTCTGTCCCTCTCTGTCTCTCTCTCTATTTCTCTCTGTCTGTCTCTCTGTGTCTGTCTGTCTGTCTGTCTGTCTGTCTGTCTGTCTGTCTCTCTCTCTCTCTCTCTCTCTGTGTGTGTGTGTGTGTATGTGTGTGTGTGTATGTGTATTCCCATGTATACTGAGTGCATTTATTGTTGCCCAGCGCACATGTGTTTAAGTCTGACCAGTTAGGATTAGGTAACTTATCATCAGGGTTATTTCATCCCTGAAGGAAACTGTTTTTCTCTTTCTCAGCAGACACTAATCAGCTGTAGCTCTTCATGTAAGAGTGGAACCTTGTGAAAATTCCCTACTCATTCTGGCATGTCAACTGGTGTGGTCCAAACACGATCTTGTTTAGGTGGCTGTACTGTTGTGATTTCCTGCCTATAATCTCTCTGTCATGTCTAGAAGACATTACCTTGCAGCAGGTGTCCTGGAGTTTGGGTTCTTACAGTCTTTCCATTCCTCTTCTATGTTGCTCGCTGAGCCACTGGTGCCGTGATTGTGTTGTAGTCTGACTAACTGATGTTGAGTAACTCACAGCCACTAATTCTCTGTATATTGACCAGTTGTAACAGCACCCCAATTTTAGGGTTAGCATTCTAAGCTCTTTTAAAGGCTACACTCAGGTATATATTTGAAGGGTTACACTAAAGATGAATATTAATAAAGACATCTGAGCTTGAGAACTATAGAAATCTTTAAAAATGTTTTATGTATTTGCCTATCAATGGGCTTCAGATTCAGACATTTCCTAATACTTTTTTTTTTTTTAATTACACAAAAGTCCATGTCTAGGACATTTCACTGGGTTCCAATCGCCCACCACTGGCACAGTATTTTATTTATTGTCATATTTTCCCTGTCATGAAGTAACATGTTTATGGTTGGTCTTCCATATTTGTATTCTGTACTCAAACAATCACAGAATACATTTTAAACAATCATCTGTACTGAACATATGCCAACGTTGTTCCCTAAACAGTATAACAACTGTTTACATAGCATTTAATTGTAGCAGGCACTACAAATCACCTAGAGATGATTTAAAGCATACAGGTGTGTGTGTGTGTGTGTGTGTGTGTGTGTGTGTGTGTGTGTGTGTATGAAATGCAAACACTACACCATATTATATGAGAAACCCTGAGAGGTTTTGTATCTACAGCGGATGGGGTGGCCTTTCAACTCCCCTCTCACAGATGCTAATGGGACAACTGCAGTCATTTTAATGTCATTTGATTGGATCCCCTCATCTCAGAATGATTTTCCTAACTGGCTTCTTTCAGTTTTAGAGTCAAGAGTTGCTGCAGCTGGACTGAGAATCAGCACTATACATTATTAAAATCAGCAATTTATGACTAAGCAGTGCACTCATCTCCTCTAGCCCTTCTTCCTATTTTTATCACTCATCCAGATCATGTTCTCCAGAGCATGCATCACTATCAGTTGCTGTGTCTCCCTTTCTCCCCATCTGGAGCCGTTTCTCCGACTTCCTTTGGACTTCATTGCAATGACATTTTTGAAGAAAGGCTATATCTCATACAGAATGTCCATGTATGGGGCTGTCTGCTTTCTCTTCATGGCTCTGACAGAGATGGTAGAGAAGTAATGATACATCCTCCCAGGAGACACTGGCTGTGGATAACCCACTTGTGTTGAGTCAACCTGGATGTCTTGAGTTAAGGGAAATACTGCTAGATTTTGTCACTGCAAAGAAAGTAGATATTCCCGTGTAAGAGGCAGCAGCTAACAGGAAAAACTGGCTTTAATCAATCTTACCTGGTATCTTTGACACTGATCCATTGCTGTGAAGAGACATCATGACCATGGTAACTCTTTGAAAGGAAAACATGTAATTGGAACTGGCTCACATTTCAGAGGTTTAGTCCATTATCATCATGGTGGGAAGTATAGTCGTGCAGGAAGACATGGTTCTAGAGAGGTAGCTGAATTTTCTACATCCAGATAGGCAGGCATCAGGAAGAGAGACCTTTGGTATGCAGGCAGGTCACTGTTGTAGATTGTAGGGTTTGTAGCTGGGTAGATACTTACCTTTCTCCTCTGGTAACATGCAGAGAACTTTCCAGTACCATGAATACTAGTCAGTTAGGGGTGAAGGCTCTGGTTAGGCACCAGTTTGACTTCTCCATGCTCAAAGAACTATGTGAGTATAGCCATTGGTAATAGAGCCTTACCATACATTTGTGGTGAGCAACCAATGGCTTTGGCAATAGATTGAGTTGTTTGGCGTTTCTGTGGGGCCCCTTTGGCCATCTATTGTCTCAGTTTTGTAATATTGTATAAAAAGGAGGGGGAGGAAGCCCCAATTCCTATGACTTCCTATTCCCTCAATTCCCAAAACAAGCCTATAAAAAAAACACATGGAATTCAGTTCACTGAGCGTTCAGGAGGTTACTGAAAGGAATTATACAGGATAGGAAAATGTAAGAGAATTTTCTTTTACATTGATAACATTTATGAAAACTTTTTCTGAAGACATGGATGTGACTGCCCTAGATGTCATACAGTCATTGACTGCAGTATGAGATCCAAACCATTACATTTAGGAAAACTAATATTTTTAAAAATATTATTGTATATCTAGCACCAGAAACTTTCTGTAGGCAAGATGAATGTAAAATGGAGAGAAAAAAATGCTTTTGAAACAGGGTCTCACTTTGCGGCTCCAGGCTGCCCATGAACTAATGACACCCTTCTTGCCCCTGCATTCCAAGTGCTGGGATTACAGGCAAGCGCCACCTTGCCTGGCTAGTGACATTATTAGGTGAGAGGAAATGTTTCACTGTGACACACAAGAGCACTTCTAATATTTCCCTGTAGAGTCGATAGTAGAAAAAGAATCTATGAAGTTAAATCCTCATCCTTCCTTTTGAATGCCCATTTCCAGAACAGATTAGGTAATATGGTCAGAAAATGGGTGTGAGACATAAGATGCAATTTTCAGTAGAAGCTAAGAAGGGAAGTATATTTACAGAAATCCCCATTCTGCCAAATTCCTCTTACAATGAATATTCATCCTAAATAATAAGAGAAAAGGACAAGCTTGCGTTCTCTCCACTTTGGTTGTTTTCTGGCTTTAGCAAACAGAGAGGGGATATACGTGTGTGTGTGTGTGTGTGTGTGTGTGTGTGTGTGTGTGTGTATTATTAAACCATATGGTCATTCTCCCATGTATAATCATTATCCCAGTACAATGTGCTTTGACAATACTGGCAAGTAGGAGTTGGGATATGAGTGCATTAGCTGTACTGGTCACCTTGAAGAAACCTGAAATATTTGGCAGGCATTCAAACGCTGGAGACTGAGTGAGTTAAGGGGGAAATCGATCTGTCTTGCAGCTTTCTATTCAAAAGCCTGCCTCCTTTTGTTGCAGCCTTGAAGCCTGAACTCACTTGTTTTGACATTGGGAAGTTTTCAAAGTCCTGACAAATGCTCAATCAAATTCATCAGTCGAGGTCAAGGAGCCTTACTCCTTCCATGTAGACATGGGCAGCCATGCAGTACGCTCAGGCACACCGAATGCTGCTAAAAGTGAGCTGGCTGCTCACCTCTCTGGCTCTGTTTTCACAGTCCATTCAACTGTCTGAGTGTCTGACATAACAGAGACCCTGTGGATACCCAAGGGTGAGATTTTGTTCTGTTCTCCTAGAATGGCCTTGCGCTGAGGAAATTACAAGCTTCAGAATTCAATAAATGTTCTCATCGTGTGTTTTGTTTGGTTGGCATCGGCTGAGGTGACAGGAAAATGAAAGAAAGAGGAGGTTGACCTTCCAGGAGGAAACCACACTTGATTACCTCCATTAAAGGCACCAGTCTCTCTGAGGGAATGAGGCTGTACCCCAGTCAAAGTGAGTTTGAAAGGAATGAGAACTTTGGAAATTTCTGCTTGTAAATCTGTTTCCTGTAGTTTCAGGACAGTAAATGCCAGCAGATGTTCTTATCTGTATGTTGGCTTCCTTGTCCGGAGCACCTCAGCTCACCTGATGTTCCTTGCTGTAATTAATTCTTCATTCTAAACCATGTGTATTCCTAGACACCATGTCCCTGTGTCCAACCTGGTTGGTTCCCTCCAGCCCAGTACAACCTAACCATCATATCACCTTGACTCCACAAGACTAGTTAGCATCCTCTGGCTCCATCTGCCTCTCTGGCCTTTCTACTTCCAATTCCGGTTCTCAATATTCTGAGTAATCTAACTTCCCTACACTAAGCAAATACTTAATAGCCCCTCCCTGTATAGTTCTGCTGCCGTCCTTCAGCTCCTAAAAACCTCCTCACCAATTTTCCATGACACCACTCACATTTGCTTAGCTAACAGAACATCAAACCCCTCTTCTTGCCACTCTGAACATTATTTCAGGACTCAGAACGGAAAGAGCTGGACTGTGGGCTACTTCGTGTCAACTAATCTCTCTGCCTCCTCAGCTCTCAGAAAACCTTAAAAAAATTTCCTATCATCGTGACGTCCTTCAGGATCAACTTGACTCTTTGTCTGCTACGATTCTGAAGAGGACTAGATCCTGCTACTAATGAGATTTGTACTCTCCTTCAGTAACAATGCTTCTTCTATGTCAATAAATCCAAACTGGTTGCATGAGGCCCAAATAGTCAGGGACCAGGCAAAAGCAAACAAACCAACCAACAAACAAACTAAACAAGCCTTGAAAAATCCTTGGAGGGTCACTGGGGTGAATTCCAATTGGAAAGACTGAAGAAGCTGGAGTCTGATGTCCAGAGAGATGACAGCAGCAGTAGACACACCCTAGCACAAGTAGAATGAAGCTTACATGTGCTAACTGGATTTCTCTATTTATTATTCTACTGGGTCCATGGCTTGTTAGGTGGTGCTGCTCACATTCAGGAAAGTTCTTTGCCTTCAGTTGCTTTTTTCCCTTCACATGTCAGTCTTTTTTTTTTTTTTTTTTTTTTGAAATATTTTACTGACTCACCCAGATGTGTGTTTTGGTAATTGAGATCAGTCTGGTCTTGTAATTTGGTAAACAGTCTAGTCAAGTGGATAATTGACACCAAGCACAACAAATCTATCCTATGTATGTGTGTTTTTTCTAGACAGTTGAAAGCTGTGCCTTGTGCTGCAAACTTTGTTCTTGATTTTGAGAAGTGATATGGCATAGTTCTTAGGCACAGAGACTTGGAGGTAGATTTCTGCCTTTAAATACTACCTATTTCTGCCTGTTGTAACTGGGTGCATGACTTAACCTCTCTTATTGCAGTTTCCTCACTTGTAATATATATATTTAATATATATTAAAATAATATATAATATATATGTAATATACATAATATATATGTATATATATTATATATTACAAGTATATACATGTGTGTATGTAATTTAAAATCCACTGTAATAGTGTTATTGCTATTGTTAATTCAGCCACTCACATACAAATGTTACTAATAGTAGTGTAAGCCTTTAAAGAATATATTGAGGATTGAATCCTCTATTGAATACCCAATACAGTTTGGATAGAAATGTCTCTCACAGGTTCATGTGATTGAATACTTAATATCCAGCTGATGGTGGGTGGTTGTAGAATCTTTATGAGGTGGGGCCCAGATAAATAATTGGTTCTCTTGGGGAAAGGCCTTAGACTTTATGGCCTGGCCCCACTACCTGTGCTTTCTGCTCAGATGAGGGAAACCCCTTAAAACTTTTACTGTCACTGCCTTGAATCGTTTTGCTATAATGTCATTTCTGCCATGATGAGCTGTACCCTTAAGCTGTTCACTGAGATAAGACCCTCTTCCATGCAATTCTTTCCTATCAGATATTTTGTCATAGTGATTAGAAAAGCAACTACTAACACCGAAGATTGATACTGAGGAGTGAGGCTGTTGATGCCACTGTGAAAATTCTGGCCATGTTGTTAGTAGGCTTTTTGTGCTGGTTTACAGGAGGAATATGGAGGAATTGGAGATAAAGGCTGGAGAAGCCCTGGAATACTAGTACTTTAAGTAGTATTTAAAGGGCCATTCGGTGGGAGTTCATAAGGCCAGAATGCCAAGAGTAATGCAAACAATGAAGACCATGCTTCTGAGGTTCCAGAGGAAAATAAGCACTCTATCAGGTATCTAGCTGAGTTAATTTGTGTTATATCCTGACAAAGAATTAAGCCATATCCATCCATGTCTAGAAAACTTGAGGGAGTTTGAATTCAAACAAAAGTTAGGTACTAAGTTGTTTAGCAGAGGGAATTTCAAAGCAGCGTAATGTACAGGATGTGGTATAGTTACTGTTCTCTGCTCTTTAATTTGGAGAGGAGAGAAGAGAGAGGGGTGAGGGAGGAGAGAGAGAGAGAGACAGACAGAGAGAGAGAGAGAGAGAGAGAGAGAGAGAGAGAGAGAGGACAAAATCTAAAACATATGCAGGTTAGAAAGGTGGTGATGGACATATATGTAGATAAAATTGCAGACTGGGAGAAAAAATATAGTTGAGACGAAGCTATAATTGATAAAGAAATTAGTATCATTAAGAAGACACAAGCACGTGGGATTAGGACAATAGGACAAGTATCTTGAGGGCAGATACCACCCATCAAAGGATCCCGAGTGTAACAATCCAGCCCCGTTTGAAAAATCTTTTATTTGAAAAATGATTGTGATCTGAGAGAACATTCATGGCATTCTGCTGTAGCTGGACCACGTAAAATTCCCAAATAAAATTTAGGAATTTTATTCCTAAATTCAGCCAGGTGTGCATTCGGAGGATGGTTCAGCTGCAGCTGTGGTAGCGTACATCTGAAACTGGCCAGAGAACTTGGTATTATTGCCTGTGTAGCCTTTGTTGTGTAGGCATGCAGGATGGGAAAGTATGGAAGTCAGAGAAGTGTGTGCCAAGGTTTCAGAGAGCCACGGAGGCCAGCCAGACTGGAGCAGTGTCCAGTTCTCTGCACAGTGCTCAGGAGGTGTGTGAGTTATGAGGTTTTACTAGAGACCTCAGGATATTACAAGTTTCACAAACATAGAATGTTTGCTGGGGAGAGCTAAGAGTATGAAGTGAAGCCAGTTCAATACAGAGAGCACAGTTATCGCACTCAACACGGGCAGAAGGGCAGAGCCACTCCGACACATCGGAGTCCAGAGAATGCCACCATCATAAGCTCTAAATGGCAGACATGGAGCTTTAAGTTTGGTGTTTGCTCTGATGGATTCTGGCTTTATTCTTTCTTTGCTTGCTATACCTTCATCCCTTCCTTTTGTGATAGGGATATTTCATCTTTGTGCCCTTATATTGGAGGCATGTCATTGATTTCTGCTTTTAAAAGTGCTTATAAGAGAGCCTTGAGTATCAGAAAAGATTTTGGATTTTTGAAGAAGAACATAGATTTCTGGCCTGTGCCTTGGAGATTTGCATTGTGTAGTTCTGAGGGTGAGGCTTAGGGTTTCCACTGTAAATTGTAGGTGCATTGATGTTGCTGGTCCAGATATCCTCTGTCATAACCTAAGGGGCTCCACACTGCCTTTAGTATGATTTTCTTTTGTCTATTTTTGCCATTTGAAGCCATCAATGTGACTTTGTTGTCAGTATTATAATATACACAGGTCAGTTAAAAAATCACGTGAAGTTGTGAGATTATGGATTTTATGGGAGCAAATTGCATTTTGCTTTTTTTTTTTTTTTTTGAAAGAAGATGCGTTCAAGTGTTATTTAATGGCCTGGTGCTTGTAGTCCATTGATGCTATAAGGAACTTGAATTATTCCTATGAACGTTGCACCTTTTTATTTGAATGCCTGACAAATATTGAGTAACAAAACTGAATGAGTTTGAAATCTCCATCCTATGCCATTTTTCTTTCCTTTGCAATGTCAAGAGCTCTATCCACATCAAAAACTATTCAGTACCAAAGCAGAGAACCCAACAGGCCTTGTTGACTTGAACTTTAATCTCAATTCATCAGTTTAGTACCAGTGTTGTTTGGTTTTGTACCCCCTTATTTATGTCAATTTCAAGTCCAGTGTCGTATCAGTAGGGTGCTGAATTCATGTGTGGGGCATGAAAATTCACAAGACAGAGAAGCTGGTCTTGTTGTAGTAAATTATTGTTTTCTTGTGGATACAGAGTAGACTCGTGACGAATGAACTGCCCTACCCCTTAGTCCAGTAGTTTACAAGACAGGTGAGTCATAGCTCTGGCATCACGAGATGAAGAGATTTCTAACTCTATCAAACTCTAGATAGCTGGGGGGATGCATTTCTGTAGAAAACCTGGAGTGGAATGTGGAGCTAGGTTGGCTATCTTCTTCTCTTCTCATGTATATTTTTGATATTCAATTAAAAAAACGAAGTAGGCATGACCTAAACTAGCTCAAGTCTTTGTTCTTCATACTTTGTAATCTGCCTAATTTGCAATCCTTAATATTTAGTTTCTATTTTAAATCAACATTTTATTTCTGTACAGATTAATATTTTAACATGATCGTATCTCGACATGATATAATCAGTGGCAGCCAACATTCCTAGTCTGCTGTTTATTTATCTTTAGATGGTCTTGCGGGATTAGAAAAAAAAGATTATTTAAGCTCCTGCAAGTTGTATTTTCTATCATTTCTAAGTCCATGTCTTATCATGTCTCTTCATATAATCAGAACTCAGAAGGTAAGAATATTCTGCCAGCTCTAGTCATTTGTAAGGATGATTAACGTGTCTGGTAGTCTCAGAGTCAGGAGAGCCTGGCTTGGGAGAACACAAAGAATGACCTTGGAATCATGTGATTAGAACAGAACAATTTCAAATATATGTACAGTAGATACAACTAAGTCAATGATAGCATAAATAAATCAGGCAGGCTTCTCTAGTGTGACATACCACTCATAGAATGCAGTAACCCGATAAATTCCAGAGAGAGAGAGAGGAAAAGAGAGAGAGAGAGAGAGAGAGAGAGAGAGAGAGAGAGAGAGAGAGAGGAAGAAAGAGGTATAGGTAGAAAGGGCATTTCATAAATAATCATTACCAATGATGATTCAGAAGAGTCCATGCAGAAGATTTGCTTTCACTTAGTTATTGATCAGTAGGGTTATCAGGAATCCCGCCAGCTGTTTACTTCATGGTTGCTTCAGCAGCTTCAGGTATTGGATTCATTCTTATCAGTCAGGATGAAAGGAAAAATCCAATATTTCTGTCTTGGATCCTTTTCTGAGAGAAGGAAAGCATTGCCGCAAGTGTGTCAGCCATCTTGCAAGTCTGTCTTATCAGATGGGTCTGAATCCCATGACCATGCAAAGTCAGACATTTGTTTAGAGGAAGAACAATAATCAAGACTGTTTGTTTTTTTTTCTTTTTCCCCTGAACTGAATTTCTACTTTGAGTATGGCTAATAAAACCAAGGTTCCATGGGGAGTCAGAGTTGGAACGGATGATGGCTGCAGGGATAGCAAAGGACAGTGTCTGCCTGCCATCCAAATACTAAGACCTTTTGTGTAGATTCCTGAACCACCTAGGAGATAGTCCTCCTCAGACTGGTCATAGATGTCCCGGTAACCTCACATAATGGAAGCAAAAAGGTCTTTTTATTTGGATAAGTTAATTAAATTGAAAAGTTAATGTTATCATACAGCATCATAGAGAGTTTCAGGGTTAGAATTTCAGCTTGCGATTCAAAGCTACAGATTTTTAATTTTTTCTGCAGAGCCTCACTGAGAAATTACATCTTAGTCTTCAGATATATTCCCACCACTCCAGCGCCATGATTGGCCAGCTTGGCTGGTGTGTAACAATGATCAAGAGTCTGGTACGATGAGATCTACAGAGTCGGGCTCACTATGGAGTTGAGAACACTAAGGAGAACCCTGGGCTTTTACAAGTGGAAGAGATTTGTAGAACTACTGGCAAATGGATGAAAAGTAGTTGTCACATAAAGCAGGTACGGCTTATCAGAGCAACATTACAAGACAAGAAGCTATGCCTGTTCGTCGCGGAAACATCCACTTGAAAATGTGGGTATGTTGGGTGTAATTATTTATTCAGGTTAAAATTAGGAAGACTTAACTCTTGCTTCGTAAAGACATTATTTGGGCAACAAATAATGGAAGCAGTCTGTTTAACATTCTTAAATATCTGCATTAACAGAAGATGAAGTAGAGGAGAAGCTAGGTGATGAGAGAGAGAAAGAGAGAGAGAGGTGACATGGAGGCAGATGTTCACGTGTCTCCACCAGTCAAAGATAGTTTATATATCTAGGTTGGGTATTGAGTTACACTTCTAATTGAGCATTACCATACCTATAAAGCCTTTGATTAACATTTAAAAAAATTGTATAAAAGCAAAAAGGAAAAGGGGGCACAGGATAGGGGTTTTCTAAGGAGGGGAAATGGGGAAAGGGGATGGCATCTGAAATGTAAATAAAATATCCAATAAAAAAAAGAAAAAAAAATCTTTAGTTATGAGATACGTTCTTTTTCACTAGAAGACACCTATCAAATCTAGGAGTGTTTTGCTCATTTCAAAATCATTGTTTTACCTTTGGTTCTTGTCATCTGGCTAGAATGCAATGGAATAAATGATTATTTTAGATCAAATCTACTCAAATAGTTTCTTATACATTTATACATTTTATAACATTGTTATATAAAATTTTAAAGTACTTCTACTTTTAACCAAGAACAAAACAGATTATTTTGATATTTACTATATCAAATAATCTGTATAAAAAGACCTCTCTTGCTTGTCTAATATATAGTCTAAGATACAATAATCTCTTACATATCTATACCATCTATAGTTATATCTAATACATATATGTGTGTGTGTATAGGATATATATTCAAATATAAGCCTTGGCACTTGAATATATGACTTCAAGCAAAAATGCAGTGTTTTTGAGTGTTAGTTTCTTCAAACATGAAGTGGGACATATTTAATTATAATATTACTTATTTTCTAGAATTATAATTATTAAGTTAGGTAAACACAGGTAAAATTCTTAAAGAATACTGATTAGTTAGTGTACTGGCTGGTTTTGTGTGTCAACTTGACACAAGCTGGAGTTGTCACAGAGAAAGGAGCTTCCCTTGAGGATATGCCTCTATGAGATCCAGCTGTAAGGCATTTTCTTAATTAGTAATCAAAGGGGGAGGGTCCATTGTCGGTGGTGCCATCCCTGTGCTGGTGGTAGTCCTGGATCCTATAAGAAAGTGAGCTGAGCAAAACAGGGAAAGCAACCCAGTAAGTAGCACTCTTCCATGGCCACTGCATCAGCTCCTGCTCCAGGTTCCTGCCTTGTGTGAGTTCCTGTCTGGACTTCCTTTGGTGATGAACAGAAATCTGAAAGTATAAGCTGAATAAACTCTTTCCTCCCCAACTTGCTTCTTGGTCATGATGTTTTGTGCAGGAATATAAACCCCGACTAAGACAGTTAGTGTCTTTAAAAGTCTTGATGCAAAAAGGTATAAAATATTTTTAATTCCATGTTTATAGGTTTATATTTTTCAAAACCTAATTTAATAAGGATTCTTAAATATATCAACATCCTTTATGGACCATTGATTAAAGGTAAAAGAGGAAAATGACTAATAGGACAAGAGGGGCGTGTACCTGTTTAGAAGTAGTTCTTTGGAGTGATTCCAATCTTCGTTGTATTCAGTCTAGTGCATTTTGCAAAACATCAAACACAAATGAGCAGCAGCAGCTCAATCAAGAGGAAATTGCAAGGCTCTGCTGATCAGCAGGATCGTGTTGAAGTGACAAGAAGCAGCCGGAACACCATTAGAAGTTCCTTGGTGTGCTTCTGTCTACAAAGTCACAAGAGAAAATAAGCAAAGAAAGCAAGGTGAACCAATGCAACAGTGTTGTCAGCAAAGCCCAACATCAGCGAAGCCCAACAAAGACGAGAAAGGTGAACCAATGCTTCAGACAGAGTGTCACTCACTGTCCGTCAGGTTATACTTATACTCTTTCCACAGATCAGGAGTCTTCTCAAGGGTCCACTCCAGCAAAGCATCACATGTACCTTTGCCACACAGCTTCCAGAAAAATGTCCTCTCATGCAATTGCTTCAGCAAAAGTTCCTCCTAAGACAGCTTCCAGAAAACATATGACACGACACAATCGAGTCTCTTAACAAAACCAGAAATTCCCACTTCATATGTTAAATCCTATAACATAGAGATATATAAATCCCATATAATAGAGATATATAAATCCCTTAAGTTATAAATGAATTCAGTTCAAAGCAAAACCTGTTGCATTTGTCCAGCCAATCCAAGAACTGATATGGAAGACTAAGGATCCCAGAGTAATTAAGTCAAATAACAAGTCTTGCATAATTGTCTAGGCAACATTAGTCATTTTAAACTACACTAATTTACTCACTGTGGTATTGGCCAGAGACAAAGTGAAAGGTTAATGAAGCAGAAAAGAGAGTTTGAGAAGAAATTACAACAAAAGCAGAAACTTTTATTATGTGACATTATAAACCAACAGATAAGTGGTACCAACCACTGGGCACATCTGGCTGTCTATACTTTAAAAGAGAAATTCTACTCAAAATAAAGGTGAGCAGAAGAGTTAGACATCAATGTGTCTTTAAGAAGTACTGAAAGCACTCAGCTCAGAGTTTGAATAGTCGGGGAAAGGCCTGGAGAAAGAAGAGCAATGTAGAGTCTGTAGACTGTGGTTGCTGCTGGACTCATGAATCTCTTTTTTTTCCTAATCCTGAAACAATTGTGAATAGTGGAGGAAGAAGTGCTGCCTTCCAAGCTCCACACACATGTATTATTTACAGGTATTACCTAGTGTATGCAGATGCATGTGCATAAGCACACTTGCCGCTGTACTGTGTCCATCTTCCATCTGGAGGTCAGAAGACAACATGAGACTCTCGTTCTTTCACTCCAACACATGAGCTCTGGGGATTGAACTCAAATCATCAGGCTTGCAAGCGTCCTTATCAACAGAACTATGTCACTGACCCACAGCTATTATGGGGTTTTTGTTTTGTTTTTAAAAAACATCTTGAAAGTAGGATTAGCATTTTAATTCCAGCATTTGGGAGGCAGACAGAGAACTCACAGAACTCTCTATGAACTAGAAATTAGACTGGTCTACATAGCACATTCTAGGGCAGGCAAGACTAAATACTGAGACTCTGTTCCAAAAATACTCATGAAAACGACATGTATAGATAGTTAAAAAATAAAATTATGACCTCATCATTAAAAACATTTTTTTTCACTCGTAGGACTAAAGTTCTATGGTCTTTTATACAAAAATATCTAAAGTACCATGCTCATTGCATATCACAAACAGCTGGAGCATGCTGAGTCTGAGTGGGATCCAGACTTAGACAATGAGATAATCAGAGCAGGGGATTTGGATAGGAGCCAAGATGGAAGCCTTGCTGAAGTCACTTCTGGCTTGGGATTTTATAGTTTGTCTGGCACAATGAAGTCCCTGAAGTAGGCTGAGCAATAACCCCCTAAACATCCCACTCTTAATCTTTGAAATTTGTAAATGGGATTTCACTTGCAAATTCAGTCCTTGCAGATATAACCAGGCAACAGCAAGATTATATACTAGATTGGTGTGACCCTTAAATGTGATATGAATGCCATGTAACTTGTGTTCATTTAAGAAGACAGAAATTTGGTTAGAAAACATCCAACTATGTGGGACTTAAACATCACACTCTAAACAACACAGTTGGAAACATCAGGGTGTGTGTCTTAAGGATGGTTGAGAAATGCATCACACTACAAGAGAGAACAAACAACATGTATCAAGATTTGTGATATGAAGCTAGCATACGATTGAACAAACCTATATCACCAGAGAGACAAAAAACGTCTCAAACTAATAATCCAAATTATTCCCAGTTTAAAAGCCTAGAAAAAATGTAAAGAGAAGAATAAAAATAATGATGATAAATAAAGAGATTTGTAAACCAGAAATGGAAAGGCAATGAAGCAAATCAATGAAACAGAAAGCTGTGTCTTTGAGATGATCAATAAGAGCCACAACCCTCTCGGAAAGCCATCAGAGATGCCCATGTTCCCCAGCAGGGCTGAAACTCAAGGTGCCACTGGAGACCATTTCAAAGGATTCTATACACATACGTCTGATTGCTCAGATCAAATGTATCAATTCCTCTAAATCCACAAACTAACCACAGCTCACTCTGTAGGAAATAAATAACTTCAAATCCTCATGACTAGTAGATAAATCAAAATTTATAGCTTTAATACTTCCAAAGAAGAATTCTCCAGGCTCAGAGAGTTTCATTAAGGAATTCTCCTAGCTTTTCATAATAATACATCTACAATAGAAGGACTAGGGGGCATTTCCCATTCATTCTACGGAGGCATGGCTATTGTGATACAAAAGAAGACAAAGACAGCAGAGAAAAATTAAACTATGGATCTGTATTCCTCATGGATACAAATGTAAAGAAATCTTTAAACAAAATAAGTAAACATAGTAAGCAGAATTACTAAACATATGAATTGCATTCTACAACCAAGTAGGGTTTATTTCAATGTGTTATAGTAATTAGAAGCCCATTGATGATGATGATGATATGCGTGCGTGTGTGTGTGTGTGTGTGTGTGTGTATGTAAAGATTTTTGCAAAAAAATAATTCCAAAGTAAAACATACAGCTATTGAGTTGTTTGCATTTATTTACTTTCTTCCTTTAAACATAGAATATGCTCAATTATGTACAGACTTCTTCACGCCTTCAGCAGAATAATCTACAGTGTTGATTCTCCTCTTATTGGCTGTATGATTTCACTTTTGTTAACTTGTAACAATTTTGTGTATTGTTTTTCATGAAAAAATAGAATTACATATTTTAAAAACAATACTCCAACTCAGTGTATTGCTTTATTTATGATACAGCTACTTTAGATTTAACAGTCCGTTCTTCATATCTTAATACATTTACAAAAATAACTATGGTTCAGTCCCTGACTACAGAATGTGAGGTGATCAAGCACTGACCATTCCAAAGAGCCCTTTAATCATCTTTGACTCTTCCTTTGAAACATGAAAATGAAAGGATATTAAGTATACTTTATCCAATGTGAAATTAATAGGTCTCTAGGAAATTATTTTGCTGTCTTACAGAGTCTTACTGAGATCAAAAACAGCATCTTGGCTGCCTTGGAACAAGTATCAGATACATTTAATTCTGTTTGTTTGTTTGTTTGTTTGTTTGAGAGTCTTACAATGTAGCCATGTCTGGCCTAGAACTTTCTATGAAGATCAGGCTGGCTTTAAGTTTATAGTGGCCCTTCTTTCTCTACCTCTTTAAAGTGATTGAACAGGCAATTTTATTTTTTAAATATAGTCAGAATTCTAGAAATTTTCACATACTTTAGAGCAAAGCTATGTAGACCACATCAATGGTTCAGAACAGATAAAAATATACAATATACAATTTTCTATTACCAACTCTCAGTGGCAGGAAGTACAGCCAAGAATGAATCTCAACAATGAAACAATGAAAACTTAAACTTCTAAAGTTACATTTAGTTGATGGAAAATAATTGATTAGAAATTGGCACAGTTCTGTTACATAAGACTGCAATAATTTATCACTGTGTTTAGAATGTCTTTCTCTCTATGAAATGTTGGTAGTCACACTCTTAAGACCACGAGGATTTTTATTTTTATGGCATTTTAGTGGTGGGCTCGTGTGTAACATGAGCCATGGATTGATTTCCCTTTACATGAAAACATCTGCTTAGGTGAAGCTCATTAGTTCGCCCTTGGCCAATTATAAATTATTAAGCTAATCTTATTTGAAATGGGAATGTGAAATATCTGAGCAGCCAATATTTATTGACTAATGAGAAGTCTTTATATATTTCTTTACTGTCTTGGAGAAAGGTAAATAGATAAATTATTTCTGATCTATCAGCGGACAAATTGAATCCAATTCACCCTAAACTTCAGACCAACATTTGGATTTTAAGTAATTTAGTGATGATTTGCATATGAAATAGCGATTTAACAATCTTTCTTTGAATTTTTTAGTATTTATTTACTTAACATCCCAACGGATCTCAGCTTTCCTTCCTTTCTTTCCTCCCAGTCTCTTTCACTCCCCTCCCCTCCCCCTATTTACCCCTTCTCCCCCTGTTTTCAGAAAAGAGGAGGCCTCCCATGGTTATCAACCAGCCTTGGCAGTAAGACTAGGTGCATCTTCTACTGATGCTAGTTAGACAAAGCAGCCCAGTTAGGGGAAAGGGATCCAAAGGCAGGCAATGTAGTCAGAGACAGATTGTGTGCCTGCTTTGTGAACCTCACATGAAGACCCAGCTATATGCTCAGAGGGCCTGGGAACATCCCATGCACACTCTCTGGTTGGCAGTTTAGTCTCTACCTACCCCGATGGGCTTATGTTAGTTGATTTTGTAGATTTTCTTGAGGTGTACTTGACTCCTTTGGCTCCTGCAATCCTTCCTCTCCCTCTTCCACGGGATTCCCCACACTCCGCTGATGTTTGGCTGTGGGTCTCTGCATCTGTTTCCGTCAGTTGCTGGGTGAAGAGCCTCTGATGACAGTTATGTAAGTTTCTGTCTGTAGGTTTATCAGAATATCATGAATAGTGTCAGGGGTGGGCTCCCTTTTATGGCATGGGTCCCAAGCTGGGCCAGTCATTGGTTTGCCCTTCCCTCAAAATTTTTGCTCCATCTTTTACCTCTGTGAATCTTGTAAGCAGGATAATTTGTAGGTCTGAAGTTTTGTGTCTGGGTTGGTATCCCAAACTCTCCATTGGAGGTCTTGCCTGGTTACAGGAAATGGCCTGTTCAGGCTCCATATCTCCCATTGCTAAGAATCTTGGCTAAGGTCAACCACATAGATTTCGGGTTGTTTTCATTTTCCTAAGTTTGTCCCACAAATGTCGTTCCCAATCCAGTTGTCTCTTTCAGTACTCTCTCCCTATGTTCTCCTCCCACCTCATTCTTCCTGTTCCCATCCAAACCTAAGTTTTCTTCCTCTATCAAAAGTCTAATGTCTAATCTATTTCTCTCACTGAGATTCACGCGTTCACTCTTTGGCCCTCAGTACTACTCATCTCCCCATCCCTTTGCATCTTTCCTTCACTCTTGCGACGTCCTACCGCCTGTCAAAACAAACAGAAAACAAACAGAAGAATCTCACTGTGGAAGCTGTAGTGTGTCACACAGCATACCCTTTTGTCCACACACTTTTACTTGCCAATGTTCATTGCTATGACTTGTTGGTCTGGCTCAAGGCCCCTGGTTTCTGCTGTACTATCAATACTGGATCTTCACTGGGACTCATCTCAGATATCTTGTCGTTACCCTGTGTCATGGAGATCCTGCAACTTTGTATCCGAAGGTCTTGCCCAGCAGATCACAGATGGGATATATGTTGGGGTGGGCCAACTTGAAGCTCTGGATCTGAGCCTGGGTGGTAGCTGAATTGCTCATCCCACCAGCTCCCCCACTCCCATACCAGCAGGGTCAGCACTCCAGCACTGCCCCTAACTGCTCACTTAATGTCCCAGATGGCAAGGGGCGGGCCAGCTCTCCAGCTCTCATTACCCTAGCTAGGGCCAGCTCTCTGGCCTGCCATAGATGACAAAGGGTGAGGAAGGGAAAGGCTATCTCTCCCTCATCCATCCCACCACAAGGCAGATGAGGGGTGGGGCCAGCTATCCTGAGTGCTGCAGCCAGTAGAGGGTCGGGTGGGGGGACAGGGCCAGCTCTTCAAAGTCCTTGGACATCAACATAGTCCTAGGCAGCAGCTCAGACAGGGACATCCACATGGCCTTTGGTGGTAATATGAGGCATAGACAAAGACATAGGCCGCTGCTGAATGACCATGGACCCAGACATGGGGTTTAACAACAGCATGGGCAGGGATGTCACCACGGCCTCAAGTGGCAGGGCAGGATACTCACTGAGCTATTATTCTCCATCCTCACATCTCCAGATTCACCTCTCTTCACAATGCTCAGGCTCTCCCGTAGCTCTTTCTCTTCCATCTTTCCAACACATACATTGTAGTGTCTTCTGCCCACCTACCTGCCTGCTCACACTGACTGACAGAGGGAGAACATCCCCCCCCCTTTTTTTAACTATGTTTTCCTCAGCTTATTGTAAAAAGTTGCAAAAGCTGACAGCCAGCACACATTCTTTTCCTGAAAGGCTTGTTAATATTTTGTCATGTCTAATTATTGTTCTCAGTTTCTGTGTGCATTTATTTGTGTATCAGACACATTTCTTAAGCTACTAATCCACTAAGGTAGCTGGAATTGTAGCCACTCACCTCTAAGGAGATCAGCATACATCTATAAATTGAGACCTTTATCTTTCATATCCAAATTGCATTAGTGTGCCCAACACCCTTACCATTGGTTCATAACATATCTATATTGTTATGTATATAACACATAATCTATATTGAAATTTCTCATACTGTCCCATAGTCACAACTATTTAAGAAAGTCATGATCAACCGAAGTCATTCAAAACTTTTTAAAACTCCTTTTAAATCTTTTAAATCTCCCTTCTATGTAACAGAACTTGGCTTTCTTGCCCTTGACACTTGAGGATTGTAAGCTGTCTTATGGAGCATCCCATTGCACAGTTGTGTGCTCCCTGCTGCATCATGATGTGAGCCACTCATCCGTCCATGTCATCTGTAGTAAACAACTTTGTGACCAAGAGAAGTGTCTCCTGGATTCCTGTGGAAAAAGGAAGAAGCCTTTCCTCTTGCAAAAAAAAAATAGTAATTTGTGAGATGCTTCTGGGGTAGAATTAGCCTGCTCCTCAACAATTTTTTATTACACGGTCCCAGCATCGATATCTTATCAATACTAATTATAACTTAAGGAGCTTCAAAATGATTTTTCTGCCTCAATTACAACTGTATATTTTTTCATTAGTATTATTTTGTGAACAAAGACCCTGTGGTGGTTTGGGTAGAATGGTCCCCATAGACTGATGTGTTAAGAGTGCTTGGCCCATAGGAAGTGGCACTTTTAGGAGGTGTGGCCTTGTTGAAGTAGGTGTGGCTTTGTGGGAGAAACTGTGTCACTGGAGGTGAGCTTTGAGGTCTCATAAGCTCCAGTGAAGCCCAGTATGGCGATTCTGTCTTTCTCCTGTCTGCTGATTCAGATGTAGAACTCTCAGCTACATCTCCAGTACCATATCTGACTCCTGCCATCCTGATTCCAACCATAATGATAATGGACCAAACCTCTGAAATGGTGAGCCAGCCTCAGTTAAATGTTTCCCTTTATAAGAGTTACCACAGTCATGGTGTCTCTTCACAGCAATAGAACATGAACTAAAACAGATCCCGGTAGTTCCCTCCTTTTCTCTTTAGTTTTTGCCCAAATGTGTGTGTGCACATATATGTGATAAGAAAAACAAGTTGTCTTTATGTCTAAGGCTCTAGAAGATGGTTACTTAATGAAACGCCTAATGACTGTTCTTCTCACACTTGCCTTCGTGTGCCCTCACACTGAAGACAGTAAAAAATGGTAAAATAAAGCATGTATGAGTGCATGCATGTATGATAATGATAACCATTTACCGTTATTAAATTATCTTTTTACTTAATGTCTCAGGATAAGGGATCTATTGTTTATTTTTTGAGGCAAAAATACACCATGCATTTTGATGAACACATATAGCAAACAAAATCTGACAGCAAAAACAAAACAAAACCCCCAAACAACAACAACAACACCTCAACAAAACAAAACAAAACAAACCACAGTTGTACTTGTTTCGTGGTCTCTTCTCTCAGCCCTGCCACTCCCCTGACCACACCAGGAGAGTCAGTCAGTGGACTTAGACTCATCTGACCCCTGACTTGTCAGCCTGAAAAGAATACTTTATTTTATTATTGTTTATTGTCTTCAGTGTGATGCACACAGAGGCAAGTGTGGGAAGAACTAACAGTCATTAGGGGTCTCATTACCTAATTGTCTTCTAGTGTTTGCTTTTCTTATCACATTGCCCACCAGTGCATGTGTTTTGTTTTTGTTTTTGTTTTTGTTTTTTTTTCCTGGTTACAAGGAAACATTCACTTCATTTCAACCCGAATGCTGTTATCAGATTTGTTAAGCCACTATAATGCCTTATAAGTGATTTTTGGACATTGCTATATTGGAAATCTGTCCCCTTATAACATAGGGGGCTACAGTAATTCTCTAAAGTGTGCTATAGAGCAGCAAAAAGTGAATTCATTGCCCTTTTTATTGAGTCAGCAGAGCTGTGATTGTGGAGCCATCAAGATTTAGAGAGCAGAGAAGCAACCGGCTGCTGCTAGGAACTCGGAGGAAACTGTGGGTTCCCACTGCCGGGTGGGATACTGACTCCTATTCTGACATCCTTTAATTATAATCATCCTTGAGCAGTACGGCAGTCATATTACCTGTTGACCAAATTGCTTTCTAAGTCTTGTGGTCTTGTGGGAGCAGAGAACAGAGATAGGATTACAGTGTAAGCAACAGAAAGATACAAAAAGGACAGGCATTTTCCCGCAATCAATGATCAAGAAACAACGTGTACGCTCTTTAACTAGTAAGAATACATAGTGTAAGCAACTCAGCTTTCTTGAGTCAGGTCTGAGTCCCAGCCTCATTGTGGCTTCTATTTCCCAGTCTAAGATGGCTGTTCTGGATGCAGACCTCATATCTGCACTCAGCCAGCACAAACTCTTCTTGAAGCTTGCATGTATCATTTGTACTTATGCTCATGAGACATAATTTAGCCATATTGCAAAAATGTAGCTGTGAAGGGGACTGAGATGTAAGTTTCAGTGTGAGGAACTGTGTTCCCAGTTAATAATTAGTGGTTTTATTATCACAGTAGGGAAATAGGAACATGGGGGTACAGTGAACAAACTTGGCAATGATTTTGAAATAGTTTGCCCTTAGAGACTTGCTTATCAGCATCGACAAACCAGTATCAGCAATTAGCATTGAGTATAAGTTTGTTTGTTTGTTTATTTATTTAACAGTTGACAAAATTCTCCTTACAAACTCAATCTATTTTCTAGATTGGCAAAATGAGTTTGTTGGTGACATTAATTTAAAACACAAGAAGGTGAGTTATCTTTCTTAGTTAGTAGAGGAAGAGGACAGAGATCTGTGTGCTGACCCAAGTGCCCTGGCACACAGAGATACCACGATCTTCACAGGTATTTCCTCATGTTTCAGTCAGTGTGAGAGAACTTGGCAGAAAATTTTGCATGTCTCTATACAATTCTACCCTTCCGAACACTGAGCTGGGGGTGGTCCCTAGAGCAAACTATGTGAGACTGTTTGGAGGGTTGTCATGGGGGAGGGTGTCTCTAGTTTTATTTTGTCTACCTTCTTTCATTAATTTGGGAATTTTTTATGCATAATGTGTGTGGTATGTTCATGTGTGTTTGCACATTTGTGGCATATGCTTATATGCATGTATGTATGTATGTATGTATGTATGTATGTATGTATGTAGTCCAAAGGTTAACTTTAGATGTCTTTCCTTAATCACTCTCCTCTTCACTTACTGAGGCAGGATCTCTCACCAAACCCAGAGCTCGTTGTGTTGTCTAAGCTAGCTTGCCAGCTTGCTTGAGGGATCCCCTTGTCTCTAATCCCTAGGTACTAGGATTACAAGTTGACTGCCATGTCTTCCTGGCCCCAATGCTAGCTAGTAGGTGTGTTCTGGGCATCTGGACTCCAGTCCTCATACATGTATGGCAAGTTCTTTACCACTGAGTCATCTCCCTAGGTTCCAATATGGAGCTTCTGTCTTCCACCCTCACACTTCACATTCCAGCCAATAGGAAGAGCAGGAAGAGGGATGTAGTCTTCTCTCTGTGGATTCATCCAGGAATTGCATAGGGATCATTTTAAATAGAACTGTCTTTTGCGGTTATGGTTTATTTGCTGTTATTTTTCATGAATATAAACAGCAGCACAATTACTCTATTACCTATCTAATTTTCTATCTATCCATCCATTTATCTA
The DNA here is from genome assembly GCA_030674055.1 of Rhabdomys pumilio. Lineage (NCBI taxonomy): Eukaryota > Metazoa > Chordata > Mammalia > Rodentia > Muridae > Rhabdomys > Rhabdomys pumilio. The sequence goes on from JANHMN010000007.1 coordinate 7,579,637, forward strand.
TCCATTATCTATTCATCCACCTATTTATCATCTATCAATCATCTATTTATGTCTTTAAATCTCTTTTTAAGTCATCTACTTGTTGAAGACAAGAGACTGAAGCTATTACTCAGACAAAACTATTGTGCTGGCTCGTTATATCAGCTTGATATAGCTAGAGTTATCCGTAAGAAAGGACCCTGAGTTGAAAAAACGTACCTCCATAAGATCTGGCTGTAGGATATTTTCTTAATGAGTGATTGATGTGAGGGAGCCAACTCACTGTGTGGCCAGTGCTACCTCTGGGCTGGTAGTCCTGGGTTCTGTAAGAAAGCGGGTTGAGCAAACCAGTAAGCAGCACTCCTCTATAGTCTCTGGATCAGCTCCTGAATCCAGGCTTCTGCCCTGTTTGTGTTCCTGTCCTGACTTCCTTCAGTGATGGACTATGATGTAGATGCATAAGCCAAATAAATCCTTTCCTCAACTTGCTTTTGGTCATGGTAGTTCATCACAGCAGTCCCAACTAAGACAACTATTAACAGCAAATACAAACTTTCCCACTATTATAAGTATGCAATATATTTCCCTTAGTGGGATGGGGTATTAGTATTCATACTTCCCCCAAACAGGCAACTATGACTCCCTATTTATTAAATAAGCCTTTTCTTTTGTATTGATTTGTATGTTTTTTTTCATTGCATAAGAACAGAAATCCTAAACAATGAATATTTCCAATCTATCCTTTTTATTTCCAGTGCACTAAGTGCTTTTGTAGAAGTTCCTTGCAGTACAATCTTGAGCCTCCAGATAAATGAGAACAATTTTCTCTTCTTCTTAAAAATGAGTTTAGAAAGTGCTTCTCTATGTGGATGGCCTGCAGGCACTCTACACTCCAAGCATCCAAGAGAAACCATTAGCCATTATCCTATCCCAGCTGCATCACGCCCCCAGCTACAAACCTCAGAACCACTTCTAACTTTCCCCTGCACACAACTGTTCCAGGATGTTTGCTAACCCAGGTTGCTAGATTCACTTTTCTTCCCTGATTGCCACTGCTTCTACTCTCAGGGTTGTGCCATAACTGAGACACCATTGTGAAGTTCTTGCCTCCAGCTCCCCCATCCTGTCCTGTCCACAGGTATCAGTTATCTCTTAATTACAGGTCTAGACACACCTCCTGCTGCTCTTACTAATTCAGTGGCCACCCATTGTCTTTAGAACAGAATCCAAACTCATTCATCACATTCATGGCTGAACCCAAGATGGGTCTCCTAGCTTTCTTCTCTTAACTTCCTTCATCCCTTCCCTAGCTCTAAAAACAATTTAAAAAAACCCATGTTCATGCACACTAATTCCAAATCATTTCAGTGTTGCTAATTGTCCCATAAACCCATTTCTACATGTTCAGAGACAGATCCAATATTCTTTACTCCAGAAAGCTTTCCTTACTCATTCAAATTTAACTGCCTTGAGCATCATTCTATTCTGGATATATATCCCCCAGTCTTCTTTTAAATTACTTAACATACAGGATATCTGTTGATATGATACATTCTAAAGGTAGTAAAGCACCTATTTGTCTTTGTACACACAGACTATCACCACATAGCAGATTTTTAAAAATCCTAGATGATTACTTAAGCAATAATCTTGTCAGTATTCAACTGTAAGGTGATCTTACATCTGCAGAATGGACATTACCTGACTTTCACAATTACTGCGGATTGCTATGAAGTGTTGTCCATGTTTGCAGAGAGGACAGGAAGAGCCTCATAAGAGAGATCAAAATGCTACCTTCTTTCTGAGGTTTCATGGTGTGTCTTGTCTGATGGATTGAGATTGTCATGAAGTCATTGGCCTCTATCACAAAACATATATAGGGCCAAAAGAGGTGGGGTTCATCACAGAGGAAGGCAGAGCTGGTGCATGGCTTACACTCTTTACTGTCCTTCATACTTATGAGAGTCACTTGTTTATGACAGAGCTTAAGTGTGGGCTGGACACTTCTTGGGCATGGTGTCTTGGCACTGTTGGCTTGTGAGTGCCAATTAAAAGAGATGATGCGTTTGGAAAATGGTGTTTCTTGCCCTTTACATCATGCCATTTTTTTTTATTTTCTTTCTTTCTTTTTTTTTGTAAGGAGCCATGCTGGGATTCTCAGTATGTTGACTAAAAGCAGGATCCACTTTCAGTAGCCAGCAGGAGCAAAGAAGGCAGGAAAAATTATAAAACAGAGTTACAGTGCTCATCTGTCTTGAGTACTGATAGGATCACTTGGATAAATGGTCTTTCTGAAACAAACTCAGCTCAGCTCCTCCTTCCTGAGATTCCTTCTGAGGACTGAACTTACATGGCCCTGGGATGGTGACATTGGGTTATTAAAAATGTGATGATGTTTGTCCTCGAGCTTGGTTTGGAGGTTTTTCAGTATGCCCAAAATTTTGCCTTTCTAGTGACACTATAAACGTGAACATCTGCATTGTGAGTGCTTTGGAGAATGATCCATGTATTTCCCCAGTGCTGAGAACACTGACTTGAATTGAATTGCTTGTACCGCATGTTTATTATAATGTTTATAACTACAATCATGATATGACATTTTAAGGTTTTGTGTTAATGCATTTTACATCTGCAAAGTTGTTCAGAGAGGGGGTTGCAACATAACAGAAGCCGTGCATCCCACTCTTTGGAATCTCTCCCCACAGTTACAGCTATGTATTGTCATTAGTTTGAAAGTAAAACCTTTAAACAATGCCGTGACATTTACTTAATAGATTATTTGTTTATACAAGTTGTCCCTGGATAAAATGTCTCCATAAAATCAACCCTGAATTCTCTGATTCACAGGTTTTCCAAATGTTTGTAGCCTGGTCTCCTGTTAAAGAACCCATCTCTGCCATTTAAAATGACATTTTTCTTGTTTAGAGACAAGGTTTCTAAGTGTACCCTATTATCAGAGCATGTTTACGCTGACCGCTGTGATTTCGTACAGAACTGTGCTCTTTGGGCTGTGTGCTGGCTCAGCGTTTTCCTCCCAGCCCTTCAAAGAGCCCTTTGTGTCAGTTCTACACAGTTCCTATTGTTAGCTCTCTTTCTCTATTATCTGTTCACATGAAAGGGGGTCCAGTGGATTGTTTGTGTCTTGTCTTTTATGTCCTATATGAAGCCATCTTCTGTAAACCCAATGGGGATTGTATGCAACATACAGAGATTTTACTGAATTTTATGAAGATATTTATAAGGGCAAAAACTTCAAATATATTTGATGATGTTGAGAGGTTAACATTTGTGTGTTTGCCTGATACATGAAGTACACATTTGTATGTATGCGTGTAAGTATGGGTGTATACCCAGCACCTACTCACTATGTACCGGTGTGCTACTAAATGTCTTGACAGTAGAAAAGAACCCTCTAGTGTTTAAAGTTTTCTACTTTCTACAGCATTAAATTTTCCCACCATGGATCATTTCAAGCTACAGTGTAATGTTATTCAACACACAGATACAATTAAGGTAGATAATTACAAGAACATAAAATATATTAATCAAATAATAATAATAGATAATAAAATATAATCATGCATTCAGTATTTATAACCTTTTTCTAAAATTTTATCTTTTAACCTTTCAAATTAAAATATAATTACGTTATTTTCTCCTTTCCTTCCTCTAACTTTTCTCATGTATGCACACCCCCTTTGCACCTTCCCCAAATAATGTTTTTTTTCCTTTAGTTGTTACATTTACATACATACATATACATACATATATACATACATACAGATAAATAAATATAGATGCCTAAATATATAAATACCACCTGCTTTGTCTGTCTAGTGTTCTTTGTATGCATATAATTTCAGGGCTGACTACTTGATGTTGCGTAACCAATTAGGAGATTCATCCCTGGGATAGACTTCTTCAACTCTCAGCATTCTTAGTTTCCTGTAATTCTTTGTCAATGGGTGGGGCCCGTAGATTTCTGCCTTCCATGTTAGCATGCCTATTGGTGTTGTGCTTGTTCAAGTCTTGCTTAGCCAGCCACATTTTTGCTATGTCATGGGTGAAGCTTTCCTGCCATTTCTAGGAGACCCAGTCTCACAGTACTGTTAAAATTTGAGCCCTCCACATCTCTCGAATCTTGTTGGTCACATGTGGTTACCACTGGGGATTTGTAGTCTGCCTGTTCCTGCCTCAATGCTTTCTGATGTCCGATGTCCCTATGCATCTCTGTCTCTGTTCCTAATAGAGGGCTTTGCTCAGTATTTATTGAACAGCACAGAAAACATGGCATGGGGAAAGGTTGAGGAATTTGTTACAGAAATTGCTAACAGAATTTTTCCAAGGGAAGAAGCTTTATTGAGTCCGGCTGACCCAGAGTTAGCAAATGTGACTGAAAACAGACAGTACTTTTAGCACTGATGTTAGAAATTTGTTTTATAAAGTTGCTTCCAACCATGTTGGCTACCTTCAGCAAATGATTACCACAACACACATATGTTCGTCTGGGTTAGTGGCTTGAAAGAGTAGGTAATTGGAGGATAAAACTATGCATTATTTTAGGCTATCAAAGCTGATTACATGGAAAATCTGAGAAAAGAAAGTTTGGTCGTTACATTGCTCTCTCTCTCTCTTTAATTGGATATTTTATTTATTTATGTTTCAAATATTATCCCCTTTTCCCATTCCCCCCCCCCAACTTTCTATCCCATCCTTTCTCCTCCTGCTTCTATGAATGTGTCCCCCCACCCATCTAACCACTCTTGTCTCCCTGCCCTCACAAAAGGTAGGTTAAACTTAAACTGAGTACACTAGGGCAGCAAGTTAAATTCTTATTCTTCAATGATCTAAAGGTGTACCATAACTTGATTGCGAGGTTGAATATGAGTTCAGTCTTTTGGAAATCAAGAAATGTTTTCATAAATTTGTGTCATTGCATTCAGAATGCAAGAGATAGAATTTCACTTGCTTTATTGTAGAAAGATTAGAAAGATCTGTTCCCTATCTCCACTATAAAAACCTGAGAGAAAAGAAATGTTTTTATTTCATGTAAAGTTGAACTATTCAAGGTTGAAATGGTAGAATATGGTAAATTAAAATCACATTTATAACAATATATTATTTAAAATAGATATTATTATTGTGAAGCCATTTCTCTCCTTCCATCTTTACATGGGTCGTGGAGATCAAACTCATGTCTCTAGGTTTGTCTAACAAATACATTTACCCTCTGAGCCATCTCACCAGTTTCTAAGTTAAATATTTTATTACAAACTTACAATTATTATTATGGGATATTATCATAGTAGGATGATGAGTTTTCCAGAAAGTATCTACTGTAAAAGCATGGTAGAAATCAGGTGCTTGGTGAGAACTTGGCTTTATCTGAAAATATTTGTAAAATATATGTTGTTCAGTGACATCTTCAGTGAGATGCATTCTGTTTAGAGAGGGAATTAATGTGAAACTCAATATTAAAGCTGAGGGGTAATAAAAACTGAGATCATACGTGGGGCATAGGAGGTAGCTGAAAACAATACCCTTGTGGTGATTTGAAGCAACTTATAGGCTCATGTGTTCCAGTTAGTGGAAAGATTTGGGAAGGATTAAGAGGTGTGGTCTTGTTGGAGGAGGAGGTATTTTACTGAAGGTAGGCTTTGAGGTTTCAATAGCCTATGACTCTCTCTCTCTCTCTCTCTCTCTCTCTCTCTCTCTCTCTCTCCTATGTTTGTGGGTCAGATGTAAAATCTCAGCTGCTTGCTTCAGGTCATATCTGCCTGCCTGGCACCATGCTTTCTACCATGATGATTATAGTTAGGGTAGGACTAACTCTCTTAAGCAAGCCTATATAAATGCTTTCTTTAATAAGTTGACTTGGTAATGGTGACACCACACAGCAATAGAACAGTAACTAAGACAAGATTTAATATGAAGTTCTGTTGGACAGAGTACAGATTCATTTGGTAAAGATCTGAATTTAGGCAGCACAGCTGGTTGCTTCAGAGTTCTGTAGGCCAGTTCTTAAAGTTTTGCTATAAACTCCACCACTTATTATCTGTGTGAATTTGGGCTGGTTATATAATATTTCTGTACTTAGTTTTCTTGGCTGTAAAACAAGTACTTTAGCACAGATGGTTCCTTACTTACAATAGTTGAAGCTTGGGATTTTTTGACTTTATGGTGGTGCAAAACTGGCACGATCAGTAAGACTTATTCTTTGAGTTTTGGTTGATTTTGATTCTTTTCTGAGCTGGAGTTTTGCACTATGAATGACTTTGTCATTCTCAGCAATGTTGGTGACATTGAAAGCCAGAACCCAGTCAGCTAAATAATCATGTGGAAAAAAAAAATCCCCTATATTCTGCTAAACTATTATATTTGGTAGGTTATGTGCTATGTTAGTTTGTTTTACATTACTGTAACAAAATACCAGAGGCTGGGTAATTTGTAAAAAAAAACAAAAACATTAGTGTAGTATTCTAGAAGTTAAAGATCATGGCACTGTCTTCTGCTTGGCTCCAGAGAGGGCCTCAAGGTAGATAACGTCAAAAATTGGAAGAAGCACATTCAGAAGAGACTACATGGTGAGATAGAAGCCGGAAAGACATTCAGGGGCTAGGCTTGATTTTTTCTTTTGATAACAACCTCCTCTGGTAGGAGTAACCTGCTCCTTGGCACCAGCTTCAAGGGCTTCTAGTGACCTGGTTATTTCCCAGCAGTCCTTACCTCTTTAAAATTCCTTTACCTATCACATTATTACAATGGGGACTGTGCTTCCAACACATGAAAGTCTGAGGGACAACTGATATCCCAACCATAGCAAGCATATTATATGCATTTTTAACATTATATTTTCAACTTGAGGTGGATTTGTCACATGAATCTCTATCATAAGGCCAGGTGATTCTGATATACATATAACATTGTTCTGAAGATTAAATCCATTTATATAAAATATTTGGAATAATTATTGAATTATACCATAAGCTCTAATGTTACTATCATTTTTAAGCAATCTAATTACCTAGAAATACAATTCATTAGAATATAGAATATATGAGTAATATATACACCCAATGTTTGAATGAATTCCATGAGGATCATCTTTTTATTTTCTTCTCTTTTTCTTTATTCTTCTCTTATACAATATATCCTGACCACAGGATTTTACAATCTTTCTGCTTCCTCTTCCAGGGGATGCCCTGAGCTCTGAGGCGAGGAATTTGATGGGGACCTCTCATTTAGACTCTCCATGTAATATCTGGCTGAGGGTCTCTGGATCTGTTCCTGTCTCCTACCTGAGGAAACCTTTTTGATGATGGTTGGATAAGGCACTGATCTATAAGTATTACAGAATATAATAATATCATTAGGAGTCATTTTATTGATATATTTTTTGACCAGTAGTGTTTGGTTTTACCCTAGGTCTCTAGACTATCTGGTCTCTGATTCTTAGTTATCCAAGCAGTGTAGGGTATGGATTCCTTCTCATGGAATGGTCCTTAAGTCACACAAACGTTGGTTGGCTACTTTCACAAGTTCTATGCCGCCATTGCCCTAGCATATTTTGTAGAGAGGATATATTGTAGATAAAAGGTTTTATGGCTGGATTGGGGTCCATGTTTCTATTTTGGTACCTGCACCAAGCAGACTAGAACATATGGGTGAAGGCTCCATGTAGGCACGAGTCAACTTCTCCATGCTCGATATGTTGTGTGAGCTCCACTGTCAGCTTGTGGAAACCAACCTGTTGTCTTAGAAACAGACTGATTCTCTGGAGATTTCCATGGAACCTCCTTGGCCAACAACTCAACTGAATATAACCAAGTTCTGCCAGTGAAGCCTCACCTGGCAACAAAACTGGCCAGGTGAGACTCTGGATTCCTCATTATTAGGAGTCCTCGTTAGGATCACCTTCATATATTTTAGGACATTTACATTGCACTAGGTTTTTACACTACCCCCAAACGTCCCCCAATTTAAGCTGTCTTTCTCCCACACTCTACTCTTTCTCTTCACTCCATGTCCCTCACCATCTGATTCCCCACTTATCCCCACCCAACCTCAGTTTACCCACAAAATCTATTCTATTTTCCCCTCCCAAGAAGTCAAAGGAAGAAGTGGTATAGTGATTTTATGAGAAAGCATTTAATTTGCTTACTCAGGACACTAAGATGCTGAGTTCAGTCAAAGATGATGCGGTCTACGGAACTGCAATACCAGTGAAAGACATGCCCTCAGCAGACAGTCAAAAGGTGTTAGGTCACCTTTGGTGCCTCTGGCCACTCAGCAAATGCTGAATCCCTGGGATCTGCCCAACAGGAAATACAGCTACAGAGACACTGGTCATGGAAAAGAACAGAAACAGCCCAACAGGGTCTGATTGCAGCAGGCAGGTAGATAGTTACAGGGAAATCTGGGAGAGGGGCTTTAGGAGTTAGTCCTACTGCTATGTAAAGCAGAGTAGATGAGGGACAAATAGATTTGTGAGCAAACAAGGACACACACACACACACACACACACACACACACACACACACACACACACACTTTCCTTCATGCTATTCTGCTTCTGGGATATTTGGACTATGCAGAAATCAATTTGCATCTCTATGCATCTTGCCCATAGTAAATATTCAGGCAGCGTCTTCTGTCATCCTTTTGGGAAATACACGTTTAGACTGCTCCCAACTCGGTCAGATTGTTGCCTCTGTTCCCTAAGTTCTGTTGTCCTTTGGGAGACAGACCGAGGTAACATTTAGACTCAGAGCTCAATTTAGAACAAGGTGATCAGCACTGAGACTCTCCTGGACATCTTCCATGTCTGGCTCCCCTTGAGATCTCTGTCACTCAGTCCACCTCATCTATCTTCTGTTACTACTTTGTGCTATTACTTATTCTTTCCAATGCTTTCATTGCCCTTAAACACCAGCATTGAATCTTAAGTTTGAAGCCACATCATATGAGCTTATATGAAAATCCATTACCATATTGTTGCTCAACAAGGTGTTCTCCAGCATGTTTCACTTTCATGGTTATTCAGGGCTCACAAGCCATTTCTGAATATTTTGAGAAAAAAAAAACATATTAAGGAAATAGAAACTTTGGGTTACATTTGCTTTCTAGAGAGTTGTTAGGCCAACAGATGGGCACCATTTGCTTTCAAGGTCTGGTATGAGAATCTGTTTTATAGCAGAGAGACTAAGAACTGCGTGACCTGACATAAGATCGTGATTCAAAGTAACCTGACAATGCTATGGCTTCCAGGGAGCTGAAGTCTACCGAGGAGTGGAACATCACTGGGCTAAACCAGGAGGGGAAGACATGACTGACATGCTTCTTTAGGGGAGCATTACATTTGAACAGAGGAGGTTTTCACAACGTACTTGTGCTAGGAAACTGAGATGTTTCAGGAAAACATGTCTAAATAATGATGTGCAAACGTTAAATTACCTCTGGAAAGGGAATAGGGAACCATGGGGATTTTGCTTTACTGATACCAGTTTGGGCCATGCTGGGACAATGGTAGAAAGAGCAAGAACCACCATTGGTCTTTCTCTGTCTCTCTTACAAACACTTCCAAAATTCAGTGTTTCCTCTCCCCATAGTATAAAATAATATTTGGATTATATGGGGTATAACTTACAGCACATTTTTGACGTATAAACTTAAGTGCCATGGATCAGTGAAATGATGGGGGAAATCACATACTGTACAAAAGGGGAACAAGTAGTTTGTACAGAGAGATTTTAATATAAAAGTTGTTACGAAGTTGTTAATTAGGTAATATAAAGGATCCAGAGAGAGTTCTAAGTTATCTTAGATTTATCAATTACAGAAAGCAACTAGGTCTGACAGAAAGGAGGAGGCTGGATACTAAAACTTCATGTTTTGGAAGATTCACTTGGAGGTCTGCACTTCTGAGGAAGGGGTCTGCTTAGGTGGTCCTAGGATCCTGTTTAGAGGGGAGCACCTGTTGCAGACTAAATACTTGCCCCTTGCCCTCGGTTCCTATATTAAAAGCTGATATTTAATATGTAGGTAATTGGACATCTGGTCTTTGAGATTTATTTTTTGGGGACTCTTGGCCCAGAGTCTTTGTAAAATAGACTAGAGCAAACTCCCTCAGTCCTTCCCATGTGTGGTAAGATTACTGTCCATAAGCCAGATGTGTTTTCTAACCAGACATTAAATCCACTAGAGTCTTGATCTTGGAGGCCTCAGTTTTCAGACACTTTCTGTTGCTTAGGCCACGTCACCTGTGGCAGTTCATTACAGTGTGCAGAGGGGAGTCAGGCCTGGTGAGGGACCGCTGACCTGGCTGATGCTGAGATCCCTGAAGCAGGCTACTTTTTCAGGGGCTAAAACAATCCTGTCAGGTAGATTCAAGCTGCAACTACAAGAATGTACTGCTGCTCCATGGTGAGTAAGAGGCGTTATCACTTACTAACTGGGGCATCAGTACTGTAACGTGCAGAACAAGCTTAGAGGAAGGCCTCAGTTTCTCAGGACAGCATCTCTTCCCACATCTGGAGAGATAAAACTCTTTGAACTATGACTCATCTCTGCTCTCAAAAGAGATGGAAGAAGATCAGCTTTACAGGATAATGTGGTGAATGGTTCATCCCACAGTTCTGTTGGTCTTACGTGGATGTAGAGAGAGGTGTCAATCCCACAGGCAGTAAACCTGAACTTCCTGTACCTTGTTAATTAGTTACTGTTTTGTTGTTCAATTATTTCAGATTTTTTGTTTTTATTTTTATTTATTTTTTTCATTGCATGTTTTATGTATTTATATTTCAGATGCCATCCCCTTCCCCATTTCCTCTCCCTAGAAACCCCCTATCCAATCCCTCTCCTCCTTTTATACTATTTTAATTACATGCAAGTATTAAGGTCAGTTCTAGGTTGAGGAACTAGCAATACAATAGATGCAAATAGTCAAGGAACAAGCAAGACAATAAACACAAATAGTCAAAGAACAAGCAAGGCAATAAACAAAGTTCCTTGATGACTGTTTCTAAGGGTTTATCAGGATGACCAAAGTATCTGAGCCAACTTCCCTGTCCTAACTCGAGGTCATTTTCATGTCTGAAGCCTATTTCCTTGTTCTAGCCTAAAATTTAGATTTCTTCCTGAAATTACTCCTTTGTTCTAGCCTAAGCTTTAGATTCCTGCCTGAAATTACTTCTTTGTTCTAGCCTAATGTCAGATTCCTGCCTGAAGCCCACTTCCTTATCCTTGGACAATGTCATATTCCTGCCAAGCAGCCCATTCCCTTGTCCTTGGCCCATGTCAGATTCTTGCCAAGCAGCCCCAAAAGCTCTCTGCCTCTCCCCTTTTTTATTTCATGAACAAGACTGGACAAGGGGGGAGATATACCTCCCCCCCTTTTTTTTATTTTATGAAGATATTGTTTTAAAATTCCATGGGCCCCTTCCACAGTCCCTTGTCCTTGAGAATTATGGGTAATATTAAATTGCTGCCAAAAAGTCTCAAATGCTCGACTGCAACAGCCAGCCAGTTCCATTATCTGGGTTTTTTGTTTGTTTGTTTGTTTGTTTTATTATTATTGGATACTTTACTTATCTACATTTCAGATGTTATCTCTTTTCTCTATCCCCCTCCCTCAGAAACCCTTTATCTCATCCTCCCTCCCCATATTTCTATGAGAGTGTTCTCCCTCTCATCCATCCACTCCCACCTCCCCACTCTCTTATTCCCCCTCACTGGGGCATCCAGCCTTCACAGGACTAAGGACCTCCTCTCCCACTGAAGTCCAATAAAGCCATCCTCCACTACACATACAGCTGGAGCCATGGGTCCCTCCATGTGTATTCCCAGGCTAGCTGTTTAGATCCTGGGAGCTCTGGTTGTTTGGTTTTATCACTCTCCCCATGGGGCCTCAAACCCCTTCAACTCCTTCAGTCTTCTCTCTAACTCCTCCACTGGGGACAATGTGATCAGTTCAATTGTTGGCTGTGAGCATCTGCCTCTGTATATATCAGGCTCTGGAAGAGCCTCTCAGGAGACAGGTATATCAGGCTCCTGTCAGCACACACTTCTGGACACCCACAACAGTGTTTGCATTTGGTGATTGCCCCTGGGATGGATCCCCCAGTGGGGCACTCTCTGGAAAGTCCCTCCTTCAGTCTCTGCTCCACACATTGTCTCTGTATTTGCTCCTGTGAGTATTTTGTTACTCCTTCTAAGAAGGACCGAAGTGTCCACACTTTGATCTTTTTTCTTCTGGGGCGTCATGTGCAATTATTTCAGATTTAAAAGAAAAGTCTCATCAATCCTTATGTCACTTTAAAGGTGATTGATAAAGAAATGTATTATCAATATTATTGTCAAATAATCAAATTATATTTTATTATTAATATAACAAAATTATGAATATTTTTTCCTGAGAAATGCTTTCTTTAAGTTGATCTACCTCAATTTTTAAGCCAGTTTAAACCCACTTAATTACTTGTTTTTAATTTCAAGGAATTTGGATACTGTCACATTCAGTATATCTGTATATATCTGAGTATATCTGTATAGTCGAGGAAACCATTTAAACCTTATTTCACTGAATCTTTCTTTCTTTTAGTTGACAAAATGAGTTAGAATTTCTTCATTCTTGAATAATCTTTGTGGATTCTGATATCTCACAAAGGTATTCTAAATATTTACTTTTCTTTAATACCTAGCCTGTGTGTATTTGCTCTGCATTGACTATGTAAAGAGTACTCTGCGAGATTCTGGAGAAGAATAAATAGATGAAGTGATAGGGTAGACACCACTGGTTGCTGACAGTTGCTGACAGGAAAGACCCTCTGCTCTTTACTATCCAACAGAGCCTGGATGCTTCTCTTATGTATGTAGTGTTTTGATTTGTTTGTTTGTTTGTTTGTTTGTTTTTGGATAGTTGTCCCCCAAATCCTTTATGCCAAATTCCTGGTTGAAACCATTGGAGGTGAAGTATAGCAGAAGGAAGTTTGGTTACTGTATGTATCTTTTGAAAGGAATGCTAGGACCACGTTCTTTCCTTTTTTCTCTGTTTTTGTTTTCCAGGTGCCACAGGTGAATAGGGCTCTTCCTCCATGTGTTCCTCCTATGAAGCACTGTGCTACCAAAAGCCCATACAGTTCAATGGCTAAGAGCAATGACTGCTCTTACAAGGGACCCTGGTTCAATTCCCGGCACTCATATGGTGGTTCACAACTATATGTAATTTTAGTTCTGGGGATCTAACACCCTGTCTGGACCCCATTGGGCACTGCATGCATACTGTGCTCTTATGTATACATACAGGCAAAGCAAACACATAAAAAATAATAAAAAGTATGAAATTTGGAGCTATGGAAGCTATCTGAAAACCCATCTCTAGATTGACATGGTAGTTACAAGCTGCAATTTCAGCACCCAAGAAAGGCAGTTTTGAAACCACCCTAAGCTACATTGTTAGATAATGACTCAACAAAACTATGGGATGGGGAAGCAGTTTAGTGATTGAATACTTGCTGAGCATGTGCAAGGTGGTGGAATGTCAGTGCCAGCACTGATAAATAAATAAACATCCTAACAGATAGACAAACAGAGCAGCTCCAGAAGTCACATAGCTGCAACAGGAGTGGAGACAAACTCACCCACTGAGTCCATTATCATGAAAGAGCCTACCTAACTTAAAACTGAGAAGACAACATTATTGTTGCTTAACCTACTTTTTTTGGGGGGGGGGTGTTCAGTGCTACTTAATTCTATTATTTTTCCTCACTGCTCTGACAAAATACTGGGGAAAATGACTTAAGAAAATTAGAGTTTATTTTGGCATATACTTTGAGGGTGTACAGTCCATCATGACAAGGGGGTCATGACAGTGGGAGCATAAGGCAGCTGGTCCCATTGTGTCTCCATCAGGAAGCAGAGAGATGAATGGGGATGTTCAGCTCTTTCTCACCTTCCCATTCAGTCTGAGAATCAGCTTATGGAATGGTACCAGTCATAGATAGGAAGTGTCTTCCCATCTCAGTTAACCTCATCTGGAAAGGTCCACTGATATGGCCAGAAATTTGTCTTCTAGGTGATTCTAGATTCTGTAAAGTTGGTAACTATTGCTTTCTGCTTATCAAGATTTTGAAATAACAGTGCTTCCAGGGATTATTACTATATATCTATCTTTCTGTAGCCCTCAGTTCTACATGTGCATATTCGATTAGGTAAGATTTGAAAACATTTGTATCCTTATTGGATATACACAGATTTCTCATTGCCACTGCTGCCTAAATAACACACACACACACACACACACACACACACACACCCTTTTTTACATAGATTTTACATTGCATTCATAGTGTAATTACTCTAGAGATGACTGGGAGAATGGGAAGATGTGTGAGATGCAGAGAATGATGCACCATTTCCTATGAGAGTTGAATGCCAGCAAAGTATAGCATTGTGATCCTTGAAATCAATCCTCTATGGGCAGAGAGGGATGGCTGTGGAAAATCCCAAGTATTGCTTGAGCATAGTCACAGGATTAGAAAAACATATGACTATGTATATTGAGTTTCTTAAAAAAAAACATTTTTTAAATTTCAACACAAGCAGTCCACTTGTAAGCATTGATCCCAAATAAATAATCCTTAATGTAAAAAAACCTCATTCTGTATAAAGTGGTTTGTTGCTGACTTGTTTATAAATAATGAATAGGTTGAAGCCAGTTAATTATTTAACACTTGGAAAAAGTGTGAATATATTTTTGTACATGCATACAATAGATGCAAATCAGGAAAAGTAGGCAACATAAATTATGGATGTGTAATTTTACATTTACATGAGATCCTGCTTTAACATTAGCGGAATCCAGACAATAATTGTCCACGCTACATATTATTCTAGCTCTACTCTGTAAGAAGCCTCTAAAGTAGAATCATATAAGCAAGAGTTTTGCAATGGCTTTCTTTGAACACACATATTATTTTCTTCTCTTAATTTTTTATATTTTATAACATTTTTGTTACATTGAACTAACACTCCCTTTTTATCAGCGGAGAAATCAGCAATTCCAGAGAGAGCTTGTTAGACACTGTCTTGATAAGATTACTTACCTTTGAGTTTTTTAAAGACTCAACTGCTTTTATTTTTATTTAAAAATGTCAAACTACAGCACAGGAAAGTTTTTCCTTTTTAGTCTAAGTTTCAAATATAGAATGGAAGACAAAAGAACTCTGATATATTATATATATATATATATATATATAATATATATATATATATACATAATGTGTGTGTATATATATAATATATATATATATATTATATATATATATAATGTGTGTGTATATATATATATACACACACATACACATACACATACACATACACATACACATACACATACACATACACATACACATACACATACACATACACATATACATATATATTTTTTTCCCTAATTGCCAGCAGGACAATGCATTTGTAACAGGAAATTTTCTGTTCTCAGGAAAACTAGATACATCACATTAGAAATGGATTTCTGTCCCGTGTCTCAGAATAGTCCTGCTGTTCAGATGACAGTTGTATTGGCACAATGGTTTCTTACATATGTCTTTCTTTTGGAGTTTTTCTTACTTTTTGTAAAACGTGCATTCCTGCTGAATAGTAGGTGAAGATGGAATGAATTACTCTCTGTAGGGCAGTAGGTGAGGAACTAGGGAGATAATAACATGGGAAAAAAATTAACATCAAGAACGTGGGGACACATGCTCACCACATGCATTCTGCAGGTTGCTTGGTTGCTGTCTTAGTGACTTTTAGGATGTAGTGACAGAGCACCGTGACCAAGGGAACTTAGCCTTTCATTTGGGGCTTATAGCTCCAGAAGGTTGGAGTCCATGACCATTGTGGTAGGGAACTTGTCAGCAGGAAGATAGGCATGGTGCTGGAGGCAGTAACTGAGAGCTGATTCACAACCAAGCAGCAAAGAGCAACTATGGAATGGTGTGAGCTTTTTGAAACTGCAAATCCTGCCTCCAGCAACCCACCTTCTACAAGGCCATAACTCCTGGGGACAAAACACTCAGATATAAAAGACTGTAGGGCCCATTCTTATTCAAACCACCACTTTCCACTCCCTGGGCTCCATAGCCTGTGACCATATCACAATGCAAAATGCACATACTCTAACTTCAAAAGTCTCTATAATCCTTCACAGTCTCAACACAGTTTTACAGTCCAAAGTCTTTTCAGAGACAAAAGACAATATCTTAAATGTAACCCTGTGAACACTCAAAAAGCAAACTACATATTGATACAATGGCACAAAATATATTTCCATTTTAAAAGAGAGAAATAGGAGCATAATGAGGAAATACTGGACCAAAGCAAGACTGGAAGCCAGCAAGGCAAACACTAAACCTTGTGGGTTTTGCCTGATGTTGAAGTGCTTAGATGGCGCTGTCCTCCCAAATTTGCTGTCTGCTATTCACATTTCCCACTTGGGTTGGTTCCACTCCCCTGTGCAGCTCTCCCTGGCAGACATCCTGTGTCTCTGGCACCTGCAGCATTCTGGGGTCTCCAAGGGAATCCGGGCTTCACGTTTATAGCTTCACACAATGAGGTCTCAGGTTCTGCTTCCAGATTTCTGCCTTGGTTTCCCTCAGTAAAGGAGTATCATCTGGACATGCAAGCAAAATAAATTTTCTTTCTCCAAGCTGCTTTTGGTCATGATTTTATCCCAGCAACAGAAAGTAAATTAGGATACCATGAGAGTGGTGTGCACAGGGACAGTAGTCATGCCTGATACTCACTATCATTGTAGCTAGGGTTTCAGCGGGTCACATGTTGATAATCCCTATTGGGATATCATAACTGGGTGGAAACTCAGTGAGAGTGTTTAGAAGTGAAACTTTTTGGGTGTTGATCAGAATTATATAAGACCATCAGGGTGTAGCTCCCATGACTGGGTACTAGAGACTTCATAAGAAGAAAAGAGGCCACAGGAGATTCAGCCACATGTCCTCCTGGCTCTTACCATATGATGCCTTACATGACCTTGGGGCAATGATGACAAAAAATCCCTCGTTGTTACATTTGTAGGCTTGACTTTTGAACAGACCTGACAACTCTCTTTTCTAACTGTTCCATTGTAGAAGCAAAAATGGACTAATACGTATCTGCAAAATATTCTCCATATTTCTAGTCATGTAGTAAGTGTTATTCATTTACTCTTCGCAATGCTATCTTTACTTGTAGGACACATCACCTGAGACATGTAAACAAAGTGATTTACCCACAGTCACACGTCTAAATGATGGTGGGATCTGAACCCAGGCTGACATCAGAGTTCGTGTTCAACCACTCCACGTTCATGCCAACAGAACATACGAGCTTACACAGTTGCTTAGAGCTGCTTTGTCATCTCTGAAACTCCCTTTAAAGCAGTGGTTCTTAACTTTCCTAATGCTGTGGTCCTTTAATACAGTTCCTTATGTTG
Organism: Rhabdomys pumilio; assembly: GCA_030674055.1. Lineage (NCBI taxonomy): Eukaryota > Metazoa > Chordata > Mammalia > Rodentia > Muridae > Rhabdomys > Rhabdomys pumilio. The sequence continues at coordinate 7,597,107 of JANHMN010000007.1, forward strand.
TGGTGACCCCCACCAGTAAAATTATTTTTGTTGCTACCTCATAACTGTAGTTTCGCTACTGTTCTGAATTGTAATGTAAAGGTCTGATATACAGATGGACTTAGGTGACCCCTGTGAAATGGTCACTTGACCAGCAAAGGAATCTGAGACCCACAGGTTGAGTGAGAACCACTGTTTTAAATTGTACCTGAAAACATCTTGTTTGGAGGCGTGTACCTCTGATAATCTTGACTGCTTGTCTGTGAGTCATGCTCCAAATCTCTCTATTCACGTTCTCTCTAGCTGGTGACCATAAGACTGCCAAAGAGGGAACTTACTTTCCAGCCTCCATAGATTTAAGGATCACACTTGGGCTCACTTCTGTCCAGAGATGGGAAGATTCCGTACAGGAAGGCTAGCTCATTTCTGATGATAAGACTAAGACAAGTAATGAAACTTTCTCAACTTTTCTATTTGTCCCTTTTCCACACTGTAAACATCGTCATGCGGACACAATCTGCAGATATCTTGTAACCATGCAGAAAAGGCTAAGTCAAATCAGAACCAACAAGTTTCATGTTGACAAAAACATTCAATGTCTCAACCTTCCTTCCTTCCTTAATACCCGTGTTTCTACTAGTTGTAGCCAGATGCAGCCCACTTAACATAAAGTTGAACAATATTACTGAAAATATCCAAAAATGCAATAAATTGTAATTTTGCCTTCTAAGATAGATACGAACAAATTGCTACAGTCTGATATCCTACATAGAAGGCTCTAAAAACAAACAAACAAGCAAGCAAATACATTGTACAGAAACCAGAAGGAGTTCTCTTGGACAGCATGATTAAGGGGAATTGCTATAATGAAAATTTATTTTCACATAGAAAATCTTTCTAATAATCGAAAGCCTGGCTACAATTCTCACCCCCATTTACACTTAACTGTTCAATGTGGCATTTTACTTCATCCTATCCAGTGCTGACACATCCCTCAAATCAGCATTTGCCTGTGCACATTAGTTTCCTTGACCTGCTGTAATGAATTTCCACAAGTTGAGTAGCTTATCGTGGCACACATTTATTCCTCCATAGATTCATAGCTAGATTTCCAAAGTCAAAGTATTGGCAAGGCCGTACTCTCTTTGAAGCTACTGGTACAGACTTTGTTCTGTGCCTTTCTGATAGCATCTGGGATTGCCCATAGTAAACCATAGTAATCCTTGGCTTAGAGATGCCTTCTGCCAACCTCTGCCTCAGTTGTCACATGGCCTGCTCCCTGTCTATTTCTGTGTGTCTTACTTAGTGAAGATACTAGTAAGATTGGATCAAAGGGGCATCCTTACTCCAGCATGACCTCATTTTAACTTAATTCCATATAGATAAACCCTATTTTTGAAGTGAGGTCATATTCTAAGGGTGTGGGAAGAACATTTTGGATTAAGGGTCAACAGTTTACTCTGAACACTGCATGTTTGTTTCAGGGAGAAGGGCACCAGAAAACACATCCGTCAGAAGCTTGAAAAATGCTGCTTGCTGGAACCTGAGACAAGCATGTGGGGAAACCCACACACACATAGTAGAGGAGACACCTTCGGAGCAAAGACACTCTGTTCTAGGGGAGGTCATCTCATAATGTTAGAACATGTGTGGGACATATACAAATATCATTCTAGAATCGGTCCAGTTCAGCCAGACAGGAAGGTACTAACTGAATTAGAGGAAATAATAAATAGTTGCTATTTAGGGATGATTGCTAATTAATCTCCACCTTTCACAGGTTCAAATGCTATGGTTTTAGGATTGGCTTCTTGGCAGCACCTGAGCACTGGTCAAAGGCACATTCAGTTGAATGCACTTAAGGACTTAACTGGTTTACAAGTGATGTAGCTGGCTGCCACCTAAGGGAGTGTTATAAGGTTAGGTGTTAATTGGGACGCTGAATTAGAGCTCCAAACACCAAGTCAAAAATCAATAATTTTAAGGGGAAAGTGTTTAGACGTTAAGAGTTTTAGAAATGGGAAATAAGAAGTCATTGATGATTTAGTGTCCTTTTAATGCATTAGGATGCCAGAAGTTGTGGAAAGAACAAAAATGACTCAGCAAGCTCTGAAATTCACATGGCTATTTAGTGGGGTTACTACACAGATTCTCTGCAAATTGAGCTGTAGACTGTGAGTTGGAAGGAGACTTGCTTTGAGTCCTGTCACTGCTGTCTTCATTGCACTGAAGTCTCCATGTCTTGAAGAAAGAAGATCACAATCTGGAGGCAGTGGTATCAGATATTAAATCAAAGTCTTAAAGGTATTTACTTCATCTATATGTTATTTAGATGTTAGAATTATAATTGATTGGATTCATCTTGATTAAAGGCCTGGCACTGAGCAAAAGTTATATCTATTGTCATAGGTATTTATCACAGTGACCATATAGTTCAGATGAAAGATCTGTGGTTCACAATGGCTGAATGGCCAAGGTGACACACCCATCTCTGTGCTTTGGTTTTTCTTACCTTTAAGGTGGACATCTAATTATTCACTTAAGCAATGAAACTGATTCATGTGAGTTAAGAGCAGTTGATAGCATACACAGCCACTGGTGCTATAATATTTTGTTTGCTATTTGCTTGAAGAATACTTCAGGGCAAGGTGATATCTGTGTGCATAATAAATAAACTCAAATCTGGACCATAGGAATCGTTTCATCATTCTGAAATGTCCAAAGAAGAATTAACAAGTACTGGTGCAGTTACTCAGAGTTTTGATTGTCACTATAGAAACGGACACTAGTGAGATTTTTCAAAATATTTTTAAAATTTTGTTTCTTTTTCTTGGTGAATGAATGACCTTCAACACACTTCTCTAGTTATATATTTGCTTCAGCCCGGCTACTTTTATATTAAACCAGCCATATAGTTGGGGGCAAGATCCTGGTCCACTAGTCATTTTGTATTATTCCAATCTGTGAAGGATTCTGCCGCCTCAGCCAGCTGCAATGCTGGCATATTCTGCTTTCAGAAGGTCATTATACTTGCTGCAGAGGGAAGCTTCCACAAAAGGCCTGGTCAGTGTGCCAGGGAGCACACAACAGCAGTATCCATGGGTCTACAAAAACCAAGTGTGCATTTGGGATCTTTCTAGTCCCTTGCAACTTTACAGTAATCTGTCCTCCTACCTACCATTGCCTACTAAAATCTTAAGCCAAAGAACCTGACAACCGGCATATAGTAAAACTGACTCAGGGCAGCCAAGAAACAAAACAGAAAGATGTCTTCATTCACTTGGTACTGCTGCAACAGGTTAGCTGAGACTGGGTGAGTTATGAAGAATAGAAGTTTATTCTTTCACAGTTTTATAGGATGGAAAATCCATGATCCAAGTTTTATCTTTTAGTGCAGACTTTCTGCTGTATCATCTCATGGGGGAGGAGCAGAGAGATGACAGAATGACAAGGAGAGGGAAAGGGGTTAGAGCTGATTTTTTTTTAAATGAAGAAACCCACTCCCACAATAGGGACATTAGCCAGTTCCCAAAGGAGGATCCCTCATGACTCAGTAATCTTGTGAAATTGTCACTCTTACAGTACAATACCATTACCATGACAAATGAAAGTTTATGTGAGATTTGGAGGGGAAAAACACTCAACAACTGTGGTATATATGCTCATGTGTATACACACACACGTACACACATATATATCTATCACACATGCACACACATATACACACATATACATATATTGTGTGTATGTGTATGTATGTGTTTGTGTGTGTGTGTATGTATATATGTAATGAACAGGTGTAGTAAGGAATTTGCACACTTGTACCAACTTTATTCATGCCATCAGCCCTTTATTGAGACTTTCCTTGCTTTCAGTAATTGTGGAGCAATAGCATTTTCAGCATAATGTCCCACCCAGTGATGTTGCCTTAGCTTGGGTTTAGCTTGGGTTTATGGCCACATCGTTATCACTCACATATCACGAATTATATGATAGCAGTGGGGACCATTTTATATTTAAGGCAGTATACTTTAAAACAACGAGACATTGATTAAGGCAAGGTTGCTGGATATGCTTCATTATCTTCACTGGTGAGAAATGACATATTTATTCTTCTAAACCAGGTTGACTATTTTCCTTCTCCAACAGGTCTTGTGGGGCAAACTATCTTTGAATCCTCTCAAGGAATTTGAAGATTGCCCGTGGTCTGAATTTTTCTTGGATACTGACAGCAGATAAGGTACTCATTTCATTGAGTGTTAGGAGATACTCCTGATAGTCCTACAGGCCCTCTTACCCTCTTCCAGACTAGGCTGCCAGGGTCCTTTGCTGTGCCAAAATAACTGTGTATGGCCAACTTTGGGAGGTCCTGACACAACCCAAGGTGTATGGGTTAAAACACTGAAAGTGGGCCATTGTCTTACTCCATTGTTGAGATTCCATGACATATGAGGTCATTTCCCTCATTAACATGCAAAGGTGGTGTACATTAAGTCAAGAAGATTCCTGGGGACCTAATTAATAAAGTGATTAAATATCAGATAGTATTTATTAAGTCATAGTTCAATAAATAATTCCTCGTACTACTAGAAAAATATTACTATTCTTGCTGTTTATCTTTGACTAAACTGGGCCAACATACAACATTTTCAGAGGGTCCTCTTAGTGTACCTTAATCTTTACCCACAAGATGTAAAGAAATTGTGATTTAATGCACTCTTGCATCCCTGAATGTATCTTTACAATGTTGGTATTACTATTACATCTCTAAGATACATGTATAAATGAATTATTGAAATTACAGAGACCTATAAATTTCAATATGTAAAATTCTCTTTTTATATTTTGTAGCTGTTTGCTTGTCTGTGCATTTCTAGATGATTTGTTATACACATTACTGGAGACAAGTCTTCTAATTCCTATTATACATTTTGTTATTTATCTCCAAAATTCTTACTTGGAAACCCTAAACTATAGTGCAGTGGGTTATGACCTTATTTGGAGGTGGAACCATTACAGATGTAATTAATATGAGGCCATATTGGAATTGGTAGGTCTCTAATTCAGTAGGATTGGTATTCTTTTCAGTATGAGTGGTGTTCTTATATCTCTGAAAAATGTAGAAAAAAATCACATGTACAAAGAAAACACCAAGTGCCATCAATGAAGGCCACATATAACCAGCGAACCACCAGAGGTCAGAGTACCAGGTCCCTTGTACCCTCAGGTTTCCAGTCTTGAGGTGATACTGCTGTTGTTTAATCTACTTGACTTAAGGACAGTGCTATGACAACTTTAACAAGCTAATACTATTACTTAATTCAAGGGGGACAGGATAGCTTGGTTAAAAACCACTGAGTCGTCTCTCCAGTCCCCAAATATGTAGCCCAGGCTGGTCTCAAACTGTCTCTGCCTCTTTCAGTAAATCTTACTTGCAAGTGCCACCACAACCAGAGGAGCTGGAGGAAATGGAGGACACCAAAGGAACACAGCCCACCGAATCAATAAAGTAGGGGTCATAGAGGCTCACAGAGACTGAAGTGGCTATCACAGAGCCTTCATGGGTCTGTGCTAGGTCCCTTGCAAATATGTTATGGTTGTTAGCTTGGTGTTTTGGTACTCCTGATCCTAATGGTGGAGTGAGGGTGTCTCTGACTCTTTTACCTGCTCTTGCGGCCCTTTTCTTCCTACTGGGTTGTCTCACCCAGCCCTGATATGAGAGTTTGTATCTAGTCTTATTGCAACTCGTAATGCTGTGTTTGGTCAATATTCCTGGGAGGCCTGGTCTTTTCTGAAGGGAATTGGAGGAAGAAGGGATATGGGGGAGAGGAGAGGTGGGTAGGGGAACTGGGCGGAAAGGAGAGGGAGGAACTGCAGCTGGGATATATTATAGGAGAGAAGAGTAAAACAAAATACAGGTCTCTGTAGTTTATCTTTGCTTCATCTGGGACATTTGATTAAAGAGCCCTTTATCTGCTGTGGGTTTTAGGAGATTAAAGCCAAATGTACCATATATTCCAAGAAGGATTGGGTGCTAGGTACTAACAACTCTGAAGGTTGATTGTTTAAAGAACCATTTTGAATTTTATGGAAAATAAAATAAAATAAAATAAAATAAAATAAAATAAAATAAAATAAAATAAATTTAGTATTACTTTTTTTTCCTGTTAGGAAGTGTGTATGAACTCTAGGTTTTTGAAAGTTCTAATATTTTCTTTATGATTATTCTGGGAAAAGAGAAGTGTTGGCTGGTAACATGTACTTATCTTTCTTCCTGGAACTTTAGCCTTTCAATTCTTTTTTTCTTTCTTTTCTTTTTTATTTGCATGAATGTTTCTGTAGACTCTAAATTTAAGGGGGTACTTGAGATATATTTGTGGTATGCATGGTCACAGGTCTCTGCTGCTTGAAGATCAAACAGAATACCACAAACCACTCTTTTAAAAGTGCTCTGAGAACACGATGTTTCCAAGGGGCTGTGGTTATTACACAAAGCTCTCAAGAATTGCTAAGATTTTAACTGTTGAAAAGATAAAGTTTATCTTTCCAGTACTTTGTACAGAAAAAAAAATATGGAAAGCTATGCAAATTAGAAGACTGGTATTTCTGACAATGTTTTGTCTGCAATGAAAATAGATCATACTTTTTTGACTGATGCATGTTTAAAATCTCAGAGACCATTACTAAAATTAGACGCATTTCCATTTGTGAGTTTTCAGTTCTGAGTGCTTGTTAGAATTTGTGATAGTATTAATTATACAATGCTATTTGACTATCAGTTCACCTCACAAGGAGAATGAAACACTCAAGATTCTACAAATAGCAGGTATTCTTGCATATATATCTTATAATTTTAAGTCTTTATCATCTGGATACATTTACCAGGAGAGAACATTTTTTAAAAGTTGGTTATTTTATTTATTTACATTTCAAATGTTGTCCCCCTTCCTGGTTTCTCCTTCACAAACTCCTCATCCTACCTCCCCTCCTTTTTGCTTCTATGAGAGTGCTCCTCCACCCACCCACTCCTGCTTCACCCCTCTACCATCTCCCTACACTGTTGGGGCATTAAGCCCCTACAGTACCAAGGGCCTCCCCTCCCACTGATGACAGATAAGCCATTCCTTTGCTACATATGCAGTTGGAGCTGTGGATCCTTCCACTATGTACTCTTTGGTTGGTGGTTTAGTACCTGGGTCTGGTTAATTGATATTGTTGTTCTTCCTATGGGGTTGCAATCCTCTTCAGTTCCTTCAGTCTGTCCTTTAGCTCTTCCATTGGGGACCCTGGGCTCAGTCTGATGGTTGACTGTGAGCATCTGCATCTGTTTTAGACAGGTGCTGGCAGAGCCTCTCAGGGAACAGCCATACCAGGCTCCTGTCAATAAATGTTTCTTGGCATCAGTGATAGTGTCTGGGTTTGGTGTCTTCAGATGGGATGGATCCCTAGGTGGGACAGTCTCTGGATGGTCTTTCCTTTAGTTTCTGCTCTACTCTTTGTCTTTGCATTTTCTTTAGACCGGAACAATTCTGGGTTAAAAATTTTGAGATGGGTGGGTGGCCCCATTCCTCAATGGGGGGCTGTGCCTATCTACTGGAGGTGGTCTCTACAGGTTGTATCTCACCGTTTTTTGGACATTTTGGCTAATGTCATCCTGTTGGGTCTTGGGAGCGTCTTGCTTCCCTGGCATCTGGGCCTTGCTAGTCGCTGCCCCCTCCCAGATCTGCTACATATTTCTAGTCTTTTTTCTAACCCTCTGTACTGCTCTCCCGTCTCTTCCTATACTAGATCCTGCCACCTTTTTTTCCCTCCCTCTCCTCTCTCCCTCCCAGGATCCTTCCTCCCTCTACTTCTGTGATTATTTTCTCCCTGCTTCTATGTAGGATTGAAATATTCACACTTTGGTCTTCCTTCTTGTTAAGCTTCATGTGGTCTCTGAGTTGTATCATGTGTACTCTGAGCCTTTTCCCCTCATATCCACTTATCAGTAAGTCATTCCATGTGTGTTCTTCTGTGTCTGGGTTACCTCACTCAGGGACGGTATTTTCTAGTTCTATCCCTTTGCCTGTGAATTTCATGACGTCATTGTTTTTAATAGCTGAGAAGAGAGAACATCTACTGCTGTGTATAAATGACTTAACATTTTGAGATGCTGGGTATTTACATATATTTAGATCAGGATTTGAAAGCATTCTTTGCCCATCATCCTGCTATTTCTTAAGCATCGCAGATCCATTGAACATTTATTTATCTTCAACGTACAACTGTCATTGTTAGATGCTCTAGGGAGAAGCGGAACATAGTAGGGGATGTGGTAGGTTCTCAGAGAATTTACTGGGGATCGCAAATGGACGCATACAGAAAGATCCAAGTTGTGGTTTGAGTTTGAGCAACCCTTCCACCGCAAGTCAAAGGCTTGTTTGCGATTGTGATTAGATGGTGATGGCACTAAGGTGAACAGCTTTTTTAACAGCTATGTCTGTAAGCCATTCAGGTAGTGAATGTGAAGCACATTTAGGCATTATTGGGGTTGGGGACCGTACACACCCCATAACCATTTCTTAAATTGTGTTAGAATGTCTGACTTCTGGACTTTCTCTTTGCATTAACTGGGGGGGTAACTACTTGCCTAACACACATTTCTTAAATGCATTTGTCAAGAGGTGAACCTGAAATATTTTACAAAACCAGAAAGAGGATTGAAGATCACTCAGTAGCTTTCAAAGCACCACTTTGTGTTAAAGCCTGGGGCCAGTCTTCTGGATAGTGACATTGTCATCTCCATAAAGCTTGCTTTAAGTGGAGCGTTACACATTGTGAATCTTTCAAATGCCTAGAGAAGAAAGAACCTGTAAATACGTGCAACACTTCAACATAGATGAAGTTTTTCTTGACTTTATGCTGCAAATGGACTCCTTTTAATATGAATTTACTCATTGTAAGATCATGGATTATTTTTTTTTGTACTGTGGCCTGATTTTAAAGGACCCTCACTGTTTTTGGAGTTTACACTTGTGTTAAAATAACAATGTATGGATAATTGATTTGACTATACACTATACATCAAAGTAAATTCTAATGTAATAAGATTGACAATATAACTGAAAACATTTAAGTTACTAAAACATTTTTTATTTTTTTACACGTGAAATGCTCTTCCTCTTCCTTTGCTCTGTAATTTTAAAAATTTATTTATTTATTTATTTATTTATTTATTTATTTATTTATTTATTT